>JALIGW010000045.1:4186900-4914281 GCA_023053685.1 Diadophis punctatus similis
CTTCTGTGAATTCAAACTACAATGGAGTAAGTTTTTTTCCCCAGATACTCACATGCCTCAGCCAGGAACTCCACCCCCAGCTTTTTATGAATTGAAACTACAATGGAGTAAGGTTTTCCACCCAGATACTCACAAGTCTCAGCCAGGAACTCCACCCCCAGCTTTTTATGAATTGAACCTACAATGGAGTAAGGTTTTTCCCCCAGATACTCACAAGTCTCAGCCAGGAACTCCACCCCCAGCTTCTGTGAATTCAAACTACAATGGAGTAAGGTTTTTCGCCCAGATACTCACATGTCTCAGCCAGGAACTCCACCCCCAGCTTTTTATGAATTGAACCTACAATGGAGTAAGGTTTTTCGCCCAGATACTCACAAGTCTCAGCCAGGAACTCCACCCCCAGCTTCTGTGAATTCAAACTACAATGGAGTAAGTTTTTTTCCCCAGATACTCAAATGTCTCCGCCAGGAACTCCACCCCCAGCTTTTTATGAATTGAAACTACAATGGGGTAAGGTTTTTCGCCCAGATACTCACAAGTCTGAGCCAGGAACTCCACCCCCAGCTTCTGTGAATTCAAACTACAATGGAGTAAGGTTTTTCGCCCAGATACTTACAAGTCTCAGCCAGGAATTCCACTCCCAGCTTCTGTGAATTCAAACTACAATGGAGTAAGGTTCTTTCCCCAGATACTCACATGTCTCAGCCAGGAACTCCACCCCCAGCTTCTGTGAATTCAAACTACAATGGAGTAAGGTTTAACCCCCAGATACTCACATGTCTCAGCCAGGAACTCCACCCGCAGCTTCTGTGAATTGAAACTACAATGGAGTAAGGTTTTCCCCCCAGATACTCACAAGTCTCAGCCAGGAACTCCACCCCCAGCTTTTTATGAATTGAACCTACAATGGAGTAAGGTTTTTCGCCCAGATGCTCACAAGTCTGAGCCAGGAACTCAACCCCCAGCTTCTGTGAATTCAAACTACAATGGAGTAAGGTTTTTTCCCCAGATACTCACAGGTCTCAGCCATGAACTCCACCCCCAGCTTTTTATGAATTCAGACTACAATGGAGTAAGGTTTTTTCCCCAGATACTCACAAGTCTCAGCCAGGAACTCCACCCCCAGCTTCTGTGAATTCAAACTACAATGGAGTAAGGTTTTTCGCCCAGATACTCACATGTCTCAGCCAGGAACTCCACCCCCAGCTTTTTATGAATTGAACCTACAATGGAGTAAGGTTTTTCGCCCAGATACTCACAAGTCTCAGCCAGGAACTCCACCCCCAGCTTCTGTGAATTCAAACTACAATGGAGTAAGGCTTTTCGCCCAGATACTTACAAGTCTCAGCCAGGAACCCCAACCCCAGCTTCTTTGAATTCAAACTACAATGGAGTAAGGTTTTTCCCCCAGATACTCACATGTCTCCGCCAGGAACTCCACCCCCAGCTTTTTATGAATTGAACCTACAATGGAGTAAGGTTTTTTGCCCAGATACTCACAAGTCTCAGCCAGGAACTCCACCCCCAGCTTCTGTGAATTCAAACTACAATGGAGTAAGGTTTTTCGCCCAGATACTCACAAGTCTCAGCCAGGAACTCCACCCCCAGATTTTTGTGAATTCAAACTACAATGAAGTAAGGTTTTCCCCCGAGATACTCTCAAGTCTCAGCCAGGAACTCCACCCCCAGCATTTTATGAATTCAAACTACAATGGAGTAAGGTTTTTTCCCCAGATACTCACAAGTCTCAGCCAGGAACCCCAACCCCAGCTTCTGTGAATTCAAACTACAATGGAGTAAGTTTTTCCCCCAGATACTCACATGTCTCAGCCAGGAAGTCCACTCCCAGCTTCTGTGAATTCAAACTACAATGGAGTAAGTTTTTCCCCCAGATACTCACATGTCTCAGCCAGGAAGTCCACTCCCAGCTTCTGTGAATTCAAACTACAATGGAGTAAGGTTTTTCCCCAGATACTCACAGGTCTCAGCCAGGAACTCCACCCCCAGCTTCTGTGAATTCAAACTACAATGGAGTAAGGTTTTCCCCCCAGGTACTCACATGTCTCAGCCAGGAACTCCTCCCCCAGATTTTTATGAATTGAAACTACAATGGAGTAAGGTTTTTCGCCCAGATACTCACAAGTCTCAGCCAGAAACTCCAACCCCAGCTTCTGTGAATTCAAACTACAATGGAGTAAGTTTTTTTCCCCAGATACTCACATGTCTCAGCCAGGAACTCCACCCCCAGCTTTTTATGAATTGAAACTACAATGGAGTAAGGTTTTCCCCCCAGATACTCACAAGTGTCAGCCAGGAACTCCACCCCCAGCATTTTATGAATTGAACCTACAATGGAGTAAGGTTTTTCGCCCAGATACTCACAAGTCTCAGCCAGGAACTCCACCCCCAGCTTCTGTGAATTCAAACTACAATGGAGTAAGGTTTTTCGCCCAGATACTTACAAGTCTGAGCCAGGAAGTCCACTCCCAGCTTCTGTGAATTCAAACTACAATGGAGTAAGGTTTTTCGCCCAGATACTTACAAGTCTCAGCCAGGAAGTCCACTCCCAGCTTCTGTGAATTCAAACTACAATGGAGTAAGGTTCTTTCCCCAGATACTCACATGTCTCAGCCAGGAACTTCATCCCCAGCTTTTTATGAATTGAAACTACAATGGAGTAAGGTTTTTCCCCCAGATACTCACAAGTCTCAGCCAGGAACTCCACCCCCAGCTTCTCTGAATTAAAACTACAATGGAGTAAGGTTTTTCCCCCAGGTACTCACATGTCTCAGCCAGGAACTCCTCCCCCAGGTTTTTATGAATTCAAACTACAATGGAGTAAGGTTCTTTCCCCAGATACTCACATGTCTCAGCCAGGAACTCCACCCCCAGCTTCTGTGAATTCAAACTACAATGGAGTAAGGTTTTTCGCCCAGATACTCACAGGTCTCAGCCAGGAACTCCAACCCCAGCTTCTGTGAATTCAAACTACAATGGAGTAAGTTTTTTTCCCCAGATACTCACATGTCTCAGCCAGGAACGCCACCCCCAGCTTTTTATGAATTGAAACTACAATGGAGTAAGGTTTTCCCCCCAGATACTCACAAGTCTCAACCAGGAACTCCACCCCCAGCTTTTTATGAATTGAACCTACAATGGAGTAAGGTTTTTTCCCCAGATACTCACATGTCTCAGCCAGGAACTCCACCCCCAGCTTCTCTGAATTAAAACTACAATGGAGTAAGTTTTTTTTCCCCAGATACTCACATGTCTCAGCCAGGAACGCCACCCCCAGCTTTTTATGAATTGAAACTACAATGGAGTAAGGTTTTTCGCCCAGATACTCACAAGTCTCAGCCAGGAACTCCAACCCCAGCTTCTGTGAATTCAAACTACAATGGAGTAAGTTTTTTCGCCCAGATACTTACAAGTCTCAGCCAGGAACTCCACCCCCAGCTTCTCTGAATTCAAACTACAATGGAGTAAGGTTTTTTCCCCAGATACTCACATGTCTCAGCCAGGAACTCCACCCCCAGCTTTTTATGAATTGAACCTACAATGGAGTAAGGTTTTTCGCCCAGATACTCACAAGTCTCAGCCAGGAACTCCACCCCCAGCTTCTGTGAATTCAAACTACAATGGAGTAAGGTTTTTCGCCCAGATACTTACAAGTCTCAGCCAGGAAGTGCACTCCCAGCTTGTATGAATTCAAACTACAATGGAGTAAGGTTCTTTCCCGAGATACTCACAAGTCTCAGCCAGGAACTCCACCCCAAGATTCTGTGAATTCAAACTACAATGGAGTAAGGTTTTTCGCCCAGATACTCACAAGTCTCAGCCAGGAACTCCACCCCCAGCTTTTTATGAATTGAACCTACAATGGAGTAAGGTTTTTTGCCCAGATACTCACAAGTCTCAGCCAGGAACTCCACCCCCAGTTTCTGTGAATTCAAACTACAATGGAGTAAGGCTTTTCGCCCAGATACTTACAAGTCTCAGCCAGGAACCCCAACCCCAGCTTCTTTGAATTCAAACTACAATGGAGTACGTTTTTTTCCCCAGATACTCAAATGTCTCCGCCAGGAACTCCACCCCCAGCTTTTTATGAATTCAGACTACAATGGAGTAAGGTTTTTTCCCCAGATACTCACATGTCTCAGCCAGGAACTCCACCCCCAGCTTTTTATGAATTGAACCTACAATGGAGTAAGGTTTTTCGCCCAGATACTCACAAGTCTCAGCCAGGAACTCCACCCCCAGCTTCTGTGAATTCAAACTACAATGGAGTAAGGTTTTTCGCCCAGATACTTACAAGTCTCAGCCAGGAAGTGCACTCCCAGCTTGTATGAATTCAAACTACAATGGGGTAAGGTTTTTCGCCCAGATACTCACAAGTCTGAGCCAGGAACTCCACCCCCAGCTTCTGTGAATTCAAACTACAATGGAGTAAGGTTTTTCGCCCAGATACTCACAAGTCTCAGCCAGGAACTCCACCCCCAGCTTCTGTGAATTCAAACTACAATGGAGTAAGTTTTTTTCCCCAGATACTCACATGCCTCAGCCAGGAACTCCACCCCCAGCTTTTTATGAATTGAAACTACAATGGAGTAAGGTTTTCCACCCAGATACTCACAAGTCTCAGCCAGGAACTCCACCCCCAGCTTTTTATGAATTGAACCTACAATGGAGTAAGGTTTTTCCCCCAGATACTCACAAGTCTCAGCCAGGAACTCCACCCCCAGCTACTGTGAATTCAAACTACAATGGAGTAAGGTTTTTCGCCCAGATACTCACATGTCTCAGCCAGGAACTCCACCCCCAGCTTTTTATGAATTGAACCTACAATGGAGTAAGGTTTTTCGCCCAGATACTCACAAGTCTCAGCCAGGAACTCCACCCCCAGCTTCTGTGAATTCAAACTACAATGGAGTAAGGTTTTTCGCCCAGATACTTACAAGTCTCAGCCAGGAAGTGCACTCCCAGCTTGTATGAATTCAAACTACAATGGAGTAAGGTTCTTTCCCGAGATACTCACAAGTCTCAGCCAGGAACTCCACCCCAAGATTCTGTGAATTCAAACTACAATGGAGTAAGGTTTTTCCCCCAGATACTCACAAGTCTCAGCCAGGAACTCCACCCCCAGCTTTTTATGAATTGAACCTACAATGGAGTAAGGTTTTTTGCCCAGATACTCACAAGTCTCAGCCAGGAACTCCACCCCCAGTTTCTGTGAATTCAAACTACAATGGAGTAAGGCTTTTCGCCCAGATACTTACAAGTCTCAGCCAGGAACCCCAACCCCAGCTTCTTTGAATTCAAACTACAATGGAGTAAGTTTTTTTCCCCAGATACTCAAATGTCTCCGCCAGGAACTCCACCCCCAGCTTTTTATGAATTCAGACTACAATGGAGTAAGGTTTTTTCCCCAGATACTCACAAGTCTCAGCCAGGAAGTCCACCCCCAGCTTCTGTGAATTCAAACTACAATGGAGTAAGGTTTTTCCCCCAGATACTCACAGGTCTCAGCCAGGAACTCCACCCCCAGATTTTTATGAATTGAACCTACAATGGGGTAAGGTTTTTCGCCCAGATACTCACAAGTCTGAGCCAGGAACTCCACCCCCAGCTTCTGTGAATTCAAACTACAATGGAGTAAGGTTTTTCGCCCAGATACTTACAAGTCTCAGCCAGGAATTCCACTCCCAGCTTCTGTGAATTCAAACTACAATGGAGTAAGGTTCTTTCCCCAGATACTCACATGTCTCAGCCAGGAACTCCACCCCCAGCTTCTGTGAATTCAAACTACAATGGAGTAAGGTTTAACCCCCAGATACTCACATGTCTCAGCCAGGAACTCCACCCGCAGCTTCTGTGAATTGAAACTACAATGGAGTAAGGTTTTCCCCCCAGATACTCACAAGTCTCAGCCAGGAACTCCACCCCCAGCTTTTTATGAATTGAACCTACAATGGAGTAAGGTTTTTCGCCCAGATGCTCACAAGTCTGAGCCAGGAACTCAACCCCCAGCTTCTGTGAATTCAAACTACAATGGAGTAAGGTTTTTTCCCCAGATACTCACAGGTCTCAGCCATGAACTCCACCCCCAGCTTTTTATGAATCCAGACTACAATGGAGTAAGGTTTTTTCCCCAGATACTCACAAGTCTCAGCCAGGAACTCCACCCCCAGCTTCTGTGAATTCAAACTACAATGGAGTAAGGTTTTTCGCCCAGATACTCACATGTCTCAGCCAGGAACTCCACCCCCAGCTTTTTATGAATTGAACCTACAATGGAGTAAGGTTTTTCGCCCAGATACTCACAAGTCTCAGCCAGGAACTCCACCCCCAGCTTCTGTGAATTCAAACTACAATGGAGTAAGGCTTTTCGCCCAGATACTTACAAGTCTCAGCCAGGAACCCCAACCCCAGCTTCTTTGAATTCAAACTACAATGGAGTAAGGTTTTTCCCCCAGATACTCACATGTCTCCGCCAGGAACTCCACCCCCAGCTTTTTATGAATTGAACCTACAATGGAGTAAGGTTTTTTGCCCAGATACTCACAAGTCTCAGCCAGGAACTCCACCCCCAGCTTCTGTGAATTCAAACTACAATGGAGTAAGGTTTTTCGCCCAGATACTCACAAGTCTCAGCCAGGAACTCCACCCCCAGCTTCTGTGAATTCAAACTACAATGGAGTAAGGTTTTTCGCCCAGATACTTACAAGTCTCAGCCAGGAACTCCACCCCCAGCATTTTATGAATTCAAACTACAATGGAGTAAGGTTTTTTCCCCAGATACTCACAAGTCTCAGCCAGGAACCCCAACCCCAGCTTCTGTGAATTCAAACTACAATGGAGTAAGTTTTTCCCCCAGATACTCACATGTCTCAGCCAGGAAGTCCACTCCCAGCTTCTGTGAATTCAAACTACAATGGAGTAAGGTTTTTCCCCAGATACTCACAGGTCTCAGCCAGGAACTCCACCCCCAGCTTCTGTGAATTCAAACTACAATGGAGTAAGGTTTTCCCCCCAGGTACTCACATGTCTCAGCCAGGAACTCCTCCCCCAGATTTTTATGAATTGAAACTACAATGGAGTAAGGTTTTTCGCCCAGATACTCACAAGTCTCAGCCAGAAACTCCAACCCCAGCTTCTGTGAATTCAAACTACAATGGAGTAAGTTTTTTTCCCCAGATACTCACATGCCTCAGCCAGGAACTCCACCCCCAGCTTTTTATGAATTGAAACTACAATGGAGTAAGTTTTTCCCCCCAGATACTCACAAGTCTCAGCCAGGAACTCCACCCCCAGCTTTTTATGAATTGAACCTACAATGGAGTAAGGTTTTTCCCCCAGATACTCACAAGTCTCAGCCAGGAACTCCACCCCCAGCTTCTGTGAATTCAAACTACAATGGAGTAAGGTTTTTCGCCCAGATACTCACATGTCTCAGCCAGGAACTCCACCCCCAGCTTTTTATGAATTGAACCTACAATGGAGTAAGGTTTTTCGCCCAGATACTCACAAGTCTCAGCCAGGAACTCCACCCCCAGCTTCTGTGAATTCAAACTACAATGGAGTAAGGTTTTTCGCCCAGATACTTACAATTCTCAGCCAGGAAGTCCACTCCCAGCTTCTATGAATTCAAACTACAATGGAGTAAGGTTCTTTCCCCAGATACTCACAAGTCTCAGCCAGGAACTCCACCCCAAGATTCTGTGAATTCAAACTACAATGGAGTAAGGTTTTTCCCCCAGATACTCACAAGTCTCAGCCAGGAACTCCACCCCCAGCTTTTTATGAATTGAACCTACAATGGAGTAAGGTTTTTTGCCCAGATACTCACAAGTCTCAGCCAGGAACTCCACCCCCAGCTTCTGTGAATTCAAACTACAATGGAGTAAGGCTTTTCGCCCAGATACTTACAAGTCTCAGCCAGGAACCCCAACCCCAGCTTCTTTGAATTCAAACTACAATGGAGTAAGTTTTTTTCCCCAGATACTCACATGTCTCCGCCAGGAACTCCACCCCCAGCTTTTTATGAATTCAGACTACAATGGAGTAAGGTTTTTTCCCCAGATACTCACAAGTCTCAGCCAGGAAGTCCACCCCCAGCTTCTGTGAATTCAAACTACAATGGAGTAAGGTTTAACCCGCAGATACTCACATGTCTCAGCCAGGAACTCCACCCCCAGCTTCTGTGAATTGAAACTACAATGGAGTAAGGTTTTCCCCCCAGATACTCACAAGTCTCAGCCAGGAACTCCACCCCCAGCTTTTTATGAATTGAACCTACAATGGAGTAAGGTTTTTCGCCCAGATGCTCAAAAGTCTGAGCCAGGAACTCAACCCCCAGCTTCTGTGAATTCAAACTACAATGGAGTAAGGTTTTTTCCCCAGATACTCACAGGTCTCAGCCATGAACTCCACCCCCAGCTTTTTATGAATTCAGACTACAATGGAGTAAGGTTTTTTCCCCAGATACTCACAAGTCTCAGCCAGGAAGTCCACCCCCAGCTTCTGTGAATTCAAACTACAATGGAGTAAGGTTTTTCCCCCAGATACTCACAGGTCTCAGCCAGGAACTCCACCCCCAGATTTTTGTGAATTCAAACTACAATGAAGTAAGGTTTTCCCCCGAGATACTCTCAAGTCTCAGCCAGGAACTCCAACCCCAGCTTCTGTGAATTCAAACTACAATGGAGTAAGTTTTTTCCCCCAGATACTCACAAGTCTCAGCCAGGAACCCCAACCCCAGCTTCTGTGAATTCAAACTACAATGGAGTAAGGTTTTTCGCCCAGATACTCACAAGTCTCAGCCAGGAACTCCACCACCAGCTTCTGTGAATTCAAACTACAATGGAGTAAGGTTTTTCGCCCAGATACTTACAAGTCTCAGCCAGGAACTCCACCCCCAGCATTTTATGAATTCAAACTACAATGGAGTAAGGTTTTTTCCCCAGATACTCACAAGTCTCAGCCAGGAACCCCAACCCCAGCTTCTGTGAATTCAAACTACAATGGAGTAAGTTTTTCCCCCAGATACTCACATGTCTCAGCCAGGAACTCCAACCCCAGCTTTTTATGAATTGAAACTACAATGGAGTAAGGTTTTTCCCCCAGATACTCACAAGTCTCAGCCAGGAACTCCACCCCCAGCTTCTGTGAATTCAAACTACAATGGAGTAAGGTTTTTCGCCCAGATACTTACAAGTCTCACCCAGGAACTCCACCCCCAGCTTCTGTGAATTCAAACTACAATGGAGTTAAGTTTTTCGCCCAGATACTTACAAGTCTCAGCCAGGAACTCCACCCCCAGCTTTTTATGAATTCAAACTACAATGGAGTAAGGTTTTTTCCCCAGATACTCACATGTCTCAGCCAGGAACTCCACCCCCAGCATTTTATGAATTCAAACTACAATGGAGTAAGGTTTTTTCCCCAGATACTCACAAGTCTAAGCCAGGAACCCCAACCCCAGCTTCTGTGAATTCAAACTACAATGGAGTAAGTTTTTTTCCCCAGATACTCACACGTCTCTGCCAGGAACTCCACCCCCAGCTTTTTATGAATTGAAACTACAATGCAGTAAGGTTCTTTCCCCAGATACTCACATGTCTCAGCCAGGAACTCCACCCCCAGCTTCTGTGAATTCAAACTACAATGGAGTAAGGTTATCCCCCCAGATACTCACAAGTCTCAGCCAGGAACTCCACCCCCAGCTTCTGTGAATTCAAACTACAATGGAGTAAGGTTTTCCCCCCAGATACTCACAAGACTCAGCCAGGAACTCCACCCCCAGCTTCTGTGAATTCAAACTACAATGGAGTAAGGTTTTTCGCCCAGATACTTACAAGTCTCAGCCAGGAACTCCACCCCCAGCTTCTGTGAATTCAAACTACAATGGAGTTAAGTTTTTCGCCCAGATACTTACAAGTCTCAGCCAGGAACTCCACCCCCAGCATTTTATGAATTCAAACTAAAATGGAGTAAGGTTTTTTCCCCAGATACTCACAAGTCTCAGCCAGGAACTCCACCCCCAGCATTTTATGAATTCAAACTACAATGGAGTAAGGTTTTTTCCCCAGATACTCACAAGTCTCAGCCAGGAACCCCAACCCCAGCTTCTGTGAATTCAAACTACAATGGAGTAAGGTTTTTTCCCCAGATACTCACAAGTCTAAGCCAGGAACCCCAACCCCAGCTTCTGTGAATTCAAACTACAATGGAGTAAGGTTTTTCCCCAGATACTCACAGGTCTCAGCCAGGAACTCCACACCCAGCTTCTGTGAATTCAAACTACAATGGAGTAAGGTTTTTCGCCCAGATACTCACAAGTCTCAGCCAGGAACTCCAACCCCAGCTTCTCTGAATTCAAACTACAATGGAGTAAGGTTTTTTCCCCAGATACTCACATGTCTCAGCCAGGAACTCCACCCCCAGCTTTTTATGAATTGAACCTACAATGGAGTAAGGTTTTTCGCCCAGATACTCACAAGTCTCAGCCAGGAACTCCACCCCCAGCTTCTGTGAATTCAAACTACAATGGAGTAAGGTTTTTCGCCCAGATACTTACAAGTCTCAGCCAGGAAGTGCACTCCCAGCTTGTATGAATTCAAACTACAATGGAGTAAGGTTCTTTCCCGAGATACTCACAAGTCTCAGCCAGGAACTCCACCCCAAGATTCTGTGAATTCAAACTACAATGGAGTAAGGTTTTTCGCCCAGATACTCACAAGTCTCAGCCAGGAACTCCACCCCCAGCTTTTTATGAATTGAACCTACAATGGAGTAAGGTTTTTTGCCCAGATACTCACAAGTCTCAGCCAGGAACTCCACCCCCAGTTTCTGTGAATTCAAACTACAATGGAGTAAGGCTTTTCGCCCAGATACTTACAAGTCTCAGCCAGGAACCCCAACCCCAGCTTCTTTGAATTCAAACTACAATGGAGTACGTTTTTTTCCCCAGATACTCAAATGTCTCCGCCAGGAACTCCACCCCCAGCTTTTTATGAATTCAGACTACAATGGAGTAAGGTTTTTTCCCCAGATACTCACATGTCTCAGCCAGGAACTCCACCCCCAGCTTTTTATGAATTGAACCTACAATGGAGTAAGGTTTTTCGCCCAGATACTCACAAGTCTCAGCCAGGAACTCCACCCCCAGCTTCTGTGAATTCAAACTACAATGGAGTAAGGTTTTTCGCCCAGATACTTACAAGTCTCAGCCAGGAAGTGCACTCCCAGCTTGTATGAATTCAAACTACAATGGGGTAAGGTTTTTCGCCCAGATACTCACAAGTCTGAGCCAGGAACTCCACCCCCAGCTTCTGTGAATTCAAACTACAATGGAGTAAGGTTTTTCGCCCAGATACTCACAAGTCTCAGCCAGGAACTCCACCCCCAGCTTCTGTGAATTCAAACTACAATGGAGTAAGTTTTTTTCCCCAGATACTCACATGCCTCAGCCAGGAACTCCACCCCCAGCTTTTTATGAATTGAAACTACAATGGAGTAAGGTTTTCCACCCAGATACTCACAAGTCTCAGCCAGGAACTCCACCCCCAGCTTTTTATGAATTGAACCTACAATGGAGTAAGGTTTTTCCCCCAGATACTCACAAGTCTCAGCCAGGAACTCCACCCCCAGCTTCTGTGAATTCAAACTACAATGGAGTAAGGTTTTTCGCCCAGATACTCACATGTCTCAGCCAGGAACTCCACCCCCAGCTTTTTATGAATTGAACCTACAATGGAGTAAGGTTTTTCGCCCAGATACTCACAAGTCTCAGCCAGGAACTCCACCCCCAGCTTCTGTGAATTCAAACTACAATGGAGTAAGGTTTTTCGCCCAGATACTTACAAGTCTCAGCCAGGAAGTGCACTCCCAGCTTGTATGAATTCAAACTACAATGGAGTAAGGTTCTTTCCCGAGATACTCACAAGTCTCAGCCAGGAACTCCACCCCAAGATTCTGTGAATTCAAACTACAATGGAGTAAGGTTTTTCCCCCAGATACTCACAAGTCTCAGCCAGGAACTCCACCCCCAGCTTTTTATGAATTGAACCTACAATGGAGTAAGGTTTTTTGCCCAGATACTCACAAGTCTCAGCCAGGAACTCCACCCCCAGTTTCTGTGAATTCAAACTACAATGGAGTAAGGCTTTTCGCCCAGATACTTACAAGTCTCAGCCAGGAACCCCAACCCCAGCTTCTTTGAATTCAAACTACAATGGAGTAAGTTTTTTTCCCCAGATACTCAAATGTCTCCGCCAGGAACTCCACCCCCAGCTTTTTATGAATTCAGACTACAATGGAGTAAGGTTTTTTCCCCAGATACTCACAAGTCTCAGCCAGGAAGTCCACCCCCAGCTTCTGTGAATTCAAACTACAATGGAGTAAGGTTTTTCCCCCAGATACTCACAGGTCTCAGCCAGGAACTCCACCCCCAGATTTTTATGAATTGAACCTACAATGGGGTAAGGTTTTTCGCCCAGATACTCACAAGTCTGAGCCAGGAACTCCACCCCCAGCTTCTGTGAATTCAAACTACAATGGAGTAAGGTTTTTCGCCCAGATACTTACAAGTCTCAGCCAGGAATTCCACTCCCAGCTTCTGTGAATTCAAACTACAATGGAGTAAGGTTCTTTCCCCAGATACTCACATGTCTCAGCCAGGAACTCCACCCCCAGCTTCTGTGAATTCAAACTACAATGGAGTAAGGTTTAACCCCCAGATACTCACATGTCTCAGCCAGGAACTCCACCCGCAGCTTCTGTGAATTGAAACTACAATGGAGTAAGATTTTCCCCCCAGATACTCACAAGTCTCAGCCAGGAACTCCACCCCCAGCTTTTTATGAATTGAACCTACAATGGAGTAAGGTTTTTCGCCCAGATGCTCACAAGTCTGAGCCAGGAACTCAACCCCCAGCTTCTGTGAATTCAAACTACAATGGAGTAAGGTTTTTTCCCCAGATACTCACAGGTCTCAGCCATGAACTCCACCCCCAGCTTTTTATGAATTCAGACTACAATGGAGTAAGGTTTTTTCCCCAGATACTCACAAGTCTCAGCCAGGAACTCCACCCCCAGCTTCTGTGAATTCAAACTACAATGGAGTAAGGTTTTTCGCCCAGATACTCACATGTCTCAGCCAGGAACTCCACCCCCAGCTTTTTATGAATTGAACCTACAATGGAGTAAGGTTTTTCGCCCAGATACTCACAAGTCTCAGCCAGGAACTCCACCCCCAGCTTCTGTGAATTCAAACTACAATGGAGTAAGGCTTTTCGCCCAGATACTTACAAGTCTCAGCCAGGAACCCCAACCCCAGCTTCTTTGAATTCAAACTACAATGGAGTAAGGTTTTTCCCCCAGATACTCACATGTCTCCGCCAGGAACTCCACCCCCAGCTTTTTATGAATTGAACCTACAATGGAGTAAGGTTTTTTGCCCAGATACTCACAAGTCTCAGCCAGGAACTCCACCCCCAGCTTCTGTGAATTCAAACTACAATGGAGTAAGGTTTTTCGCCCAGATACTCACAAGTCTCAGCCAGGAACTCCACCCCCAGCTTCTGTGAATTCAAACTACAATGGAGTAAGGTTTTTCGCCCAGATACTTACAAGTCTCAGCCAGGAACTCCACCCCCAGCATTTTATGAATTCAAACTACAATGGAGTAAGGTTTTTTCCCCAGATACTCACAAGTCTCAGCCAGGAACCCCAACCCCAGCTTCTGTGAATTCAAACTACAATGGAGTAAGTTTTTCCCCCAGATACTCACATGTCTCAGCCAGGAAGTCCACTCCCAGCTTCTGTGAATTCAAACTACAATGGAGTAAGGTTTTTCCCCAGATACTCACAGGTCTCAGCCAGGAACTCCACCCCCAGCTTCTGTGAATTCAAACTACAATGGAGTAAGGTTTTCCCCCCAGGTACTCACATGTCTCAGCCAGGAACTCCTCCCCCAGATTTTTATGAATTGAAACTACAATGGAGTAAGGTTTTTCGCCCAGATACTCACAAGTCTCAGCCAGAAACTCCAACCCCAGCTTCTGTGAATTCAAACTACAATGGAGTAAGTTTTTTTCCCCAGATACTCACATGCCTCAGCCAGGAACTCCACCCCCAGCTTTTTATGAATTGAAACTACAATGGAGTAAGTTTTTCCCCCCAGATACTCACAAGTCTCAGCCAGGAACTCCACCCCCAGCTTTTTATGAATTGAACCTACAATGGAGTAAGGTTTTTCCCCCAGATACTCACAAGTCTCAGCCAGGAACTCCACCCCCAGCTTCTGTGAATTCAAACTACAATGGAGTAAGGTTTTTCGCCCAGATACTCACATGTCTCAGCCAGGAACTCCACCCCCAGCTTTTTATGAATTGAACCTACAATGGAGTAAGGTTTTTCGCCCAGATACTCACAAGTCTCAGCCAGGAACTCCACCCCCAGCTTCTGTGAATTCAAACTACAATGGAGTAAGGTTTTTCGCCCAGATACTTACAATTCTCAGCCAGGAAGTCCACTCCCAGCTTCTATGAATTCAAACTACAATGGAGTAAGGTTCTTTCCCCAGATACTCACAAGTCTCAGCCAGGAACTCCACCCCAAGATTCTGTGAATTCAAACTACAATGGAGTAAGGTTTTTCCCCCAGATACTCACAAGTCTCAGCCAGGAACTCCACCCCCAGCTTTTTATGAATTGAACCTACAATGGAGTAAGGTTTTTTGCCCAGATACTCACAAGTCTCAGCCAGGAACTCCACCCCCAGCTTCTGTGAATTCAAACTACAATGGAGTAAGGCTTTTCGCCCAGATACTTACAAGTCTCAGCCAGGAACCCCAACCCCAGCTTCTTTGAATTCAAACTACAATGGAGTAAGTTTTTTTCCCCAGATACTCACATGTCTCCGCCAGGAACTCCACCCCCAGCTTTTTATGAATTCAGACTACAATGGAGTAAGGTTTTTTCCCCAGATACTCACAAGTCTCAGCCAGGAAGTCCACCCCCAGCTTCTGTGAATTCAAACTACAATGGAGTAAGGTTTAACCCGCAGATACTCACATGTCTCAGCCAGGAACTCCACCCCCAGCTTCTGTGAATTGAAACTACAATGGAGTAAGGTTTTCCCCCCAGATACTCACAAGTCTCAGCCAGGAACTCCACCCCCAGCTTTTTATGAATTGAACCTACAATGGAGTAAGGTTTTTCGCCCAGATGCTCAAAAGTCTGAGCCAGGAACTCAACCCCCAGCTTCTGTGAATTCAAACTACAATGGAGTAAGGTTTTTTCCCCAGATACTCACAGGTCTCAGCCATGAACTCCACCCCCAGCTTTTTATGAATTCAGACTACAATGGAGTAAGGTTTTTTCCCCAGATACTCACAAGTCTCAGCCAGGAAGTCCACCCCCAGCTTCTGTGAATTCAAACTACAATGGAGTAAGGTTTTTCCCCCAGATACTCACAGGTCTCAGCCAGGAACTCCACCCCCAGATTTTTGTGAATTCAAACTACAATGAAGTAAGGTTTTCCCCCGAGATACTCTCAAGTCTCAGCCAGGAACTCCAACCCCAGCTTCTGTGAATTCAAACTACAATGGAGTAAGTTTTTTCCCCCAGATACTCACAAGTCTCAGCCAGGAACCCCAACCCCAGCTTCTGTGAATTCAAACTACAATGGAGTAAGGTTTTTCGCCCAGATACTCACAAGTCTCAGCCAGGAACTCCACCACCAGCTTCTGTGAATTCAAACTACAATGGAGTAAGGTTTTTCGCCCAGATACTTACAAGTCTCAGCCAGGAACTCCACCCCCAGCATTTTATGAATTCAAACTACAATGGAGTAAGGTTTTTTCCCCAGATACTCACAAGTCTCAGCCAGGAACCCCAACCCCAGCTTCTGTGAATTCAAACTACAATGGAGTAAGTTTTTCCCCCAGATACTCACATGTCTCAGCCAGGAACTCCAACCCCAGCTTTTTATGAATTGAAACTACAATGGAGTAAGGTTTTTCCCCCAGATACTCACAAGTCTCAGCCAGGAACTCCACCCCCAGCTTCTGTGAATTCAAACTACAATGGAGTAAGTTTTTTTCCCCAGATACTCACACGTCTCTGCCAGGAACTCCACCCCCAGCTTTTTATGAATTGAAACTACAATGCAGTAAGGTTCTTTCCCCAGATACTCACATGTCTCAGCCAGGAACTCCACCCCCAGCTTCTGTGAATTCAAACTACAATGGAGTAAGGTTATCCCCCCAGATACTCACAAGTCTCAGCCAGGAACTCCACCCCCAGCTTCTGTGAATTCAAACTACAATGGAGTAAGGTTTTCCCCCCAGATACTCACAAGTCTCAGCCAGGAACTCCACCCCCAGCTTCTGTGAATTCAAACTACAATGGAGTAAGGTTTTTCGCCCAGATACTTACAAGTCTCAGCCAGGAACTCCACCCCCAGCTTCTGTGAATTCAAACTACAATGGAGTTAAGTTTTTCGCCCAGATACTTACAAGTCTCAGCCAGGAACTCCACCCCCAGCATTTTATGAATTCAAACTAAAATGGAGTAAGGTTTTTTCCCCAGATACTCACAAGTCTCAGCCAGGAACTCCACCCCCAGCATTTTATGAATTCAAACTACAATGGAGTAAGGTTTTTTCCCCAGATACTCACAAGTCTCAGCCAGGAACCCCAACCCCAGCTTCTGTGAATTCAAACTACAATGGAGTAAGGTTTTTTCCCCAGATACTCACAAGTCTAAGCCAGGAACCCCAACCCCAGCTTCTGTGAATTCAAACTACAATGGAGTAAGGTTTTTCCCCAGATACTCACAGGTCTCAGCCAGGAACTCCACACCCAGCTTCTGTGAATTCAAACTACAATGGAGTAAGGTTTTTCGCCCAGATACTCACAAGTCTCAGCCAGGAACTCCAACCCCAGCTTCTGTGAATTCAAACTACAATGGAGTAAGTTTTTTTCCCCAGATACTCACATGCCTCAGCCAGGAACTCCACCCCCAGCTTTTTATGAATTGAACCTACAATGGAGTAAGGTTTTTCCCCCAGATACTCACAAGTCTCAGCCAGGAACTCCACCCCCAGCTTCTGTGAATTCAAACTACAATGGAGTAAGGTTTTTCGCCCAGATACTCACATGTCTCAGCCAGGAACTCCACCCCCAGCTTTTTATGAATTGAACCTACAATGGAGTAAGGCTTTTCGCCCAGATACTTACAAGTCTCAGCCAGGAACCCCAACCCCAGCTTCTTTGAATTCAAACTACAATGGAGTAAGTTTTTTTCCCCAGATACTCACATGTCTCAGCCAGGAACTCCACCCCCAGCTTTTTATGAATTCAGACTACAATGGAGTAAGGTTTTTTCCCCAGATACTCACAAGTCTCAGCCAGGAAGTCCACCCCCAGCTTCTGTGAATTCAAACTACAATGGAGTAAGGTTTTTCCCCCAGATACTCACAGGTCTCAGCCAGGAACTCCACCCCCAGATTTTTATGAATTGAACCTACAATGGAGTAAGGTTTTTCGCCCAGATACTCACAAGTCTGAGCCAGGAACTCCACCCCCAGCTTCTGTGAATTCAAACTACAATGGAGTAAGGTTTTTCGCCCAGATACTTACAAGTCTCAGCCAGGAAGTCCACTCCCAGCTTCTGTGAATTCAAACTACAATGGAGTAAGGTTCTTTCCCCAGATACTCACATGTCTCAGCCAGGAACTCCACCCCCAGCTTCTGTGAATTCAAACTACAATGGAGTAAGGTTTAACCCGCAGATACTCACATGTCTCAGCCAGGAACTCCACCCCCAGCTTCTGTGAATTGAAACTACAATGGAGTAAGGTTTTCCCCCCAGATACTCACAAGTCTCAGTCAGGAACTCCACCCCCAGCTTTTTATGAATTGAAACTACAATGGAGTAAGGTTTTCCCCCCAGATACTCACAAGTGTCAGCCAGGAACTCCACCCCCAGCATTTTATGAATTGAACCTACAATGGAGTAAGGTTTTTCGCCCAGATACTCACAAGTCTCAGCCAGGAACTCCACCCCCAGCTTCTGTGAATTCAAACTACAATGGAGTAAGGTTTTTCGCCCAGATACTTACAAGTCTCAGCCAGGAAGTGCACTCCCAGCTTGTATGAATTCAAACTACAATGGAGTAAGGTTCTTTCCCGAGATACTCACAAGTCTCAGCCAGGAACTCCACCCCAAGATTCTGTGAATTCAAACTACAATGGAGTAAGGTTTTTCGCCCAGATACTCACAAGTCTCAGCCAGGAACTCCACCCCCAGCTTTTTATGAATTGAACCTACAATGGAGTAAGGTTTTTTGCCCAGATACTCACAAGTCTCAGCCAGGAACTCCACCCCCAGTTTCTGTGAATTCAAACTACAATGGAGTAAGGCTTTTCGCCCAGATACTTACAAGTCTCAGCCAGGAACCCCAACCCCAGCTTCTTTGAATTCAAACTACAATGGAGTACGTTTTTTTCCCCAGATACTCAAATGTCTCCGCCAGGAACTCCACCCCCAGCTTTTTATGAATTCAGACTACAATGGAGTAAGGTTTTTTCCCCAGATACTCACAAGTCTCAGCCAGGAAGTCCACCCCCAGCTTCTGTGAATTCAAACTACAATGGAGTAAGGTTTTTCCCCCAGATACTCACAGGTCTCAGCCAGGAACTCCACCCCCAGATTTTTATGAATTGAACCTACAATGGGGTAAGGTTTTTCGCCCAGATACTCACAAGTCTGAGCCAGGAACTCCACCCCCAGCTTCTGTGAATTCAAACTACAATGGAGTAAGGTTTTTCGCCCAGATACTCACAAGTCTCAGCCAGGAACTCCACCCCCAGCTTCTGTGAATTCAAACTACAATGGAGTAAGTTTTTTTCCCCAGATACTCACATGCCTCAGCCAGGAACTCCACCCCCAGCTTTTTATGAATTAAAACTACAATGGAGTAAGGTTTTCCACCCAGATACTCACAAGTCTCAGCCAGGAACTCCACCCCCAGCTTTTTATGAATTGAACCTACAATGGAGTAAGGTTTTTCCCCCAGATACTCACAAGTCTCAGCCAGGAACTCCACCCCCAGCTTCTGTGAATTCAAACTACAATGGAGTAAGGTTTTTCGCCCAGATACTCACATGTCTCAGCCAGGAACTCCACCCCCAGCTTTTTATGAATTGAACCTACAATGGAGTAAGGTTTTTCGCCCAGATACTCACAAGTCTCAGCCAGGAACTCCACCCCCAGCTTCTGTGAATTCAAACTACAATGGAGTAAGGTTTTTCGCCCAGATACTTACAAGTCTCAGCCAGGAAGTGCACTCCCAGCTTGTATGAATTCAAACTACAATGGAGTAAGGTTCTTTCCCGAGATACTCAAAAGTCTCAGCCAGGAACTCCACCCCAAGATTCTGTGAATTCAAACTACAATGGAGTAAGGTTTTTCCCCCAGATACTCACAAGTCTCAGCCAGGAACTCCACCCCCAGCTTTTTATGAATTGAACCTACAATGGAGTAAGGTTTTTTGCCCAGATACTCACAAGTCTCAGCCAGGAACTCCACCCCCAGTTTCTGTGAATTCAAACTACAATGGAGTAAGGCTTTTCGCCCAGATACTTACAAGTCTCAGCCAGGAACCCCAACCCCAGCTTCTTTGAATTCAAACTACAATGGAGTAAGTTTTTTTCCCCAGATACTCAAATGTCTCCGCCAGGAACTCCACCCCCAGCTTTTTATGAATTCAGACTACAATGGAGTAAGGTTTTTTCCCCAGATACTCACAAGTCTCAGCCAGGAAGTCCACCCCCAGCTTCTGTGAATTCAAACTACAATGGAGTAAGGTTTTTCCCCCAGATACTCACAGGTCTCAGCCAGGAACTCCACCCCCAGATTTTTATGAATTGAACCTACAATGGGGTAAGGTTTTTCGCCCAGATACTCACAAGTCTGAGCCAGGAACTCCACCCCCAGCTTCTGTGAATTCAAACTACAATGGAGTAAGGTTTTTCGCCCAGATACTTACAAGTCTCAGCCAGGAATTCCACTCCCAGCTTCTGTGAATTCAAACTACAATGGAGTAAGGTTCTTTCCCCAGATACTCACATGTCTCAGCCAGGAACTCCACCCCCAGCTTCTGTGAATTCAAACTACAATGGAGTAAGGTTTAACCCCCAGATACTCACATGTCTCAGCCAGGAACTCCACCCGCAGCTTCTGTGAATTGAAACTACAATGGAGTAAGGTTTTCCCCCCAGATACTCACAAGTCTCAGCCAGGAACTCCACCCCCAGCTTTTTATGAATTGAACCTACAATGGAGTAAGGTTTTTCGCCCAGATGCTCACAAGTCTGAGCCAGGAACTCAACCCCCAGCTTCTGTGAATTCAAACTACAATGGAGTAAGGTTTTTTCCCCAGATACTCACAGGTCTCAGCCATGAACTCCACCCCCAGCTTTTTATGAATTCAGACTACAATGGAGTAAGGTTTTTTCCCCAGATACTCACAAGTCTCAGCCAGGAACTCCACCCCCAGCTTCTGTGAATTCAAACTACAATGGAGTAAGGTTTTTCGCCCAGATACTCACATGTCTCAGCCAGGAACTCCACCCCCAGCTTTTTATGAATTGAACCTACAATGGAGTAAGGTTTTTCGCCCAGATACTCACAAGTCTCAGCCAGGAACTCCACCCCCAGCTTCTGTGAATTCAAACTACAATGGAGTAAGGCTTTTCGCCCAGATACTTACAAGTCTCAGCCAGGAACCCCAACCCCAGCTTCTTTGAATTCAAACTACAATGGAGTAAGGTTTTTCCCCCAGATACTCACATGTCTCCGCCAGGAACTCCACCCCCAGCTTTTTATGAATTGAACCTACAATGGAGTAAGGTTTTTTGCCCAGATACTCACAAGTCTCAGCCAGGAACTCCACCCCCAGCTTCTGTGAATTCAAACTACAATGGAGTAAGGTTTTTCGCCCAGATACTCACAAGTCTCAGCCAGGAACTCCACCCCCAGCTTCTGTGAATTCAAACTACAATGGAGTAAGGTTTTTCGCCCAGATACTTACAAGTCTCAGCCAGGAACTCCACCCCCAGCATTTTATGAATTCAAACTACAATGGAGTAAGGTTTTTTCCCCAGATACTCACAAGTCTCAGCCAGGAACCCCAACCCCAGCTTCTGTGAATTCAAACTACAATGGAGTAAGTTTTTCCCCCAGATACTCACATGTCTCAGCCAGGAAGTCCACTCCCAGCTTCTGTGAATTCAAACTACAATGGAGTAAGGTTTTTCCCCAGATACTCACAGGTCTCAGCCAGGAACTCCACCCCCAGCTTCTGTGAATTCAAACTACAATGGAGTAAGGTTTTCCCCCCAGGTACTCACATGTCTCAGCCAGGAACTCCTCCCCCAGATTTTTATGAATTGAAACTACAATGGAGTAAGGTTTTTCGCCCAGATACTCACAAGTCTCAGCCAGAAACTCCAACCCCAGCTTCTGTGAATTCAAACTACAATGGAGTAAGTTTTTTTCCCCAGATACTCACATGCCTCAGCCAGGAACTCCACCCCCAGCTTTTTATGAATTGAAACTACAATGGAGTAAGTTTTTCCCCCCAGATACTCACAAGTCTCAGCCAGGAACTCCACCCCCAGCTTTTTATGAATTGAACCTACAATGGAGTAAGGTTTTTCCCCCAGATACTCACAAGTCTCAGCCAGGAACTCCACCCCCAGCTTCTGTGAATTCAAACTACAATGGAGTAAGGTTTTTCGCCCAGATACTCACATGTCTCAGCCAGGAACTCCACCCCCAGCTTTTTATGAATTGAACCTACAATGGAGTAAGGTTTTTCGCCCAGATACTCACAAGTCTCAGCCAGGAACTCCACCCCCAGCTTCTGTGAATTCAAACTACAATGGAGTAAGGTTTTTCGCCCAGATACTTACAATTCTCAGCCAGGAAGTCCACTCCCAGCTTCTATGAATTCAAACTACAATGGAGTAAGGTTCTTTCCCCAGATACTCACAAGTCTCAGCCAGGAACTCCACCCCAAGATTCTGTGAATTCAAACTACAATGGAGTAAGGTTTTTCCCCCAGATACTCACAAGTCTCAGCCAGGAACTCCACCCCCAGCTTTTTATGAATTGAACCTACAATGGAGTAAGGTTTTTTGCCCAGATACTCACAAGTCTCAGCCAGGAACTCCACCCCCAGCTTCTGTGAATTCAAACTACAATGGAGTAAGGCTTTTCGCCCAGATACTTACAAGTCTCAGCCAGGAACCCCAACCCCAGCTTCTTTGAATTCAAACTACAATGGAGTAAGTTTTTTTCCCCAGATACTCACATGTCTCCGCCAGGAACTCCACCCCCAGCTTTTTATGAATTCAGACTACAATGGAGTAAGGTTTTTTCCCCAGATACTCACAAGTCTCAGCCAGGAAGTCCACCCCCAGCTTCTGTGAATTCAAACTACAATGGAGTAAGGTTTAACCCGCAGATACTCACATGTCTCAGCCAGGAACTCCACCCCCAGCTTCTGTGAATTGAAACTACAATGGAGTAAGGTTTTCCCCCCAGATACTCACATGTCTCAGCCAGGAACTCCACCCCCAGCTTTTTATGAATTGAACCTACAATGGAGTAAGGTTTTTCGCCCAGATACTCACAAGTCTCAGCCAGGAACTCCACCCCCAGCTTCTGTGAATTCAAACTACAATGGAGTAAGGTTTTTCGCCCAGATACTTACAATTCTCAGCCAGGAAGTCCACTCCCAGCTTCTATGAATTCAAACTACAATGGAGTAAGGTTCTTTCCCCAGATACTCACAAGTCTCAGCCAGGAACTCCACCCCAAGATTCTGTGAATTCAAACTACAATGGAGTAAGGTTTTTCCCCCAGATACTCACAAGTCTCAGCCAGGAACTCCACCCCCAGCTTTTTATGAATTGAACCTACAATGGAGTAAGGTTTTTTGCCCAGATACTCACAAGTCTCAGCCAGGAACTCCACCCCCAGCTTCTGTGAATTCAAACTACAATGGAGTAAGGCTTTTCGCCCAGATACTTACAAGTCTCAGCCAGGAACCCCAACCCCAGCTTCTTTGAATTCAAACTACAATGGAGTAAGTTTTTTTCCCCAGATACTCACATGTCTCCGCCAGGAACTCCACCCCCAGCTTTTTATGAATTCAGACTACAATGGAGTAAGGTTTTTTCCCCAGATACTCACAAGTCTCAGCCAGGAAGTCCACCCCCAGCTTCTGTGAATTCAAACTACAATGGAGTAAGGTTTAACCCGCAGATACTCACATGTCTCAGCCAGGAACTCCACCCCCAGCTTCTGTGAATTGAAACTACAATGGAGTAAGGTTTTCCCCCCAGATACTCACAAGTCTCAGCCAGGAACTCCACCCCCAGCTTTTTATGAATTGAACCTACAATGGAGTAAGGTTTTTCGCCCAGATGCTCAAAAGTCTGAGCCAGGAACTCCACCACCAGCTTCTGTGAATTCAAACTACAATGGAGTAAGGTTTTTCGCCCAGATACTTACAAGTCTCAGCCAGGAACCCCAACCCCAGCTTCTTTGAATTCAAACTACAATGGAGTAAGTTTTTTTCCCCAGATACTCACAAGTCTCAGCCAGGAAGTCCACCCCCAGCTTCTGTGAATTCAAACTACAATGGAGTAAGGTTTTTCCCCCAGATACTCACAGGTCTCAGCCAGGAACTCCACCCCCAGATTTTTGTGAATTCAAACTACAATGAAGTAAGGTTTTCCCCCGAGATACTCTCAAGTCTCAGCCAGGAACTCCAACCCCAGCTTCTGTGAATTCAAACTACAATGGAGTAAGTTTTTTCCCCCAGATACTCACAAGTCTCAGCCAGGAACCCCAACCCCAGCTTCTGTGAATTCAAACTACAATGGAGTAAGGTTTTTCGCCCAGATACTCACAAGTCTCAGCCAGGAACTCCACCACCAGCTTCTGTGAATTCAAACTACAATGGAGTAAGGTTTTTCGCCCAGATACTTACAAGTCTCAGCCAGGAACTCCACCCCCAGCATTTTATGAATTCAAACTACAATGGAGTAAGGTTTTTTCCCCAGATACTCACAAGTCTCAGCCAGGAACCCCAACCCCAGCTTCTGTGAATTCAAACTACAATGGAGTAAGTTTTTCCCCCAGATACTCACATGTCTCAGCCAGGAACTCCAACCCCAGCTTTTTATGAATTGAAACTACAATGGAGTAAGGTTTTTCCCCCAGATACTCACAAGTCTCAGCCAGGAACTCCACCCCCAGCTTCTGTGAATTCAAACTACAATGGAGTAAGGTTTTTCGCCCAGATACTTACAAGTCTCACCCAGGAACTCCACCCCCAGCTTCTGTGAATTCAAACTACAATGGAGTTAAGTTTTTCGCCCAGATACTTACAAGTCTCAGCCAGGAACTCCACCCCCAGGTTTTTATGAATTCAAACTACAATGGAGTAAGGTTTTTTCCCCAGATACTCACATGTCTCAGCCAGGAACTCCACCCCCAGCATTTTATGAATTCAAACTACAATGGAGTAAGGTTTTTTCCCCAGATACTCACAAGTCTAAGCCAGGAACCCCAACCCCAGCTTCTGTGAATTCAAACTACAATGGAGTAAGTTTTTTTCCCCAGATACTCACACGTCTCTGCCAGGAACTCCACCCCCAGCTTTTTATGAATTGAAACTACAATGCAGTAAGGTTCTTTCCCCAGATACTCACATGTCTCAGCCAGGAACTCCACCCCCAGCTTCTGTGAATTCAAACTACAATGGAGTAAGGTTATCCCCCCAGATACTCACAAGTCTCAGCCAGGAACTCCACCCCCAGCTTCTGTGAATTCAAACTACAATGGAGTAAGGTTTTCCCCCCAGATACTCACAAGTCTCAGCCAGGAACTCCACCCCCAGCTTCTGTGAATTCAAACTACAATGGAGTAAGGTTTTTCGCCCAGATACTTACAAGTCTCAGCCAGGAACTCCACCCCCAGCTTCTGTGAATTCAAACTACAATGGAGTTAAGTTTTTCGCCCAGATACTTACAAGTCTCAGCCAGGAACTCCACCCCCAGCATTTTATGAATTCAAACTAAAATGGAGTAAGGTTTTTTCCCCAGATACTCACAAGTCTCAGCCAGGAACTCCACCCCCAGCATTTTATGAATTCAAACTACAATGGAGTAAGGTTTTTTCCCCAGATACTCACAAGTCTCAGCCAGGAACCCCAACCCCAGCTTCTGTGAATTCAAACTACAATGGAGTAAGGTTTTTTCCCCAGATACTCACAAGTCTAAGCCAGGAACCCCAACCCCAGCTTCTGTGAATTCAAACTACAATGGAGTAAGGTTTTTCCCCAGATACTCACAGGTCTCAGCCAGGAACTCCACACCCAGCTTCTGTGAATTCAAACTACAATGGAGTAAGGTTTTTCGCCCAGATACTCACAAGTCTCAGCCAGGAACTCCAACCCCAGCTTCTGTGAATTCAAACTACAATGGAGTAAGTTTTTTTCCCCAGATACTCACATGCCTCAGCCAGGAACTCCACCCCCAGCTTTTTATGAATTGAACCTACAATGGAGTAAGGTTTTTCCCCCAGATACTCACAAGTCTCAGCCAGGAACTCCACCCCCAGCTTCTGTGAATTCAAACTACAATGGAGTAAGGTTTTTCGCCCAGATACTCACATGTCTCAGCCAGGAACTCCACCCCCAGCTTTTTATGAATTGAACCTACAATGGAGTAAGGCTTTTCGCCCAGATACTTACAAGTCTCAGCCAGGAACCCCAACCCCAGCTTCTTTGAATTCAAACTACAATGGAGTAAGTTTTTTTCCCCAGATACTCACATGTCTCCGCCAGGAACTCCACCCCCAGCTTTTTATGAATTCAGACTACAATGGAGTAAGGTTTTTTCCCCAGATACTCACAAGTCTCAGCCAGGAAGTCCACCCCCAGCTTCTGTGAATTCAAACTACAATGGAGTAAGGTTTTTCCCCCAGATACTCACAGGTCTCAGCCAGGAACTCCACCCCCAGATTTTTATGAATTGAACCTACAATGGAGTAAGGTTTTTCGCCCAGATACTCACAAGTCTGAGCCAGGAACTCCACCCCCAGCTTCTGTGAATTCAAACTACAATGGAGTAAGGTTTTTCGCCCAGATACTTACAAGTCTCAGCCAGGAAGTCCACTCCCAGCTTCTGTGAATTCAAACTACAATGGAGTAAGGTTCTTTCCCCAGATACTCACATGTCTCAGCCAGGAACTCCACCCCCAGCTTCTGTGAATTCAAAAAACAATGGAGTAAGGTTTAACCCGCAGATACTCACATGTCTCAGCCAGGAACTCCACCCCCAGCTTCTGTGAATTGAAACTACAATGGAGTAAGGTTTTCCCCCCAGATACTCACAAGTCTCAGTCAGGAACTCCACCCCCAGCTTTTTATGAATTGAACCTACAATGGAGTAAGGTTTTTCGCCCAGATGCTCAAAAGTCTGAGCCAGGAACTCAACCCCCAGCTTCTGTGAATTCAAACTACAATGGAGTAAGGTTTTTTCCCCAGATACTCACAGGTCTCAGCCATGAACTCCACCCCCAGCTTTTTATGAATTCAGACTACAATGGAGTAAGGTTTGTTCCCCAGATACTCACAAGTCTCAGCCAGGAAGTCCACCCCCAGCTTCTGTGAATTCAAACTACAATGGAGTAAGGTTTTTCCCCCAGATACTCACAGGTCTCAGCCAGGAACTCCACCCCCAGATTTTTGTGAATTCAAACTACAATGAAGTAAGGTTTTCCCCCGAGATACTCTCAAGTCTCAGCCAGGAACTCCAACCCCAGCTTCTGTGAATTCAAACTACAATGGAGTAAGTTTTTTTCCCCCAGATACTCACAAGTCTCAGCCAGGAACCCCAACCCCAGCTTCTGTGAATTCAAACTACAATGGAGTAAGGTTTTTCGCCCAGATACTCACAAGTCTCAGCCAGGAACTCCACCACCAGCTTCTGTGAATTCCAACTACAATGGAGTAAGGTTTTTCGCCCAGATACTTACAAGTCTCAGCCAGGAACTCCACCCCCAGCATTTTATGAATTCAAACTACAATGGAGTAAGGTTTTTTCCCCAGATACTCACAAGTCTCAGCCAGGAACCCCAACCCCAGCTTCTGTGAATTCAAACTACAATGGAGTAAGTTTTTCCCCCAGATACTCACATGTCTCAGCCAGGAACTCCAACCCCAGCATTTTATGAATTGAAACTACAATGGAGTAAGGTTTTTCCCCCAGATACTCACAAGTCTCAGCCAGGAACTCCACCCCCAGCTTCTGTGAATTCAAACTACAATGGAGTAAGGTTTTTCGCCCAGATACTTACAAGTCTCACCCAGGAACTCCACCCCCAGCTTCTGTGAATTCAAACTACAATGGAGTTAAGTTTTTCACCCAGATACTTACAAGTCTCAGCCAGGAACTCCACCCCCAGCTTTTTATGAATTCAAACTACAATGGAGTAAGGTTTTTTCCCCAGATACTCACAAGTCTCAGCCAGGAACTCCACCCCCAGCATTTTATGAATTCAAACTACAATGGAGTAAGGTTTTTTCCCCAGATACTCACAAGTCTAAGCCAGGAACCCCAACCCCAGCTTCTGTGAATTCAAACTACAATGGAGTAAGTTTTTTTCCCCAGATACTCACACGTCTCTGCCAGGAACTCCACCCCCAGCTTTTTATGAATTGAAACTACAATGCAGTAAGGTTCTTTCCCCAGATACTCACATGTCTCAGCCAGGAACTCCACCCCCAGCTTCTGTGAATTCAAACTACAATGGAGTAAGGTTATCCCCCCAGATACTCACAAGTCTCAGCCAGGAACTCCACCCCCAGCTTCTGTGAATTCAAACTACAATGGAGTATGTTTTTTTCCCCAGATACTCACATGTCTCAGCCAGGAACTCCAACCCCAGCTTTTTATGAATTGAAACTACAATGGAGTAAGGTTTTTCCCCCAGATACTCACAAGTCTCAGCCAGGAACTCCACCCCCAGCTTCTGTGAATTCAAACTACAAT
This sequence comes from Diadophis punctatus similis, assembly GCA_023053685.1. Taxonomy (NCBI): domain Eukaryota; kingdom Metazoa; phylum Chordata; class Lepidosauria; order Squamata; family Dipsadidae; genus Diadophis; species Diadophis punctatus. The sequence continues at coordinate 4,215,039 of JALIGW010000045.1, forward strand.
GGAGTAAGGTTTTTCGCCCAGATACTTACAAGTCTCAGCCAGGAACTCCACCCCCAGCATTTTATGAATTCAAACTACAATGGAGTAAGGTTTTTTCCCCAGATACTCATAAGTCTCAGCCAGGAACTCCACCCCCAGCATTTTATGAATTCAAACTACAATGGAGTAAGGTTTTTTCCCCAGATACTCACAAGTCTAAGCCAGGAACCCCAACCCCAGCTTCTGTGAATTCAAACTACAATGGAGTAAGTTTTTTTCCCCAGATACTCACATGTCTCAGCCAGGAACTCCACCCCCAGCTTTTTATGAATTGAAACTACAATGCAGTAAGGTTCTTTCCCCAGATACTCACATGTCTCAGCCAGGAACTCCACCCCCAGCTTCTGTGAATTCAAACTACAATGGAGTAAGGTTATCCCCCCAGATACTCACAAGTCTCAGCCAGGAACTCCACCCCCAGCTTCTGTGAATTCAAACTACAATGGAGTAAGGTTTTTCGCCCAGATACTTACAATTCTCAGCCAGGAAGTCCACTCCCAGCTTCTATGAATTCAAACTACAATGGAGTAAGGTTCTTTCCCCAGATACTCACAAGTCTCAGCCAGGAACTCCACCCCAAGATTCTGTGAATTCAAACTACAATGGAGTAAGGTTTTTCCCCCAGATACTCACAAGTCTCAGCCAGGAACTCCACCCCCAGCTTTTTATGAATTGAACCTACAATGGAGTAAGGTTTTTTGCCCAGATACTCACAAGTCTCAGCCAGGAACTCCACCCCCAGCTTCTGTGAATTCAAACTACAATGGAGTAAGGCTTTTCGCCCAGATACTTACAAGTCTCAGCCAGGAACCCCAACCCCAGCTTCTTTGAATTCAAACTACAATGGAGTAAGTTTTTTTCCCCAGATACTCACATGTCTCCGCCAGGAACTCCACCCCCAGCTTTTTATGAATTCAGACTACAATGGAGTAAGGTTTTTTCCCCAGATACTCACAAGTCTCAGCCAGGAAGTCCACCCCCAGCTTCTGTGAATTCAAACTACAATGGAGTAAGGTTTAACCCGCAGATACTCACATGTCTCAGCCAGGAACTCCACCCCCAGCTTCTGTGAATTGAAACTACAATGGAGTAAGGTTTTCCCCCCAGATACTCACAAGTCTCAGCCAGGAACTCCACCCCCAGCTTTTTATGAATTGAACCTACAATGGAGTAAGGTTTTTCGCCCAGATGCTCAAAAGTCTGAGCCAGGAACTCAACCCCCAGCTTCTGTGAATTCAAACTACAATGGAGTAAGGTTTTTTCCCCAGATACTCACAGGTCTCAGCCATGAACTCCACCCCCAGCTTTTTATGAATTCAGACTACAATGGAGTAAGGTTTTTTCCCCAGATACTCACAAGTCTCAGCCAGGAAGTCCACCCCCAGCTTCTGTGAATTCAAACTACAATGGAGTAAGGTTTTTCCCCCAGATACTCACAGGTCTCAGCCAGGAACTCCACCCCCAGATTTTTGTGAATTCAAACTACAATGAAGTAAGGTTTTCCCCCGAGATACTCTCAAGTCTCAGCCAGGAACTCCAACCCCAGCTTCTGTGAATTCAAACTACAATGGAGTAAGTTTTTTCCCCCAGATACTCACAAGTCTCAGCCAGGAACCCCAACCCCAGCTTCTGTGAATTCAAACTACAATGGAGTAAGGTTTTTCGCCCAGATACTCACAAGTCTCAGCCAGGAACTCCACCACCAGCTTCTGTGAATTCAAACTACAATGGAGTAAGGTTTTTCGCCCAGATACTTACAAGTCTCAGCCAGGAACTCCACCCCCAGCATTTTATGAATTCAAACTACAATGGAGTAAGGTTTTTTCCCCAGATACTCACAAGTCTCAGCCAGGAACCCCAACCCCAGCTTCTGTGAATTCAAACTACAATGGAGTAAGTTTTTCCCCCAGATACTCACATGTCTCAGCCAGGAACTCCAACCCCAGCTTTTTATGAATTGAAACTACAATGGAGTAAGGTTTTTCCCCCAGATACTCACAAGTCTCAGCCAGGAACTCCACCCCCAGCTTCTGTGAATTCAAACTACAATGGACTAAGGTTTTTCGCCCAGATACTTACAAGTCTCACCCAGGAACTCCACCCCCAGCTTCTGTGAATTCAAACTACAATGGAGTTAAGTTTTTCGCCCAGATACTTACAAGTCTCAGCCAGGAACTCCACCCCCAGCTTTTTATGAATTCAAACTACAATGGAGTAAGGTTTTTTCCCCAGATACTCACATGTCTCAGCCAGGAACTCCACCCCCAGCATTTTATGAATTCAAACTACAATGGAGTAAGGTTTTTTCCCCAGATACTCACAAGTCTAAGCCAGGAACCCCAACCCCAGCTTCTGTGAATTCAAACTACAATGGAGTAAGTTTTTTTCCCCAGATACTCACACGTCTCTGCCAGGAACTCCACCCCCAGCTTTTTATGAATTGAAACTACAATGCAGTAAGGTTCTTTCCCCAGATACTCACATGTCTCAGCCAGGAACTCCACCCCCAGCTTCTGTGAATTCAAACTACAATGGAGTAAGGTTATCCCCCCAGATACTCACAAGTCTCAGCCAGGAACTCCACCCCCAGCTTCTGTGAATTCAAACTACAATGGAGTAAGGTTTTCCCCCCAGATACTCACAAGTCTCAGCCAGGAACTCCACCCCCAGCTTCTGTGAATTCAAACTACAATGGAGTAAGGTTTTTCGCCCAGATACTTACAAGTCTCAGCCAGGAACTCCACCCCCAGCTTCTGTGAATTCAAACTACAATGGAGTTAAGTTTTTCGCCCAGATACTTACAAGTCTCAGCCAGGAACTCCACCCCCAGCATTTTATGAATTCAAACTAAAATTTAGTAAGGTTTTTTCCCCAGATACTCACAAGTCTCAGCCAGGAACTCCACCCCCAGCATTTTATGAATTCAAACTACAATGGAGTAAGGTTTTTTCCCCAGATACTCACAAGTCTCAGCCAGGAACCCCAACCCCAGCTTCTGTGAATTCAAACTACAATGGAGTATGTTTTTTTCCCCAGATACTCACATGTCTCAGCCAGGAACTCCAACCCCAGCTTTTTATGAATTGAAACTACAATGGAGTAAGGTTTTTCCCCCAGATACTCACAAGTCTCAGCCAGGAACTCCACCCCCAGCTTCTGTGAATTCAAACTACAATGGAGTAAGGTTTTTCGCCCAGATACTTACAAGTCTCAGCCAGGAACTCCACCCCCAGCATTTTATGAATTCAAACTACAATGGAGTAAGATTTTTTCCCCAGATACTCATAAGTCTCAGCCAGGAACTCCACCCCCAGCATTTTATGAATTCAAACTACAATGGAGTAAGGTTTTTTCCCCAGATACTCACAAGTCTAAGCCAGGAACCCCAACCCCAGCTTCTGTGAATTCAAACTACAATGGAGTAAGGTTTTTCCCCAGATACTCACAGGTCTCAGCCAGGAACTCCACCCCCAGCTTCTGTGAATTCAAACTACAATGGAGTAAGGTTTTTCGCCCAGATACTCACAAGTCTCAGCCAGGAACTCCAACCCCAGCTTCTGTGAATTCAAACTACAATGGAGTAAGTTTTTTTCCCCAGATACTCACATGCCTCAGCCAGGAACTCCACCCCCAGCTTTTTATGAATTGAAACTACAATGGAGTAAGGTTTTCCCCCCAGATACTCACAAGTCTCAGCCAGGAACTCCACCCCCAGCTTTTTATGAATTGAACCTACAATGGAGTAAGGTTTTTCCCCCAGATACTCACAAGTCTCAGCCAGGAACTCCACCCCCAGCTTCTGTGAATTCAAACTACAATGGAGTAAGGTTTTTCGCCCAGATACTCACATGTCTCAGCCAGGAACTCCACCCCCAGCTTTTTATGAATTGAACCTACAATGGAGTAAGGCTTTTCGCCCAGATACTTACAAGTCTCAGCCAGGAACCCCAACCCCAGCTTCTTTGAATTCAAACTACAATGGAGTAAGTTTTTTTCCCCAGATACTCACATGTCTCCGCCAGGAACTCCACCCCCAGCTTTTTATGAATTCAGACTACAATGGAGTAAGGTTTTTTCCCCAGATACTCACAAGTCTCAGCCAGGAAGTCCACCCCCAGCTTCTGTGAATTCAAACTACAATGGAGTAAGGTTTTTCCCCCAGATACTCACAGGTCTCAGCCAGGAACTCCACCCCCAGATTTTTATGAATTCAGACTACAATGGAGTAAGGTTTTTTCCCCAGATACTCACAAGTCTCAGCCAGGAAGTCCACCCCCAGCTTCTGTGAATTCAAACTACAATGGAGTAAGGTTTTTTCCCCAGATACTCACAGGTCTCAGCCATGAACTCCACCCCCAGCTTTTTATGAATTCAGACTACAATGGAGTAAGGTTTTTTCCCCAGATACTCACAAGTCTCAGCCAGGAAGTCCACCCCCAGCTTCTGTGAATTCAAACTACAATGGAGTAAGGTTTTTCCCCCAGATACTCACAGGTCTCAGCCATGAACTCCACCCCCAGCTTTTTATGAATTCAGACTACAATGGAGTAAGGTTTTTTCCCCAGATACTCACAAGTCTCAGCCAGGAAGTCCACCCCCAGCTTCTGTGAATTCAAACTACAATGGAGTAAGGTTTTTCCCCCAGATACTCACAGGTCTCAGCCAGGAACTCCACCCCCAGATTTTTGTGAATTCAAACTACAATGAAGTAAGGTTTTCCCCCGAGATACTCTCAAGTCTCAGCCAGGAACTCCAACCCCAGCTTCTGTGAATTCAAACTACAATGGAGTAAGTTTTTTCCCCCAGATACTCACAAGTCTCAGCCAGGAACCCCAACCCCAGATTCTGTGAATTCAAACTACAATGGAGTAAGGTTTTTCGCCCAGATACTCACAAGTCTCAGCCAGGAACTCCACCACCAGCTTCTGTGAATTCAAACTACAATGGAGTAAGGTTTTTCGCCCAGATACTTACAAGTCTCAGCCAGGAACTCCACCCCCAGCATTTTATGAATTCAAACTACAATGGAGTAAGGTTTTTTCCCCAGATACTCACAAGTCTCAGCCAGGAACCCCAACCCCAGCTTCTGTGAATTCAAACTACAATGGAGTAAGTTTTTCCCCCAGATACTCACATGTCTCAGCCAGGAACTCCAACCCCAGCTTTTTATGAATTGAAACTACAATGGAGTAAGGTTTTTCCCCCAGATACTCACAAGTCTCAGCCAGGAACTCCACCCCCAGCTTCTGTGAATTCAAACTACAATGGAGTAAGGTTTTTCGCCCAGATACTTACAAGTCTCACCCAGGAACTCCACCCCCAGCTTCTGTGAATTCAAACTACAATGGAGTTAAGTTTTTCGCCCAGATACTTACAAGTCTCAGCCAGGAACTCCACCCCCAGCTTTTTATGAATTCAAACTACAATGGAGTAAGGTTTTTTCCCCAGATACTCACATGTCTCAGCCAGGAACTCCACCCCCAGCATTTTATGAATTCAAACTACAATGGAGTAAGGTTTTTTCCCCAGATACTCACAAGTCTAAGCCAGGAACCCCAACCCCAGCTTCTGTGAATTCAAACTACAATGGAGTAAGTTTTTTTCCCCAGATACTCACACGTCTCTGCCAGGAAATCCACCCCCAGCTTTTTATGAATTGAAACTACAATGCAGTAAGGTTCTTTCCCCAGATACTCACATGTCTCAGCCAGGAACTCCACCCCCAGCTTCTGTGAATTCAAACTACAATGGAGTAAGGTTATCCCCCCAGATACTCACAAGTCTCAGCCAGGAACTCCACCCCCAGCTTCTGTGAATTCAAACTACAATGGAGTAAGGTTTTCCCCCCAGATACTCACAAGTCTCAGCCAGGAACTCCACCCCCAGCTTCTGTGAATTCAAACTACAATGGAGTAAGGTTTTTCGCCCAGATACTTACAAGTCTCAGCCAGGAACTCCACCCCCAGCTTCTGTGAATTCAAACTACAATGGAGTTAAGTTTTTCGCCCAGATACTTACAAGTCTCAGCCAGGAACTCCACCCCCAGCATTTTATGAATTCAAACTAAAATGGAGTAAGGTTTTTTCCCCAGATACTCACAAGTCTCAGCCAGGAACTCCACCCCCAGCATTTTATGAATTCAAACTACAATGGAGTAAGGTTTTTTCCCCAGATACTCACAAGTCTCAGCCAGGAACCCCAACCCCAGCTTCTGTGAATTCAAACTACAATGGAGTATGTTTTTTTCCCCAGATACTCACATGTCTCAGCCAGGAACTCCAACCCCAGCTTTTTATGAATTGAAACTACAATGGAGTAAGGTTTTTCCCCCAGATACTCACAAGTCTCAGCCAGGAACTCCACCCCCAGCTTCTGTGAATTCAAACTACAATGGAGTAAGGTTTTTCGCCCAGATACTTACAAGTCTCAGCCAGGAACTCCACCCCCAGCATTTTATGAATTCAAACTACAATGGAGTAAGATTTTTTCCCCAGATACTCATAAGTCTCAGCCAGGAACTCCACCCCCAGCATTTTATGAATTCAAACTACAATGGAGTAAGGTTTTTTCCCCAGATACTCACAAGTCTAAGCCAGGAACCCCAACCCCAGCTTCTGTGAATTCAAACTACAATGGAGTAAGGTTTTTCCCCAGATACTCACAGGTCTCAGCCAGGAACTCCACCCCCAGCTTCTGTGAATTCAAACTACAATGGAGTAAGGTTTTTCGCCCAGATACTCACAAGTCTCAGCCAGGAACTCCAACCCCAGCTTCTGTGAATTCAAACTACAATGGAGTAAGTTTTTTTCCCCAGATACTCACATGCCTCAGCCAGGAACTCCACCCCCAGCTTTTTATGAATTGAAACTACAATGGAGTAAGGTTTTCCCCCCAGATACTCACAAGTCTCAGCCAGGAACTCCACCCCCAGCTTTTTATGAATTGAACCTACAATGGAGTAAGGTTTTTCCCCCAGATACTCACAAGTCTCAGCCAGGAACTCCACCCCCAGCTTCTGTGAATTCAAACTACAATGGAGTAAGGTTTTTCGCCCAGATACTCACATGTCTCAGCCAGGAACTCCACCCCCAGCTTTTTATGAATTGAACCTACAATGGAGTAAGGCTTTTCGCCCAGATACTTACAAGTCTCAGCCAGGAACCCCAACCCCAGCTTCTTTGAATTCAAACTACAATGGAGTAAGTTTTTTTCCCCAGATACTCACATGTCTCCGCCAGGAACTCCACCCCCAGCTTTTTATGAATTCAGACTACAATGGAGTAAGGTTTTTTCCCCAGATACTCACAAGTCTCAGCCAGGAAGTCCACCCCCAGCTTCTGTGAATTCAAACTACAATGGAGTAAGGTTTTTCCCCCAGATACTCACAGGTCTCAGCCAGGAACTCCACCCCCAGATTTTTATGAATTGAACCTACAATGGAGTAAGGTTTTTCGCCCAGATACTCACAAGTCTGAGCCAGGAACTCCACCCCCAGCTTCTGTGAATTCAAACTACAATGGAGTAAGGTTTTTCGCCCAGATACTTACAAGTCTCAGCCAGGAAGTCCACTCCCAGCTTCTGTGAATTCAAACTACAATGGAGTAAGGTTCTTTCCCCAGATACTCACATGTCTCAGCCAGGAACTCCACCCCCAGCTTCTGTGAATTCAAACTACAATGGAGTAAGGTTTAACCCGCAGATACTCACATGTCTCAGCCAGGAACTCCACCCCCAGCTTCTGTGAATTGAAACTACAATGGAGTAAGGTTTTCCCCCCAGATACTCACAAGTCTCAGTCAGGAACTCCACCCCCAGCTTTTTATGAATTGAACCTACAATGGAGTAAGGTTTTTCGCCCAGATGCTCAAAAGTCTGAGCCAGGAACTCAACCCCCAGCTTCTGTGAATTCAAACTACAATGGAGTAAGGTTTTTTCCCCAGATACTCACAGGTCTCAGCCATGAACTCCACCCCCAGCTTTTTATGAATTCAGACTACAATGGAGTAAGGTTTTTTCCCCAGATACTCACAAGTCTCAGCCAGGAAGTCCACCCCCAGCTTCTGTGAATTCAAACTACAATGGAGTAAGGTTTTTCCCCCAGATACTCACAGGTCTCAGCCAGGAACTCCACCCCCAGATTTTTGTGAATTCAAACTACAATGAAGTAAGGTTTTCCCCCGAGATACTCTCAAGTCTCAGCCAGGAACTCCAACCCCAGCTTCTGTGAATTCAAACTACAATGGAGTAAGTTTTTTTCCCCCAGATACTCACAAGTCTCAGCCAGGAACCCCAACCCCAGCTTCTGTGAATTCAAACTACAATGGAGTAAGGTTTTTCGCCCAGATACTCACAAGTCTCAGCCAGGAACTCCACCACCAGCTTCTGTGAATTCAAACTACAATGGAGTAAGGTTTTTCGCCCAGATACTTACAAGTCTCAGCCAGGAACTCCACCCCCAGCATTTTATGAATTCAAACTACAATGGAGTAAGGTTTTTTCCCCAGATACTCACAAGTCTCAGCCAGGAACCCCAACCCCAGCTTCTGTGAATTCAAACTACAATGGAGTAAGTTTTTCCCCCAGATACTCACATGTCTCAGCCAGGAACTCCAACCCCAGCTTTTTATGAATTGAAACTACAATGGAGTAAGGTTTTTCCCCCAGATACTCACAAGTCTCAGCCAGGAACTCCACCCCCAGCTTCTGTGAATTCAAACTACAATGGAGTAAGGTTTTTCGCCCAGATACTTACAAGTCTCACCCAGGAACTCCACCCCCAGCTTCTGTGAATTCAAACTACAATGGAGTTAAGTTTTTCACCCAGATACTTACAAGTCTCAGCCAGGAACTCCACCCCCAGCTTTTTATGAATTCAAACTACAATGGAGTAAGGTTTTTTCCCCAGATACTCACAAGTCTCAGCCAGGAACTCCACCCCCAGCATTTTATGAATTCAAACTACAATGGAGTAAGGTTTTTTCCCCAGATACTCACAAGTCTAAGCCAGGAACCCCAACCCCAGCTTCTGTGAATTCAAACTACAATGGAGTAAGTTTTTTTCCCCAGATACTCACACGTCTCTGCCAGGAACTCCACCCCCAGCTTTTTATGAATTGAAACTACAATGCAGTAAGGTTCTTTCCCCAGATACTCACATGTCTCAGCCAGGAACTCCACCCCCAGCTTCTGTGAATTCAAACTACAATGGAGTAAGGTTATCCCCCCAGATACTCACAAGTCTCAGCCAGGAACTCCACCCCCAGCTTCTGTGAATTCAAACTACAATGGAGTATGTTTTTTTCCCCAGATACTCACATGTCTCAGCCAGGAACTCCAACCCCAGCTTTTTATGAATTGAAACTACAATGGAGTAAGGTTTTCCCCCAGATACTCACAAGTCTCAGCCAGGAACTCCACCCCCAGCTTCTGTGAATTCAAACTACAATGGAGTAAGGTTTTTCGCCCAGATACTTACAAGTCTCAGCCAGGAACTCCACCCCCAGCATTTTATGAATTCAAACTACAATGGAGTAAGGTTTTTTCCCCAGATACTCATAAGTCTCAGCCAGGAACTCCACCCCCAGCATTTTATGAATTCAAACTACAATGGAGTAAGGTTTTTTCCCCAGATACTCACAAGTCTAAGCCAGGAACCCCAACCCCAGCTTCTGTGAATTCAAACTACAATGGAGTAAGTTTTTTTCCCCAGATACTCACATGTCTCAGCCAGGAACTCCACCCCCAGCTTTTTATGAATTGAAACTACAATGCAGTAAGGTTCTTTCCCCAGATACTCACATGTCTCAGCCAGGAACTCCACCCCCAGCTTCTGTGAATTCAAACTACAATGGAGTAAGGTTATCCCCCCAGATACTCACAAGTCTCAGCCAGGAACTCCACCCCCAGCTTCTGTGAATTCAAACTACAATGGAGTAAGGTTTTCCCCCCAGATACTCACAAGTCTCACCCAGGAACTCCACCCCCAGCTTCTGTGAATTCAAACTACAATGGAGTTAAGTTTTTCGCCCAGATACTTACAAGTCTCAGCCACGAACTCCACCCCCAGCATTTTATGAATTCAAACTAAAATGGAGTAAGGTTTTTTCCCCAGATACTCACAAGTCTCAGCCAGGAACTCCACCCCCAGCATTTTATGAATTCAAACTACAATGGAGTAAGGTTTTTTCCCCAGATACTCACAAGTCTCAGCCAGGAACCCCAACCCCAGCTTCTGTGAATTCAAACTACAATGGAGTAAGTTTTTCCCCCCAGATACTCACATGTCTCAGCCAGGAACTCCACCCCCAGCTTTTTATGAATTGAAACTACAATGGAGTAAGGTTTTTCGCCCAGATACTCACAAGTCTCAGCCAGGAACTCCACCCCCAGCTTCTGTGAATTCAAACTACAATGGAGTAAGGTTTTTCGCCCAGATACTTACAAGTCTCAGCCAGGAAGTCCACTCCCAGCTTCTGTGAATTCAAACTACAATGGAGTAAGGTTATCCCCCCAGATACTCACAAGTCTCAGCCAGGAACTCCACCCCCAGCTTTTTATGAATTGAAACTACAATGGAGTAAGGTTTTTCCCCCAGATACTCACAAGTCTCAGCCAGGAACTCCACCCCCAGCTTTTTATGAATCGAACCTACAATGGAGTAAGGTTTTTCGCCCAGATACTCACTAGTCTCAGCCAGGAACTCCAACCCCAGCTTCTGTGAATTCAAACTACAATGGAGTAAGTTTTTTTCCCCAGATACTCACATGTCTCAGCCAGGAACTCCACCCCCAGCTTTTTATGAATTGAAACTACAATGGAGTTAGGTTTTCCCCCCAGATACTGACATGTCTCAGCCAGGAACTCCACCCCCAGCTTCTGTGAATTCAAACTACAATGGAGTAAGGTTCTTTCCCCAGATACTCACATGTCTCAACCAGGTACTCCACCCCCAGCTTCTGTGAATTCAAACTACAATGGAGTAAGGTTTTTCCCCCCAGATACTCACAAGTCTCAGCCAGGAAGTCCACTCCCAGCTTCTGTGAATTCAAACTACAATGGAGTAAGGTTTTTTCCCCAGATACTCACATGTCTCAGCCAGGAACTCCACCCCCAACTTCTCTGAATTCAAACTACAATGGAGTAAGGTTTTTCCCCCAGGTACTCACATGTCTCAGCCAGGAACTCCTCCCCCAGGTTTTTATGAATTGAAACTACAATGGAGTAAGGTTTTTCCCCAGATACTCACAGGTCTCAGCCAGGAACTCCACCCCCAGCTTCTGTGAATTCAAACTACAATGGAGTAAGGTTTTTCGCCCAGATACTCACATGTCTCAGCCAGGAACTCCACCCCCAGCTTTTTATGAATTGAAACTACAATGGAGTAAGGTTTTTCGCCCAGATACTTACAAGTCTAAAGCCAGGAAGTCCACTCCCAGCATCTGTGAATTCAAACTACAATGGAGTAAGGTTCTTTCCCCAGATACTCACATGTCTCATCCAGGAATCCCACCCCCAGCTTCTGTGAATTCAAACTACAATGGAGTAAGGTTTTCCCCCCAGATACTCACAAGTCTCAGCCAGGAAGCCCAACCCCAGCTTCTGTGAATTCAAACTACAATGGAGTAAGTTTTTCAACCCAGATACTCACATGTCTCAGCCAGGAACTCCACCCCCAGCTTTTTATGAATTGAAACTACAATGGAGTAAGGTTTTTCGCCCAGATACAAGTCTCAAGCAGGAACTCCAACCCCAGCTTCTGTGAATTCAAACTACAATGGAGTAAGTTTTTCCCCCCAGATACTCACATGTCTCAGCCAGGAACTCCACCCCCAGCTTTTTATGAATTGAAATTACAATGGAGTAAGGTTTTTCCCCCAGATACTCACAAGTCTCAGCCAGGAACTCCACCCCCAGCTTCTGTGAATTCAAACTACAATGGAGTAAGGTTTTTCGCCCAGATACTTACAAGTCTCAGCCAGGAAGTCCACTCCCAGCTTCTGTGAATTCATACTACAATGGAGTAAGGTTCTTTCCCCAGATACTCATATGTTTCAGCCAGGAACTCCACCCCCAGCTTCTGTGAATTCAAACTACAATGGAGTAAGGTTTTCCCCCCAGATACTCACATGTCTCAGCCAGGAACTCCACCCCCAGCTTTTTATGAATTGAAACTACAATGGAGTAAGGTTTTTCGCCCAGATACTCACAAGTCTCAGCCAGGAACTCCACCCCCAGCTTCTGTGAATTCAAACTACAATGGAGTAAGGTTTTTCGCCCAGATACTTACAAGTCTCAGCCAGGAAGTCCACTCCCAGCTTCTGTGAATTCATACTACAATGGAGTAAGGTTCTTTCCCCAGATACTCACATGTCTCAGCCAGGAACTCCACCCCCAGCTTTTTATGAATTGAAACTACAATGAAGTAAGGTTTTTCCCCCAGGTACTCACATGTCTCAGCCAGGAACTCCTCCCCCAGCTTCTCTGAATTCAAACTACAATGGAGTAAGGTTTTTCGCCCAGATACTTACAAGTCTCAGCCAGGAAGTCCACTCCCAGCTTCTGTGAATTCATACTACAATGGAGTAAGGTTCTTTCCCCAGATACTCATATGTTTCAGCCAGGAACTCCACCCCCAGCTTCTGTGAATTCAAACTACAATGGAGTAAGGTTTTCCCCCCAGATACTCACATGTCTCAGCCAGGAACTCCACCCCCAGCTTTTTATGAATTGAAACTACAATGGAGTAAGGTTTTTCGCCCAGATACTCACAAGTCTCAGCCAGGAACTCCACCCCCAGCTTCTGTGAATTCAAACTACAATGGAGTAAGGTTTTTCGCCCAGATACTTACAAGTCTCAAGCAGGAACTCCAACCCCAGCTTCTGTGAATTCAAACTACAATGGAGTAAGTTTTTCCCCCCAGATACTCACATGTCTCAGCCAGGAACTCCACCCCCAGCTTTTTATGAATTGAAATTACAATGGAGTAAGGTTTTTCCCCCAGATACTCACAAGTCTCAGCCAGGAACTCCACCCCCAGCTTCTGTGAATTCAAACTACAATGGAGTAAGGTTTTTCGCCCAGATACTTACAAGTCTCAGCCAGGAAGTCCACTCCCAGCTTCTGTGAATTCATACTACAATGGAGTAAGGTTCTTTCCCCAGATACTCATATGTTTCAGCCAGGAACTCCACCCCCAGCTTCTGTGAATTCAAACTACAATGGAGTAAGGTTTTCCCCCCAGATACTCACATGTCTCAGCCAGGAACTCCACCCCCAGCTTTTTATGAATTGAAACTACAATGGAGTAAGGTTTTTCGCCCAGATACTCACAAGTCTCAGCCAGGAACTCCACCCCCAGCTTCTGTGAATTCAAACTACAATGGAGTAAGGTTTTTCGCCCAGATACTTACAAGTCTCAGCCAGGAAGTCCACTCCCAGCTTCTGTGAATTCATACTACAATGGAGTAAGGTTCTTTCCCCAGATACTCACATGTCTCAGCCAGGAACTCCACCCCCAGCTTTTTATGAATTGAAACTACAATGAAGTAAGGTTTTTCCCCCAGGTACTCACATGTCTCAGCCAGGAACTCCTCCCCCAGCTTCTCTGAATTCAAACTACAATGGAGTAAGGTTTTTCCCCCAGGTACTCACATGTCTCAGCCAGGAACTCCTCCCCCAGGTTTTTATGAATTGAAACTACAATGGAGTAAGGGTTTTCCCCAGATACTCACAGGTCTCAGCCAGGAACTCCACCCCCAGCTTCTGTGAATTCAAACTACAATGGAGTAAGGTTTTTCGCCCAGATACTTACAAGTCTCAGCCAGGAAGTCCACTCCCAGCTTCTGTGAATTCAAACTACAATGGAGTAAGGTTCTTTCCCCAGATACTCACATGTCTCAGCCAGGAACTCCACCCCCAGCTTCTGTGAATTCAAACTACAATGGAGTAAGGTTTTCCCCCCAGATACTCACATGTCTCAGCCAGGAACTCCACCCCCAGCTTTTTATGAATTGAAACTACAATGGAGTAAGGTTTTTCCCCCAGATACTCACAAGTCTCAGCCAGGAACTCCACCCCCAGCTTCTGTGAATTCAAACTACAATGGAGTAAGGTTTTTCGCCCAGATACTTACAAGTCTCAGCCAGGAAGTCCACTCCCAGCTTCTATGAATTCCAACTACAATGGAGTAAGGTTTTCCCCCCAGATACTCACATGTCTCACCCAGGAACTCCACCCCCAGCTTTTTGTGAATTCAAACTACAATGAAGTAAGGTTTTCCCCCGAGATACTCACAAGTCTCAGCCAGGAAGCCCAACCCCAGCTTCTGTGAATTCAAACTACAATGGAGTAAGTTTTTCCCCCCAGATACTCACATGTCTCAGCCAGGAACTCCACCCCCAGCTTTTTATGAATTGTAACTACAATGGAGTAAGGTTTTTCGCCCAGATACAAGTCTCAAGCAGGAACTCCACCCCCAGCTTCTTTGAATTCAAACTACAATGGAGTAAGTTTTTTCCCCAGATACTCACATGTCTCAGCCAGGAACTCCACCCCCAGCTTTTTATGAATTGAAACTACAATGGAGTAAGGTTTTTCCCCCAGATACTCACAAGTCTAAGCCAGGAACTCCACCCCCAGCTTTTTATGAATTGAACCTACAATGGAGTAAGGATTTTCGCCCAGATACTCACAAGTCTCAGCCAGGAACTCCACCCCCAGCTTCTGTGAATTCAAACTACAATGGAGTAAGGTTTTCGCCCAGATACTCACATGTCTCAGCCAGGAACTCCACCCCCAGCTTTTTATGAATTGAAACTACAATGGAGTAAGGTTTTTCCCCCAGGTACTCACATGTCTCAGCCAGGAACTCCTCCCCCAGCTTCTCTGAATTCAAACTACAATGGAGAAAGGTTTTTCCCCCAGGTACTCACATGTCTCAGCCAGGAACTCCTCCCCCAGGTTTTTATGAATTGAAACTACAATGGAGTAAGATTTTTCCTCAGATACTCACAGGTCTCAGCCAGGAACTCCACCCACAGCTTCTGTGAATTCAAACTACAATGGAGTAAGGTTTTTCGCCCAGATACTTACAAGTCTCAGCCAGGAAGTCCACTCCCAGCTTCTGTGAATTCAAACTACAATGGAGTAAGGTTCTTTCCCCAGATACTCAAAAGTCTCAGCCAGGAACTCCACCCCCAGCTTCTGTGAATTCAAACTACAATGGAGTAAGGTTTTCCCACCAGATACTCACATGTCTCAGCCAGGAACTCCACCCCCAGCTTTTTATGAATTGAAACTACAATGGAGTAAGGTTTTTCCCCCAGATACTCACAAGTCTCAGCCAGGAACTCCACTCCCAGCTTTTTATTAATTGAACCTACAATGGATTAAGTTTTTTCCCCCAGGTACTCACATGTCTCAGCCAGGAACTCCTCTCCCAGGTTTTTATGAATTGAAACTAAAATGGAGTAAGGTTTTTCCCCAGATACTCAAAGGTCTCAGCCAGGAACTCAACCCCCAGCTTCTGTGAATTCAAACTACAATGGAGTAAGGTTTTTCGCCCAGATACTCACAAGTCTCAGCCAGGAACTCCAACCCCAGCTTCTATGAATTCAAACTACAATGGAGTAAGTTTTTTTCCCCAGATATTCACAAGTCTCAGCCAGGAACTCCACCCCCAGCTTTTTATGAATTGAACCTACAATGGAGTAAGGTTTTTTGCCCAGATACTCACATGTCTCAGCCAGGAACTCCAACCCCAGCTTCTGTGAATTCAAACTACAATGGAGTAAGGTTTTTCGCCCAGATACTTACAAGTCTCAGCCAGGAAGTCCACTCCCAGCTTCTGTGAATTCATACTACAATGGAGTAAGGTTCTTTCCCCAGATACTCACATGTCTCAGCCAGGAACTCCACCCCCAGCTTTTTATGAATTGAAACTACAATGGAGTAAGGTTTTTCCCCCAGATACTCACAAGTCTCAGCCAGGAACTCCACTCCCAGCTTTTTATTAATTGAACCTACAATGGATTAAGTTTTTTCCCCCAGGTACTCACATGTCTCAGCCAGGAACTCCTCTCCCAGGTTTTTATGAATTGAAACTAAAATGGAGTAAGGTTTTTCCCCAGATACTCAAAGGTCTCAGCCAGGAACTCAACCCCCAGCTTCTGTGAATTCAAACTACAATGGAGTAAGGTTTTTCGCCCAGATACTCACAAGTCTCAGCCAGGAACTCCAACCCCAGCTTCTATGAATTCAAACTACAATGGAGTAAGTTTTTTTCCCCAGATACTCACAAGTCTCAGCCAGGAACTCCACCCCCAGCTTTTTATGAATTGAACCTACAATGGAGTAAGGTTTTTTGCCCAGATACTCACATGTCTCAGCCAGGAACTCCAACCCCAGCTTCTGTGAATTCAAACTACAATGGAGTAAGTTTTTTTGCCCAGATACTTACAAGTCTCAGCCAGGAAGTCCACTCCCAGCTTCTGTAAATTCAAACTACAATGGAGTAAGGTTCTTTCCCCAGATACTCACATGTCTCAGCCAGGAACTCCACCCCCAGCTTTTTATGAACTGAAACTACAATGGAGTAAGGTTTTTCCCCCAGATACTCACAAGTCTCAGCCAGGAACTCCACCCCCAGCTTTTTGTGAATTGAACCTACAATGGAGTAAGGTTTTTCGCCCAGATACTCACAAGTCTCAGCCAGGAACTCCAACCCCAGCTTCTGTGAATTCAAACTACAATGGAGTAAGGTTCTTTCCCCAGATACTCAAAAGTCTCAGCCAGGAACTCCACCCCCAGCTTCTGTGAATTCAAACTACAATGGAGTAAGGTTTTCCCACCAGATACTCACATGTCTCAGCCAGGAACTCCACCCCCAGCTTTTTATGAATTGAAACTACAATGGAGTAAGGTTTTTCCCCCAGATACTCACAAGTCTCAGCCAGGAACTCCACTCCCAGCTTTTTATGAATTGAACCTACAATGGATTAAGTTTTTTCCCCCAGGTACTCACATGTCTCAGCCAGGAACTCCTCTCCCAGGTTTTTATGAATTGAAACTAAAATGGAGTAAGGTTTTTCCCCAGATACTCAAAGGTCTCAGCCAGGAACTCAACCCCCAGCTTCTGTGAATTCAAACTACAATGGAGTAAGGTTTTTCGCCCAGATACTCACAAGTCTCAGCCAGGAACTCCAACCCCAGCTTCTATGAATTCAAACTACAATGGAGTAAGTTTTTTTCCCCAGATACTCACAAGTCTCAGCCAGGAACTCCACCCCCAGCTTTTTATGAATTGAACCTACAATGGAGTAAGGTTTTTTGCCCAGATACTCACATGTCTCAGCCAGGAACTCCAACCCCAGCTTCTGTGAATTCAAACTACAATGGAGTAAGTTTTTTTGCCCAGATACTTACAAGTCTCAGCCAGGAAGTCCACTCCCAGCTTCTGTAAATTCAAACTACAATGGAGTAAGGTTCTTTCCCCAGATACTCACATGTCTCAGCCAGGAACTCCACCCCCAGCTTTTTATGAACTGAAACTACAATGGAGTAAGGTTTTTCCCCCAGATACTCACAAGTCTCAGCCAGGAACTCCACCCCCAGCTTTTTGTGAATTGAACCTACAATGGAGTAAGGTTTTTCGCCCAGATACTCACAAGTCTCAGCCAGGAACTCCAACCCCAGCTTCTGTGAATTCAAACTACAATGGAGTAAGGTGTTTCGCCCAGATACTTACAAGTCTCAGCCAGGAACTCCACCCCAAGCTTCTGTGAATTCAAACTACAATGGAGTAAGGTTTTTTCCCCAGATACTCACATGTCTCAGCCAGGAACTCCACCCCCAGCTTCTCTGAATTCAAACTACAATGGAGTAAGGTTTTTCCCCCAGGTACTCACATGTCTCAGCCAGGAACTCCTCCCCCAGGTTTTTATGAATTCAAACTACAATGGAGTAAGGTTTTTCCCCAGATACTCACAGGTCTCAGCCAGGAACTCCACCCCCAGATTCCGTGAATTCAAACTACAATGGAGTAAGGTTTTTCACCCAGATACTCACAAGTCTCAGCCAGGAACTCCAACCCCAGCTTCTGTGAATTCAAACTGCAATGGAGTAAGTTTTTTCCCCAGATACACACATGTCTCAGCCAGGAACTCCACCCCCAGCATTTTATGAATTGAAACTACAATGGAGTAAGGTTTTCCCCCCAAATACTCACAAGTCTCAGCCAGGAACTCCACCCCCAGCTTTTTATGAATTGAACCTACAATGGAGTAAGGTTTTTCGCCCAGATACTCACAAGTCTCAACCAGGAACTCCACCCCCAGCTTCTGTGAATTCAAACTACAATGGAGTAAGGTTTTTCACCCAGATACTCACAAGTCTCAGCCAGGAACTCCAACCCCAGCTTCTGTGAATTCAAACTACAATGGAGTAAGTTTTTTTCCCCAGATACTCACATGTCTCAGCCAGGAACTCCACCCCCAGCTTTTTATGAATTGAAACTACAATGGAGTAAGGTTTTTCCCCCAGACACTAACAAGTCTCACCCAGGAACTCCACCCCCAGCTTTTTATGAATTGAACCTACAATGGAGTAAGGTTTTTCGCCCAGATACTCACAAGTCTCAGCCAGGAACTCCACCCCCAGCTTCTGTGAATTCAAACTACAATGGAGTAAGGTTTTCCCCCCAGATACTCACATGTCTCAGCCAGGAACTTCACCCCCAGCTTTTTATGAATTGAACCTAAATGGAGTAAGGTTTTTCGCCCAGATACTCACAAGTCTCAGCCAGGAACTCCACCCCCAGCTTCTGTGAATTCAAACTACAATGGAGTAAGGTTTTTCGCCCAGATACTTACAAGTCTCAGCCAGGAAGTCCACTCCCAGCTTCTATGAATTCCAACTACAATCGAGTAAGGTTTTTCCCCCAGATACGCACAAGTCTCACCCAGGAACTCCACCCCCAGCTTTTTGTGAATTCAAACTACAATGAAGTAAGGTTTTCCCCCGAGATACTCACATTTCTCAGCCAGGAAGCCCAACCCCAGTTTCTGTGAATTCAAACTACAATGGAGTAAGGTTTTTCGCCCAGATACTTACAAGTCTCAGCCAGGAAGTCCACTCCCAGCTTCTCTGAATTCAAACTACAATGGAGTAAGGTTTTCCCCCCAGATACTCACAAGTCTCAGCCAGGAACTCCACCCCAAGCTTCTGTGAATTCAAACTACAATGGAGTAAGGTTTTTTCCCCAGATACTCACATGTCTCAGCCAGGAACTCCACCCCCAGCTTCTCTGAATTCAAACTACAATGGAGTAAGGTTTTTCCCCCAGGTACTCACATGTCTCAGCCAGGAACTCCTCCCCCAGGTTTTTATGAATTCAAACTACAATGGAGTAAGGTTTTTCCCCAGATACTCACAGGTCTCAGCCAGGAACTCCACCCCCAGATTCTGTGAATTCAAACTACAATGGAGTAAGGTTTTTCGCCCAGATACTCACAAGTCTCAGCCAGGAACTCCAACCCCAGCTTCTGTGAATTCAAACTACAATGGAGTAAGTTTTTTCCCCAGATACACACATGTCTCAGCCAGGAACACCACCCCCAGCATTTTATGAATTGAAACTACAATGGAGTAAGGTTTTCCCCCCAAATACTCACAAGTCTCACCCAGGAACTCCACCCCCAGCTTTTTATGAACTGAAACTACAATGGAGTAAGGTTTTTCCCCCAGATACTCACAAGTCTCAGCCAGGAACTCCACCCCCAGCTTTTTGTGAATTGAACCTACAATGGAGTAAGGTTTTTCGCCCAGATTCTCACAAGTCTCAGCCAGGAACTCCACCCCCAGCTTCTGTGAATTCAAACTACAATGGAGTAAGGTTTTTCCCCCAGATACTCACAAGTCTCAGCCAGGAACTCCACTCCCAGCTTTTTATTAATTGAACCTACAATGGATTAAGTTTTTTCCCCCAGGTACTCACATGTCTCAGCCAGGAACTCCTCTCCCAGGTTTTTATGAATTGAAACTAAAATGGAGTAAGGTTTTTCCCCAGATACTCAAAGGTCTCAGCCAGGAACTCAACCCCCAGCTTCTGTGAATTCAAACTACAATGGAGTAAGGTTTTTCGCCCAGATACTCACAAGTCTCAGCCAGGAACTCCAACCCCAGCTTCTATGAATTCAAACTACAATGGAGTAAGTTTTTTTCCCCAGATACTCACAAGTCTCAGCCAGGAACTCCACCCCCAGCTTTTTATGAATTGAACCTACAATGGAGTAAGGTTTTTTGCCCAGATACTCACATGTCTCAGCCAGGAACTCCAACCCCAGCTTCTGTGAATTCAAACTACAATGGAGTAAGTTTTTTTGCCCAGATACTTACAAGTCTCAGCCAGGAAGTCCACTCCCAGCTTCTGTAAATTCAAACTACAATGGAGTAAGGTTCTTTCCCCAGATACTCACATGTCTCAGCCAGGAACTCCACCCCCAGCTTTTTATGAACTGAAACTACAATGGAGTAAGGTTTTTCCCGCAGATACTCACAAGTCTCAGCCAGGAACTCCACCCCCAGCTTTTTGTGAATTGAACCTACAATGGAGTAAGGTTTTTCGCCCAGATACTCACAAGTCTCAGCCAGGAACTCCAACCCCAGCTTCTGTGAATTCAAACTACAATGGAGTAAGGTTTTTCGCCCAGATACTTACAAGTCTCAGCCAGGAAGTCCACTCCCAGCTTCTGTGAATTCAAACTACAATGGAGTAAGGTTCTTTCCCCAGATACTCAAAAGTCTCAGCCAGGAACTCCACCCCCAGCTTTTTATGAATTGAAACTACAATGGAGTAAGGTTTTTCCCCCAGATACTCACAAGTCTCAGCCAGGAACTCCACTCCCAGCTTTTTATGAATTGAACCTACAATGGATTAAGGTTTTTCGCCCAGATACTTACAAGTCTCAGCCAGGAACTCCACCCCCAGCTTCTGTGAATTCAAACTACAATGGAGTAAGGTTTTCCCACCAGATACTCACATGTCTCAGCCAGGAACTCCACCCCCAGCTTTTTATGAATTGAAACTACAATGGAGTAAGGTTTTTCCCCCAGATACTCACAAGTCTCAGCCAGGAACTCCACTCCCAGCTTTTTATGAATTGAACCTACAATGGATTAAGTTTTTTCCCCCAGGTACTCACATGTCTCAGCCAGGAACTCCTCTCCCAGGTTTTTATGAATTGAAACTAAAATGGAGTAAGGTTTTTCCCCAGATACTCAAAGGTCTCAGCCAGGAACTCAACCCCCAGCTTCTGTGAATTCAAACTACAATGGAGTAAGGTTTTTCGCCCAGATACTCACAAGTCTCAGCCAGGAACTCCAACCCCAGCTTCTATGAATTCAAACTACAATGGAGTAAGTTTTTTTCCCCAGATACTCACAAGTCTCAGCCAGGAACTCCACCCCTAGCTTTTTATGAATTGAACCTACAATGGAGTAAGGTTTTTTGCCCAGATACTCACATGTCTCAGCCAGGAACTCCAACCCCAGCTTCTGTGAATTCAAACTACAATGGAGTAAGTTTTTTTGCCCAGAAACTTACAAGTCTCAGCCAGGAAGTCCACTCCCAGCTTCTGTAAATTCAAACTACAATGGAGTAAGGTTCTTTCCCCAGATACTCACATGTCTCAGCCAGGAACTCCACCCCCAGCTTTTTATGAACTGAAACTACAATGGAGTAAGGTTTTTCCCCCAGATACTCACAAGTCTCAGCCAGGAACTCCACCCCCAGCTTTTTGTGAATTGAACCTACAATGGAGTTAGGTTTTTCGCCCAGATACTCACAAGTCTCAGCCAGGAACTCCAACCCCAGCTTCTGTGAATTCAAACTACAATGGAGTAAGGTGTTTCGCCCAGATACTTACAAGTCTCAGCCAGGAACTCCACCCCAAGCTTCTGTGAATTCAAACTACAATGGAGTAAGGTTTTTTCCCCAGATACTCACATTTCTCAGCCAGGAACTCCACCCCCAGCTTCTCTGAATTCAAACTACAATGGAGTAAGGTTTTTCCCCCAGGTACTCACATGTCTCAGCCAGGAACTCCTCGCCCAGGTTTTTATGAATTCAAACTACAATGGAGTAAGGTTTTTCCCCAGATACTCACAGGTCTCAGCCAGGAACTCCACCCCCAGATTCCGTGAATTCAAACTACAATGGAGTAAGGTTTTTCGCCCAGATACTCACAAGTCTCAGCCAGGAACTCCAACCCCAGCTTCTGTGAATTCAAACTGCAATGGAGTAAGTTTTTTCCCCAGATACACACATGTCTCAGCCAGGAACTCCACCCCCAGCATTTTATGAATTGAAACTACAATGGAGTAAGGTTTTTCCCCCCAAATACTCACAAGTCTCAGCCAGGAACTCCACCCCCAGCTTTTTATGAATTGAACCTACAATGGAGTAAGGTTTTTCACCCAGATACTCACAAGTCTCAGCCAGGAACTCCAACCCCAGCTTCTGTGAATTCAAACTACAATGGAGTAAGTTTTTTTCCCCAGATACTCACATGTCTCAGCCAGGAACTCCACCCCCAGCTTTTTATGAATTGAAACTACAATGGAGTAAGGTTTTTCCCCCAGATACTAACAAGTCTCACCCAGGAACTCCACCCCCAGCTTTTTATGAATTGAACCTACAATGGAGTAAGGTTTTTCGCCCAGATACTCAAAAGTCTCAGCCAGGAACTCCACCCCCAGCTTCTGTGAATTCAAACTACAATGGAGTAAGGTTTTCCCCCCAGATACTCACATGTCTCAGCCAGGAACTTCACCCCCAGCTTTTTATGAATTGAACCTAAATGGAGTAAGGTTTTTCGCCCAGATACTCACAAGTCTCAGCCAGGAACTCCACCCCCAGCTTCTGTGAATTCAAACTACAATGGAGTAAGGTTTTTCGCCCAGATACTTACAAGTCTCAGCCAGGAAGTCCACTCCCAGCTTCTATGAATTCCAACTACAATCGAGTAAGGTTTTTCCCCCAGATACGCACAAGTCTCAGCCAGGAACTCCACCCCCAGCTTTTTGTGAATTCAAACTACAATGAAGTAAGGTTTTCCCCCGAGATACTCACATGTCTCAGCCAGGAACTCCACCCCAAGCTTCTGTGAATTCAAACTACAATGGAGTAAGGTTTTTTCCCCAGATACTCACATGTCTCAGCCAGGAACTCCACCCCCAGCTTCTCTGAATTCAAACTACAATGGCGTAAGGTTTTTCCCCCAGGTACTCACATGTCTCAGCCAGGAACTCCTCCCCCAGGTTTTTATGAATTCAAACTACAATGGAGTAAGGTTTTTCCCCAGATACTCACAGGTCTCAGCCAGGAACTCCACCCCCAGATTCTGTGAATTCAAACTACAATGGAGTAAGGTTTTTCGCCCAGATACTCACAAGTCTCAGCCAGGAACTCCAACCCCAGCTTCTGTGAATTCAAACTACAATGGAGTAAGTTTTTTCCCCAGATACACACATGTCTCAGCCAGGAACACCACCCCCAGCATTTTATGAATTGAAACTACAATGGAGTAAGGTTTTCCCCCCAAATACTCACAAGTCTCACCCAGGAACTCCACCCCCAGCTTTTTATGAACTGAAACTACAATGGAGTAAGGTTTTTCCCCCAGATACTCACAAGTCTCAGCCAGGAACTCCACCCCCAGCTTTTTGTGAATTGAACCTACAATGGAGTAAGGTTTTTCGCCCAGATTCTCACAAGTCTCAGCCAGGAACTCCACCCCCAGCTTCTGTGAATTCAAACTACAATGGAGTAAGGTTTTTCGCTCAGATACTTACAAGTCTCAGCCAGGAAGTCCACTCCCAGCTTCTCTGAATTCAAACTACAATGGAGTAAGCTTCTCTCCCCAGATACTCACATGTCTCAGCCAGGAACTCCACCCCCAGCTTCTGTGAATTCAAATTACAATGGAGTAAGGTTTTCCCCCCAGATACTCACAAGTCTCAGCCAGGAACTCCACCCCAAGCTTCTGTGAATTCAAACTACAATGGAGTAAGGTTTTTTCCCCAGATACTCACATGTCTCAGCCAGGAACTCCACCCCCAGCTTCTCTGAATTCAAACTACAATGGAGTAAGGTTTTTCCCCCAGGTACTCACATGTCTCAGCCAGGAACTCCTCCCCCAGGTTTTTATGAATTCAAATTACAATGGAGTAAGGTTTTTCCCCAGATACTCACAGGTCTCAGCCAGGAACTCCACCCCCAGATTCTGTGAATTCAAACTACAATGGAGTAAGGTTTTTCGCCCAGATACTCACAAGTCTCAGCCAGGAACTCCAACCCCAGCTTCTGTGAATTCAAACTACAATGGAGTAAGTTTTTTCCCCAGATACACACATGTCTCAGCCAGGAACTCCACCCCCAGCATTTTATGAATTGAAACTACAATGGAGTAAGGTTTTCCCCCCAAATACTCACAAGTCTCAGCCAGGAACTCCACCCCCAGCTTTTTATGAATTGAACCTACAATGGAGTAAGGTTTTTCGCCCAGAAACTCACAAGTCTCAACCAGGAACTCCACCCCCAGCTTCTGTGAATTCAAACTACAATGGAGTAAGGTTTCCCCCCCAGATACTCACAGGTCTCAGCCAGGAACTCCACCGCCAGCTTCTGTGAATTCAAACTACAATGGAGTAAGGTTTTTCACCCAGATACTCACAAGTCTCAGCCAGGAACTCCAACCCCAGCTTCTGTGAATTCAAACTACAATGGAGTAAGTTTTTTTCCCCAGATACTCACATGTCTCAGCCAGGAACTCCACCCCCAGCTTTTTATGAATTGAAACTACAATGGAGTAAGGTTTTTCCCCCAGATACTAACAAGTCTCAGCCAGGAACTCCACCCCCAGCTTTTTATGAATTGAACCTACAATGGAGTAAGGTTTTTCGCCCAGATACTCACAAGTCTCAGCCAGGAACTCCACCCCCAGCTTCTGTGAATTCAAACTACAATGGAGTAAGGTTTTCCCCCCAGATACTCACATGTCTCAGCCAGGAACTCCACCCCCAGCTTTTTATGAATTCAACCTACAATGGAGTAAGGTTTTTCGCCCAGATACTCACAAGTCTCAGCCAGGAACTCCACCCCCAGCTTCTGTGAATTCAAACTACAATGGAGTAAGGTTTTTCGCCCAGATACTTACAAGTCTCAGCCAGAAAGTCCACTCCCAGCTTCTATGAATTCCAACTACAATCGAGTAAGGTTTTTCCCCCAGATACTCACAAGTCTCACCCAGGAACTCCACCCCCAGCTTTTTGTGAATTCAAACTACAATGGAGTAAGGTTTTCCCCCCAAATACTCACAAGTCTCAGCCAGGAACTCCACCCCCAGCTTTTTATGAATTGAACCTACAATGGAGTAAGGTTTTTCGCCCAGATACTCACATGTCTCAGCCAGGAAGTCCACTCCCAGCTTCTCTGAATTCAAACTACAATGGAGTAAGGTTTTCCCCCCAGATACTCACAAGTCTCAGCCAGGAACTCCACCCCAAGCTTCTGTGAATTCAAACTACAATGGAGTAAGGTTTTTTCCCCAGATACTCACATGTCTCAGCCAGGAACTCCACCCCCAGCTTCTCTGAATTCAAACTACAATGGAGTAAGGTTTTTCCCCCAGGTACTCACATGTCTCAGCCAGGAACTCCTCCCCCAGGTTTTTATGAATTCAAACTACAATGGAGTAAGGTTTTTCCCCAGATACTCACAGGTCTCAGCCAGGAACTCCACCCCCAGATTCTGTGAATTCAAACTACAATGGAGTAAGGTTTTTCGCCCAGATACTCACAAGTCTCAGCCAGGAACTCCAACCCCAGCTTCTGTGAATTCAAACTACAATGGAGTAAGTTTTTTCCCCAGATACACACATGTCTCAGCCAGGAACTCCACCCCCAGCATTTTATGAATTGAAACTACAATGGAGTAAGGTTTTCCCCCCAAATACTCACAAGTCTCACCCAGGAACTCCACCCCCAGCTTTTTATGAACTGAAACTACAATGGAGTAAGGTTTTTCCCCCAGATACTCACAAGTCTCAGCCAGGAACTCCACCCCCAGCTTTTTGTGAATTGAACCTACAATGGAGTAAGGTTTTTCGCCCAGATACTCACAAGTCTCAGCCAGGAACTCCACCCCCAGCTTCTGTGAATTCAAACTAGAATGGAGTAAGGTTTTTCGCCCAGATACTTACAAGTCTCAGCCAGGAAGTCCACTCCCAGCTTCTCTGAATTCAAACTACAATGGAGTAAGGTTCTCTCCCCAGATACTCACATGTCTCAGCCAGGAACTCCACCCCCAGCTTCTGTGAATTCAAATTACAATGGAGTAAGGTTTTCCCCCCAGATACTCACAAGTCTCAGCCAGGAACTCCACCCCAAGCTTCTGTGAATTCAAACTACAATGGAGTAAGGTTTTTTCCCCAGATACTCACATGTCTCAGCCAGGAACTCCACCCCCAGCTTCTCTGAATTCAAACTACAATGGAGTAAGGTTTTTCCCCCAGGTACTCACATGTCTCAGCCAGGAACTCCTCCCCCAGGTTTTTATGAATTCAAATTACAATGGAGTAAGGTTTTTCCCCAGATACTCACAGGTCTCAGCCAGGAACTCCACCCCCAGATTCTGTGAATTCAAACTACAATGGAGTAAGGTTTTTCGCCCAGATACTCACAAGTCTCAGCCAGGAACTCCACCCCCAGCTTCTGTGAATTCAAACTACAATGGAGTAAGGTTTTCCCCCCAGATACTCACATGTCTCAGCCAGGAACTCCACCCCCAGCTTTTTATGAATTCAACCTACAATGGAGTAAGGTTTTTTGCCCAGATACTCACAAGTCTCAGCCAGGAACTCCACCCCCAGCTTCTGTGAATTCAAACTACAATGGAGTAAGGTTTTTCGCCCAGATACTTACAAGTCTCAGCCAGAAAGTCCACTCCCAGCTTCTATGAATTCCAACTACAATCGAGTAAGGTTTTTCCCCCAGATACTCACAAGTCTCACCCAGGAACTCCACCCCCAGCTTCTTGTGAATTCAAACTACAATGAAGTAAGGTTTTCCCCCGAGATACTCACAAGTCTCAGCCAGGAAGCCCAACCCCAGCTTCTGTGAATTCAAACTACAATGGAGTAAGGTTTTTCGCCCAGATACTTACAAGTCTCAGCCAGGAAGTCCACTCCCAGCTTCTCTGAATTCAAACTACAATGGAGTAAGGTTCTCTCCCCAGATACTCACATGTCTCAGCCAGGAACTCCACCCCCAGCTTCTGTGAATTCAAATTACAATGGAGTAAGGTTTTCCCCCCAGATACTCACAAGTCTCAGCCAGGAACTCAACCCCAAGCTTCTGTGAATTCAAACTACAATGGAGTAAGGTTTTTTCCCCAGATACTCACATGTCTCAGCCAGGAACTCCACCCCCAGCTTCTCTGAATTCAAACTACAATGGAGTAAGGTTTTTCCCCCAGGTACTCACATGTCTCAGCCAGGAACTCCTCCCCCAGGTTTTTATGAATTCAAACTACAATGGAGTAAGGTTTTTCCCCAGATACTCACAGGTCTCAGCCAGGAACTCCACCCCCAGATTCTGTGAATTCAAACTACAATGGAGTAAGGTTTTTCACCCAGATACTCACAAGTCTCAGCCAGGAACTCCAACCCCAGCTTCTGTGAATTCAAACTACAATGGAGTAAGTTTTTTCCCCAGATACACACATGTCTCAGCCAGGAACTCCACCCCTAGCATTTTATGTATTGAAACTACAATGGAGTAAGGTTTTCCCCCCAAATACTCACAAGTCTCAGCCAGGAACTCCACCCCCAGCATTTTATGAATTGAACCTACAATGGAGTAAGGTTTTTCGCCCAGATACTCACAAGTCTCAGCCAGGAACTCCACCCCCAGCTTCTGTGAATTCAAACTACAATGGAGTAAGGTTTTCCCCCCAGATACTCACATGTCTCAGCCAGGAACTCCACCCCCAGCTTTTTATGAATTGAACCTACAATGGAGTAAGGTTTTTCGCCCAGATACTCACAAGTCTCAGCCAGGAACTCCACCCCCAGCTTCTGTGAATTCAAACTACAATGGAGTAAGGTTTTTCGCCCAGATACTTACAAGTCTCAGCCAGGAAGTCCATTCCCAGCTTCTATGAATTCCAACTACAATCGAGTAAGGTTTTTCCCCCAGACACTCACAAGTCTCACCCAGGAACTCCACCCCCAGCTTTTTGTGAATTCAAACTACAATGAAGTAAGGTTTTCCCCCGAGATACTCACAAGTCTCAGCCAGGAAGCCCAACCCCAGCTTCTGTGAATTCAAACTACAATGGAGTAAGGTTTTTCGCCCAGATACTTACAAGTCTCAGCCAGGAAGTCCACTCCCAGCTTCTCTGAATTCAAACTACAATGGAGTAAGGTTTTCCCCCCAGATACTCACAAGTCTCAGCCAGGAACTCCACCCCAAGCTTCTGTGAATTCAAACTACAATGGAGTAAGGTTTTTTCCCCAGATACTCACATGTCTCAGCCAGGAACTCCACCCCCAGCTTCTCTGAATTCAAACTACAATGGAGTAAGGTTTTTCCCCCAGGTACTCACATGTCTCAGCCAGGAACTCCTCCCCCAGGTTTTTATGAATTCAAACTACAATGGAGTAAGGTTTTTCCCCAGATACTCACAGGTCTCAGCCAGGAACTCCACCCCCAGATTCTGTGATTTCAAACTACAATGGAGTAAGGTTTTTCGCCCAGATACTCACAAGTCTCAGCCAGGAACTCCAACCCCAGCTTCTGTGAATTCAAACTACAATGGAGTAAGTTTTTTCCCCAGATACACACATGTCTCAGCCAGGAACTCCACCCCCAGCATTTTATGAATTGAAACTACAATGGAGTAAGGTTTTCCCCCCAAATACTCACAAGTCTCACCCAGGAACTCCACCCCCAGCTTTTTATGAACTGAAACTACAATGGAGTAAGGTTTTTCCCCCAGATACTCACAAGTCTCAGCCAGGAACTCCACCCCCAGCTTTTTGTGAATTGAACCTACAATGGAGTAAGGTTTTTCGCCCAGATACTCACAAGTCTCAGCCAGGAACTCCACCCCCAGCTTCTGTGAATTCAAACTACAATGGAGTAAGGTTTTTCGCCCAGATACTTACAAGTCTCAGCCAGGAAGTCCACTCCCAGCTTCTCTGAATTCAAACTACAATGGAGTAAGGTTCTCTCCCCAGATACTCACATGTCTCAGCCAGGAACTCCACCCCCAGCTTCTGTGAATTCAAATTACAATGGAGTAAGGTTTTCCCCCCAGATACTCACAAGTCTCAGCCAGGAACTCCACCCCAAGCTTCTGTGAATTCAAACTACAATGGAGTAAGGTTTTTTCCCCAGATACTCACATGTCTCAGCCAGGAACTCCACCCCCAGCTTCTCTGAATTCAAACTACAATGGAGTAAGGTTTTTCCCCCAGGTACTCACATGTCTCAGCCAGGAACTCCTCCCCCAGGTTTTTATGAATTCAAATTACAATGGAGTAAGGTTTTTCCCCAGATACTCACAGGTCTCAGCCAGGAACTCCACCCCCAGATTCTGTGAATTCAAACTACAATGGAGTAAGGTTTTTCGCCCAGATACTCACAAGTCTCAGCCAGGAACTCCACCCCCAGCTTCTGTGAATTCAAACTACAATGGAGTAAGGTTTTCCCCCCAGATACTCACATGTCTCAGCCAGGAACTCCACCCCCAGCTTTTTATGAATTCAACCTACAATGGAGTAAGGTTTTTTGCCCAGATACTCACAAGTCTCAGCCAGGAACTCCACCCCCAGCTTCTGTGAATTCAAACTACAATGGAGTAAGGTTTTTCGCCCAGATACTTACAAGTCTCAGCCAGAAAGTCCACTCCCAGCTTCTATGAATTCCAACTACAATCGAGTAAGGTTTTTCCCCCAGATACTCACAAGTCTCACCCAGGAACTCCACCCCCAGCTTCTTGTGAATTCAAACTACAATGAAGTAAGGTTTTCCCCCGAGATACTCACAAGTCTCAGCCAGGAAGCCCAACCCCAGCTTCTGTGAATTCAAACTACAATGGAGTAAGGTTTTTCGCCCAGATACTTACAAGTCTCAGCCAGGAAGTCCACTCCCAGCTTCTCTGAATTCAAACTACAATGGAGTAAGGTTCTCTCCCCAGATACTCACATGTCTCAGCCAGGAACTCCACCCCCAGCTTCTGTGAATTCAAATTACAATGGAGTAAGGTTTTCCCCCCAGATACTCACAAGTCTCAGCCAGGAACTCAACCCCAAGCTTCTGTGAATTCAAACTACAATGGAGTAAGGTTTTTTCCCCAGATACTCACATGTCTCAGCCAGGAACTCCACCCCCAGCTTCTCTGAATTCAAACTACAATGGAGTAAGGTTTTTCCCCCAGGTACTCACATGTCTCAGCCAGGAACTCCTCCCCCAGGTTTTTATGAATTCAAACTACAATGGAGTAAGGTTTTTCCCCAGATACTCACAGGTCTCAGCCAGGAACTCCACCCCCAGATTCTGTGAATTCAAACTACAATGGAGTAAGGTTTTTCACCCAGATACTCACAAGTCTCAGCCAGGAACTCCAACCCCAGCTTCTGTGAATTCAAACTACAATGGAGTAAGTTTTTTCCCCAGATACACACATGTCTCAGCCAGGAACTCCACCCCTAGCATTTTATGTATTGAAACTACAATGGAGTAAGGTTTTCCCCCCAAATACTCACAAGTCTCAGCCAGGAACTCCACCCCCAGCATTTTATGAATTGAACCTACAATGGAGTAAGGTTTTTCGCCCAGATACTCACAAGTCTCAGCCAGGAACTCCACCCCCAGCTTCTGTGAATTCAAACTACAATGGAGTAAGGTTTTCCCCCCAGATACTCACATGTCTCAGCCAGGAACTCCACCCCCAGCTTTTTATGAATTGAACCTACAATGGAGTAAGGTTTTTCGCCCAGATACTCACAAGTCTCAGCCAGGAACTCCACCCCCAGCTTCTGTGAATTCAAACTACAATGGAGTAAGGTTTTTCGCCCAGATACTTACAAGTCTCAGCCAGGAAGTCCATTCCCAGCTTCTATGAATTCCAACTACAATCGAGTAAGGTTTTTCCCCCAGACACTCACAAGTCTCACCCAGGAACTCCACCCCCAGCTTTTTGTGAATTCAAACTACAATGAAGTAAGGTTTTCCCCCGAGATACTCACAAGTCTCAGCCAGGAAGCCCAACCCCAGCTTCTGTGAATTCAAACTACAATGGAGTAAGGTTTTTCGCCCAGATACTTACAAGTCTCAGCCAGGAAGTCCACTCCCAGCTTCTCTGAATTCAAACTACAATGGAGTAAGGTTTTCCCCCCAGATACTCACAAGTCTCAGCCAGGAACTCCACCCCAAGCTTCTGTGAATTCAAACTACAATGGAGTAAGGTTTTTTCCCCAGATACTCACATGTCTCAGCCAGGAACTCCACCCCCAGCTTCTCTGAATTCAAACTACAATGGAGTAAGGTTTTTCCCCCAGGTACTCACATGTCTCAGCCAGGAACTCCTCCCCCAGGTTTTTATGAATTCAAACTACAATGGAGTAAGGTTTTTCCCCAGATACTCACAGGTCTCAGCCAGGAACTCCACCCCCAGATTCTGTGAATTCAAACTACAATGGAGTAAGGTTTTTCGCGCAGATACTCACAAGTCTCAGCCAGGAACTCCAACCCCAGCTTCTGTGAATTCAAACTACAATGGAGTAAGTTTTTTCCCCAGATACACACATGTCTCAGCCAGGAACTCCACCCCCAGCATTTTATGAATTGAAACTACAATGGAGTAAGGTTTTCCCCCCAAATACTCACAAGTCTCACCCAGGAACTCCACCCCCAGCTTTTTATGAACTGAAACTACAATGGAGTAAGGTTTTTCCCCCAGATACTCACAAGTCTCAGCCAGGAACTCCACCCCCAGCTTTTTGTGAATTGAACCTACAATGGAGTAAGGTTTTTCGCCCAGATACTCACAAGTCTCAGCCAGGAACTCCACCCCCAGCTTCTGTGAATTCAAACTACAATGGAGTAAGGTTTTTCGCCCAGATACTTACAAGTCTCAGCCAGGAAGTCCACTCCCAGCTTCTCTGAATTCAAACTACAATGGAGTAAGGTTCTCTCCCCAGATACTCACATGTCTCAGCCAGGAACTCCACCCCCAGCTTCTGTGAATTCAAATTACAATGGAGTAAGGTTTTCCCCCCAGATACTCACAAGTCTCAGCCAGGAACTCCACCCCAAGCTTCTGTGAATTCAAACTACAATGGAGTAAGGTTTTTTCCCCAGATACTCACATGTCTCAGCCAGGAACTCCACCCCCAGCTTCTCTGAATTCAAACTACAATGGAGTAAGGTTTTTCCCCCAGGTACTCACATGTCTCAGCCAGGAACTCCTCCCCCAGGTTTTTATGAATTCAAATTACAATGGAGTAAGGTTTTTCCCCAGATACTCACAGGTCTCAGCCAGGAACTCCACCCCCAGATTCTGTGAATTCAAACTACAATGGAGTAAGGTTTTTCGCCCAGATACTCACAAGTCTCAGCCAGGAACTCCAACCCCAGCTTCTGTGAATTCAAACTACAATGGAGTAAGTTTTTTCCCCAGATACAAACATGTCTCAGCCAGGAACTCCACCCCCAGCATTTTATGAATTGAAACTACAATGGAGTAAGGTTTTCCCCCCAAATACTCACAAGTCTCAGCCAGGAACTCCACCCCCAGCTTTTTATAAATTGAACCTACAATGGAGTAAGGTTTTTCGCCCAGAAACTCACAAGTCTCAACCAGGAACTCCACCCCCAGCTTCTGTGAATTCAAACTACAATGGAGTAAGGTTTTCCCCCCAGATACTCACAGGTCTCAGCCAGGAACTCCACCGCCAGCTTCTGTGAATTCAAACTACAATGGAGTAAGGTTTTTCACCCAGATACTCACAAGTCTCAGCCAGGAACTCCAACCCCAGCTTCTGTGAATTCAAACTACAATGGAGTAAGTTTTTTTCCCCAGATACTCACATGTCTCAGCCAGGAACTCCACCCCCAGCTTTTTATGAATTGAAACTACAATGGAGTAAGGTTTTTCCCCCAGATACTAACAAGTCTCACCCAGGAACTCCACCCCCAGCTTTTTATGAATTGAACCTACAATGGAGTAAGGTTTTTCGCCCAGATACTCACAAGTCTCAGCCAGGAACTCCACCCCCAGCTTCTGTGAATTCAAACTACAATGGAGTAAGGTTTTCCCCCCAGATACTCACATGTCTCAGCCAGGAACTCCACCCCCAGCTTTTTATGAATTGAACCTACAATGGAGTAAGGTTTTTCACCCAGATACTCACAAGTCTCAGCCAGGAACTCCACCCCCAGCTTCTGTGAATTCAAACTACAATGGAGTAAGGTTTTTCGCCCAGATACTTACAAGTCTCAGCCAGGAAGTCCACTCCCAGCTTCTATGAATTCCAACTACAATCGAGTAAGGTTTTTCCCCCAGATACTCACAAGTCTCACCCAGGAACTCCACCCCCAGCTTTTTGTGAATTCAAACTACAATGAAGTAAGGTTTTCCCCCGAGATACTCACAAGTCTCAGCCAGGAAGCCCAACCCCAGCTTCTGTGAATTCAAACTACAATGGAGTAAGGTTTTTCGCCCAGATACTTACAAGTCTCAGCCAGGAAGTCCACTCCCAGCTTCTCTGAATTCAAACTACAATGGAGTAAGGTTCTCTCCCCAGATACTCACATGTCTCAGCCAGGAACTCCACCCCCAGCTTCTGTGAATTCAAATTACAATGGAGTAAGGTTTTCCCCCCAGATACTCACAAGTCTCAGCCAGGAACTCCACCCCAAGCTCCTGTGAATTCAAACTACAATGGAGTAAGGTTTTTCCCCCAGGTACTCACATGTCTCAGCCAGGAACTCCTCCCCCAGGTTTTTATGAATTCAAACTACAATGGAGTAAGGTTTTTCCCCAGATACTCACAGGTCTCAGCCAGGAACTCCACCCCCAGATTCTGTGAATTCAAACTACAATGGAGTAAGGTTTTTCGCCCAGATACTCACAAGTCTCAGCCAGGAACTCCAACCCCAGCTTCTGTGAATTCAAACTACAATGGAGTAAGTTTTTTCCCCAGATACACACATGTCTCAGCCAGGAACTCCACCCCCAGCATTTTATGAATTGAAACTACAATGGAGTAAGGTTTTCCCCCCAAATACTCACAAGTCTCAGCCAGGAACTCCACCCCCAGCTTTTTATGAATTGAACCTACAATGGAGTAAGGTTTTTCGCCCAGATACTCACAAGTCTCAACCAGGAACTCCACCCCCAGCTTCTGTGAATTCAAACTACAATGGAGTAAGGTTTTCCCCCCAGATACTCACAGGTCTCAGCCAGGAACTCCACCCCCAGCTTCTGTGAATTCAAACTACAATGGAGTAAGTTTTTTTCCCCAGATACTCACATGTCTCAGCCAGGAACTCCACCCCCAGCTTTTTATGAATTGAAACTACAATGGGGTAAGGTTTTTCCCCCAGATACTAACAAGTCTCACCCAGGAACTCCACCCCCAGCTTTTTATGAATTGAACCTACAATGGAGTAAGGTTTTTCGCCCAGATACTCACAAGTCTCAGCCAGGAACTCCACCCCCAGCTTCTGTGAATTCAAACTACAATGGAGTAAGGTTTTCCCCCCAGATACTCACATGTCTCAGCCAGGAACTCCACCCCCAGCTTTTTATGAATTGAACCTACAATGGAGTAAGGTTTTTCACCCAGATACTCACAAGTCTCAGCCAGGAACTCCACCCCCAGCTTCTGTGAATTCAAACTACAATGGAGTAAGGTTTTTCGCCCAGATACTTACAACTCTCAGCCAGGAAGTCCACTCCCAGCTTCTATGAATTCCAACTACAATCGAGTAAGGTTTTCCCCCGAGATACTCACAAGTCTCAGCCAGGAAGCCCAACCCCAGCTTCTGTGAATTCAAACTACAATGGAGTAAGGTTTTTCGCCCAGATACTTACAAGTCTCAGCCAGGAAGTCCACTCCCAGCTTCTCTGAATTCAAACTACAATGGAGTAAGGTTCTCTCCCCAGATACTCACATGTCTCAGCCAGGAACTCCACCCCCAGCTTCTGTGAATTCAAATTACAATGGAGTAAGGTTTTCCCCCCAGATACTCACAAGTCTCAGCCAGGAACTCCACCCCAAGCTTCTGTGAATTCAAACTACAATGGAGTAAGGTTTTTTCCCCAGATACTCACATGTCTCAGCCAGGAACTCCAACCCCAGCTTCTCTGAATTCAAACTACAATGGAGTAAGGTTTTTCCCCCAGGTACTCACATGTCTCAGCCAGGAACTCCTCCCCCAGGTTTTTATGAATTCAAACTACAATGGAGTAAGGTTTTTCCCCAGATACTCACAGGTCTCAGCCAGGAACTCCACCCCCAGATTCTGTGAATTCAAACTACAATGGAGTAAGGTTTTTCGCCCAGATACTCACAAGTCTCAGCCAGGAACTCCAACCCCAGCTTCTGTGAATTCAAACTACAATGGAGTAAGTTTTTTCCCCAGATACACACATGTCTCAGCCAGGAACTCCACCCCCAGCATTTTATGAATTGAAACTACAATGGAGTAAGGTTTTCCCCCCAAATACTCACAAGTCTCAGCCAGGAACTCCACCCCCAGCTTTTTATGAATTGAACCTACAATGGAGTAAGGTTTTTCGCCCAGATACTCACAAGTCTCAACCAGGAACTCCACCCCCAGCTTCTGTGAATTCAAACTACAATGGAGTAAGGTTTTCCCCCCAGATACTCACAGGTCTCAGCCAGGAACTCCACCCCCAGCTTCTGTGAATTCAAACTACAATGGAGTAAGGTTTTTCACCCAGATACTCACAAGTCTCAGCCAGGAACTCCAACCCCAGCTTCTGTGAATTCAAACTG
The DNA here is from genome assembly GCA_023053685.1 of Diadophis punctatus similis. Lineage (NCBI taxonomy): Eukaryota > Metazoa > Chordata > Lepidosauria > Squamata > Dipsadidae > Diadophis > Diadophis punctatus. The sequence continues at coordinate 4,251,165 of JALIGW010000045.1, forward strand.
CAATGGAGTAAGTTTTTTTCCCCAGATACTCACATGTCTCAGCCAGGAACTCCACCCCCAGCTTTTTATGAATTGAAACTACAATGGGGTAAGGTTTTTCCCCCAGATACTAACAAGTCTCACCCAGGAACTCCACCCCCAGCTTTTTATGAATTGAACCTACAATGGAGTAAGGTTTTTCGCCCAGATACTCACAAGTCTCAGCCAGGAACTCCACCCCCAGCTTCTGTGAATTCAAACTACAATGGAGTAAGGTTTTCCCCCCAGATACTCACATGTCTCAGCCAGGAACTCCACCCCCAGCTTTTTATGAATTGAACCTACAATGGAGTAAGGTTTTTCACCCAGATACTCACAAGTCTCAGCCAGGAACTCCACCCCCAGCTTCTGTGAATTCAAACTACAATGGAGTAAGGTTTTTCGCCCAGATACTTACAACTCTCAGCCAGGAAGTCCACTCCCAGCTTCTATGAATTCCAACTACAATCGAGTAAGGTTTTTCCCCCAGATACTCACAAGTCTCACCCAGGAACTCCACCCCCAGCTTTTTGTGAATTCAAACTACAATGAAGTAAGGTTTTCCCCCGAGATACTCACAAGTCTCAGCCAGGAAGCCCAACCCCAGCTTCTGTGAATTCAAACTACAATGGAGTAAGTTTTTCCCCCCAGATACTCACATGTCTCAGCCAGGAACTCCACCCCCAGCTTGTTATGAATTGAAACTACAATGGAGTAAGGTTTTTCGCCCAGATACAAGTCTCAGCCAGAAACTCCACACCCAGCTTCTTTGAATTCAAACTACAATGGAGTAAGGTTTTTCGCCCAGATACTTACAAGTCTCAGCCAGGAAGTCCACTCCCAGCTTCTGTGAATTCAAACTACAATGGAGTAAGGTTCTTTCCCCAGATACTCACATGTCTCAGCCAGGAACTCCACCCCCAGGTTTTTATGAATTGAAACTACAATGGAGTAAGGTTTTTCCCCCAGGTACTCACATGTCTCAGCCAGGAACTCCTCCCCCAGATTTTTATGAATTCAAACTACAATGGAGTAAGGTTCTTTCCCCAGATACTCACATGTCTCAGCCAGGAAGTCCACTCCCAGCTTCTGTGAATTCAAACTACAATGGAGTAAGGTTTTTCCCCAGATACTCACAGGTCTCAGCCAGGAACTCCACCCCCAGCTTCTGTGAATTCAAACTACAATGGAGTAAGGTTTTTCGCCCAGATACTCACAAGTCTCAGCCAGGAACTCCAACCCCAGCTTCTGTGAATTCAAACTACAATGGAGTAAGTTTTTTTCCCCAGATACTCACATGTCTCAGCCAGGAACTCCACCCCCAGCTTTTTATGAATTGAACCTACAATGGAGTAAGGTTTTTCCCCCAGATACTCACAAGTCTCAGCCAGGAACTCCACCCCCAGCTTCTGTGAATTCAAACTACAATGGAGTAAGGTTTTTCGCCCAGATACTCACATGTCTCAGCCAGGAACTCCACCCCCAGCTTTTTATGAATTGAACCTACAATGGAGTAAGGTTTTTCGCCCAGATACTCACAAGTCTCAGCCAGGAACTCCACCCCCAGCTTCTGTGAATTCAAACTACAATGGAGTAAGTTTTTCCCCCCAGATACTCACATGTCTCAGCCAGGAACTCCACCCCCAGCTTTTTATGAATTGAACCTACAATGGAGTAAGGTTTTTCGCCCAGATACTCACAAGTCTCAGCCAGGAACTCCAACCCCAGCTTCTGTGAATTCAAACTACAATGGAGTAAGGTTTTTCGCCCAGATACTTACAACTCTCAGCCAGGAAGTCCACTCCCAGCTTCTATGAATTCCAACTACAATCGAGTAAGGTTTTTCCCCCAGATACTCACAAGTCTCACCCAGGAACTCCACCCCCAGCTTTTTGTGAATTCAAACTACAATGAAGTAAGGTTTTCCCCCGAGATACTCACAGGTCTCAGCCAGGAAGCCCAACCCCAGCTTCTGTGAATTCAAACTACAATGGAGTAAGTTTTTCCCCCCAGATACTCACATGTCTCAGCCAGGAACTCCACCCCCAGCTTGTTATGAATTGAAACTACAATGAAGTAAGGTTTTCCCCCGAGATACTCACAAGTCTCAGCCAGGAAGCCCAACCCCAGCTTCTGTGAATTCAAATTACAATGGAGTAAGTTTTCCCCCCCAGATACTCACATGTCTCAGCCAGGAACTCCACCCCCAGCTTGTTATGAATTGAAACTACAATGGAGTAAGGTTTTTCGCCCAGATACAAGTCTCAGCCAGGAACTCCACACCCAGCTTCTTTGAATTCAAACTACAATGGAGTAAGGTTTTTCGCCCAGATACTTACAAGTCTCAGCCAGGAAGTCCACTCCCAGCTTCTGTGAATTCAAACTACAATGGAGTAAGGTTCTTTCCCCAGATACTCACATGTCTCAGCCAGGAACTCCACCCCCAGGTTTTTATGAATTCAAACTACAATGGAGTAAGTTTTCCCCCCCAGATACTCACATGTCTCAGCCAGGAACTCCACCCCCAGCTTGTTATGAATTGAAACTACAATGGAGTAAGGTTTTTCGCCCAGATACAAGTCTCAGCCAGGAACTCCACACCCAGCTTCTTTGAATTCAAACTACAATGGAGTAAGGTTCTTTCCCCAGATACTCACATGTCTCAGCCAGGAAGTCCACTCCCAGCTTCTGTGAATTCAAACTACAATGGAGTAAGGTTTTTCCCCAGATACTCACAGGTCTCAGCCAGGAACTCCACCCCCAGCTTCTGTGAATTCAAACTACAATGGAGTAAGGTTTTTCGCCCAGATACTCACAAGTCTCAGCCAGGAACTCCAACCCCAGCTTCTGTGAATTCAAACTACAATGGAGTAAGTTTTTTTCCCCAGATACTCACATGTCTCAGCCAGGAACTCCACCCCCAGCTTTTTATGAATTGAACCTACAATGGAGTAAGGTTTTTCCCCCAGATACTCACAAGTCTCAGCCAGGAACTCCACCCCCAGCTTCTGTGAATTCAAACTACAATGGAGTAAGGTTTTTCGCCCAGATACTCACATGTCTCAGCCAGGAACTCCACCCCCAGCTTTTTATGAATTGAACCTACAATGGAGTAAGGTTTTTCGCCCAGATACTCACAAGTCTCAGCCAGGAACTCCACCCCCAGCTTCTGTGAATTCAAACTACAATGGAGTAAGTTTTTCCCCCCAGATACTCACATGTCTCAGCCAGGAACTCCACCCCCAGCTTGTTATGAATTGAAACTACAATGAAGTAAGGTTTTCCCCCGAGATACTCACAAGTCTCAGCCAGGAAGCCCAACCCCAGCTTCTGTGAATTCAAACTACAATGGAGTAAGTTTTTCCCCCCAGATACTCACATGTCTCAGCAAGGAACTCCACCCCCAGCTTGTTATGAATTGAAACTACAATGGAGTAAGGTTTTTCGCCGAGATACAAGTCTCAGCCAGGAACTCAACCCCCAGCTTCTGTGAATTCAAACTACAATGGAGTAAGGTTTTTTCCCCAGATACTCACAGGTCTCAGCCATGAACTCCACCCCCAGCTTTTATGAATTCAGACTACAATGGAGTAAGGTTTTTTCCCAAGATACTCACAAGTCTCAGCCAGGAACTCCAACCCCAGCTTCTGTGAATTCAAACTACAATGGAGTAAGTTTTTTTCCCCAGATACTCACAAGTCTCAGCCAGGAACCCCAACCCCAGCTTCTGTGAATTCAAACTACAATGGAGTAAGTTTTTTTCCCCAGATACTCACAAGTCTCACCCAGGAACTCCACCCCCAGCTTTTTATGAATTGAACCTACAATGTAGTAAGGTTTTTCGCCCAGATACTCACAAGTCTCAGCCAGGAACTCCACCCCCAGCTTCTGTGAATTCAAACTACAATGGAGTAAGGTTTTTCGCCCAGATACTTACAAGTCTCAGCCAGGAACTCCACCCCCAGCATTTTATGAATTCAACCTACAATGGAGTAAGGTTTTTTCCCCAGATACTCACAAGTCTCAGCCAGGAACCCCAACCCCAGCTTCTGTGAATTCAAACTACAATGGAGTAAGTTTTTCCCCCAGATACTCACATGTCTCAGCCAGGAACTCCAACCCCAGCTTTTTATGAATTGAAACTACAATGGAGTAAGGTTTTTCCCCCAGATACTCACAAGTCTCAGCCAGGAACTCCACCCCCAGCTTCTGTGAATTCAAACTACAATGGAGTAAGGTTTTTCGCCCAGATACTTACAAGTCTCACCCAGGAACTCCACCACCGCTTCTGTGAATTCAAACTACAATGGAGTTAAGTTTTTCGCCCAGATACTTACAAGTCTCAGCCAGGTACTCCACCCCCAGCATTTTATGATTTCAAACTACAATGGAGTAAGGTTTTTTCCCCAGATACTCAGAAGTCTAAGCCAGGAACCCCAACCCCAGCTTCTGTGAATTCAAACTACAATGGAGTAAGTTTTTTTCCCCAGATACTCACATGTCTCAGCCAGGAACTCCACCCCCAGCTTTTTATGAATTGAAACTACAATGCAGTAAGGTTCTTTCCCCAGATACTCACATGTCTCAGCCAGGAACTCCACCCCCAGCTTCTGTGAATTCAAACTACAATGGAGTAAGGTTATCCCCCCAGATACTCACAAGTCTCAGCCAGGAACTCCACCCCCAGCTTCTGTGAATTCAAACTACAATGGAGTAAGGTTTTCCCCCCAGATACTCACAAGTCTCAGCCAGGAACTCCACCCCCAGCTTCTGTGAATTCAAACTACAATGGAGTAAGGTTTTTCGCCCAGATACTTACAAGTCTCAGCCAGGAACTCCACCCCCAGCTTCTGTGAATTCAAACTACAATGGAGTTAAGTTTTTCGCCCAGATACTTACAAGTCTCAGCCAGGAACTCCACCCCCAGCATTTTATGAATTCAAACTAAAATGGAGTAAGGTTTTTTCCCCAGATACTCACAAGTCTCAGCCAGGAACTGCACCCCCAGCATTTTATGAATTCAAACTACAATGGAGTAAGGTTTTTTCCCCAGATACTCACAAGTCTCAGCCAGGAACCCCAACCCCAGCTACTGTGAATTCAAACTACAATGGAGTAAGGTTTTTCGCCCAGATACTTACAAGTCTCAGCCAGGAAGTCCACTCCCAGCTTCTGTGAATTCAAACTACAATGGAGTAAGGTTCTTTCCCCAGATACTCACATGTCTCAGCCAGAAACTCCAACCCCAGCTTCTGTGAATTCAAACTACAATGGAGTAAGGTTTTCCCCCCAGATACTCACAAGTCTCAGCCAGGAACTCCACCCCCAGCTTTTTATGAATTGAAACTACAATGGAGTAAGTTTTTTCCCCCAGATACTCACATGGCTCAGCCAGGAACTCCACCCCCAGATTTTTATGAATTGAAACTACAATGGAGTAAGGCTTTCCCCCCAGATACTCACAAGTCTCAACCAGGAACTCCACCCCCAGCTTTTTATGAATTGAACCTACAATGGAGTAAGGTTTTTCGCCCAGATACTCACAAGTCTCAGCCAGGAACTCCACCCCCAGCTTCTGTGAATTCAAACTACAATGGAGTAAGGTTTTTCGCCCAGATACTCACATGTCTCAGCCAGGAACTCCACCCACAGCTTTTTATGAATTGAAACTACAATGGAGTAAGGTTTTTCCCCCAGATACTCACAAGTCTCAGCCAGGAACTCCACCCCCAGCTTTTTATGAATTCAAACTACAATGAAGTAAGGTTTTCCCCCGAGATACTCACATGTCTCAGCCAGGAACTCCACCCCCAGCTTTTTATGAATTCAAACTACAATGGAGTAAGGTTTTTCGCCCAGATACTTACAAGTCTCACCCAGGAACTCCACCACCGCTTCTGTGAATTCAAACTACAATGGAGTTAAGTTTTTCGCCCAGATACTTACAAGTCTCAGCCAGGTACTCCACCCCCAGCATTTTATGATTTCAAACTACAATGGAGTAAGGTTTTTTCCCCAGATACTCAGAAGTCTAAGCCAGGAACCCCAACCCCAGCTTCTGTGAATTCAAACTACAATGGAGTAAGTTTTTTTCCCCAGATACTCACATGTCTCAGCCAGGAACTCCACCCCCAGCTTTTTATGAATTGAAACTACAATGCAGTAAGGTTCTTTCCCCAGATACTCACATGTCTCAGCCAGGAACTCCACCCCCAGCTTCTGTGAATTCAAACTACAATGGAGTAAGGTTATCCCCCCAGATACTCACAAGTCTCAGCCAGGAACTCCACCCCCAGCTTCTGTGAATTCAAACTACAATGGAGTAAGGTTTTCCCCCCAGATACTCACAAGTCTCAGCCAGGAACTCCACCCCCAGCTTCTGTGAATTCAAACTACAATGGAGTAAGGTTTTTCGCCCAGATACTTACAAGTCTCACCCAGGAACTCCACCCCCAGCTTCTGTGAATTCAAACTACAATGGAGTTAAGTTTTTCGCCCAGATACTTACAAGTCTCAGCCAGGAACTCCACCCCCAGCATTTTATGAATTCAAACTAAAATGGAGTAAGGTTTTTTCCCCAGATACTCACAAGTCTCAGCCAGGAACTGCACCCCCAGCATTTTATGAATTCAAACTACAATGGAGTAAGGTTTTTTCCCCAGATACTCACAAGTCTCAGCCAGGAACCCCAACCCCAGCTACTGTGAATTCAAACTACAATGGAGTAAGGCTTTCCCCCCAGATACTCACAAGTCTCAACCAGGAACTCCACCCCCAGCTTTTTATGAATTGAACCTACAATGGAGTAAGGTTTTTCGCCCAGATACTCACAAGTCTCAGCCAGGAACTCCACCCCCAGCTTCTGTGAATTCAAACTACAATGGAGAAAGTTTTTTCGCCCAGATACTCACATGTCTCAGCCAGGAACTCCACCCACAGCTTTTTATGAATTGAAACTACAATGGAGTAAGGTTTTTCCCCCAGATACTCACAAGTCTCAGCCAGGAACTCCACCCCCAGCTTTTTATGAATTCAAACTACAATGAAGTAAGGTTTTCCCCCGAGATACTCACATGTCTCAGCCAGGAACTCCACCCCCAGCTTTTTATGAATTCAAACTACAATGGAGTAAGTTTTTCCCCCAGATACTCACATGTCTCAGCCAGGAACTCCACCCCCAGCTTCTGTGAATTCAAACTACAATGGAGTAAGGTTTTCCCCCCAGATACTCACATGTCTCAGCCAGGAACTCCACCCCCAGCTTTTTATGAATTGAAACTACAATGGAGTAAGGTTTTTCGGCCAGATATTCACAAGTCTCAGCCAGGAACTCCACCCCCAGCTTTTTATGAATTGAACCTACAATGGAGGACGGTTTTTCGCCCAGATACTCACAAGTCTCAGACAGGAACTCCAACCCCAGCTTCTGTGAATTCAAACTACAATGGAGTAAGGTTTTTCGCCCAGATACTTTCAAGTCTCAGACAGGAACTCCAACCCCAGCTTCTGTGCATTCAAACTACAATGGAGTAAGGTTTTTCGCCCAGATACTTTCAAGTCTCAGCCAGGAAGTCCACTCCCAGCTTCTGTGAATTCAAACTACAATGGAGTAAGGTTCTTTCCCCAGATACTCACATGTCTCAGCCAGGAACTCCACCCCCAGCTTCTGTGAATTCAAACTACAATGGAGTAAGTTTTTCCCCCCAGATACTCACAAGTCTCAGCCAGGAACTCCACCCCCAGCTTCTGTGAATTCAAATTACAATGGAGTAAGGTTTTTCCCCCAGATACTCACAAGTCTCAGCCAGGAAGTCCACCCCCAGCTTCTGTGAATTCAAACTACAATGTAGTAAGGTTTTTCCCCCAGATACTCACAAGTCTCAGCCAGGAACTCCACCCCCAGCTTTTTATGAATTGAAACTACAATGGAGTAAGGTTTTGCCCCCAGATACTCACAAGTCTCAGCCAGGAACTCCACCCCCAGCTTCTGTGAATTCAAACTACAATGGAGTAAGGTTTTTCGCCCAGATACTTACAAGTCTCAGCCAGGAAGTCCACTCCCAGCTTCTGTGAATTCAAACTACAATGGAGTAAGGATCTTTCCCCAGATGCTCACATGTCTCAGCCAGGAACTCCACCCCCAGCTTCTGTGAATTCAAACTACAATGGAGAAAGGTTTCCCCCCAGATAATCACAAGTCTCAGCCAGGAACTCCACCCCCAGCTTCTGTGAATTCAAACTACAATGGAGTAAGGTTTTTCCCCCAGGTACTCACATGTCTCAGCCAGGAACTCCTCCCCCAGATTTTTATGAATTGAAACTACAATGGAGTAAGGTTTTTCGCCCAGATACTCACAAGTCTCAGCCAGGAACTCCACCCCCAGCTTCTGTGAATTCAAACTACAATGGAGAAAGGTTTTTTCCCCAGATACTCACAGGTCTCAGCCATGAACTCCACCCCCAGCTTTTTATGAATTCAGACTACAATGGAGTAAGGTTTTTTCCCAAGATACTCACAAGTCTCAGCCAGGAACTCCAACCCCAGCTTCTGTGAATTCAAACTACAATGGAGTAAGTTTTTTTCCCCAGATACTCACAGGTCTCAGCCATGAACTCCACCCCCAGCTTTTTATGAATTCAGACTACAATGGAGTAAGGTTTTTTCCCAAGATACTCACAAGTCTCAGCCAGGAACTCCAACCCCAGCTTCTGTGAATTCAAACTACAATGGAGTAAGTTTTTTTCCCCAGATACTCACAAGTCTCAGCCAGGAACCCCAACCCCAGCTTCTGTGAATTCAAACTACAATGGAGTAAGTTTTTTTCCCCAGATACTCACAAGTCTCACCCAGGAACTCCACCCCCAGCATTTTATGAATTCAAACTACAATGGAGTAAGTTTTTCCCCCAGATACTCACATGTCTCAGCCAGGAACTCCAACCCCAGCTTTTTATGAATTCAAACTACAATGGAGTAAGGTTTTTCCCCCAGATACTCACAAGTCTCAGCCAGGAACTCCACCCCCAGCTTCTGTGAATTCAAACTACAATGGAGTAAGGTTTTTTGCCCAGATACTTACAAGTCTCACCCAGGAACTCCACCCCCGCTTCTGTGAATTCAAACTACAATGGAGTAAGGTTTTTCGCCCAGATACTTACAAGTCTCAGCCAGGAACTCCACCCCCAGCATTTTATGAATTCAAACTACAATGGAGTAAGGTTTTTTCCCCAGATACTCACAAGTCTCAGCCAGGAAGTCCACCCCCAGCATTTTATGAATTCAAACTACAATGGAGTAAGGTTTTTTCCCCAGATACTCACAAGTCTAAGCCAGGAACCCCAACCCCAGCTTCTGTGAATTCAAACTACAATGGAGTAAGTTTTTTTCCCCAGATACTCACATGTCTCAGCCAGGACCTCCACCCCCAGCTTTTTATGATTTGAAACTACAATGCAGTAAGGTTCTTTCCCCAGATACTCACATGTCTCAGCCAGGACCTCCACCCCCAGCTTCTGTGAATTCAAACTACAATGGAGTAAGGTTTTCCCCCCAGATACTCACAAGTCTCAGCCAGGAACTCCACCCCCAGCTTCTGTGAATTCAAACTACAATGGAGTAAGGTTTTCCCCCCAGATACTCACAAGTCTCAGCCAGGAACTCCACCCCCAGCTTCTGTGAATTCAAACTACAATGGAGTAAGGTTTTTCGCCCAGATACTTACAAGTCCCACCCAGGAACTCCACCCCCAGCTTCTGTGAATTCAAACTACAATGGAGTTAAGTTTTTCGCCCAGATACTCACATGTCTCAGCCAGGAACTCCAACCCCAGCTTTTTATGAATTCAAACTACAATGGAGTAAGGTTTTTCCCCCAGATACTCACAAGTCTCAGCCAGGAACTCCACCCCCAGCTTCTGTGAATTCAAACTACAATGGAGTAAGGTTTTTTGCCCAGATACTTACAAGTCTCACCCAGGAACTCCACCCCCGCTTCTGTGAATTCAAACTACAATGGAGTAAGGTTTTTCGCCCAGATACTTACAAGTCTCAGCCAGGAACTCCACCCCCAGCATTTTATGAATTCAAACTACAATGGAGTAAGGTTTTTTCCCCAGATACTCACAAGTCTCAGCCAGGAAGTCCACCCCCAGCATTTTATGAATTCAAACTACAATGGAGTAAGGTTTTTTCCCCAGATACTCACAAGTCTAAGCCAGGAACCCCAACCCCAGCTTCTGTGAATTCAAACTACAATGGAGTAAGTTTTTTTCCCCAGATACTCACATGTCTCAGCCAGGACCTCCACCCCCAGCTTTTTATGATTTGAAACTACAATGCAGTAAGGTTCTTTCCCCAGATACTCACATGTCTCAGCCAGGACCTCCACCCCCAGCTTCTGTGAATTCAAACTACAATGGAGTAAGGTTTTCCCCCCAGATACTCACAAGTCTCAGCCAGGAACTCCACCCCCAGCTTCTGTGAATTCAAACTACAATGGAGTAAGGTTTTCCCCCCAGATACTCACAAGTCTCAGCCAGGAACTCCACCCCCAGCTTCTGTGAATTCAAACTACAATGGAGTAAGGTTTTTCGCCCAGATACTTACAAGTCCCACCCAGGAACTCCACCCCCAGCTTCTGTGAATTCAAACTACAATGGAGTTAAGTTTTTCGCCCAGATACTTACAAGTCTCAGCCAGGAACTCCACCCCCAGCATTTTATGAATTCAAACTAAAATGGAGTAAGGTTTTTTCCCCAGATACTCACAAGTCTCAGCCAGGAACTGCACCCCCAGCATTTTATGAATTCAAACTACAATGGAGTTAAGTTTTTCGCCCAGATACTTACAAGTCTCAGCCAGGAACTCCACCCCCAGCATTTTATGAATTCAAACTAAAATGGAGTAAGGTTTTTTCCCCAGATACTCACAAGTCTCAGCCAGGAACTGCACCCCCAGCATTTTATGAATTCAAACTACAATGGAGTAAGGTTTTTTCCCCAGATACTCACAAGTCTCAGCCAGGAACCCCAACCCCAGCTTCTGTGAATTCAAACTACAATGGAGTAAGTTTTTTTCCCCAGATACTCACATGTCTCAGCCAGGAACTCCACCCCCAACTTTTTATGAATTGAAACTACAATGGAGTAAGGTTTTTCCCACAGATACTCACAAGTCTCAGCCAGGAACTCCACCCCCAGCTTTTTATGAATTCAACCTACAATGGAGTAAGGTTTTTCGCCCAGATACTCACAAGTCTCAGCCAGGAACTCCACCCCCAGGTTCTGTGAATTCAAACTACAATGGAGTAAGGTTTTTCGCCCAGATACTTACAGGTCTCAGCCAGGAAGTCCACTCCCAGCTTCTGTGAATTCAAACTACAATGGAGTAAGGTTCTTTCCCCAGATACTCACATGTCTCAGCCAGGAACTCCACCCCCAGCTTCTGTGAATTCAAACTACAATGGAGTAAGGTTTTCCCCCCAGATACTCACAAGTCTCAGCCAGGAACTCCACCCCCAGCTTTTTATGAATTGAAACTACAATGGAGTAAGTTTTTCCCCCCAGATACTCACATGTCTCAGCCAGGAACTCCACCCCCAGATTTTTATGAATTGAAACTACAATGGAGTAAGGCTTTCCCCCCAGATAGTCACAAGTCTCAACCAGGAACTCCACCCCCAGCTTTTTATGAATTGAACCTACAATGGAGTAAGGTTTTTTGCCCAGATACTCACAAGTCTCAGCCAGGAACTCCACCCCCAGCTTCTGTGAATTCAAACTACAATGGAGTAAGGTTTTTTGCCCAGATACTCACATGTCTCAGCCAGGAACTCCACCCCCAGCTTTTTATGAATTCAACCTACAATGGAGTAAGGTTTTTCGCCCAGATACTCACAAGTCTCAGCCAGGAACTCCACCCCCAGCTTCTGTGAATTCAAACTACAATGGAGTAAGGTTTTTCGCCCAGATACTTACAAGTCTCAGCCAGGAAGTCCACTCCCAGCTTCTGTGAATTCAAAGTACAATGGAGTAAGGTTCTTTCCCCAGATACTCACATGTCTCAGCCAGGAACTCCACCCCCAGCTTCTGTGAATTCAAACTACAATGGAGTAAGGTTTTCCCCCCAGATACTCACAAGTCTGAGCCAGGAACTCCACCCCCAGCTTTTTATGAATTGAACCTACAATGGAGGACGGTTTTTCGCCCAGATACTCACAAGTCTCAGACAGGAACTCCAACCCCAGCTTCTGTGAATTCAAACTACAATGGAGTAAGGTTTTTCGCCCAGATACTTTCAAGTCTCAGCCAGGAAGTCCACTCCCAGCTTCTGTGAATTCAAACTACAATGGAGTAAGGTTCTTTCCCCAGATACTCACATGTCTCAGCCAGGAACTCCACCCCCAGCTTCTGTGAATTCAAACTACAATGGAGTAAGGTTTTCCCCCCAGATACTCACAAGTCTCAGCCAGGAACTGCACCCCCAGCATTTTATGAATTCAAACTACAATGGAGTTAAGTTTTTCGCCCAGATACTTACAAGTCTCAGCCAGGAACTCCACCCCCAGCATTTTATGAATTCAAACTAAAATGGAGTAAGGTTTTTTCCCGAGATACTCACAAGTCTCAGCCAGGAACTGCACCCCCAGCATTTTATGAATTCAAACTACAATGGAGTAAGGTTTTTTCCCCAGATACTCACAAGTCTCAGCCAGGAACCCCAACCCCAGCTTCTGTGAATTCAAACTACAATGGAGTAAGTTTTTTTCCCCAGATACTCACATGTCTCAGCCAGGAACTCCACCCCCAGCTTTTTATGAATTGAAACTACAATGGAGTAAGGTTTTTCCCACAGATACTCACAAGTCTCAGCCAGGAACTCCACCCCCAGCTTTTTATGAATTCAACCTACAATGGAGTAAGGTTTTTCGCCCAGATACTCACAAGTCTCAGCCAGGAACTCCACCCCCAGGTTCTGTGAATTCAAACTACAATGGAGTAAGGTTTTTCGCCCAGATACTTACAAGTCTCAGCCAGGAAGTCCACTCCCAGCTTCTGTGAATTCAAACTACAATGGAGTAAGGTTCTTTCCCCAGATACTCACATTTCTCAGCCAGGAACTCCACCCCCAGCTTCTGTGAATTCAAACTACAATGGAGTAAGGTTTTCCCCCCAGATACTCACAAGTCTCAGCCAGGAACTCCACCCCCAGCTTTTTATGAATTGAAACTACAATGGAGTAAGTTTTTCCCCCCAGATATTCACATGTCTCAGCCAGGAACTCCACCCCCAGATTTTTATGAATTGAAACTACAATGGAGTAAGGCTTTCCCCCCAGATAGTCACAAGTCTCAACCAGGAACTCCACCCCCAGCTTTTTATGAATTGAACCTACAATGGAGTAAGGTTTTTTGCCCAGATACTCACAAGTCTCAGCCAGGAACTCCACCCCCAGCTTCTGTGAATTCAAACTACAATGGAGTAAGGTTTTTCGCCCAGATACTCACATGTCTCAGCCAGGAACTCCACCCCCAGCTTTTTATGAATTCAACCTACAATGGAGTAAGGTTTTTCGCCCAGATACTCACAAGTCTCAGCCAGGAACTCCACCCCCAGCTTCTGTGAATTCAAACTACAATGGAGTAAGGTTTTTCGCCCAGATACTTACAAGTCTCAGCCAGGAAGTCCACTCCCAGCTTCTGTGAATTCAAACTACAATGGAGTAAGGTTCTTTCCCCAGATACTCACATGTCTCAGCCAGGAACTCCACCCCCAGCTTCTGTGAATTCAAACTACAATGGAGTAAGGTTTTCCCCCCAGATACTCACAAGTCTCAGCCAGGAACTCCACCCCCAGATTTTTATGAATTGAAACTACAATGGAGTAAGGCTTTCCCCCCAGATACTCACAAGTCTCAACCAGGAACTCCACCCACAGCTTTTTATGAATTGAAACTACAATGGAGTAAGGTTTTTCCCCCAGATACTCACAAGTCTCAGCCAGGAACTCCACCCCCAGCTTTTTATGAATTCAAACTACAATGAAGTAAGGTTTTCCCCCGAGATACTCACATGTCTCAGCCAGGAACTCCACCCCCAGCTTTTTATGAATTCAAACTACAATGGAGTAAGTTTTTCCCCCAGATACTCACATGTCTCAGCCAGGAACTCCACCCCCAGCTTCTGTGAATTCAAACTACAATGGAGTAAGGTTTTCCCCCCAGATACTCACATGTCTCAGCCAGGAACTCCACCCCCAGCTTTTTATGAATTGAAACTACAATGGAGTAAGGTTTTTCGCCCAGATATTCACAAATCTCAGCCAGGAACTCCACCCCCAGCTTTTTATGAATTGAACCTACAATGGAGGACGGTTTTTCGCCCAGATACTCACAAGTCTCAGACAGGAAGTCCAACCCCAGCTTCTGTGAATTCAAACTACAATGGAGTAAGGTTTTTCGCCCAGATACTTTCAAGTCTCAGCCAGGAAGTCCACTCCCAGCTTCTGTGAATTCAAACTACAATGGAGTAAGGTTCTTTCCCCAGATACTCACATGTCTCAGCCAGGAACTCCACCCCCAGCTTCTGTGAATTCAAACTACAATGGAGTAAGGTTTTCCCCCCAGATACTCACAAGTCTCAGCCAGGAACTCCACCCCCAGCTTCTGTGAATTCAAATTACAATGGAGTAAGGTTTTTTCCCCAGATACTCACAAGTCTCAGCCAGGAAGTCCACCCCCAGCTTCTGTGAATTCAAACTACAATGTAGTAAGGTTTTTCCCCCAGATACTCACAAGTCTCAGCCAGGAACTCCACCCCCAGCTTTTTATGAATTGAAACTACAATGGAGTAAGGTTTTGCCCCCAGATACTCACAAGTCTCAGCCAGGAACTCCACCCCCAGCTTCTGTGAATTCAAACTACAATGGAGTAAGGTTTTTCGCCCAGATACTTACAAGTCTCAGCCAGGAAGTCCACTCCCAGCTTCTGTGAATTCAAACTACAATGGAGTAAGTTTTTCCCCCCAGATACTCACATGTCTCAGCCAGGAACTCCACCCCCAGCTTTTTATGAATTGAAACTACAATGGAGTAAGGTTTTTCCCCCAGATACTCACAAGTCTCAGCCAGGAACTCCACCCCCAGCTTTTTATGAATTGAACCTATAATGGAGTAAGGTTTTTCGCCCAGATACTCACAAGTCTCAGCCAGGAACTCCACCCCCAGCTTCTGTGAATTCAAACTACAATGGAGTAAGGTTTTTCGCCCAGATACTCACATGTGTCAGCCAGGAACTCCACCCACAGCTTTTTATGAATTGAAACTACAATGGAGTAAGGTTTTTCCCCCAGATACTCACAAGTCTCAGCCAGGAACTCCACCCCCAGCTTTTTATGAATTCAAACTACAATGAAGTAAGGTTTTCCCCCGAGATACTCACATGTCTCAGCCAGGAACTCCACCCCCAGCTTTTTATGAATTGAAACTACAATGGAGTAAGGTTTTTCCCCCAGATACTCACAAGTCTCAGTCAGGAACTCCACCCCCAGCTTTTTATGAATTGAACCTATAATGGAGTAAGGTTTTTCGCCCAGATACTCACAAGTCTCAGCAAGGAACTCCACCCCCAGCTTCTGTGAATTCAAACTACAATGGAGTAAGGTTTTTCGCCCAGATACTCACATGTGTAAGCCAGGAACTCCACCCACAGCTTTTTATGAATTGAAACTACAATGGAGTAAGGTTTTTCCCCCAGATACTCACAAGTCTCAGCCAGGAACTCCACCCCCAGCTTTTTATGAATTCAAACTACAATGAAGTAAGGTTTTCCCCCGAGAAACTCACATGTCTCAGCCAGGAACTCCACCCCCAGCTTTTTATGAATTCAAACTACAATGCAGTAAGTTTTTCCCCCAGATACTCACATGTCTCAGGCAGGAACTCCACCCCCAGCTTTTTATGAATTGAACCTACAATGGAGTAAGGTTTTTTGCCCAGATACTCACAAGTCTCAGCCAGGAACTCCACCCCCAGCTTCTGTGAATTCAAACTACAATGGAGTAAGGTTTTTTGCCCAGATACTCACATGTCTCAGCCAGGAACTCCACCCCCAGCTTTTTATGAATTCAACCTACAATGGAGTAAGGTTTTTCGCCCAGATACTCACAAGTCTCAGCCAGGAACTCCACCCCCAGCTTCTGTGAATTCAAACTACAATGGAGTAAGGTTTTTCGCCCAGATACTTACAAGTCTCAGCCAGGAAGTCCACTCCCAGCTTCTGTGAATTCAAACTACAATGGAGTAAGGTTCTTTCCCCAGATACTCACATGTCTCAGCCAGGAACTCCACCCCCAGCCTCTGTGAATTCAAACTACAATGGAGTAAGGTTTTCCCCCCAGATACTCACAAGTCTCAGCCAGGAACTCCACCCCCAGATTTTTATGAATTGAAACTACAATGGAGTAAGGTTTTTCGCCCAGATACTCACAAGTCTCAGACAGGAACTCCAACCCCAGCTTCTGTGAATTCAAACTACAATGGAGTAAGGTTTTTCGCCCAGATACTTTCAAGTCTCAGCCAGGAAGTCCACTCCCAGCTTCTGTGAATTCAAACTACAATGGAGTAAGGTTCTTTCCCCAGATACTCACATGTCTCAGCCAGGAACTCCACCCCCAGCTTCTGTGAATTCAAACTACAATGGAGTAAGGTTTTCCCCGCAGATACTCACAAGTCTCAGCCAGGAACTGCACCCCCAGCATTTTATGAATTCAAACTACAATGGAGTTAAGTTTTTCGCCCAGATACTTACAAGTCTCAGCCAGGAACTCCACCCCCAGCATTTTATGAATTCAAACTAAAATGGAGTAAGGTTTTTTCCCCAGATACTCACAAGTCTCAGCCAGGAACTGCACCCCCAGCATTTTATGAATTCAAACTACAATGGAGTAAGGTTTTTTCCCCAGATACTCACAAGTCTCAGCCAGGAACCCCAACCCCAGCTTCTGTGAATTCAAACTACAATGGAGTAAGTTTTTTTCCCCAGATACTCACATGTCTCAGCCAGGAACTCCACCCCCAGCTTTTTATGAATTGAAACTACAATGGAGTAAGGTTTTTCCCACAGATACTCACAAGTCTCAGCCAGGAACTCCACCCCCAGCTTTTTATGAATTCAACCTACAATGGAGTAAGGTTTTTCGCCCAGATACTCACAAGTCTCAGCCAGGAACTCCACCCCCAGGTTCTGTGAATTCAAACTACAATGGAGTAAGGTTTTTCGCCCAGATACTTACAAGTCTCAGCCAGGAAGTCCACTCCCAGCTTCTGTGAATTCAAACTACAATGGAGTAAGGTTCTTTCCCCAGATACTCACATGTCTCAGCCAGGAACTCCACCCCCAGCTTCTGTGAATTCAAACTACAATGGAGTAAGGTTTTCCCCCCAGATACTCACAAGTCTCAGCCAGGAACTCCACCCCCAGCTTTTTATGAATTGAAACTACAATGGAGTAAGTTTTTCCCCCCAGATACTCACATGTCTCAGCCAGGAACTCCACCCCCAGATTTTTATGAATTGAAACTACAATGGAGTAAGGCTTTCCCCCCAGATAGTCACAAGTCTCAACCAGGAACTCCACCCCCAGCTTTTTATGAATTGAACCTACAATGGAGTAAGGTTTTTTGCCCAGATACTCACAAGTCTCAGCCAGGAACTCCACCCCCAGCTTCTGTGAATTCAAACTACAATGGAGTAAGGTTTTTCGCCCAGATACTTACAAGTCTCAGCCAGGAAGTCCACTCCCAGCTTCTGTGAATTCAAACTACAATGGAGTAAGGTTCTTTCCCCAGATACTCACATGTCTCAGCCAGGAACTCCACCCCCAGCTTCTGTGAATTCAAACTACAATGGAGTAAGGTTTTCCCCCCAGATACTCACAAGTCTCAGCCAGGAACTCCACCCCCAGATTTTTATGAATTGAAACTACAATGGAGTAAGGCTTTCCCCCCAGATACTCACAAGTCTCAACCAGGAACTCCACCCACAGCTTTTTATGAATTGAAACTACAATGGAGTAAGGTTTTTCCCCCAGATACTCACAAGTCTCAGCCAGGAACTCCACCCCCAGCTTTTTATGAATTCAAACTACAATGAAGTAAGGTTTTCCCCCGAGATACTCACATGTCTCAGCCAGGAACTCCACCCCCAGCTTTTTATGAATTCAAACTACAATGGAGTAAGTTTTTCCCCCAGATACTCACATGTCTCAGCCAGGAACTCCACCCCCAGCTTCTGTGAATTCAAACTACAATGGAGTAAGGTTTTCCCCCCAGATACTCACATGTCTCAGCCAGGAACTCCACCCCCAGCTTTTTATGAATTGAAACTACAATGGAGTAAGGTTTTTCGCCCAGATATTCACAAATCTCAGCCAGGAACTCCACCCCCAGCTTTTTATGAATTGAACCTAAAATGGAGGACGGTTTTTCGCCCAGATACTCACAAGTCTCAGACAGGAACTCCAACCCCAGCTTCTGTGAATTCAAACTACAATGGAGTAAGGTTTTTCGCCCAGATACTTTCAAGTCTCAGCCAGGAAGTCCACTCCCAGCTTCTGTGAATTCAAACTACAATGGAGTAAGGTTCTTTCCCCAGATACTCACATGTCTCAGCCAGGAA
Source organism: Diadophis punctatus similis (assembly GCA_023053685.1). Classification (NCBI taxonomy): domain Eukaryota; kingdom Metazoa; phylum Chordata; class Lepidosauria; order Squamata; family Dipsadidae; genus Diadophis; species Diadophis punctatus. The sequence goes on from JALIGW010000045.1 coordinate 4,269,853, forward strand.
CTCCACCCCCAGCTTCTGTGAATTCAAACTACAATGGAGTAAGGTTTTCCCCCCAGATACTCACAAGTCTCAGCCAGGAACTCCACCCCCAGCTTCTGTGAATTCAAATTACAATGGAGTAAGGTTTTTTCCCCAGATACTCACAAGTCTCAGCCAGGAAGTCCACCCCCAGCTTCTGTGAATTCAAACTACAATGTAGTAAGGTTTTTCCCCCAGATACTCACAAGTCTCAGCCAGGAACTCCACCCCCAGCTTTTTATGAATTGAAACTACAATGGAGTAAGGTTTTGCCCCCAGATACTCACAAGTCTCAGCCAGGAACTCCACCCCCAGCTTCTGTGAATTCAAACTACAATGGAGTAAGGTTTTTCGCCCAGATACTTACAAGTCTCAGCCAGGAAGTCCACTCCCAGCTTCTGTGAATTCAAACTACAATGGAGTAAGTTTTTCCCCCCAGATACTCACATGTCTCAGCCAGGAACTCCACCCCCAGCTTTTTATGAATTGAAACTACAATGGAGTAAGGTTTTTCCCCCAGATACTAACAAGTCTCAGCCAGGAACTCCACCCCCAGCTTTTTATGAATTGAACCTATAATGGAGTAAGGTTTTTCGCCCAGATACTCACAAGTCTCAGCCAGGAACTCCACCCCCAGCTTCTGTGAATTCAAACTACAATGGAGTAAGGTTTTTCGCCCAGATACTCACATGTGTCAGCCAGGAACTCCACCCACAGCTTTTTATGAATTGAAACTACAATGGAGTAAGGTTTTTCCCCCAGATACTCACAAGTCTCAGCCAGGAACTCCACCCCCAGCTTTTTATGAATTCAAACTACAATGAAGTAAGGTTTTCCCCCGAGATACTCACATGTCTCAGCCAGGAACTCCACCCCCAGCTTTTTATGAATTGAAACTACAATGGAGTAAGGTTTTTCCCCCAGATACTCACAAGTCTCAGTCAGGAACTCCACCCCCAGCTTTTTATGAATTGAACCTATAATGGAGTAAGGTTTTTCGCCCAGATACTCACAAGTCTCAGCCAGGAACTCCACCCCCAGCTTCTGTGAATTCAAACTACAATGGAGTAAGGTTTTTCGCCCAGATACTCACATGTGTAAGCCAGGAACTCCACCCACAGCTTTTTATGAATTGAAACTACAATGGAGTAAGGTTTTTCCCCCAGATACTCACAAGTCTCAGCCAGGAACTCCACCCCTAGCTTTTTATGAATTCAAACTACAATGAAGTAAGGTTTTCCCCCGAGAAACTCACATGTCTCAGCCAGGAACTCCACCCCCAGCTTTTTATGAATTCAAACTACAATGCAGTAAGTTTTTCCCCCAGATACTCACATGTCTCAGCCAGGAACTCTACCCCCAGCTTTTTATGAATTGAAACTACAATGGAGTAAGGTTTTTCGCGCAGATACTCACAAGTCTCAGCCAGGAACTCCACCCCCAGCTTCTGTGAATTCAAACTACAATGGAGTAAGGTTCTTTCCCCAGATACTCACATGTCTCAGCAAGGAACTCCACACCCAGCTTCTGTGAATTCAAACTACAATGGAGTAAGGTTTTCCCCCCAGATACTCACATGTCTCAGCCAGGAACTCCACCCCCAGCTTTTTATGAATTGAAACTACAATGGAGTAAGGTTGTTCCCCCAGATACTCACAAGTCTCAGCCAGGAACTCCACCCCCAGCTTTTTATGATTTGAACCTACAATGGAGGACGGTTTTTCGCCCAGATACTCACAAGTCTCAGCCAGGAACTCCACCCCCAGCTTCTGTGAATTCAAACTACAATGGAGTAAGGTTTTTCGCCCAGATACTTACAAGTCTCAGCCAGGAAGTCCACTCCCAGCTTCTGTGAATTCAAACTACAATGGAGTAAGGTTCTTTCCCCAGATACTCACATGTCTCAGCCAGGAACTCCACCCCCAGCTTCTGTGAATTCAAACTACAATGGAGTAAGGTTTTCCCCCCAGATACTCACAAGTCTCAGCCAGGAACTCCACCCCCAGCTTCTGTGAATTCAAACTACAATGGAGTAAGTTTTTTTCCCCAGATACTCACAAGTCTCAGCCAGGAACTCCACCCCCAGCTTTTTATGAATTCAACCTACAATGGAGTAAGGTTTTTCGCCCAGATACTCACAAGTCTCAGCCAGGAACTCCACCCCCAGCTTCTGTGAATTCAAACTACAATGGAGTAAGGTTTTTCGCCCAGATACTTACAAGTCTCAGCCAGGAAGTCCACTCCCAGCTTCTGTGAATTCAAACTACAATGGAGTAAGGTTCTTTCCCCAGATACTCACATGTCTCAGCCAGGAACTCCACCCCCAGCTTCTGTGAATTCAAACTACAATGGAGTAAGGTTTTCCCCCCCGATACTCACATGTCTCAGCCAGGAACACCACCCCCAGCTTTTTGTGAATTCAAACTACAATGAAGTAAGGTTTTCCCCCGAGATACTCACAAGTCTCAGCCAGGAACCCCAACCCCAGCTTCTGTGAATTCAAACTACAATGGAGTAAGTTTTTTTCCCCAGATACTCACATGTCTCAGCCAGGAACTCCACCCCCAGCTTTTTATGAATTGAAACTACAATGGAGTAAGGTTTTTCGCCCAGATACTCACAAGTCTCAGTCAGGAACTCCAACCCCAGCTTCTGTGAATTCAAACTACAATGGAGTAAGTTTTTTCCCCCAGATACTCTCATGTCTCAGCCAGGAACTCCACCCCCAGCTTTTTATGAATTGAAACTACAATGGAGTAATGTTTTCCCCCCATATACTCACAGGTCTCAGCCAGGAACTCTACCCCCAGCTTTTTATGAATTGAACATACAATGGAGTAAGGTTTTTCGCCCAGATACTCACAGGTCTGAGCCAGGAACTCCACCCCCAGCTTCTGTGAATTCAAACTACAATGGAGAAAGGTTTCCCCCCAGATAATCACAAGTCTCAGCCAGGAACTCCACCCCCAGCTTCTGTGAATTCAAACTACAATGGAGTAAGGTTTTCCCCCCAGTTACTCACATGTCTCAGCCAGGAACTCCTCCCCCAGATTTTTATGAATTGAAACTACAATGGAGTAAGGTTTTTCGCCCAGATACTCACAAGTCTCAGCCAGGAACTCCACCCCCAGCTTCTGTGAATTCAAACTACAATGGAGAAAGGTTTTTTCCCCAGATACTCACAAGTCTCAGCCAGGAACTCCACCCCCAGCTTCTGTGAATTCAAACTACAATGGAGTAAGGTTTTCCCCCGTGATACTCACAAGTCTCAGCCAGGAACTCCACCCCCAGCTTCTGTGAATTCAAACTACAATGGAGTAAGGTTTTCCCCCGTGATACTCACACGTCTCAGCCAGGAACTCAACCCCCAGCTTCTGTGAATTCAAACTACAATGGAGTAAGGTTTTTTCCCCAGATACTCACAGGTCTCAGCCATGAACTCCACCCCCAGCTTTTTATGAATTCAGACTACAATGGAGTAAGGTTTTTTCCCAAGATACTCACAAGTCTCAGCCAGGAACTCCAACCCCAGCTTCTGTGAATTCAAACTACAATGGAGTAAGTTTTTTTCCCCAGATACTCACAAGTCTCAGCCAGGAACCCCAACCTCAGCTTCTGTGAATTCAAACTACAAATGAGTAAGTTTTTTTCCCCAGATACTCACAAGTCTCACCCAGGAACTCCACCCCCAGCATTTTATGAATTCAAACTACAATGGAGTAAGTTTTTCCCCCAGATACTCACATGTCTCAGCCAGGAACTCCAACCCCAGCTTTTTATGAATTCAAACTACAATGGAGTAAGGTTTTTCCCCCAGATACTCACAAGTCTCAGCCAGGAACTCCACCCCCAGCTTCTGTGAATTCAAACTACAATGGAGTAAGGTTTTTCGCCCAGATACTTACAAGTCTCACCCAGGAACTCCACCCCCGCTTCTGTGAATTCAAACTACAATGGAGTAAGGTTTTTCGCCCAGATACTTACAAGTCTCAGCCAGGAACTCCACCCCCAGCATTTTATGAATTCAAACTACAATGGAGTAAGGTTTTTTCCCCAGATACTCACAAGTCTCAGCCAGGAAGTCCACCCCCAGCATTTTATGAATTCAAACTACAATGGAGTAAGGTTTTTTCCCCAGATACTCACAAGTCTAAGCCAGGAACCCCAACCCCAGCTTCTGTGAATTCAAACTACAATGGAGTAAGTTTTTTTCCCCAGATACTCACATGTCTCAGCCAGGACCTCCACCCCCAGCTTTTTATGATTTGAAACTACAATGCAGTAAGGTTCTTTCCCCAGATACTCACATGTCTCAGCCAGGAACTCCACCCCCAGCTTCTGTGAATTCAAACTACAATGGAGTAAGGTTTTCCCCCCAGATACTCACAAGTCTCAGCCAGGAACTCCACCCCCAGCTTCTGTGAATTCAAACTACAATGGAGTAAGGTTTTCCCCCCAGATACTCACAAGTCTCAGCCAGGAACTCCACCCCCAGCTTCTGTGAATTCAAACTACAATGGAGTAAGGTTTTTCGCCCAGATACTTACAAGTCTCACCCAGGAACTCCACCCCCAGCTTCTGTGAATTCAAACTACAATGGAGTTAAGTTTTTCGCCCAGATACTTACAAGTCTCAGCCAGGAACTCCACCCCCAGCATTTTATGAATTCAAACTAAAATGGAGTAAGGTTTTTTCCCCAGATACTCACAAGTCTCAGCCAGGAACCCCAACCCCAGCTTCTGTGAATTCAAACTACAATGGAGTAAGTTTTTTTCCCCAGATACTCACATGTCTCAGCCAGGAACTCCACCCCCAGCTTTTTATGAATTGAAACTACAATGGAGTAAGGTTTTTCCCACAGATACTCACAAGTCTCAGCCAGGAACTCCACCCCTAGCTTTTTATGAATTCAACCTACAATGGAGTAAGGTTTTTCGCCCAGATACTCACAAGTCTCAGCCAGGAACTCCACCCCCAGCTTCTGTGAATTCAAACTACAATGGAGTAAGGTTTTTCGCCCAGATACTTACAAGTCTCAGCCAGGAAGTCCACTCCCAGCTTCTGTGAATTCAAACTACAATGGAGTAAGGTTCTTTCCCCAGATACTCACATGTCTCAGCCAGGAACTCCACCCCCAGCTTCTGTGAATTCAAACTACAATGGAGTAAGGTTTTCCCCCCAGATACTCACAAGTCTCAGCCAGGAACTCCACCCCCAGCTTTTTATGAATTGAAACTACAATGGAGTAAGTTTTTCCCCCCAGATACTCACATGTCTCAGCCAGGAACTCCACCCCCAGATTTTTATGAATTGAAACTACAATGGAGTAAGGCTTTCCCCCCAGATAGTCACAAGTCTCAACCAGGAACTCCACCCCCAGCTTTTTATGAATTGAACCTACAATGGAGTAAGGTTTTTCGCCCAGATACTCACAAGTCTCAGCCAGGAACTCCACCCCCAGCTTCTGTGAATTCAAACTACAATGGAGTAAGGTTTTTCGCCCAGATACTCACATGTCTCAGCCAGGAACTCCACCCCCAGCTTTTTATGAATTCAACCTACAATGGAGTAAGGTTTTTCGCCCAGATACTCACAAGTCTCAGCCAGGAACTCCACCCCCAGCTTCTGTGAATTCAAACTACAATGGAGTAAGGTTTTTCGCCCAGATACTTACAAGTCTCAGCCAGGAAGTCCACTCCCAGCTTCTGTGAATTCAAACTACAATGGAGTAAGGTTCTTTCCCCAGATACTCACATGTCTCAGCCAGGAACTCCACCCCCAGCTTCTGTGAATTCAAACTACAATGGAGTAAGGTTTTCCCCCCAGATACTCACAAGTCTCAGCCAGGAACTCCACCCCCAGATTTTTATGAATTGAAACTACAATGGAGTAAGGCTTTCCCCCTAGATACTCACAAGTCTCAACCAGGAACTCCACCCCCAGCTTTTTATGAATTGAACCTACAATGGAGTAAGGTTTTTCGCCCAGATACTCACAAGTCTCAGCCAGGAACTCCACCCCCAGCTTCTGTGAATTCAAACTACAATGGAGTAAGGTTTTTCGCCCAGATACTCACATGTCTCTGCCAGGAACTCCACCCACAGCTTTTTATGAATTGAAACTACAATGGAGTAAGGTTTTTCCCCCAGATACTCACAAGTCTCAGCCAGGAACTCCACCCCCAGCTTTTTATGAATTCAAACTACAATGAAGTAAGGTTTTCCCCCGAGATACTCACATGTCTCAGCCAGGAACTCCACCCCCAGCTTTTTATGAATTCAAACTACAATGGAGTAAGTTTTTCCCCCAGATACTCACATGTCTCAGCCAGGAACTCCACCCCCAGCTTCTGTGAATTCAAACTACAATGGAGTAAGGTTTTCCCCCCAGATACTCACATGTCTCAGCCAGGAACTCCACCCCCAGCTTTTTATGAATTGAAACTACAATGGAGTAAGGTTTTTCGCCCAGATATTCACAAGTCTCAGCCAGGAACTCCACCCCCAGCTTTTTATGAATTGAACCTACAATGGAGGACGGTTTTTCGCCCAGATACTCACAAGTCTCAGCCAGGAAGTCCACTCCCAGCTTCTGTGAATTCAAACTACAATGGAGTAAGGTTCTTTCCCCAGATACTCACATGTCTCAGCCAGGAACTCCACCCCCAGCTTCTGTGAATTCAAACTACAATGGAGTAAGGTTTTCCCCCCAGATACTCACAAGTCTCAGCCAGGAACTCCACCCCCAGCTTCTGTGAATTCAAATTACAATGGAGTAAGGTTTTTTCCCCAGATACTCACAAGTCTCAGCCAGGAAGTCCACCCCCAGCTTCTGTGAATTCAAACTACAATGTAGTAAGGTTTTTCCCCCAGATACTCACAAGTCTCAGCCAGGAACTCCACCCCCAGCTTTTTATGAATTGAAACTACAATGGAGTAAGGTTTTTCCCCCAGATACTCACAAGTCTCAGCCAGGAACTCCACCCCCAGCTTCTGTGAATTCAAACTACAATGGAGTAAGGTTTTTCGCCCAGATACTTACAAGTCTCAGCCAGGAAGTCCACTCCCAGCTTCTGTGAATTCAAACTACAATGGAGTAAGTTTTTCCCCCCAGATACTCACATGTCTCAGCCAGGAACTCCACCCCCAGCTTTTTATGAATTGAAACTACAATGGAGTAAGGTTTTTCCCCCAGATACTCACAAGTCTCAGCCAGGAACTCCACCCCCAGCTTTTTATGAATTGAACCTATAATGGAGTAAGGTTTTTCGCCCAGATACTCACAAGTCTCAGCCAGGAACTCCACCCCCAGCTTCTGTGAATTCAAACTACAATGGAGTAAGGTTTTTCGCCCAGATACTCACATGTGTCAGCCAGGAACTCCACCCACAGCTTTTTATGAATTGAAACTACAATGGAGTAAGGTTTTTCCCCCAGATACTCACAAGTCTCAGCCAGGAACTCCACCCCCAGCTTTTTATGAATTCAAACTACAATGAAGTAAGGTTTCCCCCCGAGATACTCACATGTCTCAGCCAGGAACTCCACCCCCAGCTTTTTATGAATTGAAACTACAATGGAGTAAGGTTTTCCCCCCAGATACTCACAAGTCTCAGCCAGGAACTCCTCCCCCAGATTTTTATGAATTGAAACTACAATGGAGTAAGGTTTTTCCCCAGATACTCACAGGTCTCAGCCAGGAACTCCACCCCCAGCTTCTGTGAATTCAAACTACAATGGAGTAAGGTTTTTCGCCCAGATACTTACAAGTCTCAGCCAGGAACTCCACCCCCAGCTTTTTATGAATTCAAACTACAATGAAGTAAGGTTTCCCCCGAGATACTCACATGTCTCAGCCAGGAACTCCACCCCCAGCTTTTTATGAATTGAAACTACAATGGAGTAAGTTTTTCCCCCAGATACTCACATGTCTCAGCCAGGAACTCTACCCCCAGCTTTTTATGAATTGAAACTACAATGGAGTAAGGTTTTTCGCGCAGATACTCACAAGTCTCAGCCAGGAACTCCACCCCCAGCTTCTGTGAATTCAAACTACAATGGAGTAAGGTTCTTTCCCCAGATACTCACATGTCTCAGCAAGGAACTCCACCCCCAGCTTCTGTGAATTCAAACTACAATGGAGTAAGGTTTTCCCCCCAGATACTCACATGTCTCAGCCAGGAACTCCACCCCCAGCTTTTTATGAATTGAAACTACAATGGAGGACGGTTTTTCGCCCAGATACTCACAAGTCTCAGCCAGGAACTCCACCCCCAGCTTCTGTGAATTCAAACTACAATGGAGTAAGGTTTTTCGCCCAGATACTTACAAGTCTCAGCCAGGAAGTCCACTCCCAGCTTCTGTGAATTCAAACTACAATGGAGTAAGGTTCTTTCCCCAGATACTCACATGTCTCAGCCAGGAACTCCACCCCCAGCTTCTGTGAATTCAAACTACAATGGAGTAAGGTTTTCACCCCAGATACTCACAAGTCTCAGCCAGGAACTCCACCCCCAGCTTCTGTGAATTCAAACTACAATGGAGTAAGTTTTTTTCCCCAGATACTCACAAGTCTCAGCCAGGAACTCCACCCCCAGCTTTTTATGAATTGAACCTACAATGGAGTAAGGTTTTTCGCCCAGATACTCACAAGTCTCAGCCAGGAACTCCACCCCCAGCTTCTGTGAATTCAAACTACAATGAAGTAAGGTTTTTCGCCCAGATACTTACAAGTCTCAGCCAGGAAGTCCACTCCCAGCTTCTGTGAATTCAAACTACAATGGAGTAAGGTTCTTTCCCCAGATACTCACATGTCTCAGCCAGGAACTCCACCCCCAGCTTCTGTGAATTCAAACTACAATGGAGTAAGGTTTTCCCCCCCGATACTCACATGTCTCAGCCAGGAACACCACCCCCAGCTTTTTGTGAATTCAAACTACAATGAAGTAAGGTTTTCCCCCGAGATACTCACAAGTCTCAGTCAGGAACTCCAACCCCAGCTTCTGTGAATTCAAACTACAATGGAGTAAGTTTTTTCCCCCAGATACTCTCATGTCTCAGCCAGGAACTCCACCCCCAGCTTTTTATGAATTGAAACTACAATGGAGTAAGGTTTTTCGCCCAGATACTCACAAGTCTCAGTCAGGAACTCCAACCCCAGCTTCTGTGAATTCAAACTACAATGGAGTAAGTTTTTCCCCCCAGATACTCTCATGTCTCAGCCAGGAACTCCACCCCCAGCTTTTTATGAATTGAAACTACAATGGAGTAATGTTTTCCCCCCAGATACTCACAGGTCTCAGCCAGGAACTCTACCCCCAGCTTTTTATGAATTGAACCTACAATGGAGTAAGGTTTTTCGCCCAGATACTCACAGGTCTGAGCCAGGAACTCCACCCCCAGCTTCTGTGAATTCAAACTACAATGGAGTAAGGTTTTTCGCCCAGATACTTACAAGTCTCAGCCAGGAAGTCCACTCCCAGCTTCTGTGAATTCAAACTACAATGGAGTAAGGTTCTTTCCCCAGATACTCACATGTCTCAGCCAGGAACTCCACCCCCAGCTTCTGTGAATTCAAACTACAATGGAGTAAGGTTTTCCCCCCAGATACTCACATGTCTCAGCCAGGAACTCCACCCCCAGCTTCTGTGAATTGAAACTACAATGGAGTAAGGTTTTCCCCCCAGATACTCACAAGTCTCAGCCAGGAACTCCACCCCCAGCTTCTGTGAATTCAAACTACAATGGAGTAAGGTTTTCCCCCCAGGTACTCACATGTCTCAGCCAGGAACTCCTCCCCCAGATTTTTATGAATTGAAACTACAATGGAGTAAGGTTTTTCCCCAGATACTCACAGGTCTCAGCCAGGAACTCCACCCCCAGCTTCTGTGAATTCAAACTACAATGGAGTAAGGTTTTTCGCCCAGATACTTACAAGTCTCAGCCAGGAACTCCACCCCCAGCTTTTTATGAATTGAACCTACAATGGAGTAAGGTTTTTTCCCCAGATACTCACAAGTCTCAGCCAGGAACTCCACCCCCAGCTTCTGTGAATTCAAACTACAATGGAGTAAGGTTTTTCGCCCAGATACTTACAAGTCTCAGCCAGGAACCCCAACCCCAGCTTCTATGAATTCAAACTACAATGGAGTAAGGTTTTTCGCCCAGATACTCACATGTCTCAGCCAGGAACTCCACCCCCAGCTTTTTATGAATTCAACCTACAATGGAGTAAGGTTTTTCGCCCAGATACTCACAAGTCTCAGCCAGGAACTCCACCCCCAGCTTCTGTGAATTCAAACTACAATGGAGTAAGGTTTTCCCCCCAGATACTCACAAGTCTCAGCCAGGAACTCCACCCCCAGATTTTTATGAATTGAAACTACAATGGAGTAAGGCTTTCCCCCCAGATACTCACAAGTCTCAACCAGGAACTCCACCCCCAGCTTTTTATGAATTGAACCTACAATGGAGTAAGGTTTTTCGCCCAGATACTCACAAGTCTCAGCCAGGAACTCCACCCCCAGCTTCTGTGATTCAAACTACAATGGAGTAAGGTTTTTCGCCCAGATACTCACATGTCTCAGCCAGGAACTCCACCCACAGCTTTTTATGAATTGAAACTAAAATGGAGTAAGGTTTTTCCCCCAGATACTCACAAGTCTCAGCCAGGAACTCCACCCCCAGCTTTTTATGAATTCAAACTACAATGAAGTAAGGTTTTCCCCCGAGATACTCACATGTCTCAGCCAGGAACTCCACCCCCAGCTTTTTATGAATTCAAACTACAATGGAGTAAGTTTTTCCCCCAGATACTCACATGTCTCAGCCAGGAACTCCACCCCCAGCTTCTGTGAATTCAAACTACAATGGAGTAAGGTTTTCCCCCCAGATACTCACATGTCTCAGCCAGGAACTCCACCCCCAGCTTTTTATGAATTGAAACTACAATGGAGTAAGGTTTTTCGCCCAGATATTCACAAGTCTCAGCCAGGAACTCCACCCCCAGCTTTTTATGAATTGAACCTACAATGGAGGACGGTTTTTCGCCCAGATACTCACAAGTCTCAGACAGGAACTCCAACCCCAGCTTCTGTGAATTCAAACTACAATGGAGTAAGGTTTTTCGCCCAGATACTTTCAAGTCTCAGCCAGGAAGTCCACTCCCAGCTTCTGTGAATTCAAACTACAATGGAGTAAGGTTCTTTCCCCAGATACTCACATGTCTCAGCCAGGAACTCCACCCCCAGCTTCTGTGAATTCAAACTACAATGGAGTAAGGTTTTTCGCCCAGATACTTACAAGTCTCACCCAGGAACTCCACCCCCGCTTCTGTGAATTCAAACTACAATGGAGTAAGGTTTTTCGCCCAGATACTTACAAGTCTCAGCCAGGAACTCCACCCCCAGCATTTTATGAATTCAAACTACAATGGAGTAAGGTTTTTTCCCCAGATACTCACAAGTCTCAGCCAGGAAGTCCACCCCCAGCATTTTATGAATTCAAACTACAATGGAGTAAGGTTTTTCGCCCAGATACTTACAAGTCTCAGCCAGGAACTCCACCCCCAGCTTTTTATGATTTGAAACTACAATGCAGTAAGGTTCTTTCCCCAGATACTCACATGTCTCAGCCAGGAACTCCACCCCCAGCTTCTGTGAATTCAAACTACAATGGAGTAAGGTTTCCCCCCCAGATACTCACAAGTCTCAGCCAGGAACTCCACCCCCAGCTTCTGTGAATTCAAACTACAATGGAGTAAGGTTTTCCCCCCAGATACTCACAAGTCTCAGCCAGGAACTCCACCCCCAGCTTCTGTGAATTCAAGCTACAATGGAGTAAGGTTTTTCACCCAGATACTTACAAGTCTCACCCAGGAACTCCACCCCCAGCTTCTGTGAATTCAAACTACAATGGAGTTAAGTTTTTCGCCCAGATACTTACAAGTCTCAGCCAGGAACTCCACCCCCAGCATTTTATGAATTCAAACTAAAATGGAGTAAGGTTTTTTCCCCAGATACTCACAAGTCTCAGCCAGGAACTGCACCCCCAGCATTTTATGAATTCAAACTACAATGGAGTTAAGTTTTTCGCCCAGATACTTACAAGTCTCAGCCAGGAACTCCACCCCCAGCATTTTATGAATTCAAACTAAAATGGAGTAAGGTTTTTTACCCAGATACTCACAAGTCTCAGCCAGGAACTGCACCCCCAGCATTTTATGAATTCAAACTACAATGGAGTAAGGTTTTTTCCCCAGATACTCACAAGTCTCAGCCAGGAACCCCAACCCCAGCTTCTGTGAATTCAAACTACAATGGAGTAAGTTTTTTTCCCCAGATACTCACATGTCTCAGCCAGGAACTCCACCCCCAGCTTTTTATGAATTGAAACTACAATGGAGTAAGGTTTTTCCCACAGATACTCCCAAGTCTCAGCCAGGAACTCCACCCCCAGCTTTTTATGAATTCAACCTACAATGGAGTAAGGTTTTTCGCCCAGATACTCACAAGTCTCAGCCAGGAACTCCACCCCCAGCTTCTGTGAATTCAAACTACAATGGAGTAAGGTTTTTCGCCCAGATACTTACAAGTCTCAGCCAGGAAGTCCACTCCCAGCTTCTGTGAATTCAAACTACAATGGAGTAAGGTTCTTTCCCCAGATACTCACATGACTCAGCCAGGAACTCCACCCCCAGCTTCTGTGAATTCAAACTACAATGGAGTAAGGTTTTCCCCCCAGATACTCACAAGTCTCAGCCAGGAACTCCACCCCCAGCTTTTTATGAATTGAAACTACAATGGAGTAAGTTTTTCCCCCCAGATACTCACATGTCTCAGCCAGGAACTCCACCCCCAGATTTTTATGAATTGAAACTACAATGGAGTAAGGCTTTCCCCCCAGATAGTCACAAGTCTCAACCAGGAACTCCACCCCCAGCTTTTTATGAATTGAACCTACAATGGAGTAAGGTTTTTCGCCCAGATACTCACAAGTCTCAGCCAGGAACTCCACCCCCAGCTTCTGTGAATTCAAACTACAATGGAGTAAGTTTTTTCGCCCAGATACTCACATGTCTCAGCCAGGAACTCCACCCCCAGCTTTTTATGAATTCAACCTACAATGGAGTAAGGTTTTTCGCCCAGATACTCACAAGTCTCAGCCAGGAACTCCACCCCCAGCTTCTGTGAATTCAAACTACAATGGAGTAAGGTTTTTCGCCCAGATACTTACAAGTCTCAGCCAGGAAGTCCACTCCCAGCTTCTGTGAATTCAAACTACAATGGAGTAAGGTTCTTTCCCCAGATACTCACATGTCTCAGCCAGGAACTCCACCCCCAGCTTCTGTGAATTCAAACTACAATGGAGTAAGGTTTTCCCCCCAGATACTCACAAGTCTCAGCCAGGAACTCCACCCCCAGATTTTTATGAATTGAAACTACAATGGAGTAAGGCTTTCCCCCCAGATACTCACAAGTCTCAACCAGGAACTCCACCCCCAGCTTTTTATGAATTGAACCTACAATGGAGTAAGGTTTTTCGCCCAGATACTCACAAGTCTCAGCCAGGAACTCCACCCCCAGCTTCTGTGAATTCAAACTACAATGGAGTAAGGTTTTTCGCCCAGATACTCACATGTCTCAGCCAGGAACTCCACCCACAGCTTTTTATGAATTGAAACTACAATGGAGTAAGGTTTTTCCCCCAGATACTCACAAGTCTCAGCCAGGAACTCCACCCCCAGCTTTTTATGAATTCAAACTACAATGAAGTAAGGTTTTCCCCCGAGATACTCACATGTCTCAGCCAGGAACTCCACCCCCAGCTTTTTATGAATTCAAACTACAATGGAGTAAGTTTTTCCCCCAGATACTCACATGTCTCAGCCAGGAACTCCACCCCCAGCTTCTGTGAATTCAAACTACAATGGAGTAAGGTTTTCCCCCCAGATACTCACATGTCTCAGCCAGGAACTCCACCCCCAGCTTTTTATGAATTGAAACTACAATGGAGTAAGGTTTTTCGCCCAGATATTCACAAGTCTCAGCCAGGAACTCCACCCCCAGCTTTTTATGAATTGAACCTACAATGGAGGACGGTTTTTCGCCCAGATACTCACAAGTCTCAGCCAGGAAGTCCACTCCCAGCTTCTGTGAATTCAAACTACAATGGAGTAAGGTTCTTTCCCCAGATACTCACATGTCTCAGCCAGGAACTCCACCCCCAGCTTCTGTGAATTCAAACTACAATGGAGTAAGGTTTTCCCCCCAGATACTCACAAGTCTCAGCCAGGAACTCCACCCCCAGCTTCTGTGAATTCAAATTACAATGGAGTAAGGTTTTTTCCCCAGATACTCACAAGTCTCAGCCAGGAAGTCCACCCCCAGCTTCTGTGAATTCAAACTACAATGTAGTAAGGTTTTTCCCCCAGATACTCACAAGTCTCAGCCAGGAACTCCACCCCCAGCTTTTTATGAATTGAAACTACAATGGAGTAAGGTTTTTCCCCCAGATACTCACAAGTCTCAGCCAGGAAGTCCACCCCCAGCTTCTGTGAATTCAAACTAAAATGGAGTAAGGTTTTTCGCCCAGATACTTACAAGTCTCAGCCAGGAAGTCCACTCCCAGCTTCTGTGAATTCAAACTACAATGAAGTAAGGTTTTCCCCCGAGATACTCACATGTCTCAGCCAGGAACTCCACCCACAGCTTTTTATGAATTGAAACTACAATGGAGTAAGGTTTTTCCCCCAGATACTCACAAGTCTCAGCCAGGAACTCCACCCCCAGCTTTTTATGAATTCAAACTACAATGAAGTAAGGTTTTCCCCCGAGATACTCACATGTCTCAGCCAGGAACTCCACCCCCAGCTTTTTATGAATTGAAACTACAATGGAGTAAGGTTTTTCCCCCAGATACTCACAAGTCTCAGCCAGGAACTCCACCCCCAGCTTTTTATGAATTGAACCTATAATGGAGTAAGGTTTTTCGCCCAGATACTCACAAGTCTCAGCCAGGAACTCCACCCCCAGCTTCTGTGAATTCAAACTACAATGGAGTAAGGTTTTTCGCCCAGATACTCACATGTGTAAGCCAGGAACTCCACCCACAGCTTTTTATGAATTGAAACTACAATGGAGTAAGGTTTTTCCCCCAGATACTCACAAGTCTCAGCCAGGAACTCCACCCCCAGCTTTTTATGAATTCAAACTACAATGAAGTAAGGTTTTCCCCCGAGATACTCACATGTCTCAGCCAGGAACTCCACCCCCAGCTTTTTATGAATTGAAACTACAATGGAGTAAGTTTTTCCCCCAGATACTCACATGTCTCAGCCAGGAACTCTACCCCCAGCTTTTTATGAATTGAAACTACAATGGAGTAAGGTTTTTCGCGCAGATACTCACAAGTCTCAGCCAGGAACTCCACCCCCAGCTTCTGTGAATTCAAACTACAATGGAGTAAGGTTCTTTCCCCAGATACTCACATGTCTCAGCAAGGAACTCCACCCCCAGCTTCTGTGAATTCAAACTACAATGGAGTAAGGTTTTCCCCCCAGATACTCACATGTCTCAGCCAGGAACACCACCCCCAGCTTTTTATGAATTGAAACTACAATGGAGGACGGTTTTTCGCCCAGATACTCACAAGTCTCAGCCAGGAACTCCACCCCCAGCTTCTGTGAATTCAAACTACAATGGAGTAAGGTTTTTCGCCCAGATACTTACAAGTCTCAGCCAGGAAGTCCACTCCCAGCTTCTGTGAATTCAAACTACAATGGAGTAAGGTTCTTTCCCCAGATACTCACATGTCTCAGCCAGGAACTCCACCCCCAGCTTCTGTGAATTCAAACTACAATGGAGTAAGGTTTTCCCCCCAGATACTCACAAGTCTCAGCCAGGAACTCCACCCCCAGCTTCTGTGAATTCAAACTACAATGGAGTAAGTTTTTTTCCCCAGATACTCACAAGTCTCAGCCAGGAACTCCACCCCCAGCTTTTTATGAATTGAACCTACAATGGAGTAAGGTTTTTCGCCCAGATACTCACAAGTCTCAGCCAGGAACTCCACCCCCAGCTTCTGTGAATTCAAACTACAATGGAGTAAGGTTTTTCGCCCAGATACTTACAAGTCTCAGCCAGGAAGTCCACTCCCAGCTTCTGTGAATTCAAACTACAATGGAGTAAGGTTCTTTCCCCAGATACTCACATGTCTCAGCCAGGAACTCCACCCCCAGCTTCTGTGAATTCAAACTACAATGGAGTAAGGTTTTCCCCCCCGATACTCACATGTCTCAGCCAGGAACACCACCCCCAGCTTTTTGTGAATTCAAACTACAATGAAGTAAGGTTTTCCCCCGAGATACTCACAAGACTCAGCCAGGAACCCCAACCCCAGCTTCTGTGAATTCAAACTACAATGGAGTAAGTTTTTTTCCCCAGATACTCACATGTCTCAGCCAGGAACTCCACCCCCAGCTTTTTATGAATTGAAACTACAATGGAGTAAGGTTTTTCGCCCAGATACTCACAAGTCTCAGTCAGGAACTCCAACCCCAGCTTCTGTGAATTCAAACTACAATGGAGTAAGTTTTTTCCCCCAGATACTCTCATGTCTCAGCCAGGAACTCCACCCCCAGCTTTTTATGAATTGAAACTACAATGGAGTAATGTTTTCCCCCCAGATACTCACAGGTCTCAGCCAGGAACTCTACCCCCAGCTTTTTATGAATTGAACCTACAATGGAGTAAGGTTTTTCGCCCAGATACTCACAGGTCTGAGCCAGGAACTCCACCCCCAGCTTCTGTGAATTCAAACTACAATGGAGTAAGGTTTTTCGCCCAGATACTTACAAGTCTCAGCCAGGAAGTCCACTCCCAGCTTCTGTGAATTCAAACTACAATGGAGTAAGGTTCTTTCCCAGGATACTCACATGTCTCAGCCAGGAACTCCACCCCCAGCTTCTGTGAATTCAAACTACAATGGAGTAAGGTTTTCCCCCCAGATACTCACAAGTCTCAGCCAGGAACTCCACCCCCAGCTTCTGTGAATTCAAACTACAATGGAGTAAGGTTTTCCCCCCAGGTACTCACATGTCTCAGCCAGGAACTCCTCCCCCAGATTTTTATGAATTGAAACTACAATGGAGTAAGGTTTTTCCCCAGATACTCACAGGTCTCAGCCAGGAACTCCACCCCCAGCTTCTGTGAATTCAAACTACAATGGAGTAAGGTTTTTCGCCCAGATACTTACAAGTCTCAGCCAGGAACTCCACCCCCAGCATTTTATGAATTCAAACTACAATGGAGTAAGGTTTTTTCCCCAGATACTCACAAGTCTCAGCCAGGAAGTCCACCCCCAGCATTTTATGAATTCAAACTACAATGGAGTAAGGTTTTTTCCCCAGATACTCACAAGTCTAAGCCAGGAACCCCAACCCCAGCTTCTGTGAATTCAAACTACAATGGAGTAAGTTTTTTTCCCCAGATACTCACATGTCTCAGCCAGGACCTCCACCCCCAGCTTTTTATGATTTGAAACTACAATGCAGTAAGGTTCTTTCCCCAGATACTCACATGTCTCAGCCAGGACCTCCACCCCCAGCTTCTGTGAATTCAAACTACAATGGAGTAAGGTTTTCCCCCCAGATACTCACAAGTCTCAGCCAGGAACTCCACCCCCAGCTTCTGTGAATTCAAACTACAATGGAGTAAGGTTTTCCCCCCAGATACTCACAAGTCTCAGCCAGGAACTCCACCCCCAGCTTCTGTGAATTCAAACTACAATGGAGTAAGGTTTTTCGCCCAGATACTTACAAGTCCCACCCAGGAACTCCACCCCCAGCTTCTGTGAATTCAAACTACAATGGAGTTAAGTTTTTCGCCCAGATACTTACAAGTCTCAGCCAGGAACTCCACCCCCAGCATTTTATGAATTCAAACTAAAATGGAGTAAGGTTTTTTCCCCAGATACTCACAAGTCTCAGCCAGGAACTGCACCCCCAGCATTTTATGAATTCAAACTACAATGGAGTTAAGTTTTTCGCCCAGATACTTACAAGTCTCAGCCAGGAACTCCACCCCCAGCATTTTATGAATTCAAACTAAAATGGAGTAAGGTTTTTTCCCCAGATACTCACAAGTCTCAGCCAGGAACTGCACCCCCAGCATTTTATGAATTCAAACTACAATGGAGTAAGGTTTTTTCCCCAGATACTCACAAGTCTCAGCCAGGAACCCCAACCCCAGCTTCTGTGAATTCAAACTACAATGGAGTAAGTTTTTTTCCCCAGATACTCACATGTCTCAGCCAGGAACTCCACCCCCAACTTTTTATGAATTGAAACTACAATGGAGTAAGGTTTTTCCCACAGATACTCACAAGTCTCAGCCAGGAACTCCACCCCCAGCTTTTTATGAATTCAACCTACAATGGAGTAAGGTTTTTCGCCCAGATACTCACAAGTCTCAGCCAGGAACTCCACCCCCAGGTTCTGTGAATTCAAACTACAATGGAGTAAGGTTTTTCGCCCAGATACTTACAGGTCTCAGCCAGGAAGTCCACTCCCAGCTTCTGTGAATTCAAACTACAATGGAGTAAGGTTCTTTCCCCAGATACTCACATGTCTCAGCCAGGAACTCCACCCCCAGCTTCTGTGAATTCAAACTACAATGGAGTAAGGTTTTCCCCCCAGATACTCACAAGTCTCAGCCAGGAACTCCACCCCCAGCTTTTTATGAATTGAAACTACAATGGAGTAAGTTTTTCCCCCCAGATACTCACATGTCTCAGCCAGGAACTCCACCCCCAGATTTTTATGAATTGAAACTACAATGGAGTAAGGCTTTCCCCCCAGATAGTCACAAGTCTCAACCAGGAACTCCACCCCCAGCTTTTTATGAATTGAACCTACAATGGAGTAAGGTTTTTTGCCCAGATACTCACAAGTCTCAGCCAGGAACTCCACCCCCAGCTTCTGTGAATTCAAACTACAATGGAGTAAGGTTTTTTGCCCAGATACTCACATGTCTCAGCCAGGAACTCCACCCCCAGCTTTTTATGAATTCAACCTACAATGGAGTAAGGTTTTTCGCCCAGATACTCACAAGTCTCAGCCAGGAACTCCACCCCCAGCTTCTGTGAATTCAAACTACAATGGAGTAAGGTTTTTCGCCCAGATACTTACAAGTCTCAGCCAGGAAGTCCACTCCCAGCTTCTGTGAATTCAAAGTACAATGGAGTAAGGTTCTTTCCCCAGATACTCACATGTCTCAGCCAGGAACTCCACCCCCAGCTTCTGTGAATTCAAACTACAATGGAGTAAGGTTTTCCCCCCAGATACTCACAAGTCTGAGCCAGGAACTCCACCCCCAGCTTTTTATGAATTGAACCTACAATGGAGGACGGTTTTTCGCCCAGATACTCACAAGTCTCAGACAGGAACTCCAACCCCAGCTTCTGTGAATTCAAACTACAATGGAGTAAGGTTTTTCGCCCAGATACTTTCAAGTCTCAGCCAGGAAGTCCACTCCCAGCTTCTGTGAATTCAAACTACAATGGAGTAAGGTTCTTTCCCCAGATACTCACATGTCTCAGCCAGGAACTCCACCCCCAGCTTCTGTGAATTCAAACTACAATGGAGTAAGGTTTTCCCCCCAGATACTCACAAGTCTCAGCCAGGAACTGCACCCCCAGCATTTTATGAATTCAAACTACAATGGAGTTAAGTTTTTCGCCCAGATACTTACAAGTCTCAGCCAGGAACTCCACCCCCAGCATTTTATGAATTCAAACTAAAATGGAGTAAGGTTTTTTCCCCAGATACTCACAAGTCTCAGCCAGGAACTGCACCCCCAGCATTTTATGAATTCAAACTACAATGGAGTAAGGTTTTTTCCCCAGATACTCACAAGTCTCAGCCAGGAACCCCAACCCCAGCTTCTGTGAATTCAAACTACAATGGAGTAAGTTTTTTTCCCCAGATACTCACATGTCTCAGCCAGGAACTCCACCCCCAGCTTTTTATGAATTGAAACTACAATGGAGTAAGGTTTTTCCCACAGATACTCACAAGTCTCAGCCAGGAACTCCACCCCCAGCTTTTTATGAATTCAACCTACAATGGAGTAAGGTTTTTCGCCCAGATACTCACAAGTCTCAGCCAGGAACTCCACCCCCAGGTTCTGTGAATTCAAACTACAATGGAGTAAGGTTTTTCGCCCAGATACTTACAAGTCTCAGCCAGGAAGTCCACTCCCAGCTTCTGTGAATTCAAACTACAATGGAGTAAGGTTCTTTCCCCAGATACTCACATGTCTCAGCCAGGAACTCCACCCCCAGCTTCTGTGAATTCAAACTACAATGGAGTAAGGTTTTCCCCCCAGATACTCACAAGTCTCAGCCAGGAACTCCACCCCCAGCTTTTTATGAATTGAAACTACAATGGAGTAAGTTTTTCCCCCCAGATATTCACATGTCTCAGCCAGGAACTCCACCCCCAGATTTTTATGAATTGAAACTACAATGGAGTAAGGCTTTCCCCCCAGATAGTCACAAGTCTCAACCAGGAACTCCACCCCCAGCTTTTTATGAATTGAACCTACAATGGAGTAAGGTTTTTTGCCCAGATACTCACAAGTCTCAGCCAGGAACTCCACCCCCAGCTTCTGTGAATTCAAACTACAATGGAGTAAGGTTTTTCGCCCAGATACTCACATGTCTCAGCCAGGAACTCCACCCCCAGCTTTTTATGAATTCAACCTACAATGGAGTAAGGTTTTTCGCCCAGATACTCACAAGTCTCAGCCAGGAACTCCACCCCCAGCTTCTGTGAATTCAAACTACAATGGAGTAAGGTTTTTCGCCCAGATACTTACAAGTCTCAGCCAGGAAGTCCACTCCCAGCTTCTGTGAATTCAAACTACAATGGAGTAAGGTTCTTTCCCCAGATACTCACATGTCTCAGCCAGGAACTCCACCCCCAGCTTCTGTGAATTCAAACTACAATGGAGTAAGGTTTTCCCCCCAGATACTCACAAGTCTCAGCCAGGAACTCCACCCCCAGATTTTTATGAATTGAAACTACAATGGAGTAAGGCTTTCCCCCCAGATACTCACAAGTCTCAACCAGGAACTCCACCCACAGCTTTTTATGAATTGAAACTACAATGGAGTAAGGTTTTTCCCCCAGATACTCACAAGTCTCAGCCAGGAACTCCACCCCCAGCTTTTTATGAATTCAAACTACAATGAAGTAAGGTTTTCCCCCGAGATACTCACATGTCTCAGCCAGGAACTCCACCCCCAGCTTTTTATGAATTCAAACTACAATGGAGTAAGTTTTTCCCCCAGATACTCACATGTCTCAGCCAGGAACTCCACCCCCAGCTTCTGTGAATTCAAACTACAATGGAGTAAGGTTTTCCCCCCAGATACTCACATGTCTCAGCCAGGAACTCCACCCCCAGCTTTTTATGAATTGAAACTACAATGGAGTAAGGTTTTTCGCCCAGATATTCACAAATCTCAGCCAGGAACTCCACCCCCAGCTTTTTATGAATTGAACCTACAATGGAGGACGGTTTTTCGCCCAGATACTCACAAGTCTCAGACAGGAAGTCCAACCCCAGCTTCTGTGAATTCAAACTACAATGGAGTAAGGTTTTTCGCCCAGATACTTTCAAGTCTCAGCCAGGAAGTCCACTCCCAGCTTCTGTGAATTCAAACTACAATGGAGTAAGGTTCTTTCCCCAGATACTCACATGTCTCAGCCAGGAACTCCACCCCCAGCTTCTGTGAATTCAAACTACAATGGAGTAAGGTTTTCCCCCCAGATACTCACAAGTCTCAGCCAGGAACTCCACCCCCAGCTTCTGTGAATTCAAATTACAATGGAGTAAGGTTTTTTCCCCAGATACTCACAAGTCTCAGCCAGGAAGTCCACCCCCAGCTTCTGTGAATTCAAACTACAATGTAGTAAGGTTTTTCCCCCAGATACTCACAAGTCTCAGCCAGGAACTCCACCCCCAGCTTTTTATGAATTGAAACTACAATGGAGTAAGGTTTTGCCCCCAGATACTCACAAGTCTCAGCCAGGAACTCCACCCCCAGCTTCTGTGAATTCAAACTACAATGGAGTAAGGTTTTTCGCCCAGATACTTACAAGTCTCAGCCAGGAAGTCCACTCCCAGCTTCTGTGAATTCAAACTACAATGGAGTAAGTTTTTCCCCCCAGATACTCACATGTCTCAGCCAGGAACTCCACCCCCAGCTTTTTATGAATTGAAACTACAATGGAGTAAGGTTTTTCCCCCAGATACTCACAAGTCTCAGCCAGGAACTCCACCCCCAGCTTTTTATGAATTGAACCTATAATGGAGTAAGGTTTTTCGCCCAGATACTCACAAGTCTCAGCCAGGAACTCCACCCCCAGCTTCTGTGAATTCAAACTACAATGGAGTAAGGTTTTTCGCCCAGATACTCACATGTGTCAGCCAGGAACTCCACCCACAGCTTTTTATGAATTGAAACTACAATGGAGTAAGGTTTTTCCCCCAGATACTCACAAGTCTCAGCCAGGAACTCCACCCCCAGCTTTTTATGAATTCAAACTACAATGAAGTAAGGTTTTCCCCCGAGATACTCACATGTCTCAGCCAGGAACTCCACCCCCAGCTTTTTATGAATTGAAACTACAATGGAGTAAGGTTTTTCCCCCAGATACTCACAAGTCTCAGTCAGGAACTCCACCCCCAGCTTTTTATGAATTGAACCTATAATGGAGTAAGGTTTTTCGCCCAGATACTCACAAGTCTCAGCCAGGAACTCCACCCCCAGCTTCTGTGAATTCAAACTACAATGGAGTAAGGTTTTTCGCCCAGATACTCACATGTGTAAGCCAGGAACTCCACCCACAGCTTTTTATGAATTGAAACTACAATGGAGTAAGGTTTTTCCCCCAGATACTCACAAGTCTCAGCCAGGAACTCCACCCCCAGCTTTTTATGAATTCAAACTACAATGAAGTAAGGTTTTCCCCCGAGAAACTCACATGTCTCAGCCAGGAACTCCACCCCCAGCTTTTTATGAATTCAAACTACAATGCAGTAAGTTTTTCCCCCAGATACTCACATGTCTCAGCCAGGAACTCCACCCCCAGCTTTTTATGAATTGAACCTACAATGGAGTAAGGTTTTTTGCCCAGATACTCACAAGTCTCAGCCAGGAACTCCACCCCCAGCTTCTGTGAATTCAAACTACAATGGAGTAAGGTTTTTTGCCCAGATACTCACATGTCTCAGCCAGGAACTCCACCCCCAGCTTTTTATGAATTCAACCTACAATGGAGTAAGGTTTTTCGCCCAGATACTCACAAGTCTCAGCCAGGAACTCCACCCCCAGCTTCTGTGAATTCAAACTACAATGGAGTAAGGTTTTTCGCCCAGATACTTACAAGTCTCAGCCAGGAAGTCCACTCCCAGCTTCTGTGAATTCAAACTACAATGGAGTAAGGTTCTTTCCCCAGATACTCACATGTCTCAGCCAGGAACTCCACCCCCAGCTTCTGTGAATTCAAACTACAATGGAGTAAGGTTTTCCCCCCAGATACTCACAAGTCTCAGCCAGGAACTCCACCCCCAGATTTTTATGAATTGAAACTACAATGGAGTAAGGTTTTTCGCCCAGATACTCACAAGTCTCAGACAGGAACTCCAACCCCAGCTTCTGTGAATTCAAACTACAATGGAGTAAGGTTTTTCGCCCAGATACTTTCAAGTCTCAGCCAGGAAGTCCACTCCCAGCTTCTGTGAATTCAAACTACAATGGAGTAAGGTTCTTTCCCCAGATACTCACATGTCTCAGCCAGGAACTCCACCCCCAGCTTCTGTGAATTCAAACTACAATGGAGTAAGGTTTTCCCCGCAGATACTCACAAGTCTCAGCCAGGAACTGCACCCCCAGCATTTTATGAATTCAAACTACAATGGAGTTAAGTTTTTCGCCCAGATACTTACAAGTCTCAGCCAGGAACTCCACCCCCAGCATTTTATGAATTCAAACTAAAATGGAGTAAGGTTTTTTCCCCAGATACTCACAAGTCTCAGCCAGGAACTGCACCCCCAGCATTTTATGAATTCAAACTACAATGGAGTAAGGTTTTTTCCCCAGATACTCACAAGTCTCAGCCAGGAACCCCAACCCCAGCTTCTGTGAATTCAAACTACAATGGAGTAAGTTTTTTTCCCCAGATACTCACATGTCTCAGCCAGGAACTCCACCCCCAGCTTTTTATGAATTGAAACTACAATGGAGTAAGGTTTTTCCCACAGATACTCACAAGTCTCAGCCAGGAACTCCACCCCCAGCTTTTTATGAATTCAACCTACAATGGAGTAAGGTTTTTCGCCCAGATACTCACAAGTCTCAGCCAGGAACTCCACCCCCAGGTTCTGTGAATTCAAACTACAATGGAGTAAGGTTTTTCGCCCAGATACTTACAAGTCTCAGCCAGGAAGTCCACTCCCAGCTTCTGTGAATTCAAACTACAATGGAGTAAGGTTCTTTCCCCAGATACTCACATGTCTCAGCCAGGAACTCCACCCCCAGCTTCTGTGAATTCAAACTACAATGGAGTAAGGTTTTCCCCCCAGATACTCACAAGTCTCAGCCAGGAACTCCACCCCCAGCTTTTTATGAATTGAAACTACAATGGAGTAAGTTTTTCCCCCCAGATACTCACATGTCTCAGCCAGGAACTCCACCCCCAGATTTTTATGAATTGAAACTACAATGGAGTAAGGCTTTCCCCCCAGATAGTCACAAGTCTCAACCAGGAACTCCACCCCCAGCTTTTTATGAATTGAACCTACAATGGAGTAAGGTTTTTTGCCCAGATACTCACAAGTCTCAGCCAGGAACTCCACCCCCAGCTTCTGTGAATTCAAACTACAATGGAGTAAGGTTTTTCGCCCAGATACTTACAAGTCTCAGCCAGGAAGTCCACTCCCAGCTTCTGTGAATTCAAACTACAATGGAGTAAGGTTCTTTCCCCAGATACTCACATGTCTCAGCCAGGAACTCCACCCCCAGCTTCTGTGAATTCAAACTACAATGGAGTAAGGTTTTCCCCCCAGATACTCACAAGTCTCAGCCAGGAACTCCACCCCCAGATTTTTATGAATTGAAACTACAATGGAGTAAGGCTTTCCCCCCAGATACTCACAAGTCTCAACCAGGAACTCCACCCACAGCTTTTTATGAATTGAAACTACAATGGAGTAAGGTTTTTCCCCCAGATACTCACAAGTCTCAGCCAGGAACTCCACCCCCAGCTTTTTATGAATTCAAACTACAATGAAGTAAGGTTTTCCCCCGAGATACTCACATGTCTCAGCCAGGAACTCCACCCCCAGCTTTTTATGAATTCAAACTACAATGGAGTAAGTTTTTCCCCCAGATACTCACATGTCTCAGCCAGGAACTCCACCCCCAGCTTCTGTGAATTCAAACTACAATGGAGTAAGGTTTTCCCCCCAGATACTCACATGTCTCAGCCAGGAACTCCACCCCCAGCTTTTTATGAATTGAAACTACAATGGAGTAAGGTTTTTCGCCCAGATATTCACAAATCTCAGCCAGGAACTCCACCCCCAGCTTTTTATGAATTGAACCTAAAATGGAGGACGGTTTTTCGCCCAGATACTCACAAGTCTCAGACAGGAACTCCAACCCCAGCTTCTGTGAATTCAAACTACAATGGAGTAAGGTTTTTCGCCCAGATACTTTCAAGTCTCAGCCAGGAAGTCCACTCCCAGCTTCTGTGAATTCAAACTACAATGGAGTAAGGTTCTTTCCCCAGATACTCACATGTCTCAGCCAGGAACTCCACCCCCAGCTTCTGTGAATTCAAACTACAATGGAGTAAGGTTTTCCCCCCAGATACTCACAAGTCTCAGCCAGGAACTCCACCCCCAGCTTCTGTGAATTCAAATTACAATGGAGTAAGGTTTTTTCCCCAGATACTCACAAGTCTCAGCCAGGAAGTCCACCCCCAGCTTCTGTGAATTCAAACTACAATGTAGTAAGGTTTTTCCCCCAGATACTCACAAGTCTCAGCCAGGAACTCCACCCCCAGCTTTTTATGAATTGAAACTACAATGGAGTAAGGTTTTGCCCCCAGATACTCACAAGTCTCAGCCAGGAACTCCACCCCCAGCTTCTGTGAATTCAAACTACAATGGAGTAAGGTTTTTCGCCCAGATACTTACAAGTCTCAGCCAGGAAGTCCACTCCCAGCTTCTGTGAATTCAAACTACAATGGAGTAAGTTTTTCCCCCCAGATACTCACATGTCTCAGCCAGGAACTCCACCCCCAGCTTTTTATGAATTGAAACTACAATGGAGTAAGGTTTTTCCCCCAGATACTCACAAGTCTCAGCCAGGAACTCCACCCCCAGCTTTTTATGAATTGAACCTATAATGGAGTAAGGTTTTTCGCCCAGATACTCACAAGTCTCAGCCAGGAACTCCACCCCCAGCTTCTGTGAATTCAAACTACAATGGAGTAAGGTTTTTCGCCCAGATACTCACATGTGTCAGCCAGGAACTCCACCCACAGCTTTTTATGAATTGAAACTACAATGGAGTAAGGTTTTTCCCCCAGATACTCACAAGTCTCAGCCAGGAACTCCACCCCCAGCTTTTTATGAATTCAAACTACAATGAAGTAAGGTTTTCCCCCGAGATACTCACATGTCTCAGCCAGGAACTCCACCCCCAGCTTTTTATGAATTGAAACTACAATGGAGTAAGGTTTTTCCCCCAGATACTCACAAGTCTCAGTCAGGAACTCCACCCCCAGCTTTTTATGAATTGAACCTATAATGGAGTAAGGTTTTTCGCCCAGATACTCACAAGTCTCAGCCAGGAACTCCACCCCCAGCTTCTGTGAATTCAAACTACAATGGAGTAAGGTTTTTCGCCCAGATACTCACATGTGTAAGCCAGGAACTCCACCCACAGCTTTTTATGAATTGAAACTACAATGGAGTAAGGTTTTTCCCCCAGATACTCACAAGTCTCAGCCAGGAACTCCACCCCTAGCTTTTTATGAATTCAAACTACAATGAAGTAAGGTTTTCCCCCGAGAAACTCACATGTCTCAGCCAGGAACTCCACCCCCAGCTTTTTATGAATTCAAACTACAATGCAGTAAGTTTTTCCCCCAGATACTCACATGTCTCAGCCAGGAACTCTACCCCCAGCTTTTTATGAATTGAAACTACAATGGAGTAAGGTTTTTCGCGCAGATACTCACAAGTCTCAGCCAGGAACTCCACCCCCAGCTTCTGTGAATTCAAACTACAATGGAGTAAGGTTCTTTCCCCAGATACTCACATGTCTCAGCAAGGAACTCCACACCCAGCTTCTGTGAATTCAAACTACAATGGAGTAAGGTTTTCCCCCCAGATACTCACATGTCTCAGCCAGGAACTCCACCCCCAGCTTTTTATGAATTGAAACTACAATGGAGTAAGGTTGTTCCCCCAGATACTCACAAGTCTCAGCCAGGAACTCCACCCCCAGCTTTTTATGATTTGAACCTACAATGGAGGACGGTTTTTCGCCCAGATACTCACAAGTCTCAGCCAGGAACTCCACCCCCAGCTTCTGTGAATTCAAACTACAATGGAGTAAGGTTTTTCGCCCAGATACTTACAAGTCTCAGCCAGGAAGTCCACTCCCAGCTTCTGTGAATTCAAACTACAATGGAGTAAGGTTCTTTCCCCAGATACTCACATGTCTCAGCCAGGAACTCCACCCCCAGCTTCTGTGAATTCAAACTACAATGGAGTAAGGTTTTCCCCCCCGATACTCACATGTCTCAGCCAGGAACACCACCCCCAGCTTTTTGTGAATTCAAACTACAATGAAGTAAGGTTTTCCCCCGAGATACTCACAAGTCTCAGCCAGGAACCCCAACCCCAGCTTCTGTGAATTCAAACTACAATGGAGTAAGTTTTTTTCCCCAGATACTCACATGTCTCAGCCAGGAACTCCACCCCCAGCTTTTTATGAATTGAAACTACAATGGAGTAAGGTTTTTCGCCCAGATACTCACAAGTCTCAGTCAGGAACTCCAACCCCAGCTTCTGTGAATTCAAACTACAATGGAGTAAGTTTTTTCCCCCAGATACTCTCATGTCTCAGCCAGGAACTCCACCCCCAGCTTTTTATGAATTGAAACTACAATGGAGTAATGTTTTCCCCCCATATACTCACAGGTCTCAGCCAGGAACTCTACCCCCAGCTTTTTATGAATTGAACATACAATGGAGTAAGGTTTTTCGCCCAGATACTCACAGGTCTGAGCCAGGAACTCCACCCCCAGCTTCTGTGAATTCAAACTACAATGGAGAAAGGTTTCCCCCCAGATAATCACAAGTCTCAGCCAGGAACTCCACCCCCAGCTTCTGTGAATTCAAACTACAATGGAGTAAGGTTTTCCCCCCAGTTACTCACATGTCTCAGCCAGGAACTCCTCCCCCAGATTTTTATGAATTGAAACTACAATGGAGTAAGGTTTTTCGCCCAGATACTCACAAGTCTCAGCCAGGAACTCCACCCCCAGCTTCTGTGAATTCAAACTACAATGGAGAAAGGTTTTTTCCCCAGATACTCACAAGTCTCAGCCAGGAACTCCACCCCCAGCTTCTGTGAATTCAAACTACAATGGAGTAAGGTTTTCCCCCGTGATACTCACAAGTCTCAGCCAGGAACTCCACCCCCAGCTTCTGTGAATTCAAACTACAATGGAGTAAGGTTTTCCCCCGTGATACTAACACGTCTCAGCCAGGAACTCAACCCCCAGCTTCTGTGAATTCAAACTACAATGGAGTAAGGTTTTTTCCCCAGATACTCACAGGTCTCAGCCATGAACTCCACCCCCAGCTTTTTATGAATTCAGACTACAATGGAGTAAGGTTTTTTCCCAAGATACTCACAAGTCTCAGCCAGGAACTCCAACCCCAGCTTCTGTGAATTCAAACTACAATGGAGTAAGTTTTTTTCCCCAGATACTCACAAGTCTCAGCCAGGAACCCCAACCTCAGTTTCTGTGAATTCAAACTACAAATGAGTAAGTTTTTTTCCCCAGATACTCACAAGTCTCACCCAGGAACTCCACCCCCAGCATTTTATGAATTCAAACTACAATGGAGTAAGTTTTTCCCCCAGATACTCACATGTCTCAGCCAGGAACTCCAACCCCAGCTTTTTATGAATTCAAACTACAATGGAGTAAGGTTTTTCCCCCAGATACTCACAAGTCTCAGCCAGGAACTCCACCCCCAGCTTCTGTGAATTCAAACTACAATGGAGTAAGGTTTTTCGCCCAGATACTTACAAGTCTCACCCAGGAACTCCACCCCCGCTTCTGTGAATTCAAACTACAATGGAGTAAGGTTTTTCGCCCAGATACTTACAAGTCTCAGCCAGGAACTCCACCCCCAGCATTTTATGAATTCAAACTACAATGGAGTAAGGTTTTTTCCCCAGATACTCACAAGTCTCAGCCAGGAAGTCCACCCCCAGCATTTTATGAATTCAAACTACAATGGAGTAAGGTTTTTTCCCCAGATACTCACAAGTCTAAGCCAGGAACCCCAACCCCAGCTTCTGTGAATTCAAACTACAATGGAGTAAGTTTTTTTCCCCAGATACTCACATGTCTCAGCCAGGACCTCCACCCCCAGCTTTTTATGATTTGAAACTACAATGCAGTAAGGTTCTTTCCCCAGATACTCACATGTCTCAGCCAGGAACTCCACCCCCAGCTTCTGTGAATTCAAACTACAATGGAGTAAGGTTTTCCCCCCAGATACTCACAAGTCTCAGCCAGGAACTCCACCCCCAGCTTCTGTGAATTCAAACTACAATGGAGTAAGGTTTTCCCCCCAGATACTCACAAGTCTCAGCCAGGAACTCCACCCCCAGCTTCTGTGAATTCAAACTACAATGGAGTAAGGTTTTTCGCCCAGATACTTACAAGTCTCACCCAGGAACTCCACCCCCAGCTTCTGTGAATTCAAACTACAATGGAGTTAAGTTTTTCGCCCAGATACTTACAAGTCTCAGCCAGGAACTCCACCCCCAGCATTTTATGAATTCAAACTAAAATGGAGTAAGGTTTTTTCCCCAGATACTCACAAGTCTCAGCCAGGAACTGCACCCCCAGCATTTTATGAATTCAAACTACAATGGAGTTAAGTTTATCGCCCAGATACTTACAAGTCTCAGCCAGGAACTCCACCCCCAGCATTTTATGAATTCAAACTAAAATGGAGTAAGGTTTTTTCCCCAGATACTCACAAGTCTCAGCCAGGAACTGCACCCCCAGCATTTTATGAATTCAAACTACAATGGAGTAAGGTTTTTTCCCCAGATACTCACAAGTCTCAGCCAGGAACCCCAACCCCAGCTTCTGTGAATTCAAACTACAATGGAGTAAGTTTTTTTCCCCAGATACTCACATGTCTCAGCCAGGAACTCCACCCCCAGCTTTTTATGAATTGAAACTACAATGGAGTAAGGTTTTTCCCACAGATACTCACAAGTCTCAGCCAGGAACTCCACCCCCAGCTTTTTATGAATTCAACCTACAATGGAGTAAGGTTTTTCGCCCAGATACTCACAAGTCTCAGCCAGGAACTCCACCCCCAGCTTCTGTGAATTCAAACTACAATGGAGTAAGGTTTTTCGCCCAGATACTTACAAGTCTCAGCCAGGAAGTCCACTCCCAGCTTCTGTGAATTCAAACTACAATGGAGTAAGGTTCTTTCCCCAGATACTCACATGTCTCAGCCAGGAACTCCACCCCCAGCTTCTGTGAATTCAAACTACAATGGAGTAAGGTTTTCCCCCCAGATACTCACAAGTCTCAGCCAGGAACTCCACCCCCAGCTTTTTATGAATTGAAACTACAATGGAGTAAGTTTTTCCCCCCAGATACTCACATGTCTCAGCCAGGAACTCCACCCCCAGATTTTTATGAATTGAAACTACAATGGAGTAAGGCTTTCCCCCCAGATAGTCACAAGTCTCAACCAGGAACTCCACCCCCAGCTTTTTATGAATTGAACCTACAATGGAGTAAGGTTTTTCGCCCAGATACTCACAAGTCTCAGCCAGGAACTCCACCCCCAGCTTCTGTGAATTCAAACTACAATGGAGTAAGGTTTTTCGCCCAGATACTCACATGTCTCAGCCAGGAACTCCACCCCCAGCTTTTTATGAATTCAACCTACAATGGAGTAAGGTTTTTCGCCCAGATACTCACAAGTCTCAGCCAGGAACTCCACCCCCAGCTTCTGTGAATTCAAACTACAATGGAGTAAGGTTTTTCGCCCAGATACTTACAAGTCTCAGCCAGGAAGTCCACTCCCAGCTTCTGTGAATTCAAACTACAATGGAGTAAGGTTCTTTCCCCAGATACTCACATGTCTCAGCCAGGAACTCCACCCCCAGCTTCTGTGAATTCAAACTACAATGGAGTAAGGTTTTCCCCCCAGATACTCACAAGTCTCAGCCAGGAACTCCACCCCCAGATTTTTATGAATTGAAACTACAATGGAGTAAGGCTTTCCCCCTAGATACTCACAAGTCTCAACCAGGAACTCCACCCCCAGCTTTTTATGAATTGAACCTACAATGGAGTAAGGTTTTTCCCCCAGATACTCACAAGTCTCAGCCAGGAACTCCACCCCCAGCTTTTTATGAATTCAAACTACAATGAAGTAAGGTTTTCCCCCGAGATACTCACATGTCTCAGCCAGGAACTCCACCCCCAGCTTTTTATGAATTCAAACTACAATGGAGTAAGTTTTTCCCCCAGATACTCACATGTCTCAGCCAGGAACTCCACCCCCAGCTTCTGTGAATTCAAACTACAATGGAGTAAGGTTTTCCCCCCAGATACTCACATGTCTCAGCCAGGAACTCCACCCCCAGCTTTTTATGAATTGAAACTACAATGGAGTAAGGTTTTTCGCCCAGATATTCACAAGTCTCAGCCAGGAACTCCACCCCCAGCTTTTTATGAATTGAACCTACAATGGAGGACGGTTTTTCGCCCAGATACTCACAAGTCTCAGCCAGGAAGTCCACTCCCAGCTTCTGTGAATTCAAACTACAATGGAGTAAGGTTCTTTCCCCAGATACTCACATGTCTCAGCCAGGAACTCCACCCCCAGCTTCTGTGAATTCAAACTACAATGGAGTAAGGTTTTCCCCCCAGATACTCACAAGTCTCAGCCAGGAACTCCACCCCCAGCTTCTGTGAATTCAAATTACAATGGAGTAAGGTTTTTTCCCCAGATACTCACAAGTCTCAGCCAGGAAGTCCACCCCCAGCTTCTGTGAATTCAAACTACAATGTAGTAAGGTTTTTCCCCCAGATACTCACAAGTCTCAGCCAGGAACTCCACCCCCAGCTTTTTATGAATTGAAACTACAATGGAGTAAGGTTTTTCCCCCAGATACTCACAAGTCTCAGCCAGGAACTCCACCCCCAGCTTCTGTGAATTCAAACTACAATGGAGTAAGGTTTTTCGCCCAGATACTTACAAGTCTCAGCCAGGAAGTCCACTCCCAGCTTCTGTGAATTCAAACTACAATGGAGTAAGTTTTTCCCCCCAGATACTCACATGTCTCAGCCAGGAACTCCACCCCCAGCTTTTTATGAATTGAAACTACAATGGAGTAAGGTTTTTCCCCCAGATACTCACAAGTCTCAGCCAGGAACTCCACCCCCAGCTTTTTATGAATTGAACCTATAATGGAGTAAGGTTTTTCGCCCAGATACTCACAAGTCTCAGCCAGGAACTCCACCCCCAGCTTCTGTGAATTCAAACTACAATGGAGTAAGGTTTTTCGCCCAGATACTCACATGTGTCAGCCAGGAACTCCACCCACAGCTTTTTATGAATTGAAACTACAATGGAGTAAGGTTTTTCCCCCAGATACTCACAAGTCTCAGCCAGGAACTCCACCCCCAGCTTTTTATGAATTCAAACTACAATGAAGTAAGGTTTCCCCCCGAGATACTCACATGTCTCAGCCAGGAACTCCACCCCCAGCTTTTTATGAATTGAAACTACAATGGAGTAAGGTTTTCCCCCCAGATACTCACAAGTCTCAGCCAGGAACTCCTCCCCCAGATTTTTATGAATTGAAACTACAATGGAGTAAGGTTTTTCCCCAGATACTCACAGGTCTCAGCCAGGAACTCCACCCCCAGCTTCTGTGAATTCAAACTACAATGGAGTAAGGTTTTTCGCCCAGATACTTACAAGTCTCAGCCAGGAACTCCACCCCCAGCTTTTTATGAATTCAAACTACAATGAAGTAAGGTTTCCCCCGAGATACTCACATGTCTCAGCCAGGAACTCCACCCCCAGCTTTTTATGAATTGAAACTACAATGGAGTAAGTTTTTCCCCCAGATACTCACATGTCTCAGCCAGGAACTCTACCCCCAGCTTTTTATGAATTGAAACTACAATGGAGTAAGGTTTTTCGCGCAGATACTCACAAGTCTCAGCCAGGAACTCCACCCCCAGCTTCTGTGAATTCAAACTACAATGGAGTAAGGTTCTTTCCCCAGATACTCACATGTCTCAGCAAGGAACTCCACCCCCAGCTTCTGTGAATTCAAACTACAATGGAGTAAGGTTTTCCCCCCAGATACTCACATGTCTCAGCCAGGAACTCCACCCCCAGCTTTTTATGAATTGAAACTACAATGGAGGACGGTTTTTCGCCCAGATACTCACAAGTCTCAGCCAGGAACTCCACCCCCAGCTTCTGTGAATTCAAACTACAATGGAGTAAGGTTTTTCGCCCAGATACTTACAAGTCTCAGCCAGGAAGTCCACTCCCAGCTTCTGTGAATTCAAACTACAATGGAGTAAGGTTCTTTCCCCAGATACTCACATGTCTCAGCCAGGAACTCCACCCCCAGCTTCTGTGAATTCAAACTACAATGGAGTAAGGTTTTCACCCCAGATACTCACAAGTCTCAGCCAGGAACTCCACCCCCAGCTTCTGTGAATTCAAACTACAATGGAGTAAGTTTTTTTCCCCAGATACTCACAAGTCTCAGCCAGGAACTCCACCCCCAGCTTTTTATGAATTGAACCTACAATGGAGTAAGGTTTTTCGCCCAGATACTCACAAGTCTCAGCCAGGAACTCCACCCCCAGCTTCTGTG
This sequence comes from Diadophis punctatus similis, assembly GCA_023053685.1. Classification (NCBI taxonomy): domain Eukaryota; kingdom Metazoa; phylum Chordata; class Lepidosauria; order Squamata; family Dipsadidae; genus Diadophis; species Diadophis punctatus. The sequence goes on from JALIGW010000045.1 coordinate 4,304,136, forward strand.
AATTCAAACTACAATGAAGTAAGGTTTTTCGCCCAGATACTTACAAGTCTCAGCCAGGAAGTCCACTCCCAGCTTCTGTGAATTCAAACTACAATGGAGTAAGGTTCTTTCCCCAGATACTCACATGTCTCAGCCAGGAACTCCACCCCCAGCTTCTGTGAATTCAAACTACAATGGAGTAAGGTTTTCCCCCCCGATACTCACATGTCTCAGCCAGGAACACCACCCCCAGCTTTTTGTGAATTCAAACTACAATGAAGTAAGGTTTTCCCCCGAGATACTCACAAGTCTCAGCCAGGAACCCCAACCCCAGCTTCTGTGAATTCAAACTACAATGGAGTAAGTTTTTTTCCCCAGATACTCACATGTCTCAGCCAGGAACTCCACCCCCAGCTTTTTATGAATTGAAACTACAATGGAGTAAGGTTTTTCGCCCAGATACTCACAAGTCTCAGTCAGGAACTCCAACCCCAGCTTCTGTGAATTCAAACTACAATGGAGTAAGTTTTTCCCCCCAGATACTCTCATGTCTCAGCCAGGAACTCCACCCCCAGCTTTTTATGAATTGAAACTACAATGGAGTAATGTTTTCCCCCCAGATACTCACAGGTCTCAGCCAGGAACTCTACCCCCAGCTTTTTATGAATTGAACCTACAATGGAGTAAGGTTTTTCGCCCAGATACTCACAGGTCTGAGCCAGGAACTCCACCCCCAGCTTCTGTGAATTCAAACTACAATGGAGTAAGGTTTTTCGCCCAGATACTTACAAGTCTCAGCCAGGAAGTCCACTCCCAGCTTCTGTGAATTCAAACTACAATGGAGTAAGGTTCTTTCCCCAGATACTCACATGTCTCAGCCAGGAACTCCACCCCCAGCTTCTGTGAATTCAAACTACAATGGAGTAAGGTTTTCCCCCCAGATACTCACATGTCTCAGCCAGGAACTCCACCCCCAGCTTCTGTGAATTGAAACTACAATGGAGTAAGGTTTTCCCCCCAGATACTCACAAGTCTCAGCCAGGAACTCCACCCCCAGCTTCTGTGAATTCAAACTACAATGGAGTAAGGTTTTCCCCCCAGGTACTCACATGTCTCAGCCAGGAACTCCTCCCCCAGATTTTTATGAATTGAAACTACAATGGAGTAAGGTTTTTCCCCAGATACTCACAGGTCTCAGCCAGGAACTCCACCCCCAGCTTCTGTGAATTCAAACTACAATGGAGTAAGGTTTTTCGCCCAGATACTTACAAGTCTCAGCCAGGAACTCCACCCCCAGCTTTTTATGAATTGAACCTACAATGGAGTAAGGTTTTTTCCCCAGATACTCACAAGTCTCAGCCAGGAACTCCACCCCCAGCTTCTGTGAATTCAAACTACAATGGAGTAAGGTTTTTCGCCCAGATACTTACAAGTCTCAGCCAGGAACCCCAACCCCAGCTTCTATGAATTCAAACTGCAATGGAGTAAGGTTTTTCGCCCAGATACTCACATGTCTCAGCCAGGAACTCCACCCCCAGCTTTTTATGAATTCAACCTACAATGGAGTAAGGTTTTTCGCCCAGATACTCACAAGTCTCAGCCAGGAACTCCACCCCCAGCTTCTGTGAATTCAAACTACAATGGAGTAAGGTTTTCCCCCCAGATACTCACAAGTCTCAGCCAGGAACTCCACCCCCAGATTTTTATGAATTGAAACTACAATGGAGTAAGGCTTTCCCCCCAGATACTCACAAGTCTCAACCAGGAACTCCACCCCCAGCTTTTTATGAATTGAACCTACAATGGAGTAAGGTTTTTCGCCCAGATACTCACAAGTCTCAGCCAGGAACTCCACCCCCAGCTTCTGTGATTCAAACTACAATGGAGTAAGGTTTTTCGCCCAGATACTCACATGTCTCAGCCAGGAACTCCACCCACAGCTTTTTATGAATTGAAACTAAAATGGAGTAAGGTTTTTCCCCCAGATACTCACAAGTCTCAGCCAGGAACTCCACCCCCAGCTTTTTATGAATTCAAACTACAATGAAGTAAGGTTTTCCCCCGAGATACTCACATGTCTCAGCCAGGAACTCCACCCCCAGCTTTTTATGAATTCAAACTACAATGGAGTAAGTTTTTCCCCCAGATACTCACATGTCTCAGCCAGGAACTCCACCCCCAGCTTCTGTGAATTCAAACTACAATGGAGTAAGGTTTTCCCCCCAGATACTCACATGTCTCAGCCAGGAACTCCACCCCCAGCTTTTTATGAATTGAAACTACAATGGAGTAAGGTTTTTCGCCCAGATATTCACAAGTCTCAGCCAGGAACTCCACCCCCAGCTTTTTATGAATTGAACCTACAATGGAGGACGGTTTTTCGCCCAGATACTCACAAGTCTCAGACAGGAACTCCAACCCCAGCTTCTGTGAATTCAAACTACAATGGAGTAAGGTTTTTCGCCCAGATACTTTCAAGTCTCAGCCAGGAAGTCCACTCCCAGCTTCTGTGAATTCAAACTACAATGGAGTAAGGTTCTTTCCCCAGATACTCACATGTCTCAGCCAGGAACTCCACCCCCAGCTTCTGTGAATTCAAACTACAATGGAGTAAGGTTTTTCGCCCAGATACTTACAAGTCTCACCCAGGAACTCCACCCCCGCTTCTGTGAATTCAAACTACAATGGAGTAAGGTTTTTCGCCCAGATACTTACAAGTCTCAGCCAGGAACTCCACCCCCAGCATTTTATGAATTCAAACTACAATGGAGTAAGGTTTTTTCCCCAGATACTCACAAGTCTCAGCCAGGAAGTCCACCCCCAGCATTTTATGAATTCAAACTACAATGGAGTAAGGTTTTTTCCCCAGATACTCACAAGTCTAAGCCAGGAACCCCAACCCCAGCTTCTGTGAATTCAAACTACAATGGAGTAAGTTTTTTTCCCCAGATACTCACATGTCTCAGCCAGGACCTCCACCCCCAGCTTTTTATGATTTGAAACTACAATGCAGTAAGGTTCTTTCCCCAGATACTCACATGTCTCAGCCAGGAACTCCACCCCCAGCTTCTGTGAATTCAAACTACAATGGAGTAAGGTTTTCCCCCCAGATACTCACAAGTCTCAGCCAGGAACTCCACCCCCAGCTTCTGTGAATTCAAACTACAATGGAGTAAGGTTTTCCCCCCAGATACTCACAAGTCTCAGCCAGGAACTCCACCCCCAGCTTCTGTGAATTCAAGCTACAATGGAGTAAGGTTTTTCGCCCAGATACTTACAAGTCTCACCCAGGAACTCCACCCCCAGCTTCTGTGAATTCAAACTACAATGGAGTTAAGTTTTTCGCCCAGATACTTACAAGTCTCAGCCAGGAACTCCACCCCCAGCATTTTATGAATTCAAACTAAAATGGAGTAAGGTTTTTTCCCCAGATACTCACAAGTCTCAGCCAGGAACTGCACCCCCAGCATTTTATGAATTCAAACTACAATGGAGTTAAGTTTTTCGCCCAGATACTTACAAGTCTCAGCCAGGAACTCCACCCCCAGCATTTTATGAATTCAAACTAAAATGGAGTAAGGTTTTTTACCCAGATACTCACAAGTCTCAGCCAGGAACTGCACCCCCAGCATTTTATGAATTCAAACTACAATGGAGTAAGGTTTTTTCCCCAGATACTCACAAGTCTCAGCCAGGAACCCCAACCCCAGCTTCTGTGAATTCAAACTACAATGGAGTAAGTTTTTTTCCCCAGATACTCACATGTCTCAGCCAGGAACTCCACCCCCAGCTTTTTATGAATTGAAACTACAATGGAGTAAGGTTTTTCCCACAGATACTCCCAAGTCTCAGCCAGGAACTCCACCCCCAGCTTTTTATGAATTCAACCTACAATGGAGTAAGGTTTTTCGCCCAGATACTCACAAGTCTCAGCCAGGAACTCCACCCCCAGCTTCTGTGAATTCAAACTACAATGGAGTAAGGTTTTTCGCCCAGATACTTACAAGTCTCAGCCAGGAAGTCCACTCCCAGCTTCTGTGAATTCAAACTACAATGGAGTAAGGTTCTTTCCCCAGATACTCACATGACTCAGCCAGGAACTCCACCCCCAGCTTCTGTGAATTCAACCTACAATGGAGTAAGGTTTTTCGCCCAGATACTCACAAGTCTCAGCCAGGAACTCCACCCCCAGCTTTTTATGAATTGAAACTACAATGGAGTAAGTTTTTCCCCCCAGATACTCACATGTCTCAGCCAGGAACTCCACCCCCAGATTTTTATGAATTGAAACTACAATGGAGTAAGGCTTTCCCCCCAGATAGTCACAAGTCTCAACCAGGAACTCCACCCCCAGCTTTTTATGAATTGAACCTACAATGGAGTAAGGTTTTTCGCCCAGATACTCACAAGTCTCAGCCAGGAACTCCACCCCCAGCTTCTGTGAATTCAAACTACAATGGAGTAAGTTTTTTCGCCCAGATACTCACATGTCTCAGCCAGGAACTCCACCCCCAGCTTTTTATGAATTCAACCTACAATGGAGTAAGGTTTTTCGCCCAGATACTCACAAGTCTCAGCCAGGAACTCCACCCCCAGCTTCTGTGAATTCAAACTACAATGGAGTAAGGTTTTTCGCCCAGATACTTACAAGTCTCAGCCAGGAAGTCCACTCCCAGCTTCTGTGAATTCAAACTACAATGGAGTAAGGTTCTTTCCCCAGATACTCACATGTCTCAGCCAGGAACTCCACCCCCAGCTTCTGTGAATTCAAACTACAATGGAGTAAGGTTTTCCCCCCAGATACTCACAAGTCTCAGCCAGGAACTCCACCCCCAGATTTTTATGAATTGAAACTACAATGGAGTAAGGCTTTCCCCCCAGATACTCACAAGTCTCAACCAGGAACTCCACCCCCAGCTTTTTATGAATTGAACCTACAATGGAGTAAGGTTTTTCGCCCAGATACTCACAAGTCTCAGCCAGGAACTCCACCCCCAGCTTCTGTGAATTCAAACTACAATGGAGTAAGGTTTTTCGCCCAGATACTCACATGTCTCAGCCAGGAACTCCACCCACAGCTTTTTATGAATTGAAACTACAATGGAGTAAGGTTTTTCCCCCAGATACTCACAAGTCTCAGCCAGGAACTCCACCCCCAGCTTTTTATGAATTCAAACTACAATGAAGTAAGGTTTTCCCCCGAGATACTCACATGTCTCAGCCAGGAACTCCACCCCCAGCTTTTTATGAATTCAAACTACAATGGAGTAAGTTTTTCCCCCAGATACTCACATGTCTCAGCCAGGAACTCCACCCCCAGCTTCTGTGAATTCAAACTACAATGGAGTAAGGTTTTCCCCCCAGATACTCACATGTCTCAGCCAGGAACTCCACCCCCAGCTTTTTATGAATTGAAACTACAATGGAGTAAGGTTTTTCGCCCAGATATTCACAAGTCTCAGCCAGGAACTCCACCCCCAGCTTTTTATGAATTGAACCTACAATGGAGGACGGTTTTTCGCCCAGATACTCACAAGTCTCAGCCAGGAAGTCCACTCCCAGCTTCTGTGAATTCAAACTACAATGGAGTAAGGTTCTTTCCCCAGATACTCACATGTCTCAGCCAGGAACTCCACCCCCAGCTTCTGTGAATTCAAACTACAATGGAGTAAGGTTTTCCCCCCAGATACTCACAAGTCTCAGCCAGGAACTCCACCCCCAGCTTCTGTGAATTCAAATTACAATGGAGTAAGGTTTTTTCCCCAGATACTCACAAGTCTCAGCCAGGAAGTCCACCCCCAGCTTCTGTGAATTCAAACTACAATGTAGTAAGGTTTTTCCCCCAGATACTCACAAGTCTCAGCCAGGAACTCCACCCCCAGCTTTTTATGAATTGAAACTACAATGGAGTAAGGTTTTTCCCCCAGATACTCACAAGTCTCAGCCAGGAAGTCCACCCCCAGCTTCTGTGAATTCAAACTACAATGGAGTAAGGTTTTTCGCCCAGATACTTACAAGTCTCAGCCAGGAAGTCCACTCCCAGCTTCTGTGAATTCAAACTACAATGAAGTAAGGTTTTCCCCCGAGATACTCACATGTCTCAGCCAGGAACTCCACCCACAGCTTTTTATGAATTGAAACTACAATGGAGTAAGGTTTTTCCCCCAGATACTCACAAGTCTCAGCCAGGAACTCCACCCCCAGCTTTTTATGAATTCAAACTACAATGAAGTAAGGTTTTCCCCCGAGATACTCACATGTCTCAGCCAGGAACTCCACCCCCAGCTTTTTATGAATTGAAACTACAATGGAGTAAGGTTTTTCCCCCAGATACTCACAAGTCTCAGCCAGGAACTCCACCCCCAGCTTTTTATGAATTGAACCTATAATGGAGTAAGGTTTTTCGCCCAGATACTCACAAGTCTCAGCCAGGAACTCCACCCCCAGCTTCTGTGAATTCAAACTACAATGGAGTAAGGTTTTTCGCCCAGATACTCACATGTGTAAGCCAGGAACTCCACCCACAGCTTTTTATGAATTGAAACTACAATGGAGTAAGGTTTTTCCCCCAGATACTCACAAGTCTCAGCCAGGAACTCCACCCCCAGCTTTTTATGAATTCAAACTACAATGAAGTAAGGTTTTCCCCCGAGATACTCACATGTCTCAGCCAGGAACTCCACCCCCAGCTTTTTATGAATTGAAACTACAATGGAGTAAGTTTTTCCGCCAGATACTCACATGTCTCAGCCAGGAACTCTACCCCCAGCTTTTTATGAATTGAAACTACAATGGAGTAAGGTTTTTCGCGCAGATACTCACAAGTCTCAGCCAGGAACTCCACCCCCAGCTTCTGTGAATTCAAACTACAATGGAGTAAGGTTCTTTCCCCAGATACTCACATGTCTCAGCAAGGAACTCCACCCCCAGCTTCTGTGAATTCAAACTACAATGGAGTAAGGTTTTCCCCCCAGATACTCACATGTCTCAGCCAGGAACACCACCCCCAGCTTTTTATGAATTGAAACTACAATGGAGGACGGTTTTTCGCCCAGATACTCACAAGTCTCAGCCAGGAACTCCACCCCCAGCTTCTGTGAATTCAAACTACAATGGAGTAAGGTTTTTCGCCCAGATACTTACAAGTCTCAGCCAGGAAGTCCACTCCCAGCTTCTGTGAATTCAAACTACAATGGAGTAAGGTTCTTTCCCCAGATACTCACATGTCTCAGCCAGGAACTCCACCCCCAGCTTCTGTGAATTCAAACTACAATGGAGTAAGGTTTTCCCCCCAGATACTCACAAGTCTCAGCCAGGAACTCCACCCCCAGCTTCTGTGAATTCAAACTACAATGGAGTAAGTTTTTTTCCCCAGATACTCACAAGTCTCAGCCAGGAACTCCACCCCCAGCTTTTTATGAATTGAACCTACAATGGAGTAAGGTTTTTCGCCCAGATACTCACAAGTCTCAGCCAGGAACTCCACCCCCAGCTTCTGTGAATTCAAACTACAATGGAGTAAGGTTTTTCGCCCAGATACTTACAAGTCTCAGCCAGGAAGTCCACTCCCAGCTTCTGTGAATTCAAACTACAATGGAGTAAGGTTCTTTCCCCAGATACTCACATGTCTCAGCCAGGAACTCCACCCCCAGCTTCTGTGAATTCAAACTACAATGGAGTAAGGTTTTCCCCCCCCGATACTCACATGTCTCAGCCAGGAACACCACCCCCAGCTTTTTGTGAATTCAAACTACAATGAAGTAAGGTTTTCCCCCGAGATACTCACAAGACTCAGCCAGGAACCCCAACCCCAGCTTCTGTGAATTCAAACTACAATGGAGTAAGTTTTTTTCCCCAGATACTCACATGTCTCAGCCAGGAACTCCACCCCCAGCTTTTTATGAATTGAAACTACAATGGAGTAAGGTTTTTCGCCCAGATACTCACAAGTCTCAGTCAGGAACTCCAACCCCAGCTTCTGTGAATTCAAACTACAATGGAGTAAGTTTTTTCCCCCAGATACTCTCATGTCTCAGCCAGGAACTCCACCCCCAGCTTTTTATGAATTGAAACTACAATGGAGTAATGTTTTCCCCCCAGATACTCACAGGTCTCAGCCAGGAACTCTACCCCCAGCTTTTTATGAATTGAACCTACAATGGAGTAAGGTTTTTCGCCCAGATACTCACAGGTCTGAGCCAGGAACTCCACCCCCAGCTTCTGTGAATTCAAACTACAATGGAGTAAGGTTTTTCGCCCAGATACTTACAAGTCTCAGCCAGGAAGTCCACTCCCAGCTTCTGTGAATTCAAACTACAATGGAGTAAGGTTCTTTCCCAGGATACTCACATGTCTCAGCCAGGAACTCCACCCCCAGCTTCTGTGAATTCAAACTACAATGGAGTAAGGTTTTCCCCCCAGATACTCACAAGTCTCAGCCAGGAACTCCACCCCCAGCTTCTGTGAATTCAAACTACAATGGAGTAAGGTTTTCCCCCCAGGTACTCACATGTCTCAGCCAGGAACTCCTCCCCCAGATTTTTATGAATTGAAACTACAATGGAGTAAGGTTTTTCCCCAGATACTCACAGGTCTCAGCCAGGAACTCCACCCCCAGCTTCTGTGAATTCAAACTACAATGGAGTAAGGTTTTTCGCCCAGATACTTACAAGTCTCAGCCAGGAACTCCACCCCCAGCTTTTTATGAATTGAACCTACAATGGAGTAAGGTTTTTTCCCCAGATACTCACAAGTCTCAGCCAGGAACTCCACCCCCAGCTTCTGTGAATTCAAACTACAATGGAGTAAGGTTTTTCGCCCAGATACTCACAAGTCTCAGCCAGGAACTCCACCCCCAGCTTCTGTGATTCAAACTACAATGGAGTAAGGTTTTTCGCCCAGATACTCACATGTCTCAGCCAGGAACTCCACCCACAGCTTTTTATGAATTGAAACTACAATGGAGTAAGGTTTTTCCCCCAGATACTCACAAGTCTCAGCCAGGAACTCCACCCCCAGCTTTTTATGAATTCAAACTACAATGAAGTAAGGTTTTCCCCCGAGATACTCACATGTCTCAGCCAGGAACTCCACCCCCAGCTTTTTATGAATTCAAACTACAATGGAGTAAGTTTTTCCCCCAGATACTCACATGTCTCAGCCAGGAACTCCACCCCCAGCTTCTGTGAATTCAAACTACAATGGAGTAAGGTTTTCCCCCCAGATACTCACATGTCTCAGCCAGGAACTCCACCCCCAGCTTTTTATGAATTGAAACTATAATGGAGTAAGGTTTTTCGCCCAGATATTCACAAGTCTCAGCCAGGAACTCCACCCCCAGCTTTTTATGAATTGAACCTACAATGGAGGACGGTTTTTCGCCCAGATACTCACAAGTCTCAGACAGGAACTCCAACCCCAGCTTCTGTGAATTCAAACTACAATGGAGTAAGGTTTTTCGCCCAGATACTTTCAAGTCTCAGCCAGGAAGTCCACTCCCAGCTTCTGTGAATTCAAACTACAATGGAGTAAGGTTCTTTCCCCAGATACTCACATGTCTCAGCCAGGAACTCCACCCCCAGCTTCTGTGAATTCAAACTACAATGGAGTAAGGTTTTCCCCCCAGATACTCACAAGTCTCAGCCAGGAACTCCACCCCCAGCTTCTGTGAATTCAAATTACAATGGAGTAAGGTTTTTTTCCCCAGATACTCACAAGTCTCAGCCAGGAAGTCCACCCCCAGCTTCTGTGAATTCAAACTACAATGTAGTAAGGTTTTTCCCCCAGATACTCACAAGTCTCAGCCAGGAACTCCACCCCCAGCTTTTTATGAATTGAAACTACAATGGAGTAAGGTTTTTTGCCCAGATACTCACAAGTCTCAGCCAGGAACTCCACCCCCAGCTTCTGTGAATTCAAACTACAATGGAGTAAGGTTTTTCGCCCAGATACTTACAAGTCTCAGCCAGGAAGTCCACTCCCAGCTTCTGTGAATTCAAACTACAATGGAGTAAGGTTTTTCGCCCAGATACTCACATGTGTCAGCCAGGAACTCCACCCCCAGCTTTTTATGAATTCAAACTACAATGAAGTAAGGTTTTCCCCCGAGATACTCACATGTCTCAGCCAGGAACTCCACCCCCAGCTTTTTATGAATTGAAACTACAATGGAGTAAGGTTTTTCCCCCAGATACTCACAAGTCTCAGCCAGGAACTCCACCCCCAGCTTTTTATGAATTGAACCTATAATGGAGTAAGGTTTTTCGCCCAGATACTCACAAGTCTCAGCCAGGAACTCCACCCCCAGCTTCTGTGAATTCAAACTACAATGGAGTAAGGTTTTTCACCCAGATACTCACATGTGTAAGCCAGGAACTCCACCCACAGCTTTTTATGAATTGAAACTACAATGGAGTAAGGTTTTTCCCCCAGATACTCACAAGTCTCAGCCAGGAACTCCACCCCCAGCTTTTTATGAATTCAAACTACAATGAAGTAAGGTTTTCCCCCGAGATACTCACATGTCTCAGCCAGGAACTCCACCCCCAGCTTTTTATGAATTCAAACTACAATGGAGTAAGTTTTTCCCCCAGATACTCACATGTCTCAGCCAGGAACTCTACCCCCAGCTTCTGTGAATTCAAACTACAATGGAGTAAGGTTCTTTCCCCAGATACTCACATGTCTCAGCAAGGAACTCCACCCCCAGCTTCTGTGAATTCAAACTACAATGGAGTAAGGTTTTCCCCCCAGATACTCACATGTCTCAGCCAGGAACTCCACCCCCAGCTTTTTATGAATTGAAACTACAATGGAGTAAGGTTTTTCCCCCAGATACTCACAAGTCTCAGCCAGGAACTCCACCCCCAGCTTTTTATGATTTGAACCTACAATGGAGGACGGTTTTTCGCCCAGATACTCACAAGTCTCAGCCAGGAACTCCACCCCCAGCTTCTGTGAATTCAAACTACAATGGAGTAAGGTTTTTCGCCCAGATACTTACAAGTCTCAGCCAGGAAGTCCACTCCCAGCTTCTGTGAATTCAAACTACAATGGAGTAAGGTTCTTTCCCCAGATACTCACATGTCTCAGCCAGGAACTCCAATCCCAGCTTCTGTGAATTCAAACTACAATGGAGTAAGGTTTTCCCCCCAGATACTCACAAGTCTCAGCCAGGAACTCCACCCCCAGCTTCTGTGAATTCAAACTACAATGGAGTAAGTTTTTTTCCCCAGATACTCACAAGTCTCAGCCAGGAACTCCACCCCCAGCTTTTTATGAATTGAACCTACAATGGAGTAAGGTTTTTCGCCCAGATACTCACAAGTCTCAGCCAGGAACTCCACCCCCAGCTTCTGTGAATTCAAACTACAATGGAGTAAGGTTTTTCGCCCAGATACTTACAAGTCTCAGCCAGGAAGTCCACTCCCAGCTTCTGTGAATTCAAACTACAATGGAGTAAGGTTCTTTCCCCAGATACTCACATGTCTCAGCCAGGAACTCCACCCCCAGCTTCTGTGAATTCAAACTACAATGGAGTAAGGTTTTCCCCCCCGATACTCACATGTCTCAGCCAGGAACACCACCCCCAGCTTTTTGTGAATTCAAACTACAATGAAGTAAGGTTTTCCCCCGAGATACTCACAAGTCTCAGCCAGGAACCCCAACCCCAGCTTCTGTGAATTCAAACTACAATGGAGTAAGTTATTTTCCCCAGATACTCACATGTCTCAGCCAGGAACTCCACCCCCAGCTTTTTATGAATTGAAACTACAATGGAGTAAGGTTTTTCGCCCAGATACTCACAAGTCTCAGTCAGGAACTCCAACCCCAGCTTCTGTGAATTCAAACTACAATGGAGTAAGTTTTTTCCCCCAGATACTCTCATGTCTCAGCCAGGAACTCCACCCCCAGCTTTTTATGAATTGAAACTACAATGGAGTAATGTTTTCCCCCCAGATACTCACAGGTCTCAGCCAGGAACTCTACCCCCAGCTTTTTATGAATTGAACCTACAATGGAGTAAGGTTTTTCGCCCAGATACTCACAGGTCTGAGCCAGGAACTACACCCCCAGCTTCTGTGAATTCAAACTACAATGGAGTAAGGTTTTTCGCCCAGATACTTACAAGTCTCAGCCAGGAAGTCCACTCCCAGCTTCTGTGAATTCAAACTACAATGGAGTAAGGTTCTTTCCCCAGATACTCACATGTCTCAGCCAGGAACTCCACCCCCAGCTTCTGTGAATTCAAACTACAATGGAGTAAGGTTTTCCCCCCAGATACTCACATGTCTCAGCCAGGAACTCCACCCCCAGCTTCTGTGAATTGAAACTACAATGGAGTAAGGTTTTCCCCCCAGATACTCACAAGTCTCAGCCAGGAACTCCACCCCCAGCTTCTGTGAATTCAAACTACAATGGAGTAAGGTTTTCCCTCCAGGTACTCACATGTCTCAGCCAGGAACTCCTCCCCCAGATTTTTATGAATTGAAACTACAATGGAGTAAGGCTTTTCCCCAGATACTCACAGGTCTCAGCCAGGAACTCCACCCCCAGCTTCTGTGAATTCAAACTACAATGGAGTAAGGTTTCCCCCTCAGATACTCACAGGTCTCAGCCAGGAACTCCACCCCCAGCTTCTGTGAATTCAAACTACAATGGAGTAAGGTTTTTCGCCCAGATACTTACAAGTCTCACCCAGGAACTCCACCCCCAGCTTCTGTGAATTCAAACTACAATGGAGTTAAGTTTTTCGCCCAGATACTTACAAGTCTCAGCCAGGAACTCCACCCCCAGCATTTTATGAATTCAAACTACAATGGAGTAAGGTTTTTTCCCCAGATACTCACAACTCTCAGCCAGGAACTCCACCCCCAGCATTTTATGAATTCAAACTACAATGGAGTAAGGTTTATTCCCCAGATACTCTCAAGTCTCAGCCAGGAACCCCAACCCCAGCTTCTGTGAATTCAAACTACAATTGAGTAAGTTTTTTTCCCCAGATACTCACATGTTTCAGCCAGGAACTCCAACCCCAGCTTTTTATGAATTGAAACTACAATGGAGTAAGGTTTTTCCCCCAGATACTCACAAGTCTCAGCCAGGAACTCCACCCCCAGCTTTTTATGAATTGAACCCACAATGGAGTAAGGTTTTTCGCCCAGATACTCACAAGTCTCAGCCAGGAACTCCACCCCCAGCTTCTGTGAATTCAAACTACAATGGAGTAAGGTTTTTCACCCAGATACTTACAAGTCTCAGCCAGGAACCCCAACCCCAGCTTCTTTGAATTCAAACTACAATGGAGTAAGTTTTTTTCCCCAGATACTCACATGTCTCAGCCAGGAACTCCACCCCCAGCTTTTTATGAATTGAAACTACAATGGAGTAAGGTTCTTTCCCCAGATACTCACATGTCTCAGCCAGGAACTCCACCCCCAGCTTCTGTGAATTCAAACTACAATGGAGTAAGGTTTTTCGCCCAGATACTTACAAGTCTCAGCCAGGAACTCCACCCCCAGCTTTTTATGAATTCAAACTACAATGGAGTAAGGTTTTTTCCCCAGATACTCACAAGTCTCAGCCAGGAACTCCACCCCCAGCTTCTGTGAATTCAAACTACAATGGAGTAAGGTTTTTCGCCCAGATACTTACAAGTCTCACCCAGGAACTCCACCCCCAGCTTCTGTGAATTCAAACTACAATGGAGTTAAGTTTTTCGCCCAGATACTTACAAGTCTCAGCCAGGAACTCCACCCCCAGCATTTTATGAATTCAAACTACAATGGAGTAAGGTTTTTTCCCCAGATACTCACAAGTCTCAGCCAGGGACTCCACCCCCAGCATTTTATGAATTCAAACTAAAATGGAGTAAGGTTTTTTCCCCAGATACTCACAAGTCTCAGCCAGGAACCCCAACCCCAGCTTCTGTGAATTCAAACTACAATGGAGGAAGTTTTTTCCCCCAGATACTCACATGTCTCAGCCAGGAACTCCAACCCCAGCTTTTTATGAATTGAAACTACAATGGAGTAAGGTTTTTCCCCCAGATACTCACAAGTCTCAGCCAGGAACTCCACCCCCAGCTTTTTATGAATTGAACCTACAATGGAGTAAGGTTTTTCGCCCAGATACTCACAAGTCTCAGCCAGGAACTCCACCCGCAGCTTCTGTGAATTCAAACTACAATGGAGTAAGGTTTTTCGCCCAGATACTTACAAGTCTCAGCCAGGAAGTCCACTCCCAGCTTCTGTGAATTCAAACTACAATGGAGTAAGGTTTTTTCCCCAGATACTCACATGTCTCAGCCAGGAACTCCACCCCCAGCTTCTGTGAATTCAAACTACAATGGAGTAAGGTTTTCCCCCCAGATACTCACATGTCTCAGCCAGGAACACCACCCCCAGCTTTTTGTGAATTCAAACTACAATGAAGTAAGGTTTTCCCCCGAGATACTCACAAGTCTCAGCCAGGAACCCCAACCCCAGCTTCTGTGAATTCAAACTACAATGCAGTAAGTTTTTTTCCCCAGATACTCACATGTCTCAGCCAGGAACTCCACCCCCAGCTTTTTATGAATTGAAACTACAATGGAGTAAGGTTTTTCGCCCAGATACTCACAAGTCTCAGTCAGGAACTCCAGCCCCAGCTTCTGTGAATTCAAACTACAATGGAGTAAGTTTTTTCCCCCAGATACTTTCATGTCTCAGCCAGGAACTCCACCCCCAGCTTTTTATGAATTGAAACTACAATGGAGTAATGTTTTCCCCCCAGATACTCACAGGTCTCAGCCAGGAACTCCACCCCCAGCTTTTTATGAATTGACCCTACAATGGAGTAAGGTTTTTCGCCCAGATACTCACAGGTCTGACCCAGGAACTCCACCCCCAGCTTCTGTGAATTCACACTACAATGGAGTAAGGTTTTTCGCCCAGATACTTACAAGTCTCAGCGAGGAAGTCCACTCCCAGCTTCTGTGAATTCAAACTACAATGGAATAAGGTTCTTTCCCCAGATACTCACATGTCTCAGCCAGGAACTCCACCCCCAGCTTCTGTGAATTCAAACTACAATGGAGTAAGGTTTTCCCCCCAGATACTGACATGTCTCAGCCAGGAACTCCACCCCCAGCTTCTGTGAATTGAAACTACAATGGAGTAACGTTTTCCCCCCAGATACTCACAAGTCTCAGCCAGGAACTCCACCCCCAGCTTTTTATGAATTGAACCTACAATGGAGTAAGGTTTTTCGCCCAGATACTCAAAAGTCTCAGCCAGGAACTCCACCCCCAGCTTCTGTGAATTCAAACTACAATGGAGTAAGGTTTTTCGCCCAGATACTTACAAGTCTCAGCCAGGAAGTCCACTCCCAGCTTCTGTGAATTCAAACTACAATGGAGTAAGGATCTTTCCCCAGATGCTCACATGTCTCAGCCAGGAACTCCACCCCCAGCTTCTGTGAATTCAAACTACAATGGATTAAGTTTTTTCCCCCAGATACTCACAAGTCTCAGCCAGGAACTCCACCCCCAGCTTCTGTGAATTCAAACTAGAATGGAGTAAGGTTTTTCCCCCAGATACTCACAAGTCTCAGCCAGGAACTCCACCCCCAGCTTTTTATGAATTGAACCTACAATGGAGTAAGGTTTTTCGCCCAGATACTCACAAGTCTCAGCCAGGAACTCCACCCCCAGCTTCTGTGAATTCAAACTACAATGGAGTAAGGTTTTTCGCCCAGATACTTACAAGTCTCAGCCAGGAAGTCCACTCCCAGCTTTTTGTGAATTCAAACTACAATGAAGTAAGGTTTTCCCCCGAGATACTCACAAGTCTCAGCCAGGAACCCCAACCCCAGCTTCTGTGAATTCAAACTACAATGGAGTAAGTTTTTTTCCCCAGATACTCACATGTCTCAGCCAGGAACTCCACCCCCAGCTTTTTATGAATTGAAACTACAATGGAGTAAGGTTTTTCGCCCAGATACTCACAAGTCTCAGTCAGGAACTCCAGCCCCAGCTTCTGTGAATTCAAACTACAATGGAGTAAGTTTTTTCCCCCAGATACTTTCATGTCTCAGCCAGGAACTCCACCCCCAGCTTTTTATGAATTGAAACTACAATGGAGTAATGTTTTCCCCCCAGATACTCACAGGTCTCAGCCAGGAACTCCACCCCCAGCTTTTTATGAATTGACCCTACAATGGAGTAAGGTTTTTCGCCCAGATACTCACAGGTCTGAGCCAGGAACTCCACCGCCAGCTTCTGTGAATTCACACTACAATGGAGTAAGGTTTTTCGCCCAGATACTTACAAGTCTCAGCGAGGAAGTCCACTCCCAGCTTCTGTGAATTCAAACTACAATGGAGTAAGGTTCTTTCCCCAGATACTCACATGTCTCAGCCAGGAACTCCACCCCCAGCTTCTGTGAATTCAAACTACAATGGAGTAAGGTTTTCCCCCCAGATACTGACATGTCTCAGCCAGGAACTCCACCCCCAGCTTCTGTGAATTGAAACTACAATGGAGTAAGGTTTTCCCCCCAGATACTCACAAGTCTCAGCCAGGAACTCCACCCCCAGCTTTTTATGAATTGAACCTACAATGGAGTAAGGTTTTTCGCCCAGATACTCAAAAGTCTCAGCCAGGAACTCCACCCCCAGCTTCTGTGAATTCAAACTACAATGGAGTAAGGTTTTTCGCCCAGATACTTACAAGTCTCAGCCAGGAAGTCCACTCCCAGCTTCTGTGAATTCAAACTACAATGGAGTAAGGTTCTTTCCCCAGATACTCACATGTCTCAGCCAGGAACTCCACCCCCAGCTTCTGTGAATTCAAACTACAATGGAGTAAGGTTTTCCCCCCAGATACTCACATATCTCAGCCAGGAACACCACCCCCAGCTTTTTGTGAATTCAAACTACAATGAAGTAAGGTTTTCCCCCGAGATACTCACAAGTCTCAGCCAGGAACCCCAACCCCAGCTTCTGTGAATTCAAACTACAATGGAGTAAGTTTTTTTCCCCAGATACTCACATGTCTCAGCCAGGAACTCCACCCCCAGCTTTTTATGAATTGAAACTACAATGGAGTAAGGTTTTTCGCCCAGATACTCACAAGTCTCAGTCAGGAACTCCAGCCCCAGCTTCTGTGAATTCAAACTACAATGGAGTAAGTTTTTTCCCCCAGATACTTTCATGTCTCAGCCAGGAACTCCACCCCCAGCTTTTTATGAATTGAAACTACAATGGAGTAATGTTTTCCCCCCAGATACTCACAGGTCTCAGCCAGGAACTCCACCCCCAGCTTTTTATGAATTGACCCTACAATGGAGTAAGGTTTTTCGCCCAGATACTCACAGGTCTGACCCAGGAACTCCACCCCCAGCTTCTGTGAATTCACACTACAATGGAGTAAGGTTTTTCGCCCAGATACTTACAAGTCTCAGCGAGGAAGTCCACTCCCAGCTTCTGTGAATTCAAACTACAATGGAGTAAGGTTCTTTCCCCAGATACTCACATGTCTCAGCCAGGAACTCCACCCCCAGCTTCTGTGAATTCAAACTACAATGGAGTAAGGTTTTCCCCCCAGATACTGACATGTCTCAGCCAGGAACTTCACCCCCAGCTTCTGTGAATTGAAACTACAATGGAGTAAGGTTTTCCCCCCAGATACTCACAAGTCTCAGCCAGGAACTCCACCCCCAGCTTTTTATGAATTGAACCTACAATGGAGTAAGGTTTTTCGCCCAGATACTCACAAGTCTCAGCCAGGAACTCCACCCCCAGCTTCTGTGAATTCAAACTAGAATGGAGTAAGGTTTTTCCCCCAGATACTCACAAGTCTCAGCCAGGAACTCCTCCCCCAGATTTTTATGAATTGAAACTACAATGGAGTAAGGTTTTTCCCCAGATACTCACAGGTCTCAGCCAGGAAGTCCACTCCCAGCTTCTTTGAATTCAAACTACAATGGAGTAAGGATCTTTCCCCAGATGCTCACATGTCTCAGCCAGGAACTCCACCCCCAACGTCTGTGAATTCAAACTACAATGGAGTTAGGTTTTCCCCCCAGGTACTCACATGTCTCAGCCAGGAACTCCTCCCCCAGATTTTTATGAATTGAAACTACAATGGAGTAAGGTTTTTTCCCCAGATACTCACAAGTCTCAGCCAGGAACCCCAACCCCAGCTTCTGTGAATTCAAACTACAATGGAGGAAGTTTTTTCCCCCAGATACTCACATGTCTCAGCCAGGAACTCCAACCCCAGCTTTTTATGAATTGAAACTACAATGGAGTAAGGTTTTTCCCCCAGATACTCACAAGTCTCAGCCAGGAACTCCACCCCCAGCTTTTTATGAATTGAACCTACAATGGAGTAAGGTTTTTCGCCCAGATACTCACAAGTCTCAGCCAGGAACTCCACCCCCAGCTTCTGTGAATTCAAACTACAATGGAGTAAGGTTTTTCGCCCAGATACTTACAAGTCTCAGCCAGGAAGTCCACTCCCAGCTTCTGTGAATTCAAACTACAATGGAGTAAGGTTTTTTCCCCAGATACTCACATGTCTCAGCCAGGAACTCCACCCCCAGCTTCTGTGAATTCAAACTACAATGGAGTAAGGTTTTCCCCCCAGATACTCACATGTCTCAGCCAGGAACACCACCCCCAGCTTTTTGTGAATTCAAACTACAATGAAGTAAGGTTTTCCCCCGAGATACTCACAAGTCTCAGCCAGGAACCCCAACCCCAGCTTCTGTGAATTCAAACTACAATGCAGTAAGTTTTTTCCCCAGATACTCACATGTCTCAGCCAGGAACTCCACCCCCAGCTTTTTATGAATTGAAACTACAATGGAGTAAGGTTTTTCGCCCAGATACTCACAAGTCTCAGTCAGGAACTCCAGCCCCAGCTTCTGTGAATTCAAACTACAATGGAGTAAGTTTTTTCCCCCAGATACTTTCATGTCTCAGCCAGGAACTCCACCCCCAGCTTTTTATGAATTGAAACTACAATGGAGTAATGTTTTCCCCCCAGATACTCACAGGTCTCAGCCAGGAACTCCACCCCCAGCTTTTTATGAATTGACCCTACAATGGAGTAAGGTTTTTCGCCCAGATACTCACAGGTCTGACCCAGGAACTCCACCCCCAGCTTCTGTGAATTCACACTACAATGGAGTAAGGTTTTTCGCCCAGATACTTACAAGTCTCATCGAGGAAGTCCACTCCCAGCTTCTGTGAATTCAAACTACAATGGAATAAGGTTCTTTCCCCAGATACTCACATGTCTCAGCCAGGAACTCCACCCCCAGCTTCTGTGAATTCAAACTACAATGGAGTAAGGTTTTCCCCCCAGATACTGACATGTCTCAGCCAGGAACTCCACCCCCAGCTTCTGTGAATTGAAACTACAATGGAGTAACGTTTTCCCCCCAGATACTCACAAGTCTCAGCCAGGAACTCCACCCCCAGCTTTTTATGAATTGAACCTACAATGGAGTAAGGTTTTTCGCCCAGATACTCAAAAGTCTCAGCCAGGAACTCCACCCCCAGCTTCTGTGAATTCAAACTACAATGGAGTAAGGTTTTTCGCCCAGATACTTACAAGTCTCAGCCAGGAAGTCCACTCCCAGCTTCTGTGAATTCAAACTACAATGGAGTAAGGATCTTTCCCCAGATGCTCACATGTCTCAGCCAGGAACTCCACCCCCAGCTTCTGTGAATTCAAACTACAATGGATTAAGTTTTTTCCCCCAGATACTCACAAGTCTCAGCCAGGAACTCCACCCCCAGCTTCTGTGAATTCAAACTAGAATGGAGTAAGGTTTTTCCCCCAGATACTCACAAGTCTCAGCCAGGAACTCCACCCCCAGCTTTTTATGAATTGAACCTACAATGGAGTAAGGTTTTTCGCCCAGATACTCACAAGTCTCAGCCAGGAACTCCACCCCCAGCTTCTGTGAATTCAAACTACAATGGAGTAAGGTTTTTCGCCCAGATACTTACAAGTCTCAGCCAGGAAGTCCACTCCCAGCTTTTTGTGAATTCAAACTACAATGAAGTAAGGTTTTCCCCCGAGATACTCACAAGTCTCAGCCAGGAACCCCAACCCCAGCTTCTGTGAATTCAAACTACAATGGAGTAAGTTTTTTTCCCCAGATACTCACATGTCTCAGCCAGGAACTCCACCCCCAGCTTTTTATGAATTGAAACTACAATGGAGTAAGGTTTTTCGCCCAGATACTCACAAGTCTCAGTCAGGAACTCCAGCCCCAGCTTCTGTGAATTCAAACTACAATGGAGTAAGTTTTTTCCCCCAGATACTTTCATGTCTCAGCCAGGAACTCCACCCCCAGCTTTTTATGAATTGAAACTACAATGGAGTAATGTTTTCCCCCCAGATACTCACAGGTCTCAGCCAGGAACTCCACCCCCAGCTTTTTATGAATTGACCCTACAATGGAGTAAGGTTTTTCGCCCAGATACTCACAGGTCTGAGCCAGGAACTCCACCGCCAGCTTCTGTGAATTCACACTACAATGGAGTAAGGTTTTTCGCCCAGATACTTACAAGTCTCAGCGAGGAAGTCCACTCCCAGCTTCTGTGAATTCAAACTACAATGGAGTAAGGTTCTTTCCCCAGATACTCACATGTCTCAGCCAGGAACTCCACCCCCAGCTTCTGTGAATTCAAACTACAATGGAGTAAGGTTTTCCCCCCAGATACTGACATGTCTCAGCCAGGAACTCCACCCCCAGCTTCTGTGAATTGAAACTACAATGGAGTAAGGTTTTCCCCCCAGATACTCACAAGTCTCAGCCAGGAACTCCACCCCCAGCTTTTTATGAATTGAACCTACAATGGAGTAAGGTTTTTCGCCCAGATACTCAAAAGTCTCAGCCAGGAACTCCACCCCCAGCTTCTGTGAATTCAAACTACAATGGAGTAAGGTTTTTCGCCCAGATACTTACAAGTCTCAGCCAGGAAGTCCACTCCCAGCTTCTGTGAATTCAAACTACAATGGAGTAAGGTTCTTTCCCCAGATACTCACATGTCTCAGCCAGGAACTCCACCCCCAGCTTCTGTGAATTCAAACTACAATGGAGTAAGGTTTTCCCCCCAGATACTCACATATCTCAGCCAGGAACACCACCCCCAGCTTTTTGTGAATTCAAACTACAATGAAGTAAGGTTTTCCCCCGAGATACTCACAAGTCTCAGCCAGGAACCCCAACCCCAGCTTCTGTGAATTCAAACTACAATGGAGTAAGTTTTTTTCCCCAGATACTCACATGTCTCAGCCAGGAACTCCACCCCCAGCTTTTTATGAATTGAAACTACAATGGAGTAAGGTTTTTCGCCCAGATACTCACAAGTCTCAGTCAGGAACTCCAGCCCCAGCTTCTGTGAATTCAAACTACAATGGAGTAAGTTTTTTCCCCCAGATACTTTCATGTCTCAGCCAGGAACTCCACCCCCAGCTTTTTATGAATTGAAACTACAATGGAGTAATGTTTTCCCCCCAGATACTCACAGGTCTCAGCCAGGAACTCCACCCCCAGCTTTTTATGAATTGACCCTACAATGGAGTAAGGTTTTTCGCCCAGATACTCACAGGTCTGACCCAGGAACTCCACCCCCAGCTTCTGTGAATTCACACTACAATGGAGTAAGGTTTTTCGCCCAGATACTTACAAGTCTCAGCGAGGAAGTCCACTCCCAGCTTCTGTGAATTCAAACTACAATGGAGTAAGGTTCTTTCCCCAGATACTCACATGTCTCAGCCAGGAACTCCACCCCCAGCTTCTGTGAATTCAAACTACAATGGAGTAAGGTTTTCCCCCCAGATACTGACATGTCTCAGCCAGGAACTTCACCCCCAGCTTCTGTGAATTGAAACTACAATGGAGTAAGGTTTTCCCCCCAGATACTCACAAGTCTCAGCCAGGAACTCCACCCCCAGCTTTTTATGAATTGAACCTACAATGGAGTAAGGTTTTTCGCCCAGATACTCACAAGTCTCAGCCAGGAACTCCACCCCCAGCTTCTGTGAATTCAAACTAGAATGGAGTAAGGTTTTTCCCCCAGATACTCACAAGTCTCAGCCAGGAACTCCTCCCCCAGATTTTTATGAATTGAAACTACAATGGAGTAAGGTTTTTCCCCAGATACTCACAGGTCTCAGCCAGGAAGTCCACTCCCAGCTTCTTTGAATTCAAACTACAATGGAGTAAGGATCTTTCCCCAGATGCTCACATGTCTCAGCCAGGAACTCCACCCCCAACGTCTGTGAATTCAAACTACAATGGAGTTAGGTTTTCCCCCCAGGTACTCACATGTCTCAGCCAGGAACTCCTCCCCCAGATTTTTATGAATTGAAACTACAATGGAGTAAGGTTTTTTCCCCAGATACTCACAAGTCTCAGCCAGGAACCCCAACCCCAGCTTCTGTGAATTCAAACTACAATGGAGGAAGTTTTTTCCCCCAGATACTCACATGTCTCAGCCAGGAACTCCAACCCCAGCTTTTTATGAATTGAAACTACAATGGAGTAAGGTTTTTCCCCCAGATACTCACAAGTCTCAGCCAGGAACTCCACCCCCAGCTTTTTATGAATTGAACCTACAATGGAGTAAGGTTTTTCGCCCAGATACTCACAAGTCTCAGCCAGGAACTCCACCCCCAGCTTCTGTGAATTCAAACTACAATGGAGTAAGGTTTTTCGCCCAGATACTTACAAGTCTCAGCCAGGAAGTCCACTCCCAGCTTCTGTGAATTCAAACTACAATGGAGTAAGGTTTTTTCCCCAGATACTCACATGTCTCAGCCAGGAACTCCACCCCCAGCTTCTGTGAATTCAAACTACAATGGAGTAAGGTTTTCCCCCCAGATACTCACATGTCTCAGCCAGGAACACCACCCCCAGCTTTTTGTGAATTCAAACTACAATGAAGTAAGGTTTTCCCCCGAGATACTCACAAGTCTCAGCCAGGAACCCCAACCCCAGCTTCTGTGAATTCAAACTACAATGCAGTAAGTTTTTTCCCCAGATACTCACATGTCTCAGCCAGGAACTCCACCCCCAGCTTTTTATGAATTGAAACTACAATGGAGTAAGGTTTTTCGCCCAGATACTCACAAGTCTCAGTCAGGAACTCCAGCCCCAGCTTCTGTGAATTCAAACTACAATGGAGTAAGTTTTTTCCCCCAGATACTTTCATGTCTCAGCCAGGAACTCCACCCCCAGCTTTTTATGAATTGAAACTACAATGGAGTAATGTTTTCCCCCCAGATACTCACAGGTCTCAGCCAGGAACTCCACCCCCAGCTTTTTATGAATTGACCCTACAATGGAGTAAGGTTTTTCGCCCAGATACTCACAGGTCTGACCCAGGAACTCCACCCCCAGCTTCTGTGAATTCACACTACAATGGAGTAAGGTTTTTCGCCCAGATACTTACAAGTCTCATCGAGGAAGTCCACTCCCAGCTTCTGTGAATTCAAACTACAATGGAATAAGGTTCTTTCCCCAGATACTCACATGTCTCAGCCAGGAACTCCACCCCCAGCTTCTGTGAATTCAAACTACAATGGAGTAAGGTTTTCCCCCCAGATACTGACATGTCTCAGCCAGGAACTCCACCCCCAGCTTCTGTGAATTGAAACTACAATGGAGTAACGTTTTCCCCCCAGATACTCACAAGTCTCAGCCAGGAACTCCACCCCCAGCTTTTTATGAATTGAACCTACAATGGAGTAAGGTTTTTCGCCCAGATACTCAAAAGTCTCAGCCAGGAACTCCACCCCCAGCTTCTGTGAATTCAAACTACAATGGAGTAAGGTTTTTCGCCCAGATACTTACAAGTCTCAGCCAGGAAGTCCACTCCCAGCTTCTGTGAATTCAAACTACAATGGAGTAAGGATCTTTCCCCAGATGCTCACATGTCTCAGCCAGGAACTCCACCCCCAGCTTCTGTGAATTCAAACTACAATGGATTAAGTTTTTTCCCCCAGATACTCACAAGTCTCAGCCAGGAACTCCACCCCCAGCTTCTGTGAATTCAAACTAGAATGGAGTAAGGTTTTTCCCCCAGATACTCACAAGTCTCAGCCAGGAACTCCACCCCCAGCTTTTTATGAATTGAACCTACAATGGAGTAAGGTTTTTCGCCCAGATACTCACAAGTCTCAGCCAGGAACTCCACCCCCAGCTTCTGTGAATTCAAACTACAATGGAGTAAGGTTTTTCGCCCAGATACTTACAAGTCTCAGCCAGGAAGTCCACTCCCAGCTTTTTGTGAATTCAAACTACAATGAAGTAAGGTTTTCCCCCGAGATACTCACAAGTCTCAGCCAGGAACCCCAACCCCAGCTTCTGTGAATTCAAACTACAATGGAGTAAGTTTTTTTCCCCAGATACTCACATGTCTCAGCCAGGAACTCCACCCCCAGCTTTTTATGAATTGAAACTACAATGGAGTAAGGTTTTTCGCCCAGATACTCACAAGTCTCAGTCAGGAACTCCAGCCCCAGCTTCTGTGAATTCAAACTACAATGGAGTAAGTTTTTTCCCCCAGATACTTTCATGTCTCAGCCAGGAACTCCACCCCCAGCTTTTTATGAATTGAAACTACAATGGAGTAATGTTTTCCCCCCAGATACTCACAGGTCTCAGCCAGGAACTCCACCCCCAGCTTTTTATGAATTGACCCTACAATGGAGTAAGGTTTTTCGCCCAGATACTCACAGGTCTGAGCCAGGAACTCCACCGCCAGCTTCTGTGAATTCACACTACAATGGAGTAAGGTTTTTCGCCCAGATACTTACAAGTCTCAGCGAGGAAGTCCACTCCCAGCTTCTGTGAATTCAAACTACAATGGAGTAAGGTTCTTTCCCCAGATACTCACATGTCTCAGCCAGGAACTCCACCCCCAGCTTCTGTGAATTCAAACTACAATGGAGTAAGGTTTTCCCCCCAGATACTGACATGTCTCAGCCAGGAACTCCACCCCCAGCTTCTGTGAATTGAAACTACAATGGAGTAAGGTTTTCCCCCCAGATACTCACAAGTCTCAGCCAGGAACTCCACCCCCAGCTTTTTATGAATTGAACCTACAATGGAGTAAGGTTTTTCGCCCAGATACTCAAAAGTCTCAGCCAGGAACTCCACCCCCAGCTTCTGTGAATTCAAACTACAATGGAGTAAGGTTTTTCGCCCAGATACTTACAAGTCTCAGCCAGGAAGTCCACTCCCAGCTTCTGTGAATTCAAACTACAATGGAGTAAGGTTCTTTCCCCAGATACTCACATGTCTCAGCCAGGAACTCCACCCCCAGCTTCTGTGAATTCAAACTACAATGGAGTAAGGTTTTCCCCCCAGATACTCACATATCTCAGCCAGGAACACCACCCCCAGCTTTTTGTGAATTCAAACTACAATGAAGTAAGGTTTTCCCCCGAGATACTCACAAGTCTCAGCCAGGAACCCCAACCCCAGCTTCTGTGAATTCAAACTACAATGGAGTAAGTTTTTTTCCCCAGATACTCACATGTCTCAGCCAGGAACTCCACCCCCAGCTTTTTATGAATTGAAACTACAATGGAGTAAGGTTTTTCGCCCAGATACTCACAAGTCTCAGTCAGGAACTCCAGCCCCAGCTTCTGTGAATTCAAACTACAATGGAGTAAGTTTTTTCCCCCAGATACTTTCATGTCTCAGCCAGGAACTCCACCCCCAGCTTTTTATGAATTGAAACTACAATGGAGTAATGTTTTCCCCCCAGATACTCACAGGTCTCAGCCAGGAACTCCACCCCCAGCTTTTTATGAATTGACCCTACAATGGAGTAAGGTTTTTCGCCCAGATACTCACAGGTCTGACCCAGGAACTCCACCCCCAGCTTCTGTGAATTCACACTACAATGGAGTAAGGTTTTTCGCCCAGATACTTACAAGTCTCAGCGAGGAAGTCCACTCCCAGCTTCTGTGAATTCAAACTACAATGGAGTAAGGTTCTTTCCCCAGATACTCACATGTCTCAGCCAGGAACTCCACCCCCAGCTTCTGTGAATTCAAACTACAATGGAGTAAGGTTTTCCCCCCAGATACTGACATGTCTCAGCCAGGAACTTCACCCCCAGCTTCTGTGAATTGAAACTACAATGGAGTAAGGTTTTCCCCCCAGATACTCACAAGTCTCAGCCAGGAACTCCACCCCCAGCTTTTTATGAATTGAACCTACAATGGAGTAAGGTTTTTCGCCCAGATACTCACAAGTCTCAGCCAGGAACTCCACCCCCAGCTTCTGTGAATTCAAACTAGAATGGAGTAAGGTTTTTCCCCCAGATACTCACAAGTCTCAGCCAGGAACTCCTCCCCCAGATTTTTATGAATTGAAACTACAATGGAGTAAGGTTTTTCCCCAGATACTCACAGGTCTCAGCCAGGAAGTCCACTCCCAGCTTCTTTGAATTCAAACTACAATGGAGTAAGGATCTTTCCCCAGATGCTCACATGTCTCAGCCAGGAACTCCACCCCCAACGTCTGTGAATTCAAACTACAATGGAGTTAGGTTTTCCCCCCAGGTACTCACATGTCTCAGCCAGGAACTCCTCCCCCAGATTTTTATGAATTGAAACTACAATGGAGTAAGGTTTTTCCCCAGATACTCACAGGTCTCAGCCAGGAACTCCACCCCCAGCTTCTGTGAATTCAAACTACAATGGAGTAAGGTTTCCCCCTCAGATACTCACAGGTCTCAGCCAGGAACTCCACACCCAGCTTCTGTGAATTCAAACTACAATGGATTAAGTTTTTTCCCCCAGATACTCACAAGTCTCAGCCAGGAACTCCACCCCCAGCTTCTGTGAATTCAAACTAGAATGGAGTAAGGTTTTTCCCCCAGATACTCACAAGTCTCAGCCAGGAACTCCACCCCCAGCTTTTTATGAATTGAACCTACAATGGAGTAAGGTTTTTCGCCCAGATACTCACAAGTCTCAGCCAGGAACTCCACCCCCAGCTTCTGTGAATTCAAACTACAATGGAGTAAGGTTTTTCGCCCAGATACTTACAAGTCTCAGCCAGGAAGTCCACTCCCAGCTTCTGTGAATTCAAACTACAATGGAGTAAGGTTCTTTCCCCAGATACTCACATGTCTCAGCCAGGAACTCCACCCCCAGCTTCTGTGAATTCAAACTACAATGGAGTAAGGTTTTCCCCCCAGATACTCACATGTCTCAGCCAGGAACACCACCCCCAGCTTTTTGTGAATTCAAACTACAATGAAGTAAGGTTTTCCCCCGAGATACTCACAAGTCTCAGCCAGGAACCCCAACCCCAGCTTCTGTGAATTCAAACTACAATGGAGTAAGTTTTTTTCCCCAGATACTCACATGTCTCAGCTAGGAACTCCACCCCCAGCTTTTTATGAATTGAAACTACAATGGAGTAAGGTTTTTCGCCCAGATACTCACAAGTCTCAGTCAGGAACTCCAGCCCCAGCTTCTGTGAATTCAAACTACAATGGAGTAAGTTTTTTCCCCCAGATACTTTCATGTCTCAGCCAGGAACTCCACCCCCAGCTTTTTATGAATTGAAACTACAATGGAGTAATGTTTTCCCCCCAGATACTCACAGGTCTCAGCCAGGAACTCCACCCCCAGCTTTTTATGAATTGACCCTACAATGGAGTAAGGTTTTTCGCCCAGATACTCACAGGTCTGAGCCAGGAACTCCACCCCCAGCTTCTGTGAATTCACACTACAATGGAGTAAGGTTTTTCGCCCAGATACTTACAAGTCTCAGCCAGGAACTCCACCCCCAGCTTTTTATGAATTGAAACTACAATGGAGTAATGTTTTCCCCCCAGATACTCACAGGTCTCAGCCAGGAACTCCACCCCCAGCTTTTTATGAATTGACCCTACAATGGAGTAAGGTTTTTCGCCCAGATACTCACAGGTCTGAGCCAGGAACTCCAACCCCAGCTTCTGTGAATTCAAACTACAATGGAGTAAGTTTTTTTCCCCAGATACTCACATGTCTCAGCCAGGAACTCCACCCCCAGCTTTTTATGAATTGAAACTACAATGGAGTAAGGTTTTTCGCCCAGATACTCACAAGTCTCAGTCAGGAACTCCAGCCCCAGCTTCTGTGAATTCAAACTACAATGGAGTAAGTTTTTTCCCCCAGATACTTTCATGTCTCAGCCAGGAACTCCACCCCCAGCTTTTTATGAATTGAAACTACAATGGAGTAATGTTTTCCCCCCAGATACTAACAGGTCTCAGCCAGGAACTCCACCCCCAGCTTTTTATGAATTGACCCTACAATGGAGTAAGGTTTTTCGCCCAGATACTCACAGGTCTGAGCCAGGAACTCCACCCCCAGCTTCTGTGAATTCACACTACAATGGAGTAAGGTTTTTCGCCCAGATACTTACAAGTCTCAGCGAGGAAGTCCACTCCCAGCTTCTGTGAATTCAAACTACAATGGAGTAAGGTTCTTTCCCCAGATACTCACATGTCTCAGCCAGGAACTCCACCCCCAGCTTCTGTGAATTCAAACTACAATGGAGTAAGCTTTTCCCCCCAGATACTGACATGTCTCAGCCAGGAACTCCACCCCCAGCTTCTGTGAATTGAAACTACAATGGAGTAAGGTTTTCCCCCCAGATACTCACAAGTCTCAGCCAGGAACTCCACCCCCAGCTTTTTATGAATTGAACCTACAATGGAGTAAGGTTTTTCGCCCAGATACTCAAAAGTCTCAGCCAGGAACTCCACCCCCAGCTTCTGTGAATTCAAACTACAATGGAGTAAGGTTTTTCGCCCAGATACTTACAAGTCTCAGCCAGGAAGTCCACTCCCAGCTTCTGTGAATTCAAACTACAATGGAGTAAGGATCTTTCCCCAGATGCTCACATGTCTCAGCCAGGAACTCCACCCCCAACGTCTGTGAATTCAAACTATAATGGAGTTAGGTTTTCCCCCCAGGTACTCACATGTCTCAGCCAGGAACTCCTCCCCCAGATTTTTATGAATTGAAACTACAATGGAGTAAGGTTTTTCCCCAGATACTCACAGGTCTCAGCCAGGAACTCCACCCCCAGCTTCTGTGAATTCAAACTACAATGGAGTAAGGTTTCCCCCTCAGATACTCACAGGTCTCAGCCAGGAACTCCACACCCAGCTTCTGTGAATTCAAACTACAATGGATTAAGTTTTTTCCCCCAGATACTCACAAGTCTCAGCCAGGAACTCCACCCCCAGCTTCTGTGAATTCAAACTAGAATGGAGTAAGGTTTTTCGCCCAGATACTTAGAAGTCTCAGCCAGGAACTCCACCCCCAGCTTTTTATGAATTCAAACTACAATGGAGTAAGGTTTTTTCCCCAGATACTCACAAGTCTCAGCCAGGAACTCCACCCCCAGCTTCTGTGAATTCAAACTACAATGGAGAAAGGTTTTTTCCCCAGATACTCACAAGTCTCAGCCAGGAACTCCACCCCCAGCTTCTGTGAATTCAAACTACAATGGAGTAAGTTTTTCCCCCCAGATACTCACAAGTCTCACCCAGGAACTCCACCCCCTGCTTCTGTGAATTCAAACTACAATGGAGTAAGGTTTTTTTTCCCAGATACTCACATGTCTCAGCCAGGAACTCCACCCTGAGCTTTTTTTGAATTGAACCTACAATGGAGTAAGGTTTTCCCCCCCAGATACTAACAAGTCTCAGCCAGGAACTCCACCCCCAGCTTCTGTGAATTCAAACTACAATGGAGTAAGGTTTTTCGCCCAGATACTTACAAGTCTCAGCCAGGAACTCCACCCCCAGCATTTTATGAATTCAAACTACAATGGAGTAAGATTTTTTCCTCAGATACTCACAAGTCTCAGCCAGGAACCCCAACCCCAGCTTCTGTGAATTCAAACTACAATGGAGTAAGTTTTTTTCCCCAGATACTCACAAGTCTCACCCAGGACCTCCACCCCCCAGCTATTTATGAATTGAACCTACAATGGAGTAAGGTTTTTCGCCCAGATACTCACAAGTCTCAGCCAGGAACTCCACCCCCAGCTTCTGTGAATTCAAACTACAATGGAGTAAGGTTTTTCGCCCAGATACTCACAAGTCTCAGCCAGGAACTCCACCCCCAGCATTTTATGAATTCAAACTACAATGGAGTTAAGTTTTTCGCCCAGATACTTACAAGTCTCAGCCAGGAACTCCACCCCCAGCATTTTATGAATTCAAACTAAAATGGAGTAAGGTTTTTTCCCCAGATACTCACAAGTCTCAGCCAGGAACTGCACCCCCAGCATTTTATGAATTCAAACTACAATGGAGTAAGGTTTTTTCCCCAGATACTCACAAGTCTCAGCCAGGAACCCCAACCCCAGCTTCTGTGAATTCAAACTACAATGGAGTAAGTTTTTTTCCCCAGATACTCACATGTCTCAGCCAGGAACTCCACCCCCAGCTTTTTATGAATTGAACCTACAATGGAGTAAGGTTTTTCGCCCAGATACTCACAACTCTCAGCCAGGAACTCCACCCCCAGCTTCTGTGAATTCAAACTACAATGGAGTAAGGTTTTTCGCCCAGATACTCACATGTCTCAGCCAGGAACTCCACCCCCAGCTTTTTATGAATTCAACCTACAATGGAGTAAGGTTTTTCGCCCAGATACTCACAAGTCTCAGCCAGGAACTCCACCCCCAGCTTCTGTGAATTCAAACTACAATGGAGTAAGGTTTTTCGCCCAGATACTCACAAGTCTCAGCCAGGAACTCCACCCCCAGCTTTTTATGAATTGAACCTACAATGGAGTAAGGTTTTTCGCCCAGATACTCAAAAGTCTCAGCCAGGAACTCCACCCCCAGCTTCTGTGAATTCAAACTACAATGGAGTAAGGTTTTTCGCCCAGATACTTACAAGTCTCAGCCAGGAAGTCCAATCCCAGCTTCTGTGAATTCAAACTACAATGGAGTAAGGATCTTTCCCCAGATGCTCACATGTCTCAGCCAGGAACTCCACCCCCAACGTCTGTGAATTCAAACTATAATGGAGTTAGGTTTTCCCCCCAGGTACTCACATGTCTCAGCCAGGAACTCCTCCCCCAGATTTTTATGAATTGAAACTACAATGGAGTAAGGTTTTTCCCCAGATACTCACAGGTCTCAGCCAGGAACTCCACCCCCAGCTTCTGTGAATTCAAACTACAATGGAGTAAGGTTTCCCCCTCAGATACTCACAGGTCTCAGCCAGGAACTCCACACCCAGCTTCTGTGAATTCAAACTACAATGGATTAAGTTTTTTCCCCCAGATACTCACAAGTCTCAGCCAGGAACTCCACCCCCAGCTTCTGTGAATTCAAACTAGAATGGAGTAAGGTTTTTCGCCCAGATACTTAGAAGTCTCAGCCAGGAACTCCACCCCCAGCTTTTTATGAATTCAAACTACAATGGAGTAAGGTTTTTTCCCCAGATACTCACAAGTCTCAGCCAGGAACTCCACCCCCAGCTTCTGTGAATTCAAACTACAATGGAGAAAGGTTTTTTCCCCAGATACTCACAAGTCTCAGCCAGGAACTCCACCCCCAGCTTCTGTGAATTCAAACTACAATGGAGTAAGGTTTTCCCCCCAGATACTCACAAGTCTCAGCCAGGAACTCCACCCCCAGCTTCTGTGAATTCAAACTACAATGGAGTAAGGTTTTTCGCCCAGATACTTACAAGTCTCAGCCAGGAACTCCACCCCCAGCATTTTATGAATTCAAACTACAATGGAGTAAGATTTTTTCCTCAGATACTCACAAGTCTCAGCCAGGAACCCCAACCCCAGCTTCTGTGAATTCAAACTACAATGGAGTAAGTTTTTCCCCCCAGATACTCACAAGTCTCACCCAGGAACTCCACCCCCTGCTTCTGTGAATTCAAACTACAATGGAGTAAGGTTTTTTTTCCCAGATACTCACATGTCTCAGCCAGGAACTCCACCCCGAGCTTTTTTTGAATTGAACCTACAATGGAGTAAGGTTTTTCCCCCCAGATACTAACAAGTCTCAGCCAGGAACTCCACCCCCAGCTTCTGTGAATTCAAACTACAATGGAGTAAGGTTTTTCGCCCAGATACTTACAAGTCTCAGCCAGGAACTCCACCCCCAGCATTTTATGAATTCAAACTACAATGGAGTAAGATTTTTTCCTCAGATACTCACAAGTCTCAGCCAGGAACCCCAACCCCAGCTTCTGTGAATTCAAACTACAATGGAGTAAGTTTTTTTCCCCAGATACTCACAAGTCTCACCCAGGACCTCCACCCCCCAGCTATTTATGAATTGAACCTACAATGGAGTAAGGTTTTTCGCCCAGATACTCACAAGTCTCAGCCAGGAACTCCACCCCCAGCTTCTGTGAATTCAAACTACAATGGAGTAAGGTTTTTCGCCCAGATACTCACAAGTCTCAGCCAGGAACTCCACCCCCAGCATTTTATGAATTCAAACTACAATGGAGTTAAGTTTTTCGCCCAGATACTTACAAGTCTCAGCCAGGAACTCCACCCCCAGCATTTTATGAATTCAAACTAAAATGGAGTAAGGTTTTTTCCCCAGATACTCACAAGTCTCAGCCAGGAACTGCACCCCCAGCATTTTATGAATTCAAACTACAATGGAGTAAGGTTTTTTCCCCAGATACTCACAAGTCTCAGCCAGGAACCCCAACCCCAGCTTCTGTGAATTCAAACTACAATGGAGTAAGTTTTTTTCCCCAGATACTCACAAGTCTCACCCAGGACCTCCACCCCCCAGCTATTTATGAATTGAACCTACAATGGAGTAAGGTTTTTCGCCCAGATACTCACAAGTCTCAGCCAGGAACTCCACCCCCAGCTTCTGTGAA
The DNA here is from genome assembly GCA_023053685.1 of Diadophis punctatus similis. Taxonomy (NCBI): domain Eukaryota; kingdom Metazoa; phylum Chordata; class Lepidosauria; order Squamata; family Dipsadidae; genus Diadophis; species Diadophis punctatus. The sequence goes on from JALIGW010000045.1 coordinate 4,337,019, forward strand.
TTCAAACTACAATGGAGTAAGGTTTTTCGCCCAGATACTCACAAGTCTCAGCCAGGAACTCCACCCCCAGCATTTTATGAATTCAAACTACAATGGAGTTAAGTTTTTCGCCCAGATACTTACAAGTCTCAGCCAGGAACTCCACCCCCAGCATTTTATGAATTCAAACTAAAATGGAGTAAGGTTTTTTCCCCAGATACTCACAAGTCTCAGCCAGGAACTGCACCCCCAGCATTTTATGAATTCAAACTACAATGGAGTAAGGTTTTTTCCCCAGATACTCACAAGTCTCAGCCAGGAACCCCAACCCCAGCTTCTGTGAATTCAAACTACAATGGAGTAAGTTTTTTTCCCCAGATACTCACATGTCTCAGCCAGGAACTCCACCCCCAGCTTTTTATGAATTGAACCTACAATGGAGTAAGGTTTTTCGCCCAGATACTCACAACTCTCAGCCAGGAACTCCACCCCCAGCTTCTGTGAATTCAAACTACAATGGAGTAAGGTTTTTCGCCCAGATACTCACATGTCTCAGCCAGGAACTCCACCCCCAGCTTTTTATGAATTCAACCTACAATGGAGTAAGGTTTTTCGCCCAGATACTCACAAGTCTCAGCCAGGAACTCCACCCCCAGCTTCTGTGAATTCAAACTACAATGGAGTAAGGTTTTTCGCCCAGATACTCACAAGTCTCAGCCAGGAACTCCACCCCCAGCTTTTTATGAATTGAACCTACAATGGAGTAAGGTTTTTCGCCCAGATACTCAAAAGTCTCAGCCAGGAACTCCACCCCCAGCTTCTGTGAATTCAAACTACAATGGAGTAAGGTTTTTCGCCCAGATACTTACAAGTCTCAGCCAGGAAGTCCAATCCCAGCTTCTGTGAATTCAAACTACAATGGAGTAAGGATCTTTCCCCAGATGCTCACATGTCTCAGCCAGGAACTCCACCCCCAACGTCTGTGAATTCAAACTATAATGGAGTTAGGTTTTCCCCCCAGGTACTCACATGTCTCAGCCAGGAACTCCTCCCCCAGATTTTTATGAATTGAAACTACAATGGAGTAAGGTTTTTCCCCAGATACTCACAGGTCTCAGCCAGGAACTCCACCCCCAGCTTCTGTGAATTCAAACTACAATGGAGTAAGGTTTCCCCCTCAGATACTCACAGGTCTCAGCCAGGAACTCCACACCCAGCTTCTGTGAATTCAAACTACAATGGATTAAGTTTTTTCCCCCAGATACTCACAAGTCTCAGCCAGGAACTCCACCCCCAGCTTCTGTGAATTCAAACTAGAATGGAGTAAGGTTTTTCGCCCAGATACTTAGAAGTCTCAGCCAGGAACTCCACCCCCAGCTTTTTATGAATTCAAACTACAATGGAGAAAGGTTTTTTCCCCAGATACTCACAAGTCTCAGCCAGGAACTCCACCCCCAGCTTCTGTGAATTCAAACTACAATGGAGTAAGGTTTTCCCCCCAGATACTCACAAGTCTCAGCCAGGAACTCCACCCCCAGCTTCTGTGAATTCAAACTACAATGGAGTAAGGTTTTTCGCCCAGATACTTACAAGTCTCAGCCAGGAACTCCACCCCCAGCATTTTATGAATTCAAACTACAATGGAGTAAGATTTTTTCCTCAGATACTCACAAGTCTCAGCCAGGAACCCCAACCCCAGCTTCTGTGAATTCAAACTACAATGGAGTAAGTTTTTCCCCCCAGATACTCACAAGTCTCACCCAGGAACTCCACCCCCTGCTTCTGTGAATTCAAACTACAATGGAGTAAGGTTTTTTTTCCCAGATACTCACATGTCTCAGCCAGGAACTCCACCCCGAGCTTTTTTTGAATTGAACCTACAATGGAGTAAGGTTTTCCCCCCCAGATACTAACAAGTCTCAGCCAGGAACTCCACCCCCAGCTTCTGTGAATTCAAACTACAATGGAGTAAGGTTTTTCGCCCAGATACTTACAAGTCTCAGCCAGGAACTCCACCCCCAGCATTTTATGAATTCAAACTACAATGGAGTAAGATTTTTTCCTCAGATACTCACAAGTCTCAGCCAGGAACCCCAACCCCAGCTTCTGTGAATTCAAACTACAATGGAGTAAGTTTTTTTCCCCAGATACTCACAAGTCTCACCCAGGACCTCCACCCCCCAGCTATTTATGAATTGAACCTACAATGGAGTAAGGTTTTTCGCCCAGATACTCACAAGTCTCAGCCAGGAACTCCACCCCCAGCTTCTGTGAATTCAAACTACAATGGAGTAAGGTTTTTCGCCCAGATACTCACAAGTCTCAGCCAGGAACTCCACCCCCAGCATTTTATGAATTCAAACTACAATGGAGTTAAGTTTTTCGCCCAGATACTTACAAGTCTCAGCCAGGAACTCCACCCCCAGCATTTTATGAATTCAAACTAAAATGGAGTAAGGTTTTTTCCCCAGATACTCACAAGTCTCAGCCAGGAACTGCACCCCCAGCATTTTATGAATTCAAACTACAATGGAGTAAGGTTTTTTCCCCAGATACTCACAAGTCTCAGCCAGGAACCCCAACCCCAGCTTCTGTGAATTCAAACTACAATGGAGTAAGTTTTTTTCCCCAGATACTCACATGTCTCAGCCAGGAACTCCACCCCCAGCTTTTTATGAATTGAACCTACAATGGAGTAAGGTTTTTCGCCCAGATACTCACAACTCTCAGCCAGGAACTCCACCCCCAGCTTCTGTGAATTCAAACTACAATGGAGTAAGGTTTTTCGCCCAGATACTCACATGTCTCAGCCAGGAACTCCACCCCCAGCTTTTTATGAATTGAAACTACAATGGAGTAAGGTTTTTCGCCCAGATACTCACAAGTCTCAGCCAGGAACTCCACCCCCAGCTTCTGTGAATTCAAACTACAATGGAGTAAGGTTTTTCGCCCAGATACTTACAAGTCTCAGCCAGGAAGTCCACTCCAAGCTTCTGTGAATTCAAACTACAATGGAGTAAGGTTCTTTCCCCAGATACTCACATGTCTCAGCCAGGAACTCCACCCCCAGCTTCTGTGAATTCAAACTACAATGGAGTAAGGTTTTCCCCCCAGATACTCACAAGTCTCAGCCAGGAACTCCACCCCCAGATTTTTATGAATTGAAACTGCAATGGAGTAAGGCTTTCCCCCCAGATACTCACAAGTCTCAACCAGGAACTCCACCCCCAGCTTTTTATGAATTGAACCTACAATGGAGTAAGGTTTTTCGCCCAGATACTCACAAGTCTCAGCCAGGAACTCCACCCCCAGCTTCTGTGAATTCAAACTACAATGGAGTAAGGTTTTTCGCCCAGATACTCACATGTCTCAGCCAGGAACTCCACCCACAGCTTTTTATGAATTGAAAGTACAATGGAGTAAGGTTTTTCCCCCAGATACTCACAAGTCTCAGCCAGGAACTCCACCCCCAGCTTTTTATGAATTCAAACTACAATGAAGTAAGGTTTTCCCCCGAGATACTCACATGTCTCAGCCAGGAACTCCACCCCCAGCTTTTTATGAATTCAAACTACAATGGAGTAAGTTTTTCCCCCAGATACTCACATGTCTCAGCCAGGAACTCCACCCCCAGCTTCTGTGAATTCAAACTACAATGGAGTAAGGTTTTCCCCCCAGATACTCACATGTCTCAGCCAGGAACTCCACCCCCAGCTTTTTATGAATTGAACCTACAATGGAGTAAGGTTTTTCGCCCAGATACTCACAAGTCTCACCCAGGAACTCCACCCCCTGCTTCTGTGAATTCAAACTACAATGGAGTAAGGTTTTTTTTCCCAGATACTCACATGTCTCAGCCAGGAACTCCACCCCGAGCTTTTTTTGAATTGAACCTACAATGGAGTAAGGTTTTCCCCCCCAGATACTAACAAGTCTCAGCCAGGAACTCCACCCCCAGCTTCTGTGAATTCAAACTACAATGGAGTAAGGTTTTTCGCCCAGATACTTACAAGTCTCAGCCAGGAACTCCACCCCCAGCATTTTATGAATTCAAACTACAATGGAGTAAGATTTTTTCCTCAGATACTCACAAGTCTCAGCCAGGAACCCCAACCCCAGCTTCTGTGAATTCAAACTACAATGGAGTAAGTTTTTTTCCCCAGATACTCACAAGTCTCACCCAGGACCTCCACCCCCCAGCTATTTATGAATTGAACCTACAATGGAGTAAGGTTTTTCGCCCAGATACTCACAAGTCTCAGCCAGGAACTCCACCCCCAGCTTCTGTGAATTCAAACTACAATGGAGTAAGGTTTTTCGCCCAGATACTCACAAGTCTCAGCCAGGAACTCCACCCCCAGCATTTTATGAATTCAAACTACAATGGAGTTAAGTTTTTCGCCCAGATACTTACAAGTCTCAGCCAGGAACTCCACCCCCAGCATTTTATGAATTCAAACTAAAATGGAGTAAGGTTTTTTCCCCAGATACTCACAAGTCTCAGCCAGGAACTGCACCCCCAGCATTTTATGAATTCAAACTACAATGGAGTAAGGTTTTTTCCCCAGATACTCACAAGTCTCAGCCAGGAACCCCAACCCCAGCTTCTGTGAATTCAAACTACAATGGAGTAAGTTTTTTTCCCCAGATACTCACATGTCTCAGCCAGGAACTCCACCCCCAGCTTTTTATGAATTGAACCTACAATGGAGTAAGGTTTTTCGCCCAGATACTCACAACTCTCAGCCAGGAACTCCACCCCCAGCTTCTGTGAATTCAAACTACAATGGAGTAAGGTTTTTCGCCCAGATACTCACATGTCTCAGCCAGGAACTCCACCCCCAGCTTTTTATGAATTGAAACTACAATGGAGTAAGGTTTTTCGCCCAGATACTCACAAGTCTCAGCCAGGAACTCCACCCCCAGCTTCTGTGAATTCAAACTACAATGGAGTAAGGTTTTTCGCCCAGATACTTACAAGTCTCAGCCAGGAAGTCCACTCCAAGCTTCTGTGAATTCAAACTACAATGGAGTAAGGTTCTTTCCCCAGATACTCACATGTCTCAGCCAGGAACTCCACCCCCAGCTTCTGTGAATTCAAACTACAATGGAGTAAGGTTTTCCCCCCAGATACTCACAAGTCTCAGCCAGGAACTCCACCCCCAGATTTTTATGAATTGAAACTGCAATGGAGTAAGGCTTTCCCCCCAGATACTCACAAGTCTCAACCAGGAACTCCACCCCCAGCTTTTTATGAATTGAACCTACAATGGAGTAAGGTTTTTCGCCCAGATACTCACAAGTCTCAGCCAGGAACTCCACCCCCAGCTTCTGTGAATTCAAACTACAATGGAGTAAGGTTTTTCGCCCAGATACTCACATGTCTCAGCCAGGAACTCCACCCACAGCTTTTTATGAATTGAAAGTACAATGGAGTAAGGTTTTTCCCCCAGATACTCACAAGTCTCAGCCAGGAACTCCACCCCCAGCTTTTTATGAATTCAAACTACAATGAAGTAAGGTTTTCCCCCGAGATACTCACATGTCTCAGCCAGGAACTCCACCCCCAGCTTTTTATGAATTCAAACTACAATGGAGTAAGTTTTTCCCCCAGATACTCACATGTCTCAGCCAGGAACTCCACCCCCAGCTTCTGTGAATTCAAACTACAATGGAGTAAGGTTTTCCCCCCAGATACTCACATGTCTCAGCCAGGAACTCCACCCCCAGCTTTTTATGAATTGAAACTACAATGGAGTAAGGTTTTTCGCCCAGATATTCACAAGTCTCAGCCAGGAACACCACCCCCAGCTTTTTGTGAATTCAAACTACAATGAAGTAAGGTTTTCCCCCGAGATACTCACAAGTCTCAGCCAGGAACCCCAACCCCAGCTTCTGTGAATTCAAACTACAATGGAGTAAGTTTTTTTCCCCAGATACTCACATGTCTCAGCCAGGAACTCCACCCCCAGCTTTTTATGAATTGAAACTACAATGGAGTAAGGTTTTTCGCCCAGATACTCACAAGTCTCAGTCAGGAACTCCAACCCCAGCTTCTGTGAATTCAAACTACAATGGAGTAAGTTTTTTCCCCCAGATACTCTCATGTCTCAGCCAGGAACTCCACCCCCAGCTTTTTATGAATTGAAACTACAATGGAGTAATGTTTTCCCCCCAGATACTCACAGGTCTCAGCCAGGAACTCTACCCCCAGCTTTTTATGAATTGAACCTACAATGGAGTAAGGTTTTTCGCCCAGATACTCACAGGTCTGAGCCAGGAACTCCACCCCCAGCTTCTGTGAATTCAAACTACAATGGAGTAAGGTTTTTCGCCCAGATACTTACAAGTCTCAGCCAGGAAGTCCACTCCCAGCTTCTGTGAATTCAAACTACAATGGAGTAAGGTTCTTTCCCCAGATACTCACATGTCTCAGCCAGGAACTCCACCCCCAGCTTCTGTGAATTCAAACTACAATGGAGTAAGGTTTTCCCCCCAGATACTCACATGTCTCAGCCAGGAACTCCACCCCCAGCTTCTGTGAATTGAAACTACAATGGAGTAAGGTTTTCCCCCCAGATACTCACAAGTCTCAGCCAGGAACTCCACCCCCAGCTTCTGTGAATTCAAACTACAATGGAGTAAGGTTTTCCCCCCAGGTACTCACATGTCTCAGCCAGGAACTCCTCCCCCAGATTTTTATGAATTGAAACTACAATGGAGCAAGGTTTTTCCCCAGATACTCACAGGTCTCAGCCAGGAACTCCACCCCCAGCTTCTGTGAATTCAAACTACAATGGAGTAAGGTTTCCCCCTCAGATACTCACAGGTCTCAGCCAGGAACTCCACCCCCAGCTTCTGTGAATTCAAACTACAATGGAGTAAGGTTTTTCGCCCAGATACTTACAAGTCTCACCCAGGAACTCCACCCCCAGCTTCTGTGAATTCAAACTACAATGGAGTTAAGTTTTTCGCCCAGATACTTACAAGTCTCAGCCAGGAACTCCACCCCCAGCATTTTATGAATTCAAACTACAATGGAGTAAGTTTTTTTCCCCAGATACTCACAACTCTCAGCCAGGAACTCCACCCCCAGCATTTTATGAATTCAAACTACAATGGAGTAAGGTTTATTCCCCAGATACTCTCAAGTCTCAGCCAGGAACCCCAACCCCAGCTTCTGTGAATTCAAACTACAATGGAGTAAGTTTTTTTCCCCAGATACTCACATGTTTCAGCCAGGAACTCCAACCCCAGCTTTTTATGAATTGAAACTACAATGGAGTAAGGTTTTTCCCCCAGATACTCACAAGTCTCAGCCAGGAACTCCACCCCCAGCTTTTTATGAATTGAACCTACAATGGAGTAAGGTTTTTCGCCCAGATACTCACAAGTCTCAGCCAGGAACTCCACCCCCAGCTTCTGTGAATTCAAACTACAATGGAGTAAGGTTTTTCACCCAGATACTTACAAGTCTCAGCCAGGAACCCCAACCCCAGCTTCTTTGAATTCAAACTACAATGGAGTAAGTTTTTTTCCCCAGATACTCACATGTCTCAGCCAGGAACTCCACCCCCAGCTTTTTATGAATTGAAACTACAATGGAGTAAGGTTCTTTCCCCAGATACTCACATGTCTCAGCCAGGAACTCCACCCCCAGCTTCTGTGAATTCAAACTACAACGGAGTAAGGTTTTTCGCCCAGATACTTACAAGTCTCAGCCAGGAACTCCACCCCCAGCTTTTTATGAATTCAAACTACAATGGAGTAAGGTTTTTTCCCCAGATACTCACAAGTCTCAGCCAGGAACTCCACCCCCAGCTTCTGTGAATTCAAACTACAATGGAGTAAGGTTTTTCGCCCAGATACTTACAAGTCTCACCCAGGAACTCCACCCCCAGCTTCTGTGAATTCAAACTACAATGGAGTTAAGTTTTTCGCTCAGATACTTACAAGTCTCAGCCAGGAACTCCACCCCCAGCTTTTTATGAATTGAAACTACAATGGAGTAAGGTTCTTTCCCCAGATACTCACATGTCTCAGCCAGGAACTCCACCCCCAGCTTCTGTGAATTCAAACTACAATGGAGTAAGGTTTTTCGCCCAGATACTTACAAGTCTCAGCCAGGAAGTCCACTCCCAGCTTCTGTGAATTCAAACTACAATGGAGTAAGGTTCTTTCCCCAGATACTCACATGTCTCAGCCAGGAACTCCACCCCCAGCTTCTGTGAATTCAAACTACAATGGAGTAAGGTTCTTTCCCCAGATACTCACATGTCTCAGCCAGGAACACCACCCCCAGCTTTTTGTGAATTCAAACTACAATGAAGTAAGGTTTTCCCCCGAGATACTCACAAGTCTCAGCCAGGAACCCCAACCCCAGCTTCTGTGAATTCAAACTACAATGGAGTAAGTTTTTTTCCCCAGATACTCAAATGTCTCAGCCAGGAACTCCACCCCCAGCTTTTTATGAATTGAAACTACAATGGAGTAAGGTTTTTCGCCCAGATACTCACAAGTCTCAGTCAGGAACTCCAACCCCAGCTTCTGTGAATTCAAACTACAATGGAGTAAGTTTTTTCCCCCAGATACTCTCATGTCTCAGCCAGGAACTCCACCCCCAGCTTTTTATGAATTGAAACTACAATGGAGTAATGTTTTCCCCCCAGATACTCACAGGTCTCAGCCAGGAACTCTACCCCCAGCTTTTTATGAATTGAACCTACAATGGAGTAAGGTTTTTCGCCCAGATACTCACAGGTCTGAGCCAGGAACTCCACCCCCAGCTTCTGTGAATTCAAACTACAATGGAGTAAGGTTTTTCGCCCAGATACTTACAAGTCTCAGCCAGGAAGTCCACTCCCAGCTTCTGTGAATTCAAACTACAATGGAGTAAGGTTCTTTCCCCAGATACTCACATGTCTCAGCCAGGAACTCCACCCCCAGCTTCTGTGAATTCAAACTACAATGGAGTAAGGTTTTCCCCCCAGATACTCACATGTCTCAGCCAGGAACTCCACCCCTAGCTTCTGTGAATTGAAACTACAATGGAGTAAGGTTTTCCCCCCAGATACTCACAAGTCTCAGCCAGGAACTCCACCCCCAGCTTCTGTGAATTCAAACTACAATGGAGTAAGGTTTTCCCCCCAGGTACTCACATGTCTCAGCCAGGAACTCCTCCCCCAGATTTTTATGAATTGAAACTACAATGGAGTAAGGTTTTTCCCCAGATACTCACAGGTCTCAGCCAGGAACTCCACCCCCAGCTTCTGTGAATTCAAACTACAATGGAGTAAGGTTTCCCCCTCAGATACTCACAGGTCTCAGCCAGGAACTCCACCCCCATCTTCTGTGAATTCAAACTACAATGGAGTAAGGTTTTTCGCCCAGATACTTACAAGTCTCACCCAGGAACTCCACCCCCAGCTTCTGTGAATTCAAACTACAATGGAGTTAAGTTTTTCGCCCAGATACTTACAAGTCTCAGCCAGGAACTCCACCCCCAGCATTTTATGAATTCAAACTACAATGGAGTAAGGTTTTTTCCCCAGATACTCACAACTCTCAGCCAGGAACTCCACCCCCAGCATTTTATGAATTCAAACTACAATGGAGTAAGGTTTATTCCCCAGATACTCTCAAGTCTCAGCCAGGAACCCCAACCCCAGCTTCTGTGAATTCAAACTACAATGGAGTAAGTTTTTTTCCCCAGATACTCACATGTTTCAGCCAGGAACTCCAACCCCAGCTTTTTATGAATTGAAACTACAATGGAGTAAGGTTTTTCCCCCAGATACTCACAAGTCTCAGCCAGGAACTCCACCCCCAGCTTTTTATGAATTGAACCTACAATGGAGTAAGGTTTTTCGCCCAGATACTCACAAGTCTCAGCCAGGAACTCCACCCCCAGCTTCTGTGAATTCAAACTACAATGGAGTAAGGTTTTTCACCCAGATACTTACAAGTCTCAGCCAGGAACCCCAACCCCAGCTTCTTTGAATTCAAACTACAATGGAGTAAGTTTTTTTCCCCAGATACTCACATGTCTCAGCCAGGAACTCCACCCCCAGCTTTTTATGAATTGAAACTACAATGGAGTAAGGTTCTTTCCCCAGATACTCACATGTCTCAGCCAGGAACTCCACCCCCAGCTTCTGTGAATTCAAACTACAATGGAGTAAGGTTTTTCGCCCAGATACTTACAAGTCTCAGCCAGGAACTCCACCCCCAGCTTTTTATGAATTCAAACTACAATGGAGTAAGGTTTTTTCCCCAGATACTCACAAGTCTCAGCCAGGAACTCCACCCCCAGCTTCTGTGAATTCAAACTACAATGGAGTAAGGTTTTTCGCCCAGATACTTACAAGTCTCACCCAGGAACTCCACCCCCAGCTTCTGTGAATTCAAACTACAATGGAGTTAAGTTTTTCGCCTAGATACTTACAAGTCTCAGCCAGGAACTCCACCCCCAGCATTTTATGAATTCAAACTACAATGGAGTAAGGTTTTTTCCCCAGATACTCACAAGTCTCAGCCAGGAACTCCACCCCCAGCATTTTATGAATTCAAACTAAAATGGAGTAAGGTTTTTTCCCCAGATACTCACAAGTCTCAGCCAGGAACCCCAACCCCAGCTTCTGTGAATTCAAACTACAATGGAGTAAGTTTTTTCCCCCAGATACTCACATGTCTCAGCCAGGAACTCCAACCCCAGCTTTTTATGAATTGAAACTACAATGGAGTAAGGTTTTTCCCCCAGATACTCACAAGTCTCAGCCAGGAACTCCACCCCCAGCTTTTTATGAATTGAACCTACAATGGAGTAAGGTTTTTCGCCCAGATACTCACAAGTCTCAGCCAGGAACTCCACCCCCAGCTTCTGTGAATTCAAACTACAATGGAGTAAGGTTTTTCGCCCAGATACTTACAAGTCTCAGCCAGGAAGTCCACTCCCAGCTTCTGTGAATTCAAACTACAATGGAGTAAGGTTCTTTCCCCAGATACTCACATGTCTCAGCCAGGAACTCCACCCCCAGCTTCTGTGAATTCAAACTACAATGGAGTAAGGTTTTCCCCCCAGATACTCACATGTCTCAGCCAGGAACACCACCCCCAGCTTTTTGTGAATTCAAACTACAATGAAGTAAGGTTTTCCCCCGAGATACTCACAAGTCTCAGCCAGGAACCCCAACCCCAGCTTCTGTGAATTCAAAGTACAATGGAGTAAGTTTTTTTCCCCAGATACTCACATGTCTCAGCCAGGAACTCCACCCCCAGCTTTTTATGAATTGAAACTACAATGGAGTAAGGTTTTTCGCCCAGATACTCACAAGTCTCAGTCAGGAACTCCAGCCCCAGCTTCTGTGAATTCAAACTACAATGGAGTAAGTTTTTCCCCCCAGATACTTTCATGTCTCAGCCAGGAACTCCACCCCCAGCTTTTTATGAATTGAAACTACAATGGAGTAATGTTTTCCCCCCAGATACTCACAGGTCTCAGCCAGGAACTCCACCCCCAGCTTTTTATGAATTGACCCTACAATGGAGTAAGGTTTTTCGCCCAGATACTCACAGGTCTGAGCCAGGAACTCCACCCCCAGCTTCTGTGAATTCACACTACAATGGAGTAAGGTTTTTCGCCCAGATACTTACAAGTCTCAGCGAGGAAGTCCACTCCCAGATTCTGTGAATTCAAACTACAATGGAGTAAGGTTCTTTCCCCAGATACTCACATGTCTCAGCCAGGAACTCCACCCCCAGCTTCTGTGAATTGAAACTACAATGGAGTAAGGTTTTCCCCCCAGATACTCACAAGTCTCAGCCAGGAACTCCACCCCCAGCTTTTTATGAATTGAACCTACAATGGAGTAAGGTTTTTCGCCCAGATACTCAAAAGTCTCAGCCAGGAACTCCACCCCCAGCTTCTGTGAATTCAAACTACAATGGAGTAAGGTTTTTCGCCCAGATACTTACAAGTCTCAGCCAGGAAGTCCACTCCCAGCTTCTGTGAATTCAAACTACAATGGAGTAAGGATCTTTCCCCAGATGCTCACATGTCTCAGCCAGGAACTCCACCCCCAGCGTCTGTGAATTCAAACTACAATGGAGTTAGGTTTTCCCCCCAGGTACTCACATGTCTCAGCCAGGAACTCCTCCCCCAGATTTTTATGAATTGAAACTACAATGGAGTAAGGTTTTTCCCCAGATACTCACAGGTCTCAGCCAGAAACTCCACCCCCAGCTTCTGTGAATTCAAACTACAATGGAGTAAGGTTTCCCCCTCAGATACTCACAGGTCTCAGCCAGGAACTCCACACCCAGCTTCTGTGAATTCAAACTACAATGGATTAAGTTTTTTCCCCCAGATACTCACAAGTCTCAGCCAGGAACTCCACCCCCAGCTTCTGTGAATTCAAACTAGAATGGAGTAAGGTTTTTCGCCCAGATACTTAGAAGTCTCAGCCAGGAACTCCACCCCCAGCTTTTTATGAATTCAAACTACAATGGAGTAAGGTTTTTTCCCCAGATACTCACAAGTCTCAGCCAGGAACTCCACCCCCAGCTTCTGTGAATTCAAACTACAATGGAGAAAGGTTTTTTCCCCAGATACTCACAAGTCTCAGCCAGGAACTCCACCCCCAGCTTCTGTGAATTCAAACTACAATGGAGTAAGGTTTTCCCCCGTGATACTCACAAGTCTCAGCCAGGAACTCCACCCCCAGCTTCTGTGCATTCAAACTACAATGGAGTAAGGTTTTTTCCCCAGATACTCACATGTCTCAGCCAGGAACTCCACCCCCAGCTTCTGTGAATTCAAACTACAATGGAGTAAGGTTTTCCCCCGTGATACTCACAAGTCTCAGCCAGGAACTCAACCCCCAGCATTTTATTAATTGAAACTACAATGGAGTAAGGTTTTTCCCCCAGATACTCACAAGTCTCAGCAAGGAACTCCACCCCCAGCTTTTTTTGAATTGAACCTACAATGGAGTAAGGTTTTCCCCCCAGATACTCACAAGTCTCAGCCAGGAACTCCACCCCCAGCTTCTGTGAATTCAAACTACAATGGAGTAAGGTTTTTCGCCCAGATACTTACAAGTCTCAGCCAGGAACTCCACCCCCAGCATTTTATGAATTCAAACTACAATGGAGTAAGATTTTTTCCTCAGATACTCACAAGTCTCAGCCAGGAACCCCAACCCCAGCTTCTGTGAATTCAAACTACAATGGAGTAAGTTTTTTTCCCCAGATACTCACAAGTCTCACCCAGGAACTCCACCCCCTGCTTCTGTGAATTCAAACTACAATGGAGTAAGGTTTTTTTTCCCAGATACTCACATGTCTCAGCCAGGAACTCCACCCCGAGCTTTTTTTGAATTGAACCTACAATGGAGTAAGGTTTTCCCCCCCAGATACTCACAAGTCTCAGCCAGGAACTCCACCCCCAGCTTCTGTGAATTCAAACTACAATGGAGTAAGGTTTTTCGCCCAGATACTTACAAGTCTCAGCCAGGAACTCCACCCCCAGCATTTTATGAATTCAAACTACAATGGAGTAAGATTTTTTCCTCAGATACTCACAAGTCTCAGCCAGGAACCCCAACCCCAGCTTCTGTGAATTCAAACTACAATGGAGTAAGTTTTTTTCCCCAGATACTCACAAGTCTCACCCAGGACCTCCACCCCCCAGCTTTTTATGAATTGAACCTACAATGGAGTAAGGTTTTTCGCCCAGATACTCACAAGTCTCAGCCAGGAACTCCACCCCCAGCTTCTGTGAATTCAAACTACAATGGAGTAAGGTTTTTCGCCCAGATACTTACAAGTCTCAGCCAGGAACTCCACCCCCAGCATTTTATGAATTCAAACTACAATGGAGTAAGGTTTTTTCCCCAGATACTCACAAGTCTCAGCCAGGAACCCCAACCCCAGCTTCTGTGAATTCAAACTACAATGGAGTAAGTTTTTTTCGCCAGATACTCACATGTCTGAGCCAGGAACTCCAACCCCAGCTTTTTATGAATTGAAACTACAATGGAGTAAGGTTTTCCCCCCAGATACTCACAAGTCTCAGCCAGGAACTCCACCCCCAGCTTTTTGTGTATTGAACCTACAATGGAGTAAGGTTTTTCGCCCAGATACTCACAAGTCTCAGCCAGGAACTCCACCCCCAGCTTCTGTGAATTCAAACTACAATGGAGTAAGGTTTTTCACCCAGATACTTACAAGTCTCAGCCAGGAAGTCCACTCCCAGCTTCTGTGAATTCAAACTACAATGGAGTAAGGTTCTTTCCCCAGATACTCACATGTCTCAGCCAGGAACTCCACCCCCAGCTTCTGTGAATTCAAACTACAATGAAGTAAGGTTTTCCCCCCAGATACTCACAAGTTTCAGCCAGGAACTCCACCCCCAGGTTTTTATGAATTGAAACTACAATGGAGTAAGGTTTTTCCCCCAGATACTTACAAGTCTCAGCCAGGAACTCCACCCCCAGCTTTTTATGAATCGAACCTACAATGGAGTAAGGTTTTTCGCCCAGATACTCACTAGTCTCAGCCAGGAACTCCAACCCCAACTTCTGTGAATTCAAACTACAATGGAGTAAGTTTTTTTCCCCAGATACTCACATGTCTCAGCCAGGAACTCCACCCCCAGCTTTTATGAATTGAAACTGCAATGGAGTAAGGTTTTCCCCCCAGATACTCACAAGTCTCAGCCAGGAACTCCACCCCTAGCTTTTTGTGAATTCAAACTACAATGAAGTAAGGTTTTTCGCCCAGATACTTACAAGTCTCAGCCAGGAACTCCACCCCCAGCATTTTATGAATTCAAACTACAATGGAGTAAGGTTCTTTCCCCAGATACTCACATGTCTCAGCCAGGAACTCCACCCCCAGCTTCTGTGAATTCAAACTACAATGGAGTAAGGTTTCCCCCCCAGATACTTACAAGTCTCACCCAGGAACTCCACCCCCAGCTTCTGTGAATTCAAACTACAATGGAGTTAAGTTTTTCGCCCAGATACTTACAAGTCTCAGCCAGGAACTCCACCCCCAGCATTTTTTGAATTCAAACTACAATGGAGTAAGGTTTTTTCCCCAGATACTCACAAGTCTCAGCCAGGAACCCCAACCCCAGCTTCTTTGAATTCAAACTACAATGGAGTAAGTTTTTTTCCCCAGATACTCACAAGTTTCAGCCAGGAACTCCACCCCCAGCTTTTTATGAATTGAAACTACAATGGAGTAAGGTTTTTCCCCCAGATACTCACAAGTCTCAGCCAGGAACTCCACCCCCAGCTTTTTATGAATCGAACCTACAATGGAGTAAGGTTTTTCGCCCAGATACTCACTAGTCTCAGCCAGGAACTCCAACCCCAGCTTCTGTGAATTCAAACTACAATGGAGTAAGTTTTTTCCCCAGATACTCACATGTCTCAGCCAGGAACTCCACCCCCAGCTTTTATGAATTGAAACTACAATGGAGTAAGGTTTTCCCCCCAGATACTCACAAGTCTCAGCCAGGAACTCCACCCCCAGCATTTTATGAATTCAAACTACAATGGAGTAAGGTTCTTTCCCCAGATACTCACATGTCTCAGCCAGGAACTCCACCGCCAGCTTCTGTGAATTCAAACTACAATGGAGTAAGGTTTCCCCCCCAGATACTTACAAGTCTCACCCAGGAACTCCACCCCCAGCTTCTGTGAATTCAAACTACAATGGAGTTAAGTTTTTCGCCAAGATACTTACAAGTCTCAGCCAGGAACTCCACCCCCAGCATTTTATGAATTCAAAGTACAATGGAGTAAGGTTTTTTCCCCAGATACTCAAAAGTCTCAGCCAGGAACCCCACCCCCAGCTTCTGTGAATTCAAACTACAATGGAGTAAGGTTTTCCCCCCACATACTCACAAGTCTCAGCCAGGAACTCCACCCCCAGCTTCTGTGAATTCAAACTACAATGGAGTAAGGTTTTCCCCCCAGATACTCACAAGTCTCAGCTAGGAACTCCACCCCCAGCTTCTGTGAATTCAAACTACAATGGAGTAAGGTTTTTCGCCCAGATACTTACAAGTCTCAGCCAGGAACCCCAACCCCAGCTTCTTTGAATTCAAACTACAATGGAGTAAGTTTTTTTCCCCAGATACTCACATGTCTCAGCCAGGAACTCCACCCCCAGCTTTTTATGAATTGAAACTACAATGGAGTAAGGTTTTCCCCCCAGATACTCACAAGTCTCAGCCAGGAACTCCACCCCCAGCTTCTGTGAATTCAAACTACAATGGAGTAAGGTTATCCCTCCAGATACTCACAAGTCTCAGCCAGGAACTCCACCCCCAGCTTCTGTGAATTCAAACTACAATGGAGTAAGGTTTTTCGCCGAGATACTTACAAGTCTCACCCAGGAACTCCACCCCCAGCTTCTGTGAATTCAAACTACAATGGAGTTAAGTTTTTCGCCCAGATACTTACAAGTCTCAGCCAGGAACTCCACCCCCAGCATTTTATGAATTCAAACTACAATGGAGTAAGGTTTTTTCCCCAGAAACTCACAAGTCTCAGCAAGGAACTCCACCCCCAGCATTTTATGAATTCAAACTACAATGGAGTAAGGTTTTTTCCCCAGATACTCACAAGTCTCAGCCAGGAACCCCAACCCCAGCTTCTGTGAATTCAAACTACAATGGAGTAAGTTTTTTTCCCCAGATACTCACATGTCTCAGCCAGGAACTCCACCCCCAGCTTCTGTGAATTCAAACTACAATGGAGTAAGGTTTTCCCCCCAGATACTCACAAGTTTCAGCCAGGAACTCCACCCCCAGCTTTTTATGAATTGAAACTACAATGGAGTAAGGTTTTTCCCCCAGATACTCACAAGTCTCAGCCAGGAACTCCACCCCCAGCTTTTTATGAATCGAACCTACAATGGAGTAAGGTTTTTCGCCCAGATACTCACTAGTCTCAGCCAGGAACTCCAACCCCAACTTCTGTGAATTCAAACTACAATGGAGTAAGTTTTTTTCCCCAGATACTCACATGTCTCAGCCAGGAACTCCACCCCCAGCATTTTATGAATTCAAACTACAATGGAGTAAGGTTTTTTCCCCAGATACTCACAAGTCTCAGCCAGGAACTCCACCCACAGCATTTTATGAATTCAAACTACAATGGAGTAAGGTTTTTTCCCCAGATACTCACAAGTCTCAGCCAGGAACCCCAACCCCAGCTTCTGTGAATTCAAACTACAATGGAGTAAGTTTTTTTCCCCAGATACTCACATGTCTCAGCCAGGAACTCCACCCCCAGCTTCTGTGAATTCAAACTACAATGGAGTAAGGTTTTCCCCCCAGATACTCACAAGTTTCAGCCAGGAACTCCACCCCCAGCTTTTTATGAATTGAAACTACAATGGAGTAAGGTTTTTCCCCCAGATACTCACAAGTCTCAGCCAGGAACTCCACCCCCAGCTTTTTATGAATCGAACCTACAATGGAGTAAGGTTTTTCGCCCAGATACTCACTAGTCTCAGCCAGGAACTCCAACCCCAACTTCTGTGAATTCAAACTACAATGGAGTAAGTTTTTTTCCCCAGATACTCACATGTCTCAGCCAGGAACTCCACCCCCAGCTTTTATGAATTGAAACTACAATGGAGTAAGGTTTTCCCCCCAGATACTCACAAGTCTCAGCCAGGAACTCCACCCCTAGCTTTTTGTGAATTCAAACTACAATGAAGTAAGGTTTTTCGCCCAGATACTTACAAGTCTCAGCCAGGAACTCCACCCCCAGCATTTTATGAATTCAAACTACAATGGAGTAAGGTTCTTTCCCCAGATACTCACATGTCTCAGCCAGGAACTCCACCCCCAGCTTCTGTGAATTCAAACTACAATGGAGTTAAGTTTTTCGCCCAGATACTTACAAGTCTCAGCCAGGAACTCCACCCCCAGCATTTTATGAATTCAAACTACAATGGAGTAAGGTTTTTTCCCCAGATACTCACAAGTCTCAGCCAGGAACCCCAACCCCAGCTTCTTTGAATTCAAACTACAATGGAGTAAGTTTTTTTCCCCAGATACTCACAAGTTTCAGCCAGGAACTCCACCCCCAGCTTTTTATGAATTGAAACTACAATGGAGTAAGGTTTTTCCCCCAGATACTCACAAGTCTCAGCCAGGAACTCCACCCCCAGCTTTTTATGAATCGAACCTACAATGGAGTAAGGTTTTTCGCCCAGATACTCACTAGTCTCAGCCAGGAACTCCAACCCCAGCTTCTGTGAATTCAAACTACAATGGAGTAAGTTTTTTCCCCAGATACTCACATGTCTCAGCCAGGAACTCCACCCCCAGCTTTTATGAATTGAAACTACAATGGAGTAAGGTTTTCCCCCCAGATACTCACAAGTCTCAGCCAGGAACTCCACCCCCAGCATTTTATGAATTCAAACTACAATGGAGTAAGGTTCTTTCCCCAAATACTCACATGTCTCAGCCAGGAACTCCACCCCCAGCTTCTGTGAATTCAAACTACAATGGAGTAAGGTTTCCCCCCCAGATACTTACAAGTCTCACCCAGGAACTCCACCCCCAGCTTCTGTGAATTCAAACTACAATGGAGTTAAGTTTTTCGCCAAGATACTTACAAGTCTCAGCCACGAACTCCACCCCCAGCATTTTATGAATTCAAAGTACAATGGAGTAAGGTTTTTTCCCCAGATACTCAAAAGTCTCAGCCAGGAACCCCACCCCCAGCTTCTGTGAATTCAAACTACAATGGAGTAAGGTTTTCCCCCCACATACTCACAAGTCTCAGCCAGGAACTCCACCCCCAGCTTCTGTGAATTCAAACTACAATGGAGTAAGGTTTTCCCCCCAGATACTCACAAGTCTCAGCTAGGAACTCCACCCCCAGCTTCTGTGAATTCAAACTACAATGGAGTAAGGTTTTTCGCCCAGATACTTACAAGTCTCAGCCAGGAACCCCAACCCCAGCTTCTTTGAATTCAAACTACAATGGAGTAAGTTTTTTTCCCCAGATACTCACATGTCTCAGCCAGGAACTCCACCCCCAGCTTTTTATGAATTGAAACTACAATGGAGTAAGGTTTTCCCCCCAGATACTCACAAGTCTCAGCCAGGAACTCCACCCCCAGCTTCTGTGAATTCAAACTACAATGGAGTAAGGTTATCCCCCCAGATACTCACAAGTCTCAGCCAGGAACTCCACCCCCAGCTTCTGTGAATTCAAACTACAATGGAGTAAGGTTTTTCGCCCAGATACTTACAAGTCTCACCCAGGAACTCCACCCCCAGCTTCTGTGAATTCAAACTACAATGGAGTTAAGTTTTTCGCCCAGATACTTACAAGTCTCAGCCAGGAACTCCACCCCCAGCATTTTATGAATTCAAACTACAATGGAGTAAGGTTTTTTCCCCAGATACTCACAAGTCTCAGCCAGGAACTCCACCCCCAGCATTTTATGAATTCAAATTACAATGGAGTAAGGTTTTTTCCCCAGATACTCACAAGTCTCAGCCAGGAACCCCAACCCCAGCTTCTGTGAATTCAAACTACAATGGAGTAAGTTTTTTTCCCCAGATACTCACATGTCTCAGCCAGGAACTCCAACCCCAGCTTTTTTTTAATTCAAACTACAATAAAGTAAGGTTTTCCCCCAAGATACTCACATGTCTCAGCCAGGAACTCCACCCCCAGCTTTTTATGAATTCAAACTACAATGGAGTAAGTTTTTTTCCCCCAGATACTCACATGTCTAAGCCAGGAACTCCACCCCCAGCTTTTTATGAATTGAAACTACAATGGAGTAAGGTTTTTCCCCCAGATACTCACAAGTCTCAGCCAGGAACTCCACCCCCAGCTTTTTTTGAATTGAATCTACAATGGAGTAAGGTTTTTCGCCCAGATACTCACAGGTCTCAGCCAGGAACTCCACCCCCAGCTTCTGTGAATTCAAACTACAATGGAGTAAGGTTTTCCCCCCAGATACTCACAAGTCTCAGCCAGGAACTCCACCCCCAGCTTCTGTGAATTCAAATTACAATGGAGTAAGGTTTTTTCCCCAGATACTCACAGGTCTCAGCCAGGAAGTCCACCCCCAGCTTCTGTGAATTCAAACTACAATGGAGTAAGGTTTTCCCCCCAGATACTCACAAGTCTCAGCCAGGAACCCCACCCCCAGCTTTTTGTGAATTCAAATTACAATGAAGTAAGGTTTTCCCCCGAGATACTCACAAGTCTCAGCCAGGAACCCCAACCCCAGCTTCTGTGAATTCAAACTACAATGGAGTAAGTTTTTTTCCCCAGATACTCACATGTCTCAGCCAGGAACTCCACACCCAGCTTTTTATGAATTGAAACTACAATGGAGTAAGGTTTTTCCCCCAGATACTCACAAGTCTCAGCCAGGAACTCCACCCCCAGCTTCTGTGAATTCAAACTACAATGGAGTAAGGTTTTTCGCCCAGATACTTACAAGTCTCACCCAGGAACTCCACACCCAGCTTCTGTGAATTCAAACTACAATGGAGTTAAGTTTTTTTCCCGAGATACTCACACGTCTCAGCCAGGAACTCCACCCCCAGCATTTTATGAATTCAAACTACAATGGAGTAAGTTTTTTTCCCCAGATACTCACACGTCTCAGCCAGGAACTCCACCCCAAGGTTCTGTGAATTCAAACTACAATGGAGTAAGGTTTTCCCCCCAGATACTCACAAGTCTCAGCCAGGAACTGCACCCCAAGCTTCTGTGAATTCAAACTACAATGCAGTAAGGTTTTCCCCCCATATACTCACAAGTCTCAGCCAGGAACTCCACCCCCAGCTTCTGTGAATTCAAACTACAATGGAGTAAGGTTTTTCGCCCAGATACTTACAAGTCTCACCCAGGAACTCCACCCCCAGCATTTTATGAATCCAAACTACAATGGAGTAAGGTTTTTTCCAAAGATACTCACAAGTCTCAGCCAGGAACCCCAACCCCAGCTTCTGTGAATTCAAACTACAATGGAGTAAGTTTTTTTCCCCAGATACTCACATGTCTCAGCCAGGAACTCCAACCCCAGCTTTTTATGAATTGAAACTACAATGGAGTAAGGTTTTTCCCCCAGATACTCACAGGTCTCAGCCAGGAACTCCACCCCCAGCTTTTTATGAATTGAACCTACAATGGAGTAAGGTTTTTCGCCCAGATATTCACAAGTCTCAGCCAGGAACTCCACTCCCAGCTTCTGTGAATTCAAACTACAATGGAGTAAGGTTTTTCGCCCAGATACTTACAAGTCTCAGCCAGGAAGTCCACTCCCAGCTTCTGTGAATTCAAACTACAATGGAGTAAGGTTCTTTCCCCAGATACTCACATATCTCAGCCAGGAACTCCACCCCCAGCTTCTGTGAATTCAAACTACAATGGAGTAAGGTTTTCCCCCCAGATACTCACAAGTCTCAGCCAGGAACTCCATCCCCAGCTTTTCATGAATTGAAACTACAATGGAGTAAGGTTTTTCCCCCAGATACTCACAAGTCTCAGCCAGGAACTCCACCCCCAGCTTTTTATGAATCGAACCTACAATGGAGTAAGGTTTTTCGCCCAGATACTCACTAGTCTCAGCCAGGAACCCCAACCCCAGCTTCTGTGAATTCAAACTACAATGGAGTAAGTTTTTTTCCCCAGATACTCACATGTCTCAGCCAGGAACTCCAACCCCAGCTTTTTATGAATTGAAACTACAATGGAGTAAGGTTTTTCCCCCAGATACTCACAAGTCTCAGCCAGGAACTCCACCCCCAGCTTTTTATGAATCGAACCTACAATGGAGTAAGGTTTTTCGCCCAGATACTCACTAGTCTCAGCCAGGAACTCCAACCCCAGCTTCTGTGAATTCAAACTACAATGGAGTAAGTTTTTTTCCCCAGATACTCACATGTCTCAGTCAGGAACTCCACCCTCAGCTTTTATGAATTGAAACTAAAATGGAGTAAGGTTTTCCCCCCAGATACTCACAAGTCTCAGCCAGGAACCCCAACCCCAGCTTCTGTGAATTCAAACTACAATGGAGTAAGTTTTTTCCTCCAGATACTCACATGTCTCAGCCAGGAACTCCACCCCCAGCTTTTTATGAATTGAAACTACAATGGAGTAAGGTTTTACGCCCAGATACTCACAAGTCTCAGGCAGGAACTCCACCCCCAGCTTCTGTGAATTCAAACTACAATGGAGTAAGGTTTTCCCCCCAGATACTCACAAGTCTCAGCCAGGAACTCCACCCCCAGCTTCTGTGAATTCAAATTACAATGGAGTAAGGTTTTTTCCCCAGATACTCACAAGTCTCAGCCAGGAAGTCCACCCCCAGCTTCTGTGAATTCAAACTACAATGGAGTAAGGTTTTCCCCCCAGATACTCACAAGTCTCAGCCAAGAACCCCACCCCCAGCTTTTTGTGAATTCAAACTACAATGAAGTAAGGTTTTCCCCCGAGATACTCAAAAGTCTCAGCCAGGAACCCCAACCCCAGCTTCTGTGAATTCAAACTACAATGGAGTAAGATTTTTTCCCCAGATACTCACAAGTCTCAGCCAGGAACTCCACCCCCAGCTTCTGTGAATTCAAACTACAATGGAGTAAGGTTTTCCCCCCAGATACTCACAAGTCTCAACCAGGAACTCCACCCCCAGCTTTTTATGAATTGAAACTACAATGGAGTAAGGTTTTTCCCCCAGATACTCACAAGTCTCAGCCAGGAACTCCACCCCCAGCTTTTTATGAATTGAACCTACAAAGGAGTAAGGTTTTTCGCCCAGATACTCACAAGTCTCAGCCAGGAACTTCACCCCCAGCTTCTGTGAATTCAAACTACAATGAAGTAAGGTTTTTCGCCCAGATACTTACAAGTCTCAGCCAGGAAGTCCACTCCCAGCTTCTGTGAATTCAAACTACAATGGAGTAAGGTTCTTTCCCCAGATACTCACATGTCTCAGCCAGGAACTCCACCCCCAGCTTCTGTGAATTCAAACTACAATGGAGTAAGGTTTTCCCCCCAGATACTCACAAGTCTCAGCCAGGAACTCCACCCCCAGCTTCTGTGAATTCAAACTACAATGGAATAAGGTTTTCCCCCCAGATACTTACAAGTCTCACCCAGGAACTCCACCCCCAGCTTCTGTGAATTCAAACTACAATGGAGTTAAGTTTTTCGCCCAGATACTTACAAGTCTCAGCCAGGAACTCCACCCCCAGCATTTTATGAATTCAAACTACAATGGAGTAAGGTTTTTCCCCCAGATACTCACAGGTCTCAGCCAGGAAATTCACCCCCAGCATTTTATGAATTCAAACTACAATGGAGAAAGGTTTTTTCCCCAGATACTCACAAGTCTCAGCCAGGAACCCCAACCCCAGCTTCTTTGAATTCAAACTACAATGGAGTAAGTTTTTTTCCCCAGATACTCACATGTCTCAGCCAGGAACTCCACCCCCAGCTTCTGTGAATTCAAACTACAATGGAGTAAGGTTTTCCCCCCAGATACTCACAAGTCTCAGCCAGGAACCCCACCCCCAGCTTCTGTGAATTCAAACTACAATGGAGTAAGGTTTTCCCCCCAGATACTCACAAGTCTCAGCCAGGAACTCCACCCCCAGCTTCTGTGAATTCAAACTACAATGGAGTAAGGTTTTTCGCCCAGATACTTACAAGTCTCACCCAGGAACTCCACCCCCAGCTTCTGTGAATTCAAACTACAATGGAGTTAAGTTTTTCGCCCAGATACTTACAAGTCTCAGCCAGGAACTCCACCCCCAGCATTTTATGAATTCAAACTACAATGGAGTAAGGTATTTTCCCCAGATACTCACAAGTCTCAGCCAGGAACTCCACCCCCAGCATTTTATGAATTCAAACTACAATGGAGTAAGGTTTTTTCCCCAGATACTCACAAGTCTCAGCCAGGAACCACAACCCCAGCTTCTGTGAATTCAAACTACAATGGAGTAAGTTTTTTTCCCCAGATACTCACATGTCTCAGCCAGGAACTCCAACCCCAGCTTTTTATGAATTGAAACTACAATGGAGTAAGGTTCTTTCCCCAGATACTCACATGTCTCAGCCAGGAACTCCACCCCCAGCTTCTGTGAATTCAAACTACAATGGAGTAAGGTTTTCCCCCCAGATACTCACAAGTCTCAGCCAGGAACTCCACCCCCAGCTTTTTATGAATTGAAACTACAATGGAGTAAGGTTTTTCCCCCAGATACTCACAAGTCTCAGCCAGGAACTCCACCCCCAGCTTTTTATGAATTTAACCTACAATGGAGTAAGGTTTTTCGCCCAGATACTCACAAGTCTCAGCCAGGAACTTCACCCCCAGCTTCTGTGAATTCAAACTACAATGGAGTAAGGTTTTTCACCCAGACACTTACAAGTCTCAGCCAGGAAGTCCACTCCCAGCTTCTGTGAATTCAAACTACAATGGAGTTAAGTTTTTCGCCCAGATACTTACAAGTCTCAGCCAGGAACTCCACCCCCAGCATTTTATGAATTCAAACTACAATGGAGTAAGGTTTTTCCCCCAGATACTCGCAAGTCTCAGCCAGGAACTCCACCCCCAGCATTTTATGAATTCAAACTACAATGGAGTAAGGTTTTTTCCCCAGATACTCACAGGTCTCAGCCAGGAACCCCAACCCCAGCTTCTTTGAATTCAAACTACAATGGAGTAAGTTTTTTTCCCCAGATACTCACATGTCTCAGCCAGGAACTCCACCCCCAGCTTCTGTGAATTCAAACTACAATGGAGTAAGGTTTTCCCCCCAGATACTCACAAGTCTCAGCCAGGAACCCCACCCCCAGCTTCTGTGAATTCAAACTACAATGGAGTAAGGTTTTCCCCCCAGATACTCACAAGTCTCAGCCAGGAACTCCACCCCCAGCTTCTGTGAATTCAAACTACAATGGAGTAAGGTTTTTCGCCCAGATACTTACAAGTCTCACCCAGGAACTCCACCCCCAGCTTCTGTGAATTCAAACTACAATGGAGTTAAGTTTTTCGCCCAGATACTTACAAGTCTCAGCCAGGAACTCCACCCCCAGCATTTTATGAATTGAAACTACAATGGAGTAAGGTTCTTTCCCCAGATACTCACATGTCTCAGCCAGGAACTCCACCCCCAGCTTCTGTGAATTCAAACTACAATGGAGTAAGGTTTTTCCCCCAGATACTCACAAGTCTCAGCCAGGAACTCCACCCCCAGCTTTTTATGAATTTAACCTACAATGGAGTAAGGTTTTTCGCCCAGATACTCACAAGTCTCAGCCAGGAACTTCACCCCCAGCTTCTGTGAATTCAAACTACAATGGAGTAAGGTTTTTCACCCAGACACTTACAAGTCTCAGCCAGGAAGTCCACTCCCAGCTTCTGTGAATTCAAACTACAATGGAGTTAAGTTTTTCGCCCAGATACTTACAAGTCTCAGCCAGGAACTCCACCCCCAGCATTTTATGAATTCAAACTACAATGGAGTAAGGTTTTTCCCCCAGATACTCGCAAGTCTCAGCCAGGAACTCCACCCCCAGCATTTTATGAATTCAAACTACAATGGAGTAAGGTTTTTTCCCCAGATACTCACAGGTCTCAGCCAGGAACCCCAACCCCAGCTTCTTTGAATTCAAACTACAATGGAGTAAGTTTTTTTCCCCAGATACTCACATGTCTCAGCCAGGAACTCCACCCCCAGCATTTTATGAATTCAAACTACAATGGAGTAAGGTTTTTTCCCCAGATACTCACAGGTCTCAGCCAGGAACCCCAACCCCAGCTTCTTTGAATTCAAACTACAATGGAGTAAGTTTTTTTCCCCAGATACTCACAAGTCTCAGCCAGGAACTCCACCCCCAGCTTCTGTGAATTCAAACTACAATGGAGTAAGGTTTTCCCCCCAGATACTCACAAGTCTCAGCCAGGATCTCCACCCCCAGCTTCTGTGAATTCAAACTACAATGGAGTAAGGTTTTTCGCCCAGATACTTACAAGTCTCACCCAGGAACTCCACCCCCAGCTTCTGTGAATTCAAACTACAATGGAGTTAAGATTTTCGCCCAGATACTTACAAGTCTAAGGCCAGGAACTCCACCCACAGCATTTTATGAATTCAAACTACAATGGAGTAACGTTTTTTCCCCAGATACTCACATGTCTCAGCCAGGAACTCCACCCCCAGCATTTTATGAATTCAAACTACAATGGAGTAAGGTTTTTTCCCCAGATACTCACAAGTCTCAGCCAGGAACCCCAACCCCAGCTTCTGTGAATTCAAACTACAATGGAGTAAGTTTTTTTCCCCAGATATTCACATGTCTCAGCCAGGAACTCCAACCCCAGCTTTTTATGAATTGAAACTACAATGGAGTAAGGTTTTTCCCCCAGATACTCACAAGTCTCAGCCAGGAACTCCACCCCCAGCTTTTTATGAATTGAACCTACAATGGAGTAAGGTTTTTCGCCCAGATACGAACAAGTCTCAGCCAGGAACTTCACCCCCAGCTTCTGTGAATTCAAACTACAATGGAGTAAGGTTTTTCACCCAGATACTTACAAGTCTCAGCCAGGAACTCCACCCCCAGCATCTGTGAATTCAAACTACAATGGAGTAAGGTTTTTTGCCCAGATACTTACAAGTCTCACCCAGGAACTCCACCCCCAGCTTCTGTGAATTCAAACTACAATGGAGTAAGGTTTTCCCCCGAGATACTCACAAGTCTCAGCCAGGAACTCCACCCCCAGCTTTTTATGAATTGAAACTACAATGGAGTAAGGTTTTTCCCCCAGATACTCACAAGTCTCAGCCAGGAACTCCACCCCCAGCTTTTTATGAATCGAACCTACAATGGAGTAAGGTTTTTCGCCCAGATACTCACTAGTCTCAGCCAGGAACTCCAACCCCAGCTTCTGTGAATTCAAACTACAATGGAGTAAGTTTTTTTTCCCCAGATACTCACATGTCTCAGCCAGGAACTCCACCCCCAGCTTTTATGAATTGAAACTACAATGGAGTAATGTTTTCCCCCAGGATACTCACAAGTCTCAGCCAGGAACTCCACCCCCAGCTTTTTATGAATTGAACCTACAACGGAGTAAGGTTTTTCACCCAGATACTCACTAGTCTCAGCCAGGAACTCCACCCCCAGCATTTTATGAATTCAAACTACAATGGAGTAAGGTTTTCCCCCCAGATACTCACAAGTCTCAGCCAGGAACTCCACCCCCAGCTTCTGTGAATTCAAACTACAATGGAGAAAGGTTTTTCGCCCAGATACTTACAAGTCTCACCCAGGAACTCCACCCCCAGCTTCTGTGAATTCAAACTACAATGCAGTAAGGTTTTCCCCCCAGATACTCACAAGTCTCAGCCAGGAACTCCACCCCCAGCATTTTATGAATTCAAACTACAATGGAGTAAGTTTTTTTCCCGAGATACTCACACGTCTCAGCCAGGAACTCCACCCCCAGCTTCTGTGAATTCAAACTACAATGGAGTAAGGTTTTCCCCCGATACTCACAAGTCTCAGCCAGGAACTCCACACCAAGCTTCTGTGAATTCAAACTACAATGCAGTAAGGTTTTCCCTCCAGATACTCACAAGTCTCAGCCAGGAACTCCACCCCCAGCTTCTGTGAATTCAAACTACAATGGAGTAAGGTTTTTCGCCCAGATACTTACAAGTCTCACCCAGGAACTCCACCCCCAGCATTTTATGAATCCAAACTACAATGGAGTAAGGTTTTTTCCCCAGATACTCACAAGTCTCAGCCAGGAACTCCACCCCCACCTTTTAATGAATTCAAACTACAATGGAGTAAGGTTTTTTCCCCAGATACTCACATGTCTCAGCCAGGAACCCCAACCCCAGCTTCTTTGAATTCAAATTACAATGGAGTAAGTTTTTTCCCCAGATACTCACATGTCTCAGCCAGGAACTCCACCCCCAGCTTCTGTGAATTCAAACTACAATGGAGTAAGGTTTTCCCCCCAGATACTCACAAGTCTCAGCCAGGAACTCCACCCCCAGCTTCTGTGAATTCAAACTACAATGGAGTAAGGTTTTCCCCCCAGATACTCACAAGTCTCAGCCAGGAACTCCACCCCCAGCTTCTGTGAAATCAAACTACAATGGAGTAAGGTTTTTCGCCCAGATACTTACAAGTCTCAGCCAGGAACTCCACCCCCAGCTTCTGTGAATTCAAACTACAATGGAGTAAGGTTTTCCCCCCAGATACTCACAAGTCTCAGCCAGGAACTCCACCCCCAGCTTTTTATGAATTGAAACTACAATGGAGTAAGGTTTTTCCCCCAGATACTCACAAGTCTCAGCCAGGAACTCCACCCCCAGCTTTTTATGAATCGAACCTACAATGGAGTAAGGTTTTTCGCCCAGATACTCACTAGTCTCAGCCAGGAACTCCAACCCCAGCTTCTGTGAATTCAAACTACAATGGAGTAAGTTTTTCCCCCAGATACTCACATGTCTCAGCCAGGAACTCCACCCCCAGCTTTTATGAATTGAAACTACAATGGAGTAAGGTTTCCCCCCCAGATACTCACAAGTCTCAGCCAGGAACTCCACCCCCAGCTTTTTATGAATTGAACCTACAATGGAGTAAGGTTTTTCGCCCAGATACTCACAAGTCTCAGCCTGGAACTCCACCCCCAGCTTCTGTGAATTCAAACTACAATGGAGTAAGGTTTTCCCCCCAGATACTCACAAGTCTCAGCCAGGAACTCCACCCCCAGCTTTTTATGAATTCAAACTACAATGCAGTAAGGTTTTCCCCCCAGAAACTCACAAGTCTCAGCCATTTATTCCACCCCCAGCTTCTGTGAATTCAAACTACAATGGAGTAAGGTTTTTCGCCCAGATACTTACAAGTCTCACCCAGGAACTCCACCCCCAGTTTCTGTGAATTCAAACTACAATGGAGTTAAGTTTTTCGCCCAGATACTTACAAGTCTCAGCCAGGAACTCCACCCCCAGCATTTTATGAATCCAAACTACAATGGAGTAAGGTTTTTTCCCCAGATACTCACTAGTCTCAGCCAGGAACTCCAACCCCAGCTTCTGTGAATTCAAACTACAATGGAGTAAGTTTTTCCCCCAGATACTCACATGTCTCAGCCAGGAACTCCACCCCCAGCTTTTATGAATTGAAACTACAATGGAGTAAGGTTTTTCCCCCAGATACTCACAGGTCTCAGCCAGGAAATTCACCCCCAGCATTTTATGAATTCAAACTACAATGGAGAAAGGTTTTTTCCCCAGATACTCACAAGTCTCAGCCAGGAACCCCAACCCCAGCTTCTTTGAATTCAAACTACAATGGAGTAAGTTTTTTTCCCCAGATACTCACATGTCTCAGCCAGGAACTCCACCCCCAGCTTCTGTGAATTCAAACTACAATGGAGTAAGGTTTTCCCCCCAGATACTCACAAGTCTCAGCCAGGAACCCCACCCCCAGCTTCTGTGAATTCAAACTACAATGGAGTAAGGTTTTCCCCCCAGATACTCACAAGTCTCAGCCAGGAACTCCACCCCCAGCTTCTGTGAATTCAAACTACAATGGAGTAAGGTTTTTCGCCCAGATACTTACAAGTCTCACCGAGGAACTCCACCCCCAGCTTCTGTGAATTCAAACTACAATGGAGTTAAGTTTTTCGCCCAGATACTTACAAGTCTCAGCCAGGAACTCCACCCCCAGCATTTTATGAATTCAAACTACAATGGAGTAAGGTATTTTCCCCAGATACTCACAAGTCTCAGCCAGGAACTCCACCCCCAGCATTTTATGAATTCAAACTACAATGGAGTAAGGTTTTTTCCCCAGATACTCACAAGTCTCAGCCAGGAACCCCAACCCCAGCTTCTGTGAATTCAAACTACAATGGAGTAAGTTTTTTTCCCCAGATACTCACATGTCTCAGCCAGGAACTCCAACCCCAGCTTTTTATGAATTGAAACTACAATGGAGTAAGGTTCTTTCCCCAGATACTCACATGTCTCAGCCAGGAACTCCACCCCCAGCTTCTGTGAATTCAAACTACAATGGAGTAAGGTTTTCCCCCCAGATACTCACAAGTCTCAGCCAGGAACTCCACCCCCAGCTTTTTATGAATTGAAACTACAATGGAGTAAGGTTTTTCCCCCAGATACTCACAAGTCTCAGCCAGGAACTCCACCCCCAGCTTTTTATGAATTGAACCTACAATGGAGTAAGGTTTTTCGCCCAGATACTCACAAGTCTCAGCCAGGAACTTCACCCCCAGCTTCTGTGAATTCAAACTACAATGGAGTAAGGTTTTTCACCCAGACACTTACAAGTCTCAGCCAGGAAGTCCACTCCCAGCTTCTGTGAATTCAAACTACAATGGAGTTAAGTTTTTCGCCCAGATACTTACAAGTCTCAGCCAGGAACTCCACCCCCAGCATTTTATGAATTCAAACTACAATGGAGTAAGGTTTTTCCCCCAGATACTCGCAAGTCTCAGCCAGGAACTCCACCCCCAGCATTTTATGAATTCAAACTACAATGGAGTAAGGTTTTTTCCCCAGATACTCACAGGTCTCAGCCAGGAACCCCAACCCCAGCTTCTTTGAATTCAAACTACAATGGAGTAAGTTTTTTTCCCCAGATACTCACATGTCTCAGCCAGGAACTCCACCCCCAGCTTCTGTGAATTCAAACTACAATGGAGTAAGGTTTTCCCCCCAGATACTCACAAGTCTCAGCCAGGAACCCCACCCCCAGCTTCTGTGAATTCAAACTACAATGGAGTAAGGTTTTCCCCCCAGATACTCACAAGTCTCAGCCAGGAACTCCACCCCCAGCTTCTGTGAATTCAAACTACAATGGAGTAAGGTTTTTCGCCCAGATACTTACAAGTCTCACCCAGGAACTCCACCCCCAGCTTCTGTGAATTCAAACTACAATGGAGTTAAGTTTTTCGCCCAGATACTTACAAGTCTCAGCCAGGAACTCCACCCCCAGCATTTTATGAATTGAAACTACAATGGAGTAAGGTTCTTTCCCCAGATACTCACATGTCTCAGCCAGGAACTCCACCCCCAGCTTCTGTGAATTCAAACTACAATGGAGTAAGGTTTTTCCCCCAGATACTCACAAGTCTCAGCCAGGAACTCCACCCCCAGCTTTTTATGAATTTAACCTACAATGGAGTAAGGTTTTTCGCCCAGATACTCACAAGTCTCAGCCAGGAACTTCACCCCCAGCTTCTGTGAATTCAAACTACAATGGAGTAAGGTTTTTCACCCAGACACTTAAAAGTCTCAGCCAGGAAGTCCACTCCCAGCTTCTGTGAATTCAAACTACAATGGAGTTAAGTTTTTCGCCCAGATACTTACAAGTCTCAGCCAGGAACTCCACCCCCAGCATTTTATGAATTCAAACTACAATGGAGTAAGGTTTTTCCCCCAGATACTCGCAAGTCTCAGCCAGGAACTCCACCCCCAGCATTTTATGAATTCAAACTACAATGGAGTAAGGTTTTTTCCCCAGATACTCACAGGTCTCAGCCAGGAACCCCAACCCCAGCTTCTTTGAATTCAAACTACAATGGAGTAAGTTTTTTTCCCCAGATACTCACATGTCTCAGCCAGGAACTCCACCCCCAGCATTTTATGAATTCAAACTACAATGGAGTAAGGTTTTTTCCCCAGATACTCACAGGTCTCAGCCAGGAACCCCAACCCCAGCTTCTTTGAATTCAAACTACAATGGAGTAAGTTTTTTTCCCCAGATACTCACAAGTCTCAGCCAGGAACTCCACCCCCAGCTTCTGTGAATTCAAACTACAATGGAGTAAGGTTTTCCCCCCAGATACTCACAAGTCTCAGCCAGGATCTCCACCCCCAGCTTCTGTGAATTCAAACTACAATGGAGTAAGGTTTTTCGCCCAGATACTTACAAGTCTCACCCAGGAACTCCACCCCCAGCTTCTGTGAATTCAAACTACAATGGAGTTAAGATTTTCGCCCAGATACTTACAAGTCTAAGGCCAGGAACTCCACCCACAGCATTTTATGAATTCAAACTACAATGGAGTAACGTTTTTTCCCCAGATACTCACATGTCTCAGCCAGGAACTCCACCCCCAGCATTTTATGAATTCAAACTACAATGGAGTAAGGTTTTTTCCCCAGATACTCACAAGTCTCAGCCAGGAACCCCAACCCCAGCTTCTGTGAATTCAAACTACAATGGAGTAAGTTTTTTTCCCCAGATATTCACATGTCTCAGCCAGGAACTCCAACCCCAGCTTTTTATGAATTGAAACTACAATGGAGTAAGGTTTTTCCCCCAGATACTCACAAGTCTCAGCCAGGAACTCCACCCCCAGCTTTTTATGAATTGAACCTACAATGGAGTAAGGTTTTTCGCCCAGATACGAACAAGTCTCAGCCAGGAACTTCACCCCCAGCTTCTGTGAATTCAAACTACAATGGAGTAAGGTTTTTCACCCAGATACTTACAAGTCTCAGCCAGGAACTCCACCCCCAGCATCTGTGAATTCAAACTACAATGGAGTAAGGTTTTTTGCCCAGATACTTACAAGTCTCACCCAGGAACTCCACCCCCAGCTTCTGTGAATTCAAACTACAATGGAGTAAGGTTTTCCCCCCAGATACTCACAAGTCTCAGCCAGGAACTCCACCCCCAGCTTTTTATGAATTGAAACTACAATGGAGTAAGGTTTTTCCCCCAGATACTCACAAGTCTCAGCCAGGAACTCCACCCCCAGCTTTTTATGAATCGAACCTACAATGGAGTAAGGTTTTTCGCCCAGATACTCACTAGTCTCAGCCAGGAACTCCAACCCCAGCTTCTGTGAATTCAAACTACAATGGAGTAAGTTTTTTTTCCCCAGATACTCACATGTCTCAGCCAGGAACTCCACCCCCAGCTTTTATGAATTGAAACTACAATGGAGTAATGTTTTCCCCCAGGATACTCACAAGTCTCAGCCAGGAACTCCACCCCCAGCTTTTTATGAATTGAACCTACAACGGAGTAAGGTTTTTCACCCAGATACTCACTAGTCTCAGCCAGGAACTCCACCCCCAGCA
The DNA here is from genome assembly GCA_023053685.1 of Diadophis punctatus similis. Taxonomy (NCBI): domain Eukaryota; kingdom Metazoa; phylum Chordata; class Lepidosauria; order Squamata; family Dipsadidae; genus Diadophis; species Diadophis punctatus. The sequence continues at coordinate 4,370,149 of JALIGW010000045.1, forward strand.
TTTTATGAATTCAAACTACAATGGAGTAAGGTTTTCCCCCCAGATACTCACAAGTCTCAGCCAGGAACTCCACCCCCAGCTTCTGTGAATTCAAACTACAATGGAGAAAGGTTTTTCGCCCAGATACTTACAAGTCTCACCCAGGAACTCCACCCCCAGCTTCTGTGAATTCAAACTACAATGCAGTAAGGTTTTCCCCCCAGATACTCACAAGTCTCAGCCAGGAACTCCACCCCCAGCATTTTATGAATTCAAACTACAATGGAGTAAGTTTTTTTCCCGAGATACTCACACGTCTCAGCCAGGAACTCCACCCCCAGCTTCTGTGAATTCAAACTACAATGGAGTAAGGTTTTCCCCCGATACTCACAAGTCTCAGCCAGGAACTCCACACCAAGCTTCTGTGAATTCAAACTACAATGCAGTAAGGTTTTCCCTCCAGATACTCACAAGTCTCAGCCAGGAACTCCACCCCCAGCTTCTGTGAATTCAAACTACAATGGAGTAAGGTTTTTCGCCCAGATACTTACAAGTCTCACCCAGGAACTCCACCCCCAGCATTTTATGAATCCAAACTACAATGGAGTAAGGTTTTTTCCCCAGATACTCACAAGTCTCAGCCAGGAACTCCACCCCCACCTTTTAATGAATTCAAACTACAATGGAGTAAGGTTTTTTCCCCAGATACTCACATGTCTCAGCCAGGAACCCCAACCCCAGCTTCTTTGAATTCAAATTACAATGGAGTAAGTTTTTTCCCCAGATACTCACATGTCTCAGCCAGGAACTCCACCCCCAGCTTCTGTGAATTCAAACTACAATGGAGTAAGGTTTTCCCCCCAGATACTCACAAGTCTCAGCCAGGAACTCCACCCCCAGCTTCTGTGAATTCAAACTACAATGGAGTAAGGTTTTCCCCCCAGATACTCACAAGTCTCAGCCAGGAACTCCACCCCCAGCTTCTGTGAAATCAAACTACAATGGAGTAAGGTTTTTCGCCCAGATACTTACAAGTCTCAGCCAGGAACTCCACCCCCAGCTTCTGTGAATTCAAACTACAATGGAGTAAGGTTTTCCCCCCAGATACTCACAAGTCTCAGCCAGGAACTCCACCCCCAGCTTTTTATGAATTGAAACTACAATGGAGTAAGGTTTTTCCCCCAGATACTCACAAGTCTCAGCCAGGAACTCCACCCCCAGCTTTTTATGAATCGAACCTACAATGGAGTAAGGTTTTTCGCCCAGATACTCACTAGTCTCAGCCAGGAACTCCAACCCCAGCTTCTGTGAATTCAAACTACAATGGAGTAAGTTTTTCCCCCAGATACTCACATGTCTCAGCCAGGAACTCCACCCCCAGCTTTTATGAATTGAAACTACAATGGAGTAAGGTTTCCCCCCCAGATACTCACAAGTCTCAGCCAGGAACTCCACCCCCAGCTTTTTATGAATTGAACATACAATGGAGTAAGGTTTTTCGCCCAGATACTCACAAGTCTCAGCCTGGAACTCCACCCCCAGCTTCTGTGAATTCAAACTACAATGGAGTAAGGTTTTCCCCCCAGATACTCACAAGTCTCAGCCAGGAACTCCACCCCCAGCTTTTTATGAATTCAAACTACAATGCAGTAAGGTTTTCCCCCCAGAAACTCACAAGTCTCAGCCATTTATTCCACCCCCAGCTTCTGTGAATTCAAACTACAATGGAGTAAGGTTTTTCGCCCAGATACTTACAAGTCTCACCCAGGAACTCCACCCCCAGTTTCTGTGAATTCAAACTACAATGGAGTTAAGTTTTTCGCCCAGATACTTACAAGTCTCAGCCAGGAACTCCACCCCCAGCATTTTATGAATCCAAACTACAATGGAGTAAGGTTTTTTCCCCAGATACTCACTAGTCTCAGCCAGGAACTCCAACCCCAGCTTCTGTGAATTCAAACTACAATGGAGTAAGTTTTTCCCCCAGATACTCACATGTCTCAGCCAGGAACTCCACCCCCAGCTTTTATGAATTGAAACTACAATGGAGTAAGGTTTCCCCCCCAGATACTCACAAGTCTCAGCCAGGAACTCCACCCCCAGCTTTTTATGAATTGAACCTACAATGGAGTAAGGTTTTTCGCCCAGATACTCACAAGTCTCAGCCTGGAACTCCACCCCCAGCTTCTGTGAATTCAAACTACAATGGAGTAAGGTTTTCCCCCCAGATACTCACAAGTCTCAGCCAGGAACTCCACCCCCAGCTTTTTATGAATTCAAACTACAATGCAGTAAGGTTTTCCCCCCAGAAACTCACAAGTCTCAGCCATTTATTCCACCCCCAGCTTCTGTGAATTCAAACTACAATGGAGTAAGGTTTTTCGCCCAGATACTTACAAGTCTCACCCAGGAACTCCACCCCCAGTTTCTGTGAATTCAAACTACAATGGAGTTAAGTTTTTCGCCCAGATACTTACAAGTCTCAGCCAGGAACTCCACCCCCAGCATTTTATGAATCCAAACTACAATGGAGTAAGGTTTTTTCCCCAGATACTCACAAGTCTCAGCCAGGAACTCCATCCCCAGCATTTTATGAATTCAAACTACAATGGAGTAAGGTTTTTTCCCCAGATACTCACAAGTCTCAGCCAGGAACCCCAACCCCAGCTTCTGTGAATTCAAACTACAATGGAGTAAGTTTTTTTCCCCAGATACTCACATGTCTCAGCCAGGAACTCCAACCCCAGCTTTTTATGAATTGAACCTACAATGGAGTAAGGTTTTTCGCCCAGATACTCACTAGTCTCAGCCAGGAACTCCAACCCCAGCTTCTGTGGATTCAAACTACAATGGAGTAAGTTTTTCCCCCAGATACTCACATGTCTCAGCCAGGAACTCCACCCCCAGCTTTTATGAATTGAAACTACAATGGAGTAAGGTTCCCCCCCCCCGATACTCACAAGTCTCAGCCAGGAACTCCACCCCCAGCTTTTTATGAATTGAACCTACAATGGAGTAAGGTTTTTCGCCCAGATACTCACAAGTCTCAGCCTGGAACTCCTCCCCCAGCTTCTGTGAATTCAAACTACAATGGAGTAAGGTTTTTCCCCCAGATACTCACAAGTCTCAGCCAGGAACTCCACCCCCAGCTTTTTGTGAATTCAAACTACAATAAATTAAGGTTTTCCCCCGAGATACTCACAAGTCTCAGCCAGGAACCCCAACCCCAGCTTCTGTGAATTCAAACTACAATGGAGTAAGTTTTTTCCCCCAGATACTCACATGTCTCAGCCAGGAACTCTACCCCCAGCTTTTTATGAATTGAAACTGCAATGGAGTAAGGTTTTTCCCCCAGATACTCACAAGTCTCAGCCAGGAACTCCACCCCCAGCTTTTTATGAATTCAAACTACAATGAAGTAAGGTTTTCCCCCGAGATACTCACATGTCTCAGCCAGGAACTCCACCCCCAGCTTTTTATGAATTGAAACTACAATGGAGTAAGGTTTTTCGCCCAGATACTCACAAGTCTCAGCCAGGAACTCCACCCCTAGCTTCTGTGAATTCAAACTACAATGGAGTAAGGTTCTTTCCCCAGATACTCACAGGTCTCAGCCAGGAACTCCACCCCCAGCTTCTGTGAATTCAAACTACAATGGAGTAAGGTTTTCCCCCCAGATACTCACATGTCTCAGCCAGGAACTCCACCCCCAGCTTTTTATGAATTGAAACTACAATGGAGTAAGGTTCTTTCCCCAGATACTCACATGTCTCAGCCAGGAACTCCACCCCCAGCTTCTGTGCATTCAAACTACAATGGAGTAAGGTTTTCCCCCCAGATACTCACAAGTCTCAGCCAGGAAGTCCACCCCCAGCTTCTGTGAATTCAAACTACAATGGAGTAAGGTTTTCCCCCCAGATACTCACAAGTCTCAGCCAGGAACTCCACCCCCAGCTTCTGTGAATTCAAACTACAATGGAGTAAGGTTTTCCCCCCAGATACTTACAAGTCTCACCCAGGAACTCCACCCCCAGCTTCTGTGAAATCAAACTACAATGGAGTTAAGTTTTTCGCCCAGATACTTACAAGTCTCAGCCAGGAACTCCACCCCCAGCATTTTATGAATTCAAACTACAATGGAGTAAGGTTTTTCCCCCAGATACTCACAAGTCTCAGCCAGGAACTCCACCCCCAGCATTTTATGAATTCAAACTACAATGGAGTAAGGTTTTTTCCCCAGATACTCACAAGTCTCAGCCAGGAACCCCAACCCCAGCTTCTTTGAATTCAAACTACAATGGAGTAAGTTTTTTTCCCCAGATACTCACATGTCTCAGCCAGGAACTCCACCCCCAGCTTTTTATGAATTGAAACTACAATGGAGTAAGGTTCTTTCCCCAGATACTCACATGTCTCAGCCAGGAACTCCACCCCCAGCTTCTGTGAATTCAAACTACAATGGAGTAAGGTTTTCCCCGCAGATACTCACAAGTCTCAGCCAGGAACCCCACCCCCAGCTTTTTATGAATTGAAACTACAATGGAGTAAGGTTTTCCCCCCAGATACTCACAAGTCTCAGCCAGGAACTCCACCCCCAGCTTTTTATGAATTGAACCTACAATGGAGTAAGGTTTTTCGCCCAGATACTTACAAGTCTCAGCCAGGAACTCCACCCCCAGCTTTTTATGAATTGAAACTACAATGGAGTAAGGTTTTTCACCCAGATACTCACAAGTCTCAGCCAGGAACTCCACCCCTAGCTTCTGTGAATTCAAACTACAATGGAGTAAGGTTCTTTCCCCAGATACTCACATGTCTCAGCCAGGAACTCCACCCCCAGCTTCTGTGAATTCAAACTACAATGGAGTAAGGTTTTCCCCCCAGATACTCACATGTCTCAGCCAGGAACTCCACCCCCAGCTTTTTATGAATTGAAACTACAATGGAGTAAGGTTCTTTCCCCAGATACTCACATGTCTCAGCCAGGAACTCCACCCCCAGCTTCTGTGAATTCAAACTACAATGGAGTAAGGTTTTCCCCCCAGATACTTACAAGTCTCACCCAGGAACTCCACCCCCAGCTTCTGTGAATTCAAACTACAATGGAGTTAAGTTTTTCGCCCAGATACTTACAAGTCTCAGCCAGGAACTCCACCCCCAGCATTTTATGAATTCAAACTACAATGGATTAAGTTTTTTCCCCCAGATACTCACAAGTCTCAGCCAGGAACTCCACCCCCAGCATTTTATGAATTCAAACTACAATGGAGTAAGGTTTTTTCCCCAGATACTCACAAGTCTCAGCCAGGAACCCCAACCCCAGCTTCTTTGAATTCAAACTACAATGGAGTAAGTTTTTTTCCCCAGATACTCACATGTCTCAGCCAGGAACTCCACCCCCAGCTTCTGTGAATTGAAACTACAATGGAGTAAGGTTTTCCCCCCAGATACTCACAAGTCTCAGCCAGGAACTCCACACCCAGCTTCTGTGAATTCAAACTACAATGGAGTAAGGTTTTCCCCCCAGATACTCACAAGTCTCACCCAGGAACTCCACCCCCAGCTTCTGTGAATTCAAACTACAATGGAGTTAAGTTTTTCGCCCAGATACTTACAAGTCTCAGCCAGGAACTCCACCCCCAGCATTTTATGAATTCAAACTACAATGGATTAAGTTTTTTCCCCCAGATACTCACAAGTCTCAGCCAGGAACTCCACCCCCAGCATTTTATGAATTCAAACTACAATGGAGTAAGGTTTTTTCCCCAGATACTCACAAGTCTCAGCCAGGAACCCCAACCCCAGCTTCTTTGAATTCAAACTACAATGGAGTAAGTTTTTTTCCCCAGATACTCACATGTCTCAGCCAGGAACTCCACCCCCAGCTTCTGTGAATTCAAACTACAATGGAGTAAGGTTTTCCCCCCAGATACTCACAAGTCTCAGCCAGGAACTCCACACCCAGCTTCTGTGAATTCAAACTACAATGGAGTAAGGTTTTCCCCCCAGATACTCACAAGTCTCAGCCAGGAACTCCACCCCCAGCTTCTGTGAATTCAAACTACAATGGAGTAAGGTTTTTCGCCCAGATACTTACAAGTCTCACCCAGGAACTCCACCCCCAGCTTCTGTGAATTCAAACTACAATGGAGTAAGGTTTTTCGCCCAGATACTTACAAGTCTCAGCCAGGAACTCCACCCCCAGCTTCTGTGAATTCAAACTACAATGGAGTAAGGTTTTCCCCCCAGATACTCACAAGTCTCAGCCAGGAACTCCACCCCCAGCTTTTTATGAATTGAAACAACAATGGAGTAAGGTTTTTCCCCCAGATACTCACAAGTCTCAGCCAGGAACTCCACCCCCAGCTTTTTGTGAATCGAACCTACAATGGAGTAAGGTTTTTCGCCCAGATACTCACTAGTTCAGCCAGGAACTCCAACCCCAGCTTCTGTGAATTCAAACTACAATGGAGTAAGTTTTTTTCCCCAGATACTCACATGTCTCAGCCAGGAAATCCACCCCCAGCTTTTATGAATTGAAACTACAATGGAGTAAGGTTTTCCCCCAGGATACTCACAAGTCTCAGCCAGGAACTCCACCCCCAGCTTTTTATGAATTGAACCTACAACGGAGTAAGGTTTTTCACCCAGATACTCACTAGTCTCAGACAGGAACTCCACCCCCAGCATTTTATGAATTCAAACTACAATGGAGTAAGGTTTTCCCCCCAGATACTCACAAGTCTCAGCCAGGAACTCCATCCCCAGCATTTTATGAATTCAAACTACAATGGAGTAAGTTTTTTTCCCGAGATACTCACACGTCTCAGCCAGGAACTCCACCCCCAGCTTCTGTGAATTCAAACTACAATGGAGTAAGGTTTTCCCCCCAGATACTCACAAGTCTCAGTCAGGAACTCCACCCCAAGCTTCTGTGAATTCAAACTACAATGCAGTAAGGTTTTCCCCCCAGATACTCACAAGTCTCAGCCAGGAACTCCACCCCCAGCTTCTGTGAATTCAAACTACAATGGAGTAAGGTTTTTCGCCCAGATACGTACAAGTCTCACCCAGGAACTCCACCCCCAGCATTTTATGAATCCAAACTACAATGGAGTAAGGTTTTTTCCCCAGATACTCACAAGTCTCAGCCAGGAACTCTACCCCCAGCTTTTTATGAATTCAAACTACAATGGAGTAAGGTTTTTTCCCCAGATACTCACAAGTCTCAGCCAGGAAACCCAACCCCAGCTTCTGTGAATTCAAACTACAATGGAGTAAGTTTTTTTCCCCAGATACTCACATGTCTCAGCCAGGAACTCCAACCCCAGCTTTTTATGAATTGAAACTACAATGGAGTAAGGTTTTTCCCCCAGATACTCACAAGTCTCAGCCAGGAACTCCACCCCCAGCTTTTTATGAATTGAACCTACAATGGAGTAAGGTTTTTCGCCCAGATACTCACAAGTCTCAGCCTGGAACTCCACCCCCAGCTTCTGTGAATTCAAACTACAATGGAGTAAGGTTTTCCCCCCAGATACTCACAAGTCTCAACCAGGAACTCCACCCCCAGCTTTTTATGAATCCAAACTACAATGGAGTAAGGTTTTTTCCCCAGATACTCACAAGTCTCAGCCAGGAACTCCATCCCCAGCATTTTATGAATTCAAACTACAATGGAGTAAGGTTTTTTCCCCAGATACTCACAAGTCTCAGCCAGGAACCCAAACCCCAGCTTCTGTGAATTCAAACTACAATGGAGTAAGTTTTTTTCCCCAGATACTCACATGTCTCAGCCAGGAACTCCAACCCCAGCTTTTTATGAATTGAAACTACAATGGAGTAAGGTTTTTCCCCCAGATACTCACAAGTCTCAGCCAGGAACTCCACCCCCAGCTTTTTATGAATTGAACCTACAATGGAGTAAGGTTTTTCGCCCAGATACTCACTAGTCTCAGCCAGGAACTCTAACCCCAGCTTCTGTGAATTCAAACTACAATGGAGTAAGTTTTTCCCCCAGATACTCACATGTCTCAGCCAGGAACTCCACCCCCAGCTTTTATGAATTGAAACTACAATGGAGTAAGGTTTTCCCCCCAGATACTCACAAGTCTCAGCCAGGAACTCCACCCCCAGCTTTTTATTAATTCAACCTACAATGGAGTAAGGTTTTCCCCCCAGATACTCACAAGTCTCAGCCAGGAACTCCACCCCCAGCTTTTTATGAATTGAAACTACAATGAAGTAAGGTTTTTCCCCCAGATACTCACAAGTCTCAGCCAGGAACTCCACCCCCAGCTTTTTATGAATTGAACCAACAATGGAGTAAGGTTTTTCGCCCAGATACTCACAAGTCTCAGCCAGGAACTTCACCCCCAGCTTCTGTGAACTCAAACTACAATGGAGTAAGGTTTTTCGCCCAGATACTTACAAGTCTCAGCCAGGAAGTCCACTCCCAGCTTCTGTGAATTCAAACTACAATGGAGTAAGGTTTTCCCCCCAGATACTCACAAGTCTCAGCCAGGAACTCCACCCCCAGCTTCTGTGAATTCAAACTACAATGGAATAAGTTTTTCCCCCCAGATACTTACAAGTCTCACCCAGGAACTCCACCCCCAGCTTCTGTGAATTCAAACTACAATGGAGTTAAGTTTTTCGCCCAGATACTTACAAGTCTCAGCCAGGAACTCCACCCCCAGCATTTTATGAATTCAAACTACAATGGATTAAGTTTTTTCCCCCAGATACTCACAAGTCTCAGCCAGGAACTCCACCCCCAGCATTTTATGAATTCAAACTACAATGGAGTAAGGTTTTTTCCCCAGATACTCACAAGTCTCAGCCAGGAACCCCAACCCCAGCTTCTTTGAATTCAAACTACAATGGAGTAAGTTTTTTTCCCCAGATACTCACATGTCTCAGCCAGGAACTCCACCCCCAGCTTCTGTGAATTCAAACTACAATGGAGTAAGGTTTTCCCCCCAGATACTCACAAGTCTCAGCCAGGAACTCCACACCCAGCTTCTGTGAATTCAAACTACAATGGAGTAAGGTTTTCCCCCCAGATACTCACAAGTCTCAGCCAGGAACTCCACCCCCAGCTTTTGTGAATTCAAACTACAATGGAGTAAGGTTTTTCGCCCAGATACTTACAAGTCTCACCCAGGAACTCCACCCCCAGCTTCTGTGAATTCAAACTACAATGGAGTTAAGTTTTTCGCCCAGATACGTACAAGTCTCAGCCAGGAACTCCACCCCCAGCATTTTATGAATTCAAACTACAATGGAGTAAGGTTTTTTCCCCAGATACTCACAAGTCTCAGCCAGGAACTCCACCCCCAGCATTTTATGAATTCAAACTACAATGGAGTAAGGTTTTTTCCCCAGATACTCACAAGTCTCAGCCAGGAACCCCAACCCCAGCTTCTGTGAATTCAAACTACAATGGAGTAAGTTTTTTTCCCCAGATACTCACATGTCTCAGCCAGGAACTCCAACCCCAGCTTTTTATGAATTGAAACTACAATGGAGTAAGGTTTTTCCCCCAGATACTCACAAGTCTCAGCCAGGAACTCCACCCCCAGCTTTTTATGAATTGAACCTACAATGGAGTAAGGTTTTTCGCCCAGATACTCACAAGTCTCAGCCAGGAACTCCACCCCCAGCTTCTGTGAATTCAAACTACAATGGAGTAAGGTTTTTCGCCCAGATACTTACAAGTCTCAGCCAGGAACTCCACCCCCAGCTTCTGTGAATTCAAACTACAATGGAGTAAGGTTTTCCCCCCAGATACTCACAAGTCTCAGCCAGGAACTCCACCCCCAGCTTTTTATGAATTGAAACAACAATGGAGTAAGGTTTTTCCCCCAGATACTCACAGGTCTCAGCCAGGAACTCCACCCCCAGCTTTTTGTGAATCGAACCTACAATGGAGTAAGGTTTTTCGCCCAGATACTCACTAGTCTCAGCCAGGAACTCCAACCCCAGCATCTGTGAATTCAAACTACAATGGAGTAAGTTTTTTTCCCCAGATACTCACATGTCTCAGCCAGGAAATCCACCCCCAGCTTTTATGAATTGAAACTACAATGGAGTAAGGTTTTCCCCCAGGATACTCACAAGTCTCAGCCAGGAACTCCACCCCCAGCTTTTTATGAATTGAACCTACAACGGAGTAAGGTTTTTCACCCAGATACTCACTAGTCTCAGACAGGAACTCCACCCCCAGCATTTTATGAATTCAAACTACAATGGAGTAAGTTTTTTTCCCGAGATACTCACACGTCTCAGCCAAGAACTCCACCCCCAGCTTCTGTGAATTCAAACTACAATGGAGTAAGGTTTTCCCCCCAGATACTCACAAGTCTCAGTCAGGAACTCCACCCCAAGCTTCTGTGAATTCAAACTACAATGCAGTAAGGTTTTCCCCCCAGATACTCACAAGTCTCAGCCAGGAACTCCACCCCCAGCTTCTGTGAATTCAAACTACAATGGAGTAAGGTTTTTCGCCCAGATACGTACAGGTCTCACCCAGGAACTCCACCCCCAGCATTTTATGAATCCAAACTACAATGGAGTAAGGTTTTTTCCCCAGATACTCACAAGTCTCAGCCAGGAACTCTACCCCCAGCTTTTTATGAATTCAAACTACAATGGAGTAAGGTTTTTTCCCCAGATACTCACAAGTCTCAGCCAGGAAACCCAACCCCAGCTTCTGTGAATTCAAACTACAATGGAGTAAGTTTTTTTCCCCAGATACTCACATGTCTCAGCCAGGAACTCCACCCCCAGCTTTTTATGAATTGAACCTACAATGGAGTAAGGTATTTCGCCCAGATACTCACAAGTCTCAGCCAGGAACTCCACCCCCAGCTTCTGTGAATTCAAACTACAATGGAGTAAGGTTTTTCGCCCAGATACTGACAAGTCTCAGCCAGGAAGTCCACTCCCAGCTTCTGTGAATTCAAACTACAATGGAGTAAGGTTCTTTCCCCAGATACTCACATGTCTCAGCCAGGAACTCCACCCCCAGCTTTTTATTAATTCAACCTACAATGGAGTAAGGTTTTTCCCCCAGATACTCACAAGTCTCAGCCAGGAACTCCACCCCCAGCTTTTTATGAATTGAAACTACAATGGAGTAAGGTTTTTCCCCCAGATACTCACAAGTCTCAGCCAGGAACTCCACCCCCAGCATTTTATGAATTCAAACTACAATGGAGTAAGGTTTTTTCCCCAGATACTCACAAGTCTCAGCCAGGAACCCCAACCCCAGCTTCTTTGAATTCAAACTACAATGGAGTAAGTTTTTTTCCCCAGATAATCACATGTCTCAGCCAGGAACTCCACCCCCAGCTTCTGTGAATTCAAACTACAATGGAGTAAGGTTTTCCCCCCAGATACTCACAAGTCTCAGCCAGGAACTCCACACCCAGCTTCTGTGAATTCAAACTACAATGGAGTAAGGTTTTCCCCCCAGATACTCACAAGTCTCAGCCAGGAACTCCACCCCCAGCTTTTGTGAATTCAAACTACAATGGAGTAAGGTTTTTCGCCCAGATACTTACAAGTCTCACCCAGTAACTCCACCCCCAGCTTCTGTGAATTCAAACTACAATGGAGTTAAGTTTTTCGCCCAGATACGTACAAGTCTCAGCCAGGAACTCCACCCCCAGCATTTTATGAATTCAAACTACAATGGAGTAAGGTTTTTTCCCCAGATACTCACAAGTCTCAGCCAGGAACTCCACCCCCAGCATTTTATGAATTCAAACTACAATGGAGTAAGGTTTTTTCCCCAGATACTCACAAGTCTCAGCCAGGAACCCCAACCCCAGCTTCTGTGAATTCAAACTACAATGGAGTAAGTTTTTTTCCCCAGATACTCACATGTCTCAGCCAGGAACTCCAACCCCAGCTTTTTATGAATTGAAACTACAATGGAGTAAGGTTTTTCCCCCAGATACTCACAAGTCTCAGCCAGGAACTCCACCCCCAGCTTTTTATGAATTGAACCTACAATGGAGTAAGGTTTTTCCCCCAGATACTCACAAGTCTCAGCCAGGAACTCCACCCCCAGCTTCTGTGAATTCAAACTACAATGGAGTAAGGTTTTTCGCCCAGATACTTACAAGTCTCAGCCAGGAACTCCACCCCCAGCTTCTGTGAATTCAAACTACAATGGAGTAAGGTTTTCCCCCCAGATACTCACAAGTCTCAGCCAGGAACTCCACCCCCAGTTTTTTATGAATTGAAACAACAATGGAGTAAGGTTTTTCCCCCAGATACTCACAGGTCTCAGCCAGGAACTCCACCCCCAGCTTTTTGTGAATCGAACCTACAATGGAGTAAGGTTTTTCGCCCAGATACTCACTAGTCTCAGCCAGGAACTCCAACCCCAGCTTCTGTGAATTCAAACTACAATGGAGTAAGTTTTTTTCCCCAGATACTCACATGTCTCAGCCAGGAAATCCACCCCCAGCTTTTATGAATTGAAACTACAATGGAGTAAGGTTTTCCCCCAGGATACTCACAAGTCTCAGCCAGGAACTCCACCCCCAGCTTTTTATGAATTGAACCTACAACGGAGTAAGGTTTTTCACCCAGATACTCACTAGTCTCAGACAGGAACTCCACCCCCAGCATTTTATGAATTCAAACTACAATGGAGTAAGGTTTTCCCCCCAGATACTCACAAGTCTCAGCCAGGAACTCCATCCCCAGCATTTTATGAATTCAAACTACAATGGAGTAAGTTTTTTTCCCGAGATACTCACACGTCTCAGCCAGGAACTCCACCCCCAGCTTCTGTGAATTCAAACTACAATGGAGTAAGGTTTTCCCCCCAGATACTCACAAGTCTCAGTCAGGAACTCCACCCCAAGCTTCTGTGAATTCAAACTACAATGCAGTAAGGTTTTCCCCCCAGATACTCACAAGTCTCAGCCAGGAACTCCACCCCCAGCTTCTGTGAATTCAAACTACAATGGAGTAAGGTTTTTCGCCCAGATACGTACAAGTCTCACCCAGGAACTCCACCCCCAGCATTTTATGAATCCAAACTACAATGGAGTAAGGTTTTTTCCCCAGATACTCACAAGTCTCAGCCAGGAACTCTACCCCCAGCTTTTTATGAATTCAAACTACAATGGAGTAAGGTTTTTTCCCCAGATACTCACAAGTCTCAGCCAGGAAACCCAACCCCAGCTTCTGTGAATTCAAACTACAATGGAGTAAGTTTTTTTCCCCAGATACTCACATGTCTCAGCCAGGAACTCCAACCCCAGCTTTTTATGAATTGAAACTACAATGGAGTAAGGTTTTTCCCCCAGATACTCACAAGTCTCAGCCAGGAACTCCACCCCCAGCTTTTTATGAATTGAACCTACAATGGAGTAAGGTTTTTCGCCCAGATACTCACAAGTCTCAGCCAGGAACTCCACCCCCAGCTTCTGTGAATTCAAACTACAATGGAGTAAGGTTTTTCGCCCAGATACTGACAAGTCTCAGCCAGGAAGTCCACTCCCAGCTTCTGTGAATTCAAACTACAATGGAGTAAGGTTCTTTCCCCAGATACTCACATGTCTCAGCCAGGAACTCCACCCCCAGCTTTTTATTAATTCAACCTACAATGGAGTAAGGTTTTTCCCCCAGATACTCACAAGTCTCAGCCAGGAACTCCACCCCCAGCTTTTTATGAATTGAAACTACAATGGAGTAAGGTTTTTCCCCCAGATACTCACAAGTCTCAGCCAGGAACTCCACCCCCAGCTTTTTATGAATCGAACCTACAATGGAGTAAGGTTTTTCGCCCAGATACTCACTAGTCTCAGCCAGGAACTCCAACCCCAGCTTCTGTGAATTCAAACTACAATGGAGTAAGTTTTTCCCCCAGATACTCACATGTCTCAGCCAGGAACTCCACCCCCAGCTTTTATGAATTGAAACTACAATGGAGTAAGGTTTCCCCCCCCAGATACTCACAAGTCTCAGCCAGGAACTCCACCCCCAGCTTTTTTATGAATTGAACCTACAATGGAGTAAGGTTTTCCCCCCAGATACTCACAAGTCTCAGCCAGGAACTCCATCCCCAGCATTTTATGAATTCAAACTACAATGGAGTAAGTTTTTTTCCCGAGATACTCACACGTCTCAGCCAGGAACTCCACCCCCAGCTTCTGTGAATTCAAACTACAATGGAGTAAGGTTTTCCCCCCAGATACTCACAAGTCTCAGTCAGGAACTCCACCCCAAGCTTCTGTGAATTCAAACTACAATGCAGTAAGGTTTTCCCCCCAGATACTCACAAGTCTCAGCCAGGAACTCCACCCCCAGCTTCTGTGAATTCAAACTACAATGGAGTAAGGTTTTTCGCCCAGATACGTACAAGTCTCACCCAGGAACTCCACCCCCAGCATTTTATGAATCCAAACTACAATGGAGTAAGGTTTTTTCCCCAGATACTCACAAGTCTCAGCCAGGAACTCTACCCCCAGCTTTTTATGAATTCAAACTACAATGGAGTAAGGTTTTTTCCCCAGATACTCACAAGTCTCAGCCAGGAAACCCAACCCCAGCTTCTGTGAATTCAAACTACAATGGAGTAAGTTTTTTTCCCCAGATACTCACATGTCTCAGCCAGGAACTCCAACCCCAGCTTTTTATGAATTGAAACTACAATGGAGTAAGGTTTTTCCCCCAGATACTCACAAGTCTCAGCCAGGAACTCCACCCCCAGCTTTTTATGAATTGAACCTACAATGGAGTAAGGTTTTTCGCCCAGATACTCACAAGTCTCAGCCAGGAACTCCACCCCCAGCTTCTGTGAATTCAAACTACAATGGAGTAAGGTTTTTCGCCCAGATACTGACAAGTCTCAGCCAGGAAGTCCACTCCCAGCTTCTGTGAATTCAAACTACAATGGAGTAAGGTTCTTTCCCCAGATACTCACATGTCTCAGCCAGGAACTCCACCCCCAGCTTTTTATTAATTCAACCTACAATGGAGTAAGGTTTTTCCCCCAGATACTCACAAGTCTCAGCCAGGAACTCCACCCCCAGCTTTTTATGAATTGAAACTACAATGGAGTAAGGTTTTTCCCCCAGATACTCACAAGTCTCAGCCAGGAACTCCACCCCCAGCTTTTTATGAATCGAACCTACAATGGAGTAAGGTTTTTCGCCCAGATACTCACTAGTCTCAGCCAGGAACTCCAACCCCAGCTTCTGTGAATTCAAACTACAATGGAGTAAGTTTTTCCCCCAGATACTCACATGTCTCAGCCAGGAACTCCACCCCCAGCTTTTATAAATTGAAACTACAATGGAGTAAGGTTTCCCCCCCCAGATACTCACAAGTCTCAGCCAGGAACTCCACCCCCAGCTTTTTTATGAATTGAACCTACAATGGAGTAAGGTTTTTCGCCCAGATACTCACAAGTCTCAGCCTGGAACTCCACCCCCAGCTTCTGTGAATTCAAACTACAATGGAGTAAGGTTTTCCCCCCAGATACTCACAAGTCTCAACCAGGAACTCCACCCCCAGCTTTTTATGAATCCAAACTACAATGGAGTAAGGTTTTTTCCCCAGATACTCACAAGTCTCAGCCAGGAACTCCATCCCCAGCATTTTATGAATTCAAACTACAATGGAGTAAGGTTTTTTCCCCAGATACTCACAAGTCTCAGCCAGGAACCCCAACCCCAGCTTCTGTGAATTCAAACTACAATGGAGTAAGTTTTTTTCCCCAGATACTCACATGTCTCAGCCAGGAACTCCAACCCCAGCTTTTTATGAATTGAAACTACAATGGAGTAAGGTTTTTCCCCCAGATACTCACAAGTCTCAGCCAGGAACTCCACCCCCAGCTTTTTATGAATTGAACCTACAATGGAGTAAGGTTTTTCGCCCAAATACTCACTAGTCTCAGCCAGGAACTCTAACCCCAGCTTCTGTGAATTCAAACTACAATGGAGTAAGTTTTTCCCCCAGATACTCACATGTCTCAGCCAGGAACTCCACCCCCAGCTTTTATGAATTGAAACTACAATGGAGTAAGGTTTTCCCCCCAGATACTCACAAGTCTCAGCCAGGAACTCCACCCCCAGCTTTTTATTAATTCAACCTACAATGGAGTAAGGTTTTTCGCCCAGATACTCACAAGTCTCAGCCTGGAACTCCACCCCCAGCTTCTGTGAATTCAAACTACAATGGAGTAAGGTTTTTCCCCAGATACTCACAAGTCTCAGCCAGGAACTCCACCCCCAGCTTTTTGTGAATTCAAACTACAATGAAGTAAGGTTTTCCCCCGAGATACTCACAAGTCTCAGCCAGGAACCCCAACCCCAGCTTCTGTGAATTCAAACTACAATGGAGTAAGTTTTTTCCCCCAGATACTCACATGTCTCAGCCAGGAACTCCACCCCCAGCTTTTTATGAATTGAACCTACAATGGAGTAAGGTTTTTCGCTCAGATACTCACAAGTCTCAGCCAGGAACTCCACCCCTAGCTTCTGTGAATTCAAACTACAATGGAGTAAGGTTCTTTCTCCAGATACTCACATGTCTCAGCCAGGAACTCCACCCCCAGTTTCTGTGAATTCAAACTACAATGGAGTAAGTTTTTCCCCCAGATACTCACATGTCTCAGCCACGAACTCCACCCCCAGCTTTTATGAATTGAAACTACAATGGAGTAAGGTTTTCCCCCCAGATACTCACAAGTCTCAGCCAGGAACTCCACCCCCAGCTTTTTATTAATTCAACCTACAATGGAGTAAGGTTTTTCGCCCAGATACTCACAAGTCTCAGCCTGGAACTCCACCCCCAGCTTCTGTGAATTCAAACTACAATGGAGTAAGGTTTTTCCCCAGATACTCACAAGTCTCAGCCAGGAACTCCACCCCCAGCTTTTTGTGAATTCAAACTACAATGAAGTAAGGTTTTCCCCCGAGATACTCACAAGTCTCAGCCAGGAACCCCAACCCCAGCTTCTGTGAATTCAAACTACAATGGAGTAAGTTTTTTCCCCCAGATACTCACATGTCTCAGCCAGGAACTCCACCCCCAGCTTTTTATGAATTGAACCTACAATGGAGTAAGGTTTTTCGCCCAGATACTCACAAGTCTCAGCCAGGAACTCCACCCCTAGCTTCTGTGAATTCAAACTACAATGGAGTAAGGTTCTTTCCCCAGATACTCACATGTCTCAGCCAGGAACTCCACCCCCAGCTTCTGTGAATTCAAACTACAATGGAGTAAGGTTTTCCCCCCAGATACTCACATGTCTCAGCCAGGAACTCCACCCCCAGCTTTTTATGAGTTGAAACTACAATGGAGTAAGGTTCTTTCCCCAGATACTCACATGTCTCAGCCAGGAACTCCACCCCCAGCTTCTGTGAATCCAAACTACAATGGAGTAAGGTTTTCCCCCCAGATACTCACAAGTCTCAGCCCGGAACTCCACCCCCAGCTTCTGTGAATTCAAACTACAATGGAGTAAGGTTTTCTCCCCAGATACTCACAACTCTCAGCCAGGAACTCCACCCCCAGCTTCTGTGAATTCAAACTACAATGGAGTGAGGTTTTTCGCCCAGATACTTACAAGTCTCAGCCAGGAACTCCACCCCCAGCATTTTATGAATTCAAACTACAATGGAGTAAGGTTTTTTCCCCAGATACTCACAAGTCTCAGCCAGGAACTCCACCCCCAGCATTTTATGAATTCAAACTACAATGGAGTAAGGTTTTTTCCCCGGATACTCACAAGTCTCAGCCAGGAACCCCACCCCCAGCTTCTGTGAATTCAAACTACAATGGAGTAAGGTTTTCCCCCCAGATACTCACAAGTCTCAGCCAGGAACTCCACCCCCAGCTTTTTATGAATTGAAACTACAATGGAGTAAGGTTTTTCCCCCAGATACTCACAAGTCTCAGCCAGGAACTCCACCCCCAGCTTTTTATGAATTGAACCTACAATGGAGTAAGGTTTTTCGCCCAGATACTCACAAGTCTCAGCCAGGAACTTCACCCCCAGCTTCTGTGAATTCAAACTACAATGGAGTAAGGTTTTTCGCCCAGATACTTACAAGTCTCAGCCAGGAAGTCCACTCCCAGCTTCTGTGAATTCAAACTACAATGGAGTAAGGTTCTTTGCCCAGATACTCACATGTCTCAGCCAGGAACTCCACCCCCAGCTTCTGTGAATTCAAACTACAATGGAGTAAGGTTTTCCCCCCAGATACTCACAAGTCTCAGCCAGGAACTCCACCCCCAGCTTCTGTGAATTCAAACTACAATGGAATAAGTTTTCCCCCCAGATACTTACAAGTCTCACACAGGAACTCCACCCCCAGCTTCTGTGAATTCAAACTACAATGGAGTTAAGTTTTTCGCCCAGATACTTACAAGTCTCAGCCAGGAACTCCACCCCCAGCATTTTATGAATTCAAACTACAATGGAGTAAGGTTTTTCCCCCAGATACTCACAAGTCTCAGCCAGGAACTTCACCCCCAGCTTCTGTGAATTCAAACTACAATGGAGTAAGGTTTTTCGCCCAGATACTTACAAGTCTCAGCCAGGAAATCCACTCCCAGCTTCTGTGAATTCAAACTACAATGGAGTAAGGTTCTTTCCCCAGATACTCACATGTCTCAGCCAGGAACTCCACCCCCAGCTTCTGTGAATTCAAACTACAATGGAGTAAGGTTTTCCCCCCAGATACTCACAAGTCTCAGCCAGGAACTCCACCCCCAGCTTCTGTGAATTCAAACTACAATGGAGTTAAGTTTTTCGCCCAGATACTTACAAGTCTCAGCCAGGAACTCCACCCCCAGCATTTTATGAATTCAAACTACAATGGAGTAAGGTTTTTCCCCCAGATACTCACAAGTCTCAGCCAGGAACTCCACCCCCAGCATTTTATGAATTCAAACTACAATGGAGTAAGGTTTTTCCCCCAGATACTCACAAGTCTCAGCCAGGAACTTCACCCCCAGCTTCTGTGAATTCAAACTACAATGGAGTAAGGTTTTTCGCCCAGATACTTACAAGTCTCAGCCAGGAAGTCCACTCCCAGCTTCTGTGAATTCAAACTACAATGGAGTAAGGTTCTTTCCCCAGATACTCACATGTCTCAGCCAGGAACTCCACCCCCAGCTTCTGTGAATTCAAACTACAATGGAGTAAGGTTTTCCCCCCAGATACTCACAAGTCTCAGCCAGGAACTCCACCCCCAGCTTCTGTGAATTCAAACTACAATGGAATAAGTTTTCCCCCCAGATACTTACAAGTCTCACACAGGAACTCCACCCCCAGCTTCTGTGAATTCAAACTACAATGGAGTTAAGTTTTTCGCTCAGATACTTACAAGTCTCAGCCAGGAACTCCACCCCCAGCATTTTATGAATTCAAACTACAATGGAGTAAGGTTTTTCCCCCAGATACTCACAAGTCTCAGCCAGGAACTCCACCCCCAGCATTTTATGAATTCAAACTACAATGGAGTAAGGTTTTTTCACCAGATACTCACAAGTCTCAGCCAGGAACCCCAACCCCAGCTTCTTTGAATTCAAACTACAATGGAGTAAGTTTTTTTCCCCAGATACTCACATGTCTCAGCCAGGAACTCCACCCCCAGCTTCTGTGAATTCAAACTACAATGGAGTAAGGTTTTCCCCCCAGATACTCACAAGTCTCAGCCAGGAACTCCACCCCCAGCTTCTGTGAATTCAAACTACAATGGAGTAAGGTTTTCCCCCAGATACTTACAAGTCTCACCCAGGAACTCCACCCCCAGCTTCTGTGAATTCAAACTACAATGGAGTTAAGTTTTTCGCCCAGATACTTACAAGTCTCAGCCAGGAACTCCACCCCCAGCATTTTATGAATTCAAACTACAATGGAGTAAGGTTTTTTCCCCAGATACTCACAAGTCTCAGCCAGGAACTCCACCCCCAGCATTTTATGAATTCAAACTACAATGGAGTAAGGTTTTTTCCCCAGATACTCACAAGTCTCAGCCAGGAACTCCACCCCAGCTTTTTGTGAATTCAAACTACAATGAAGTAAGGTTTTCCCCCCAGATACTCACAAGTCTCAGCCAGGAACCCCAACCCCAGCTTCGGTGAATTCAAACTACAATGGAGTAAGTTTTCCCCCCCAGATACTCACATGTCTCAGCCAGGAACTCCACCCCCAGCTTTTTATGAATTGAACCTACAATGGAGTAAGGTTTTTCGCCCAGATACTCACAAGTCTCAGCCAGGAACTCCACCCCTAGCTTCTGTGAATTCAAACTACAATGGAGTAAGGTTCTTTCCCCAGATACTCACATGTCTCAGCCAGGAACTCCACCCCCAGCTTCTGTGAATTCAAACTACAATGGAGTAAGGTTTTCCCCCCAGATACTCACATGTCTCAGCCAGGAACTCCACCCCCAGCTTTTTATGAGTTGAAACTACAATGGAGTAAGGTTCTTTCCCCAGATACTCACATGTCTCAGCCAGGAACTCCACCCCCAGCTTCTGTGAATTCAAACTACAATGGAGTAAGGTTTTCCCCCCAGAAACTCACAAGTCTCAGCCCGGAACTCCACCCCCAGCTTCTGTGAATTCAAACTACAATGGAGTAAGGTTTTCCCCCCAGATACTCACAAGTCTCAGCCAGGAACTCCACCCCCAGCTTCTGTGAATTCAAACTACAATGGAGTAAGGTTTTCCCCCAGATACTTACAAGTCTCACCCAGGAACTCCACCCCCAGCTTCTGTGAATTCAAACTACAATGGAGTTAAGTTTTTCGCCCAGATACTTACAAGTCTCAGCCAGGAACTCCACCCCCAGCATTTTATGAATTCAAACTACAATGGAGTAAGGTTTTTTCCCCAGATACTCACAAGTCTCAGCCAGGAACTCCACCCCCAGCATTTTATGAATTCAAACTACAATGGAGTAAGGTTTTTTCCCCAGATACTCACAAGTCTCAGCCAGGAACTCCACCCCAGCTTTTTGTGAATTCAAACTACAATGAAGTAAGGTTTTCCCCCCAGATACTCACAAGTCTCAGCCAGGAACCCCAACCCCAGCTTCGGTGAATTCAAACTACAATGGAGTAAGTTTTCCCCCCCAGATACTCACATGTCTCAGCCAGGAACTCCACCCCCAGCTTTTTATGAATTGAACCTACAATGGAGTAAGGTTTTTCGCCCAGATACTCACAAGTCTCAGCCAGGAACTCCACCCCTAGCTTCTGTGAATTCAAACTACAATGGAGTAAGGTTCTTTCCCCAGATACTCACATGTCTCAGCCAGGAACTCCACCCCCAGCTTCTGTGAATTCAAACTACAATGGAGTAAGGTTTTCCCCCCAGATACTCACATGTCTCAGCCAGGAACTCCACCCCCAGCTTTTTATGAGTTGAAACTACAATGGAGTAAGGTTCTTTCCCCAGATACTCACATGTCTCAGCCAGGAACTCCACCCCCAGCTTCTGTGAATTCAAACTACAATGGAGTAAGGTTTTCCCCCCAGAAACTCACAAGTCTCAGCCCGGAACTCCACCCCCAGCTTCTGTGAATTCAAACTACAATGGAGTAAGGTTTTCCCCCCAGATACTCACAAGTCTCAGCCAGGAACTCCACCCCCAGCTTCTGTGAATTCAAACTACAATGGAGTAAGGTTTTTCGCCCAGATACTTACAAGTCTCACCCAGGAACCCCACCCCCAGCTTCTGTGAATTCAAACTACAATGGAGTAAGGTTTTTCGCCCAGATACTTACAAGTCTCAGCCAGGAACTCCACCCCCAGCAATTTATGAATTCAAACTACAATGGAGTAAGGTTTTTCCCCAGATACTCACAAGTCTCAGCCAGGAACTCCACCCCCAGCATTTTATGAATTCAAACTACAATGGAGTAAGGTTTTTTCCCCAGATACTCACAAGTCTCAGCCAGGAACCCCACCCCCAGCTTCTGTGAATTCAAACTACAATGGAGTAAGGTTTTTCCCCCAGATATTCACAAGTCTCAGCCAGGAACTCCACCCCCAGCTTTTTATGAATTGAAACTACAATGGAGTAAGGTTTTTCCCCCAGATACTCACAAGTCTCAGCCAGGAACTCCACCCCCAGCTTTTTATGAATTGAACCTACAATGGAGTAAGGTTTTTCGCCCAGATACTCACAAGTCTCAGCCAGGAACTTCACCCCCAGCTTCTGTGAATTCAAACTACAATGGAGTACGGTTTTTCGCCCAGATACTTACAAGTCTCACCCAGGAACTCCACCCCCAGCTTCTGTGAATTCAAACTACAATGGAGTAAGGTTTTTCGCCCAGATACTTACAAGTCTCAGCCAGGAACTCCACCCCCAGCAATTTATGAATTCAAACTACAATGGAGTTAAGTTTTTCGCCCAGATACTTACAAGTCTCAGCCAGGAACTCCACCCCCAGCATTTTATGAATTCAAACTACAATGGAGTAAGGTTTTTTCCCCAGATACTCACAAGTCTCAGCCAGGAACTCCACCCCCAGCATTTTATGAATTCAAACTACAATGGAGTAAGGTTTTTTCCCCAGATACTCACAAGTCTCAGCCAGGAACCCCAACCCCAGTTTCTGTGAATTCAAACTACAATGGAGTAAGTTTATTTTCCCCAGATACTCACATGTCTCAGCCAGGAACTCCAACCCCAGCTTTTTATGAATTGAAACTACAATGGAGTAAGGTTTTTCCCCCAGATACTCACAAGTCTCAGCCAGGAACTCCACCCCCAGCTTTTTATGAATTGAACCTACAATGGAGTAAGGTTTTTCGCCCAGATACTCATAAGTCTCAGCCAGGAACTCCACCCCCAGCTTCTGTGAATTCAAACTACAATGGAGTAAGGTTTTTCGCCCAGATACTTACAAGTCTCAGCCAGGAACTCCACCCCCAGCTTCTGTGAATTCAAACTACAATGGAGTAATGTTTTCCCCCCAGATACTCACAAGTCTCAGCCAGGAACTCCAATCCCAGCTACTGTGAATTCAAACTACAATGGAGTAAGTTTTTTTCCCCAGATACTCACATGTCTCAGCCAGGAAATCCACCCCCAGCTTTTATGAATTGAAACTACAATGGAGTAAGGTTTTCCCCCAGGATACTCACAAGTCTCAGCCAGGAACTCCACCCCCAGCTTTTTATGAATTGAACCTACAACGGAGTAAGGTTTTTCACCCAGATACTCACTAGTCTCAGCCAGGAACTCCACCCCCAGCATTTTATGAATTCAAACTACAATGGAGTAAGGTTTTCCCCCCAGATACTCACAAGTCTCAGCCAGGAACTCCACCCCCAGCTTCTGTGAATTCAAACTACAATGGAGTAAGGTTTTTCGCCCAGATACTTACAAGTCTCACCCAGGAACTCCACCCCCAGCTTCTGTGAATTCAAACTACAATGCAGTAAGGTTTTCCCCCCAGATACTCACAAGTCTCAGCCAGGAACTCCACCCCCAGCATTTTATGAATTCAAACTACAATGGAGTAAGTTTTTTTCCCGAGATACTCACACGTCTCAGCCAGGAACTCCACCCCCAGCTTCTGTGAATTCAAACTACAATGGAGTAAGGTTTTCCCCCCAGATACTCACAAGTCTCAGCCAGGAACTCCACCCCAAGCTTCTGTGAATTCAAACTACAATGCAGTAAGGTTTTCCCCCCAGATACTCACAAGTCTCAGCCAGGAACTCCACCCCCAGCTTCTGTGAATTCAAACTACAATGGAGTAAGGTTTTTTGCCCAGATACGTACATGTCTCACTCAGGAAGTCCACTCCCAGCTTCTGTGAATTCAAACTACAATGGAGTAAGGTTCTTTCCCCAGATACTCACATGTCTCAGCCAGGAACTCCACCCCCAACTTCTGTGAATTCAAACTACAATGGAGTAAGGTTTTCCCCCCAGATACTCACAAGTCTCAGCCAGGAACTCCACCCCCAGCTTTTTATGAATTGAAACTACAATGGAGTAAGGTTTTTCCCCCAGATACTCACAAGTCTCAGCCAGGAACTCCACCCCCAGCTTTTTATGAATTGAACCTACAATGGAGTAAGGTTTTTCGCCCAGATACTCACTAGTCTCAGCCAGGAACTCCAACCCCAGCTTCTGTGAATTCAAACTACAATGGAGTAGGTTTTTCCCCCAGATACTCACATGTCTCAGCCAGGAACTCCACCCCCAGCTTTTTATGAATTGAACCTACAATGGAGTAAGGTTTTTCGCCCAGATACTCACAAGTCTCAGCCTGGAACTCCACCCCCAGCTTCTGTGAATTCAAACTACAATGGAGTAAGGTTTTCCCCCCAGATACTCACAAGTCTCAACCAGGAACTCCACCCCCAGCTTTTTATGAATTCAAACTACAATGCAGTAAGGTTTTCCCCCCAGATACTCACAAGTCTCAGCCAGGAACTCCACCCCCAGCTTCTGTGAATTCAAACTACAATGGAGTAAGGTTTTTTGCCCAGATACTTACAAGTCTCACCCAGGAACTCCACCCCCAGCTTCTGTGAATTCAAACTACAATGGAGTTAAGTTTTTCGCCCAGATACTTACAAGTCTCAGCCAGGAATTCCACCCCCAGCATTTTATGAATCCAAACTACAATGGAGTAAGGTTTTTTCCCCAGATACTCACAAGTCTCAGCCAGGAACTCCATCCCCAGCATTTTATGAATTCAAACTACAATGGAGTAAGGTTTTTTCCCCAGATACTCACAAGTCTCAGCCAGGAACCCCAACCCCAGCTTCTGTGAATTCAAACTACAATGGAGTAAGTTTTTTTCCCCAGATACTCACATGTCTCAGCCAGGAACTCCAACGCCAGCTTTTTATGAATTGAAACTACAATGGAGTAAGGTTTTTCCCCCAGATACTCACAAGTCTCAGCCAGGAACTCCACCCCCAGCTTTTTATGAATTGAACCTACAATGGAGTAAGGTTTTTCGCCCAGATACTCACTAGTCTCAGCCAGGAACTCCAACCCCAGCTTCTGTGAATTCAAACTACAATGGAGTAAGTTTTTCCCCCAGATACTCACATGTCTCAGCCAGGAACTCCACCCCCAGCTTTTATGAATTGAAACTACAATGGAGTAAGGTTTTCCCCCCAGATACTCACAAGTCTCAGCCAGGAACTCCATCCCCAGCTTTTTATTAATTCAACCTACAATGGAGTAAGGTTTTTCGCCCAGATACTCACAGGTCTCAACCTGGAATTCCACCCCCAGCTTCTGTGAATTCAAACTACAATGGAGTAAGGTTTTTCCCCCAGATACTCACAAGTCTCAGCCAGGAACTCCACCCCCAGCTTTTTGTGAATTCAAACTACAATGAAGTAAGGTTTTCCCCCCAGATACTCACAAGTCTCAGCCAGGAACCCCAACCCCAGCTTCTGTGAATTCAAACTACAATGGAGTAAGTTTTTTCCCCCAGATACTCACATGTCTCAGCCAGGAACTCTACCCCCAGCTATTTATGAATTGAAACTGCAATGGAGTAAGGTTTTTCCCCCAGATACTCACAAGTCTCAGCCAGGAACTCCACCCCCAGCTTTTTATGAATTCAAACTACAATGGAGTAAGTTTTTTCCCCCAGATACTCACATGTCTCAGCCAGGAACTCCACCCCCAGCTTTTTATGAATTGAACCTACAATGGAGTAAGGTTTTTCGCCCAGATACTCACAAGTCTCAACCAGGAACTCCACCCCTAGCTTCTGTGAATTCAAACTACAATGGAGTAAGGTTCTTTCCCCAGAAACTCACATGTCTCAGCCAGGAACTCCACCCCCAGCTTCTGTGAATTCAAACTACAATGGAGTAAGGTTTTCCCCCCAGATACTCACATGTCTCAGCCAGGAACTCCACCCCCAGCTTTTTATGAATTGAAACTACAATGGAGTAAGGTTCTTTCCCCAGATACTCACATGTCTCAGCCAGGAACTCCACCCCCAGCTTCTGTGAATTCAAACTACAATGGAGTAAGGTTTTCCCCCCAGATACTCACATGTCTCAGCCAGGAACTCCAACGCCAGCTTTTTATGAATTGAAACTACAATAGAGTAAGGTTTTTCCCCCAGATACTCACAAGTCTCAGCCAGGAACTCCACCCCCAGCTTTTTATGAATTGAACCTACAATGGAGTAAGGTTTTTCGCCCAGATACTCACTAGTCTCAGCCAGGAACTCCAACCCCAGCTTCTGTGAATTCAAACTACAATGGAGTAAGTTTTTCCCCCAGATACTCACATGTCTCAGCCAGGAACTCCACCCCCAGCTTTTATGAATTGAAACTACAATGGAGTAAGGTTTTCCCCCCAGATACTCACAAGTCTCAGCCAGGAACTCCATCCCCAGCTTTTTATTAATTCAACCTACAATGGAGTAAGGTTTTTCGCCCAGATACTCACAGGTCTCAACCTGGAACTCCACCCCCAGCTTCTGTGAATTCAAACTACAATGGAGTAAGGTTTTTCCCCCAGATACTCACAAGTCTCAGCCAGGAACTCCACCCCCAGCTTTTTGTGAATTCAAACTACAATGAAGTAAGGTTTTCCCCCCAGATACTCACAAGTCTCAGCCAGGAACCCCAACCCCAGCTTCTGTGAATTCAAACTACAATGGAGTAAGTTTTTTCCCCCAGATACTCACATGTCTCAGCCAGGAACTCTACCCCCAGCTTTTTATGAATTGAAACTGCAATGGAGTAATGTTTTTCCCCCAGATACTCACAAGTCTCAGCCAGGAACTCCACCCCCAGCTTTTTATGAATTCAAACTACAATGAAGTAAGGTTTTCCCCCGAGATACTCACATGTCTCAGCCAGGAACTCCACCCCCAGCTTTTTATGAATTCAATCTACAATGGAGTAAGTTTTTTCCCCCAGATACTCACATGTCTCAGCCAGGAACTCCACCCCCAGCTTTTTATGAATTGAACCTACAATGGAGTAAGGTTTTTCGCCCAGATACTCACAAGTCTCAACCAGGAACTCCACCCCTAGCTTCTGTGAATTCAAACTACAATGGAGTAAGGTTCTTTCCCCAGAAACTCACATGTCTCAGCCAGGAACTCCACCCCCAGCTTCTGTGAATTCAAACTACAATGGAGTAAGGTTTTCCCCCCAGATACTCACATGTCTCAGCCAGGAACTCCACCCCCAGCTTTTTATGAATTGAAACTACAATGGAGTAAGGTTCTTTCCCCAGATACTCACATGTCTCAGCCAGGAACTCCACCCCCAGCTTCTGTGAATTCAAACTACAATGGAGTAAGGTTTTCCCCCCAGATACTCACAAGTCTCAGCCCAGAACTCCACCCCCAGCTTCTGTGAATTCAAACTACAATGGAGTAAGGTTTTCCCCCCAGATACTCACAAGTCTCAGCCAGGAACTCCACCCCCAGCTTCTGTGAATTCAAACTACAATGGAGTAAGGTTTTTCGCCCAGATACTTACAAGTCTCACCCAGGAACTCCACCCCCAGCTTCTGTGAATTCAAACTACAATGGAGTTAAGTTTTTCGCCCAGATACTTACAAGTCTCAGCCAGGAACTCCACCCCCAGCATTTTATGAATTCAAACTACAATGGAGTAAGGTTTTTTCCCCAGATACTCACAAGTCTCAGCCAGGAACTCCAACCCCAGCCTCTGTGAATTCAAACTACAATGGAGTAATTTTTTTCCCCAGATACTCACATGTCTCAGCCAGGAACTCTACCCCCAGCTTTTTTTGAATTTAAACTGCAATGGAGTAAGGTTTTTCCCCCAGATACTCACAAGTCTCAGCCAGGAACTCCACCCCCAGCTTTTTATGAATTCAAACTACAATGAAGTAAGGTTTCCCCCCGAGATACTCACATGTCTCAGCCAGGAACTCCACCCCCAGCTTTTTATGAATTCAATCTACAATGGAGTAAGTTTTTTCCCCCAGATACTCACATGTCTCAGCAAGGAACTCCACCCCCAGCTTTTTATGAATTGACACTACAATGGAGTAAGGTTCTTTCCCCAGATACTCACATGTCTCAGCCAGGAACTCCACCCCCAGCTTCTGTGAATTCAAACTACAATGGAGTAAGGTTTTCCCCCCAGATACTCACATGTCTCAGCCAGGAACTCCACCCCCAGCTTTTTATGAATTGAAACTACAATGGAGTTAGTTTCTTTCCCCAGATACTCACATGTCTCAGCCAGGAACTCCACCCCCAGCTTCTGTGAATTCAAACTACAATGGAGTAAGGTTTTCCCCCCAGATACTCACAAGTCTCAGCCCGGAACTCCACCCCCAGCTTCTGTGAATTCAAACTACAATGGAGTAAGGTTTTCCCCCCAGATACTTACAAGTCTCACCCAGGAACTCCACCCCCAGCTTCTGTGAATTCAAACTACAATGGAGTAAGGTTTTTCGCCCAGATACTTACAAGTCTCACCCAGGAACTCCACCCCCAGCTTCTGTGAATTCAAACTACAATGAAGTTAAGTTTTTCACCCAGATACTTACAAGTCTCAGCCAGGAACTCCACCCCCAGCATTTTATGAATTCAAACTACAATGGAGTAAGGTTTTTTCCCCAGATACTCACAAGTCTCAGCCAGGAACTTCACCTCCAGCATTTTATGAATTCAAACTACAATGGAGTAAGGTTTTTTCCCCAGATACTCACAAGTCTCAGCCAGGAACCCCACCCCCAGCTTCTGTGAATTCAAACTACAATGGAGTAAGGTTTTCCCCCCAGATACTCACAAGTCTCAGCCAGGAACTCCACCCCCAGCTTTTTATGAATTGAAACTACAATGGAGTAAGGTTTTTCCCCCAGATACTCACAAGTCTCAGCCAGGAACTCCACCCCCAGCTTTTTATGAATTGAACCTACAATGGAGTAAGGTTTTTCGCCCAGATACTCACAAGTCTCAGCCAGGAACTTCACCCCCAGCTTCTGTGAATTCAAACTACAATGGAGTAAGGTTTTTCGGCCAGATATTTACAAGTCTCAGCCAGGAAGTCCACTCCCAGCTTCTGTGAATTCAAACTACAATGGAGTAAGGTTCTTTCCCCAGATACTCGCATGTCTCAGCCAGGAACTCCACCCCCAGCTTCTGTGAATTCAAACTACAATGGAGTAATGTTTTCCCCCCAGATACTCACAAGTCTCAGCCAGGAACTCCACCCCCAGCTTCTGTGAATTCAAACTACAATGGAATAAGTTTTTCCCCCCAGATACTTACAAGTCTCACCCAGGAACTCCACCCCCAGCTTCTGTGAATTCAAACTACAATGGAGTTAAGTTTTTCGCCCAGATACTTACAAGTCTCAGCCAGGAACTCCACCCCCAGCATTTTATGAATTCAAACTACAATGGAGTAAGGTTTTTCCCCCAGACACTCACAAGTCTCAGCCAGGAACTCCACCCCCAGCATTTTATGAATTCAAACTACAATGGAGTAAGGTTTTTTCACCAGATACTCACAAGTCTCAGCCAGGAACCCCAACCCCAGCTTCTTTGAATTCAAACTACAATGGAGTAAGTTTTTTTCCCCAGATACTCACATGTCTCAGCCAGGAACTCCACCCCCAGCTTCTGTGAATTCAAACTACAATGGAGTAAGGTTTTCCCCCCAGATACTCACAAGTCTCAGCCAGGAACTCCACCCCCAGCTTCTGTGAATTCAAACTACAATGGAGTAAGGTTTTCCCCCCAGATACTTACAAGTCTCAGCCAGGAACTCCACCCCCAGCTTCTGTGAATTCAAACTACAATGGAGTAAGGTTTTTCGCCCAGATACTTACAAGTCTCAGCCAGGAACTCCACCCCCAGCTTCTGTGAATTCAAACTACAATGGAGTAAGGTTTTTTCCCCAGATACTCACAAGTCTCAGCCAGGAACTCCACCCCCAGCATTTTATGAATTCAAACTAAAATGGAGTAAGGTTTTTTCCCCAGATACTCACAAGTCTCAGCCAGGAACCCCAACCCCAGCTTCTGTGAATTCAAACTACAATGGAGTAAGTTTTTTTCCCCAGATACTCACATGTCTCAGCCAGGAACTCCAACCCCAGCTTTTTATGAATTGAAACTACAATGGAGTAAGGTTTTTCCCCCAGATACTCACAAGTCTCAGCCAGGAACTCCACCCCCAGCTTTTTATGAATTGAACCTACAATGGAGTAAGGTTTTTCGCCCAGATACTCACAAGTCTCAGCCAGGAACTCCACCCCCAGCTTCTGTGAATTCAAACTACAATGGAGTAAGGTTTTCCGCCCAGATACTTACAAGTCTCAGCCAGGAACTCCACCCCCAGCTTCTGTGAATTCAAACTACAATGGAGTAAGGTTTTCCCCCCAGATACTCACAAGTCTCAGCCAGGAACTCCACCCCCAGCTTTTTATGAATTGAAACTACAATGGAGTAAGGTTTTTCCCCCAGATACTCACAAGTCTCAGCCAGGAACTCCACCCCCAGCTTTTTATGAATCGAACCTACAATGGAGTAAGGTTTTTCGCACAGATACTCACTAGTCTCAGCCAGGAACTCCAACCCCAGCTTCTGTGAATTCAAACTACAATGGAATAAGTTTTTTTCCCCAGATACTCACATGTCTCAGCCAGGAAATCCACCCCCAGCTTTTATGAATTGAAACTACAATGGAGTAAGGTTTTCCCCCAGGATACTCACAAGTCTCAGCCAGGAACTCCACCCCCAGCTTTTTATGAATTGAACCTACAACGGAGTAAGGTTTTTCACCCAGATACTCACTAGTCTCAGCCAGGAACTTCACCCCCAGCATTTTATGAATTCAAACTACAATGGAGTAAGGTTTTCCCCCCAGATACTCACAAGTCTCAGCCAGGAACTCCACCCCCAGCTTCTGTGAATTCAAACTACAATGGAGTAAGGTTTTTCGCCCAGATACTTACAAGTCTCACCCAGGAACTCCAACCCCAGCTTCTGTGAATTCAAACTACAATGCAGTAAGGTTTTCCCCCCAGATACTCACAAGTCTCAGCCAGGAACTCCACCCCCAGCATTTTATGAATTCAAACTACAATGGAGTAAGTTTTTTTCCCGAGATACTCACACGTCTCAGCCAGGAACTCCACCCCCAGCTTCTGTGAATTCAAACTACAATGGAGTAAGGTTTTCCCCCCAGATACTCACAAGTCTCAGCCAGGAACTCCACCCCAAGCTTCTGTGAATTCAAACTACAATGCAGTAAAGTTTTCCCCCCAGATACTCACAAGTCTCAGCCAGGAACTCCACCCCCAGCATTTTATGAATCCAAACTACAATGGAGTAAGGTTTTTCCCCCAGATACTCACAAGTCTCAGCCAGGAACCCCAACCCCAGCTTCTGTGAATTCAAACTACAATGGAGTAAGTTTTTTTCCCCAGATACTCACATGTCTCAGCCAGGAACTCCAACCCCAGCTTTTTATGAATTGAAACTACAATGGAGTAAGGTTTTTCCCCCAGATACTCACAAGTCTCAGCCAGGAACTCCACCCCCAGCTTTTTATGAATTGAACCTACAATGGAGTAAGGTTTTTCGCCCAGATACTCACAACTCTCAGCCAGGAACTCCACCCCCAGCTTCTGTGAATTCAAACTACAATGGAGTAAGGTTTTTCGCCCAGATACTGACAAGTCTCAGCCAGGAAGTCCACTCCCAGCTTCTGTGAATTCAAACTACAATGGAGTAAGGTCCTTTCCCCAGATACTCACATGTCTCAGCCAGGAACTCCACCCCCAACTTCTGTGAATTCAAACTACAATGGAGTAAGGTTTCCCCCCCAGATACTCACAAGTCTCAGCCAGGAATTCCACCCCCAGCTTTTTATGAATTGAACCTACAATGGAGTAAGGTTTTTCGCCCAGATACTCACAAGTCTCAGCCAGGAACTCCACCCCCAGCTTTTTATGAATCGAACCTACAATGGAGTAAGGTTTTTCGCCCACATACTCACTAGTCTCAGCCAGGAACTCCAACCCCAGCTTCTGTGAATTCAAACTACAATGGAGTAGGTTTTTCCCCCAGATACTCACATGTCTCAGCCAGGAACTCCACCCCCAGCTTTTTTGAATTGAAACTACAATGGAGTAAGGTTTCCCCCCCAGATACTCACAAGTCTCAGCCAGGAACTCCACCCCCAGCTTTTTATGAATTGAACCTACAATGGAGTAAGGTTTTTCGCCCATATACTCACAGGTCTCAGCCTGGAACTCCACCCCCAGCTTCTGTGAATTCAAACTACAATGGAGTAAGGTTTTCCCCCCAGATACTCACAAGTCTCAACCAGGAACTCCACCCCCAGCTTTTTATGAATTCAAACTACAATGCAGTAAGGTTTTCCCCCCAGATACTCACAAGTCTCAGCCAGGAACTCCACCCCCAGCTTCTGTGAATTCAAACTACAATGGAGTAAGGTTTTTCGCCCAGATACTTACAAGTCTCACCCAGGAACTCCACCCCCAGCTTCTGTGAATTCAAACTACAATGGAGTTAAGTTTTTCGCCCAGATACTTACAAGTCTCAGCCAGGAACTCCACCCCCAGCATTTTATGAATCCAAACTACAATGGAGTAAGTTTTTTTCCCCAGATACTCACAAGTCTCAGCCAGGAACTCCATCCCCAGCATTTTATGAATTCAAACTACAATGGAGTAAGGTTTTTTCCCCAGATACTCACATGTCTCAGCCAGGAACTCCACCCCCAGCTTCTGTGAATTCAAACTACAATGGAGTAAGGTTTTCCCCCCAGATACTCACATGTCTCAGCCAGGAACTCCACCCCCAGCTTTTTATGAATTGAAACTACAATGGAGTAAGTTTCTTTCCCCAGATACTCACATGTCTCAGCCAGGAACTCCACCCCCAGCTTCTGTGAATTCAAACTACAATGGAGTAAGGTTTTCCCCCCAGATACTCACAAGTCTCAGCCAGGAACTCCAACCCCAGCTTCTGTAAATTCAAACTACAATGGAGTAAGTTTTTTTCCCCAGATACTCACATGTCTCAGCCAGGAACTCCAACCCCAGCTTTTTATGAATTGAAACTACAATGGAGTAAGGTTTTTCCCCCAGATACTCACAAGTCTCAGCCAGGAACTCCACCCCCAGCTTTTTATGAATTCAACCTACAATGGAGTAAGGTTTTTCGCCCAGATACTCACAAGTCTCAGCCTGGAACTCCACCCCCAGCTTCTGTGAATTCAAACTACAATGGAGTAAGGTTTTTCCCCCAGATACTCACAAGTCTCAGCCAGGAACTCCACCCCCAGCTTTTTGTGAATTCAAACTACAATGGAGTAAGGTTTTTCGCCCAGATACTCACAAGTCTCAGCCAGGAACTCCACCCCTAGCTTCTGTGAATTCAAACTACAATGGAGTAAGGTTCTTTCCCCAGATACTCACATGTCTCAGCCAGGAACTCCACCCCCAGCTTCTGTGAATTCAAACTACAATGGAGTAAGGTTTTCCCCCCCAGATACTCACATGTCTCAGCCAGGAACTCCACCCCCAGCTTTTTATGAATTGAAACTACAATGGAGTAAGGTTCTTTCCCCAGATACTCACATGTCTCAGCCAGGAACTCCACCCCCAGCTTCTGTGAATTCAAACTACAATGGAGTAAGGTTTTCCCCCCAGATACTCACAAGTCTCAGCCTGGAACTCCACCCCCAGCTTCTGTGAATTCAAACTACAATGGAGTAAGGTTTTCCCCCCAGATACTCACAAGTCTCAGCTAGGAACTCCACCCCCAGCTTCTGTGAATTCAAACTACAATGGAGTAAGGTTTTTCGCCCAGATACTTACAAGTCTCAGCCAGGAACTCCACCCCCAGCTTCTGTGAATTCAAACTACAATGGAGTTAAGTTTTTCGCCCAGATACTTACAAGTCTCAGCCAGGAACTCCACCCCCAGCATTTTATGAATTCAAACTACAATGGAGTAAGGTTTTTTCCCCAGATACTCACATGTCTCAGCCAGGAACTCCACCCCCAGCATTTTATGAATTCAAACTACAATGGAGTAAGGTTTTTTCCCCAGATACTCACAAGTCTCAGCCAGGAACCCCAACCCCAGCCTCTGTGAATTCAAACTACAATGGAGTAAGTTTTTTTCCCCAGATACTCACATGTCTCAGCCAGGAACTCTACCCCCAGCTTTTTTTGAATTTAAACTGCAATGGAGTAAGGTTTTTCCCCCAGATACTCACAAGTCTCCTCCAGGAACTCCACCCCCAGCTTTTTATGAATTCAAACTACAATGAAGTAAGGTTTCCCCCCGAGATACTCACATGTCTCAGCCAGGAACTCCACCCCCAGCTTTTTATGAATTCAATCTACAATGGAGTAAGTTTTTTCCCCCAGATACTCACATGTCTCAGCAAGGAACTCCACCCCCAGCTTTTTATGAATTGAAACTACAATGGAGTAAGGTTTTTCGCCCAGATACTCACAAGTCTCAGCCAGGAACTCCACCCGTAGCTTCTGTGAATTCAAACTACAATGGAGTAAGGTTCTTTCCCCAGATACTCACATGTCTCAGCCAGGAACTCCACCCCCAGCTTCTGTGAATTCAAACTACAATGGAGTAAGGTTTTCCCCCCAGATACTCACATGTCTCAGCCAGGAACTCCACCCCCAGCTTTTTATGAATTGAAACTACAATGGAGTAAGGTTCTTTCCCCAGATACTCACATGTCTCAGCCAGGAACTCCACCCCCAGCATTTTATGAATCCAAACTACAATGGAGTAAGGTTTTTTCCCCAGATACTCACAAGTCTCAGCCAGGAACTCCATCCCCAGCATTTTATGAATTCAAACTACAATGGAGTAAGGTTTTTTCCCCAGATACTCACAAGTCTCAGCCAGGAACCCCAACCCCAGCTTCTGTAAATTCAAACTACAATGGAGTAAGTTTTTTTCCCCAGATACTCACATGTCTCAGCCAGGAACTCCAACCCCAGCTTTTTATGAATTGAAACTACAATGGAGTAAGGTTTTTCCCCCAGATACTCACAAGTCTCAGCCAGGAACTCCACCCCCAGCTTTTTATGAATTGAACCTACAATGGAGTAAGGTTTTTCGCCCAGATACTCACTAGTCTCAGCCAGGAACTCCAACCCCAGCTTCTGTGAATTCAAACTACAATGGAGTAAGTTTTTCCCCCAGATACTCACATGTCTCAGCCAGGAACTCCACCCCCAGCTTTTATGAATTGAAACTACAATGGAGTAAGGTTTTCCCCCAGATACTCACAAGTCTCAGCCAGGAACTCCACCCCCAGCTTTTTATTAATTCAACCTACAATGGAGTAAGGTTTTTCGCCCAGATACTCACAAGTCTCAGCCTGGAACTCCACCCCCAGCTTCTGTGAATTCAAACTACAATGGAGTAAGGTTTTTCCCCCAGATACTCACAAGTCTCAGCCAGGAACTCCACCCCCAGCTTTTTGTGAATTCAAACTACAATGAAGTAAGGTTTTCCCCCCAGATACTCACAAGTCTCAGCCAGGAACCCCAACCCCAGCTTCTGTGAATTCAAACTACAATGGAGTAAGTTTTTTCCCCCAGATACTCACATGTCTCAGCCAGGAACTCTACCCCCAGCTTTTTATGAATTGAAACTGCAATGGAGTAAGGTTTTTCCCCCAGATACTCACAAGTCTCAGCCAGGAACTCCACCCCCAGCTTTTTATGAATTGAACCTACAATGGAGTAAGGTTTTTCGCCCAGATACTCACAAGTCTCAGCCAGGAACTCCACCCCCAGCTTCTGTGAATTCAAACTACAATGGAGTAAGGTTTTCCCCCGAGATACTCACATGTCTCAGCCAGGAACTCCACCCCCAGCTTTTTATGAATTCAATCTACAATGGAGTAAGTTTTTTCCCCCAGATACTCACATGTCTCAGCCAGGAACTCCACCCCCAGCTTTTTATGAATTGAACCTACAATGGAGTAAGGTTTTTCGCCCAGATACTCACAAGTCTCAGCCAGGAACTCCACCCCTAGCTTCTGTGAATTCAAACTACAATGGAGTAAGGTTCTTTCCCCAGATACTCACATGTCTCAGCCAGGAACTCCACCCCCAGCTTCTGTGAATTCAAACTACAATGGAGTAAGGTTTTCCCCCCCAGATACTCACATGTCTCAGCCAGGAACTCCACCCCCAGCTTTTTATGAATTGAAACTACAATGGAGTAAGGTTCTTTCCCCAGATACTCACATGTCTCAGCCAGGAACTCCACCCCCAGCTTCTGTGAATTCAAACTACAATGGAGTAAGGTTTTCCCCCCAGATACTCACAAGTCTCAGCCCGGAACTCCACCCCCAGCTTCTGTGAATTCAAACTACAATGGAGTAAGGTTTTCCCCCCAGATACTCACAAGTCTCAGCTAGGAACTCCACCCCCAGCTTCTGTGAATTCAAACTACAATGGAGTAAGGTTTTTCGCCCAGATACTTACAAGTCTCACCCAGGAACTCCACCCCCAGCTTCTGTGAATTCAAACTACAATGGAGTTAAGTTTTTCGCCCAGATACTTACAAGTCTCAGCCAGGAACTCCACCCCCAGCATTTTATGAATTCAAACTACAATGGAGTAAGGTTTTTTCCCCAGATACTCACATGTCTCAGCCAGGAACTCCACCCCCAGCATTTTATGAATTCAAACAACAATGGAGTAAGGTTTTTTCCCCAGATACTCACAAGTTTCAGCCAGGAACCCCAACCCCAGCCTCTGTGAATTCAAACTACAATGGAGTAAGTTTTTTTCCCCAGATACTCACATGTCTCAGCCAGGAACTCTACCCCCAGCTTTTTTTGAATTTAAACTGCAATGGAGTAAGGTTTTTCCCCCAGATACTCACAAGTCTCAGCCAGGAACTCCACCCCCAGCTTTTTATGAATTCAAACTACAATGAAGTAAGGTTTCCCCCCGAGATACTCACATGTCTCAGCCAGGAACTCCACCCCCAGCTTTTTATGAATTCAATCTACAATGGAGTAAGTTTTTTCCCCCAGATACTCACATGTCTCAGCAAGGAACTCCACCCCCAGCTTTTTATGAATTGAAACTACAATGGAGTAAGGTTTTTCGCCCAGATACTCACAAGTCTCAGCCAGGAACTCCACCCCTAGCTTCTGTGAATTCAAACTACAATGGAGTAAGGTTCTTTCCCCAGATACTCACATGTCTCAGCCAGGAACTCCACCCCCAGTTTCTGTGAATTCAAACTACAATGGAGTAAGGTTTTCCCCCCAGATACTCACATGTCTCAGCCAGGAACTCCACCCCCAGCTTTTTATGAATTGAAACTACAATGGAGTAAGGTTCTTTCCCCAGATACTCACATGTCTCAGCCAGGAACTCCACCCCCAGCTTCTGTGAATTCAAACTACAATGGAGTAAGGTTTTCCCCCCAGATACTCACAAGTCTCAGCCAGGAACTCCACACCCAGCTTCTGTGAATTCAAACTACAATGAAGTAAGGTTTCCCCCCGAGATACTCACATGTCTCAGCCAGGAACTCCACCCCCAGCTTTTTATGAATTCAATCTACAATGGAGTAAGTTTTTTCCCCCAGATACTCACATGTCTTAGCCAGGAACTCCACCCCCAGCTTTTTATGAATTCAAACTACAATGCAGTAAGGTTTTCCCCCCAGATACTCACAAGTCTCAGCCAGGAACTCCACCCCCAGCTTTTTATGAATTGAAACTACAATGGAGTAAGGTTTTGCCCCCAGATACTCACAAGTCTCAGCCAGGAACTCCACCCCCAGCTTCTGTGAATTCAAACTACAATGGAGTAAGGTTTTCCCCCCAGATACTTACAAGTCTCAGCCAGGAACTCCACCCCCAGCTTCTGTGAATTCAAACTACAATGGAGTAAGGTTTTTCGCCCAGATACTTACAAGTCTCACCCAGGAACTCCACCCCCAGCTTCTGTGAATTCAAACTACAATGGAGTTAGGTTTTTCGCCCAGATACTTACAAGTCTCAGCCAGGAACTCCACCCCCAGCATTTTATGAATCCAAACTACAATGGAGTAAGGTTTTTCCCCCAGATACTCACAAGTCTCAGCCAGGAACTCCAACCCCAGCCTCTGTGAATTCAAACTACAATGGAGTAAGTTTTCCCCCCCAGATACTCACATGTCTCAGCCAGGAACTCCACCCCCAGCTTGTTATGAATTGAAACTACAATGAAGTAAGGTTTTCCCCCCAGATACTCACAAGTCTCAGCCAGGAACTCCACCCCCAGCTTTTTATGAATTGAACCTACAATGGAGTAAGGTTTTTCGCCCAGATACTCACAAGTCTCAGCCTGGAACTCCACCCCCAGCTTCTGTGAATTCAAACTACAATGGAGTAAGGTTTTTCCCCCAGATACTCACAAGTCTCAGCCAGGAACTCCACCCCCAGCTTCTGTGAATCCAAACTACAATGGAGTAAGGTTTTTCGCCCAGATACTCACTAGTCTCAGCCAGGAACTCCAACCCCAGCCTCTGTGAATTCAAACTACAATGGAGTAAGTTTTTCCCCCAGATACTCACATGTCTCAGCCAGGAACTCCACCCCCAGCTTTTATGAATTGAAACTACAATGGAGTAAGGTTTTCCCCCCAGATACTCACAAGTCTCAGCCAGGAACTCCACCCCCAGCTTTTTATGAATTGAACCTACAATGGAGTAAGGTTTTTCGCCCAGATACTCACAAGTCTCAGCCTGGAACTCCACCCCCAGCTTCTGTGAATTCAAACTACAATGGAGTAAGGTTTTTCCCCCAGATACTCACAAGTCTCAGCCAGGAACTCCACCCCCAGCTTCTGTGAATTCAAACTACAATGGAGTAAGGTTTTCCCCCCAGATACTCACATGTCTCAGCCAGGAACTCCACCCCCAGCTTTTTATGAATTGAAACTACAATGGAGTAAGGTTCTTTCCCCAGATACTCACATGTCTCAGCCAGGAACTCCACCCCCAGCTTCTGTGAATTCAAACTACAATGGAGTAAGGTTTTCCCCTCAGATACTCACAAGTCTCAGCCCGGAACTCCACCCCCAGCTTCTGTGAATTCAAACTACAATGGAGTAAGGTTTTCCCCCCAGACACTCACAAGTCTCAGCCAGGAACTCCACCCCCAGCATTTTATGAATTCAAACTACAATGGAGTAAGGTTATTTCCCCAGATACTCACAAGTCTCAGCCAGGAACCCCAACCCCAGCCTCTGTGAATTCAAACTACAATGGAGTAAGTTTTTTTCCCCAGATACTCACATGTCTCAGCCAGGAACTCCACCCCCAGCTTTTTATGAATTTAAACTGCAATGGAGTAAGGTTTTTCCCCCAGATACTCACAAGTCTCAGCCAGGAACTCCACCCCCAGCTTTTTATGAATTCAAACTACAATGAAGTAAGGTTTCCCCCCGAGATACTCACATGTCTCAGCCAGGAACTCCACCCCCAGCTTTTTATGAATTCAATCTACAATGGAGTAAGTTTTTCCCCCAGATACTCACATGTCTCAGCAAGGAACTCCACCCCCAGCTTTTTATGAATTGAAACTACAATGGAGTAAGGTTTTTCCCCCAGATACTCACAAGTCTCAGCCAGGAACTCCACCCCCAGCTTTTTATGAATTGAACCTACAATGGAGTAAGGTTTTTCGCCCAGATACTCACAAGTCTCAGCCAGGAACTCCACCCCCAGCTTCTGTGAATTCAAACTACAATGGAGTAAGGTTTTTCGCCCAGATACTGACAAGTCTCAGCCAGGAAGTCCACTCCCAGCTTCTTTGAATTCAAACTACAATGGAGTAAGGTTCTTTCCCCAGATACTCACATGTCTCAGCCAGGAACTCCACCCCCAACTTCTGTGAATTCAAACTACAATGGAGTAAGGTTTTTCGCCCAGATACTCACTAGTCTCAGCCAGGAACTCCAACCCCAGTTTCTGTGAATTCAAACTACAATGGAGTAGGTTTTTCCCCCAGATACTCACATGTCTCAGCCAGGAACTCCACCCCCAGCTCTTATGAATTGAAACTACAATGGAGTAAGGTTTCCCCCCCAGATACTCACAAGTCTCAGCCAGGAACTCCACCCCCAGCTTTTTATGAATTGAACCTACAATGGAGTAAGGTTTTTCGCCCAGATACTCACAAGTCTCAGCCTGGAACTCCACCCCCAGCTTCTGTGAATTCAAACTACAATGGAGTAAGGTTTTCCCCCCAGATACTCACAAGTCTCAACCAGGAACTCCACCCCCAGCTTTTTATGAATTCAAACTACAATGCAGTAAGGTTTCCCCCCCAGATACTCACAAGTCTCAGCCAGGAACTCCACCCCCAGCTTCTGTGAATTCAAACTACAATGGAGTAAGGTTTTTCGCCCAGATACTTACAAGTCTCACCCAGGAACTCCACCCCCAGCTTCTGTGAATTCAAACTACAATGGAGTAAAGTTTTTCGCCCAGATACTTACAAGTCTCAGCCAGGAACTCCACCCCCAGCATTTTATGAATCCAAACTACAATGGAGTAAGGTTTTTTCCCCAGATACTCACAAGTCTCAGCCAGGAACTCCATCCCCAGCATTTTATGATTTCAAACTACAATGGAGTAAGGTTTTTTCCCCAGATACTCACAAGTCTCAGCCAGGAACCCCAACCCCAGCTTCTGTGAATTCAAACTACAATGGAGTAAGTTTTTTTCCCCAGATACTCACATGTCTCAGCCAGGAACTCCAACCCCAGCTTTTTATGAATTGAAACTACAATGGAGTAAGGTTTTTCCCCCAGATACTCACAAGTCTCAGCCAGGAACTCCACCCCCAGCTTTTTATGAATTGAACCTACAATGGAGTAAGGTTTTTCGCCCAGATACTCACTAGTCTCAGCCAGGAACTCCAACCCCAGCTTCTGTGAATTCAAACTACAATGGAGTAAGTTTTTCCCCAGATACTCACATGTCTCAGCCAGGAACTCCACCCCCAGCTTTTATGAATTGAAACTACAATGGAGTAAGGTTTTCCCCCCAGATACTCACAAGTCTCAGCCAGGAACTCCACCCCCAGCTTTTTATTAATTCAACCTACAATGGAGAAAGGTTTTTCGCCCAGATACTCACAAGTCTCAGCCAGGAACCCCAACCCCAGCTTCTGTGAATTCAAACTACAATGGAGTAAGTTTTTTCCCCCAGATACTCACATGTCTCAGCCAGGAACTCTACCCCCAGCTTTTTATGAATTGAAACTGCAATGGAGTAAGGCTTTTCCCCCAGATACTCACAAGTCTCAGCCAGGAACTCCACCCCCAGCTTTTTATGAATTCAAACTACAATGAAGTAAGGTTTTCCCCCGAGATACTCACATGTCTCAGCCAGGAACTCCACCCCCAGCTTTTTATGAATTCAATCTACAATGGAGTAAGTTTTTTCCCCCAGATACTCACATGTCTCAGCCAGGAACTCCACCCCCAGCTTTTTATGAATTGAACCTACAATGGAGTAAGGTTTTTCGCCCAGATACTCACAAGTCTCAGCCAGGAACTCCACCCCTAGCTTCTGTGAATTCAAACTACAATGGAGTAAGGTTTTCCCCCCAGATACTCACAAGTCTCAGCCAGGAACTCCACCCCCAGCTTCTGTGAATTCAAACTACAATGGAGTAAGGTTTTTCGCCCAGATACTTACAAGTCTCACCCAGGAACTCCACCCCCAGCTTCTGTGAATTCAAACTACAATGGAGTTAAGTTTTTCGCCCAGATACTTACAAGTCTCAGCCAGGAACTCAACCCCCAGCATTTTATGAATTCAAACTACAATGGAGTAAGGTTTTTTCCCCAGATACTCACAAGTCTCAGCCAGGAACTCCACCCCCAGCATTTTATGAATTCAAACTACAATGGAGTAAGGTTTTTTCCCCAGATACTCACAAGTCTCAGCCAGGAACCCCAACCCCAGCCTCTGTGAATTCAAACTACAATGGAGTAAGTTTTTTTCCCCAGATACTCACATGTCTCAGCCAGGAACTCTACCCCCAGCTTTTTATGAATTTAAACTGCAATGGAGTAAGGTTTTTCCCCCAGATACTCACAAGTCTCAGCCAGGAACTCCACCCCCAGCTTTTTATGAATTCAAACTACAATGAAGTAAGGTTTCCCCCCGAGATACTCACATGTCTCAGCCAGGAACTCCACCCCCAGCTTTTTATGAATTCAATCTACAATGGAGTAAGTTTTTTCCCCCAGATACTCACATGTCTCAGCAAGGAACTCCACCCCCAGCTTTTTATGAATTGAAACTACAATGGAGTAAGGTTTTTCGCCCAGATACTCACAAGTCTCAGCCAGGAACTCCACCCCTAGCTTCTGTGAATTCAAACTACAATGGAGTAAGGTTCTTTCCCCAGATACTCACATGTCTCAGCCAGGAACTCCACCCCCAGCTTCTGTGAATTCAAACTACAATGGAGTAAGGTTTCCCCCCGAGATACTCACATGTCTCAGCCAGGAACTCCACCCCCAGCATTTTATGAATTCAAACTACAATGGAGTAAGGTTTTTTCCCCAGATACTCACAAGTCTCAGCCAGGAACCCCAACCCCAGACTCTGTGAATTCAAACTTCAATGGAGTAAGTTTTTTTCCCCAGATACTCACATGTCTCAGCCAGGAACTCTACCCCCAGCTTTTTATGAATTTAAACTGCAATGGAGTAAGGTTTTTCCCCCAGATACTCACAAGTCTCAGCCAGGAACTCCACCCCCAGCTTTTTATGAATTCAAACTACAATGAAGTAAGGTTTCCCCCCGAGATACTCACATGTCTCAGCCAGGAACTCCACCCCCAGCTTTTTATGAATTCAATCTACAATGGAGTAAGTTTTTCCCCCAGATACTCACATGTCTCAGCAAGGAACTCCACCCCCAGCTTTTTATGAATTGAAACTACAATGGAGTAAGGTTTTTCCCCCAGATACTCACAAGTCTCAGCCAGGAACTCCACCCCCAGCTTTTTATGAATTGAACCTACAATGGAGTAAGGTTTTTCGCCCAGATACTCACAAGTCTCAGCCAGGAACTCCACCCCCAGCTTCTGTGAATTCAAACTACAATGGAGTAAGGTTTTTCGCCCAGATACTGACAAGTCTCAGCCAGGAAGTCCACTCCCAGCTTCTTTGAATTCAAACTACAATGGAGTAAGGTTCTTTCCCCAGATACTCACATGTCTCAGCCAGGAACTCCACCCCCAACTTCTGTGAATTCAAACTACAATGGAGTAAGGTTTTTCGCCCAGATACTCACTAGTCTCAGCCAGGAACTCCAACCCCAGTTTCTGTGAATTCAAACTACAATGGAGTAGGTTTTTCCCCCAGATACTCACATGTCTCAGCCAGGAACTCCACCCCCAGCTTTTATGAATTGAAACTACAATGGAGTAAGGTTTCCCCCCCAGATACTCACAAGTCTCAGCCAGGAACTCCACCCCCAGCTTTTTATGAATTGAACCTACAATGGAGTAAGGTTTTTCGCCCAGATACTCACAAGTCTCAGCCTGGAACTCCACCCCCAGCTTCTGTGAATTCAAACTACAATGGAGTAAGGTTTTCCCCCCAGATACTCACAAGTCTCAACCAGGAACTCCACCCCCAGCTTTTTATGAATTCAAACTACAATGCAGTAAGGTTTTTCCCCCAGATACTCACAAGTCTCAGCCAGGAACTCCACCCCCAGCTTCTGTGAATTCAAACTACAATGGAGTAAGGTTTTTCGCCCAGATACTTACAAGTCTCACCCAGGAACTCCACCCCCAGCTTCTGTGAA
Organism: Diadophis punctatus similis; assembly: GCA_023053685.1. Lineage (NCBI taxonomy): Eukaryota > Metazoa > Chordata > Lepidosauria > Squamata > Dipsadidae > Diadophis > Diadophis punctatus. The sequence goes on from JALIGW010000045.1 coordinate 4,413,982, forward strand.
TTCAAACTACAATGGAGTAAAGTTTTTCGCCCAGATACTTACAAGTCTCAGCCAGGAACTCCACCCCCAGCATTTTATGAATCCAAACTACAATGGAGTAAGGTTTTTTCCCCAGATACTCACAAGTCTCAGCCAGGAACTCCATCCCCAGCATTTTATGAATTCAAACTACAATGGAGTAAGGTTTTTTCCCCAGATACTCACAAGTCTCAGCCAGGAACCCCAACCCCAGCTTCTGTGAATTCAAACTACAATGGAGTAAGTTTTTTTCCCCAGATACTCACATGTCTCAGCCAGGAACTCCAACCCCAGCTTTTTATGAATTGAAACTACAATGGAGTAAGGTTTTTCCCCCAGATACTCACAAGTCTCAGCCAGGAACTCCACCCCCAGCTTTTTATGAATTGAACCTACAATGGAGTAAGGTTTTTCGCCCAGATACTCACTAGTCTCAGCCAGGAACTCCAACCCCAGCTTCTGTGAATTCAAACTACAATGGAGTAAGTTTTTCCCCCAGATACTCACATGTCTCAGCCAGGAACTCCACCCCCAGCTTTTATGAATTGAAACTACAATGGAGTAAGGTTTTCCCCCCAGATACTCACAAGTCTCAGCCAGGAACTCCACCCCCAGCTTTTTATTAATTCAACCTACAATGGAGTAAGGTTTTTCGCCCAGATACTCACAAGTCTCAGCCAGGAACCCCAACCCCAGCTTCTGTGAATTCAAACTACAATGGAGTAAGTTTTTTCCCCCAGATACTCACATGTCTCAGCCAGGAACTCTACCCCCAGCTTTTTATGAATTGAAACTGCAATGGAGTAAGGCTTTTCCCCCAGATACTCACAAGTCTCAGCCAGGAACTCCACCCCCAGCTTTTTATGAATTCAAACTACAATGAAGTAAGGTTTTCCCCCAGATACTCACAAGTCTCAGCCAGGAACTCCACCCCCAGCTTTTTATGAATTGAACCTACAATGGAGTAAGGTTTTTCGCCCAGATACTCACTAGTCTCAGCCAGGAACTCCAACCCCAGCTTCTGTGAATTCAAACTACAATGGAGTAAGTTTTTCCCCCAGATACTCACATGTCTCAGCCAGGAACTCCACCCCCAGCTTTTATGAATTGAAACTACAATGGAGTAAGGTTTTCCCCCCAGATACTCACAAGTCTCAGCCAGGAACCCCACCCCCAGCTTTTTATTAATTCAACCTACAATAGAGTAAGGTTTTTCGCCCAGATACTCACAAGTCTCAGCCAGGAACCCCAACCCCAGCTTCTGTGAATTCAAACTACAATGGAGTAAGTTTTTTCCCCCAGATACTCACATGTCTCAGCCAGGAACTCTACCCCCAGCTTTTTATGAATTGAAACTGCAATGGAGTAAGGCTTTTCCCCCAGATACTCACAAGTCTCAGCCAGGAACTCCACCCCCAGCTTTTTATGAATTCAAACTACAATGAAGTAAGGTTTTCCCCTGAGATACTCACATGTCTCAGCCAGGAACTCCACCCCCAGCTTTTTATGAATTCAATCTACAATGGAGTAAGTTTTTTCCCCCAGATACTCACATGTCTCAGCCAGGAACTCCACCCCCAGCTTTTTATGAATTGAACCTACAATGGAGTAAGGTTTTTCGCCCAGATACTCACAAGTCTCAGCCAGGAACTCCACCCCTAGCTTCTGTGAATTCAAACTACAATGGAGTAAGGTTCTTTCCCCAGATACTCACATGTCTCAGCCAGGAACTCCACCCCCAGCTTCTGTGAATTCAAACTACAATGGAGTAAGGTTTTCCCCCCAGATACTCACATGTCTCAGCCAGGAACTCCACACCCAGCTTTTTATGAATTGAAACTACAATGGAGTAAGGTTCTTTCCCCAGATACTCACATGTCTCAGCCAGGAACTCCACCCCCAGCTTCTGTGAATTCAAACTACAATGGAGTAAGGTTTTCCCCCCAGATACTCACAAGTCTCAGCCCGGAACTCCACCCCCAGCTTCTGTGAATTCAAACTACAATGGAGTAAGGTTTTCCCCCCAGATACTCACAAGTCTCAGCCAGGAACTCCACCCCCAGCTTCTGTGAATTCAAACTACAATGGAGTAAGGTTTTTCGCCCAGATACTTACAAGTCTCACCCAGGAACTCCACCCCCAGCTTCTGTGAATTCAAACTACAATGGAGTTAAGTTTTTCGCCCAGATACTTACAAGTCTCAGCCAGGAACTCCACCCCCAGCATTTTATGAATTCAAACTACAATGGAGTAAGGTTTTTTCCCCAGATACTCACAAGTCTCAGCCAGGAACTCCACCCCCAGCATTTTATGAATTCAAACTACAATGGAGTAAGGTTTTTTCCCCAGATACTCACAAGTCTCAGCCAGGAACTCCACCCCCAGCTTTTTATGAATTCAAACTACAATGAAGTAAGGTTTCCCCCCGAGATACTCACATGTCTCAGCCAGGAACTCCACCCCCAGCTTTTTATGAATTCAATCTACAATGGAGTAAGTTTTTTCCCCCAGATACTCACATGTCTCAGCAAGGAACTCCACCCCCAGCTTTTTATGAATTGAAACTACAATGGAGTAAGGTTTTTCGCCCAGATACTCACAAGTCTCAGCCAGGAACTCCACCCCTAGCTTCTGTGAATTCAAACTACAATGGAGTAAGGTTCTTTCCCCAGATACTCACATGTCTCAGCCAGGAACTCCACCCCCAGCTTCTGTGAATTCAAACTACAATGGAGTAAGGTTTCCCCCTGAGATACTCACATGTCTCAGCCAGGAACTCCACCCCCAGCATTTTATGAATTCAAACTACAATGGAGTAAGGTTTTTTCCCCAGATACTCACAAGTCTCAGCCAGGAACCCCAACCCCAGACTCTGTGAATTCAAACTTCAATGGAGTAAGTTTTTTTCCCCAGATACTCACATGTCTCAGCCAGGAACTCTACCCCCAGCTTTTTATGAATTTAAACTGCAATGGAGTAAGGTTTTTCCCCCAGATACTCACAAGTCTCAGCCAGGAACTCCACCCCCAGCTTTTTATGAATTCAAACTACAATGAAGTAAGGTTTCCCCCCGAGATACTCACATGTCTCAGCCAGGAACTCCACCCCCAGCTTTTTATGAATTCAATCTACAATGGAGTAAGTTTTTTCCCCCAGATACTCACATGTCTCAGCCAGGAACTCCACCCCCAGCTTTTTATGAATTCAAACTACAATGCAGTAAGGTTTTCCCCCCAGATACTCACAAGTCTCAGCCAGGAACTCCACCCCCAGCTTCTGTGAATTCAAACTACAATGGAGTAAGGTTTTTAACCCAGATACTTACAAGTCTCACCCAGGAACTCCACCCCCAGCTTCTGTGAATTCAAACTACAATGGAGTTAAGTTTTTCGCCCAGATACTTACAAGTCTCAGCCAGGAACTCCACCCCCAGCATTTTATGAATCCAAACTACAATGGAGTAAGGTTTTTCCCCCAGATACTCACAAGTCTCAGCCAGGAACTCCACCCCCAACTTTTTATGAATTGAACCTACAATGGAGTAAGGTTTTTTGCCCAGATACTCACTAGTCTCAGCCAGGAACTCCAACCCCAGCCTCTGTGAATTCAAACTACAATGGAGTTAGTTTTTCCCCCAGATACTCACATGTCTCAGCCAGGAACTCCACCCCCAGCTTTTATGAATTGAAACTACAATGGAGTAAGGTTTTCCCCCCAGAAACTCACAAGTCTCAACCAGGAACTCCACCCCCAGCTTTTTATGAATTGAACCTACAATGGAGTAAGGTTTTTCGCCCAGATACTCACAAGTCTCAGCCTGGAACTCCACCCCCAGCTTCTGTGAATTCAAACTACAATGGAGTAAGGTTTTTCCCCCAGATACTCACAAGTCTCAGCCAGGAACTCCACCCCCAGCTTCTGTGAATTCAAACTACAATGGAGTAAGGTTTTCCCCCCAGATACTCACATGTCTCAGCCAGGAACTCCACCCCCAGCTTTTTATGAATTCAAACTACAATGAAGTAAGGTTTCCCCCCGAGATACTCACATGTCTCAGCCAGGAACTCCACCCCCAGCTTCTGTGAATTCAAACTACAATGGATTAAGTTTTTTCCCCCAGATACTCACAAGTCTCAGCCAGGAACTCCACCCCCAGCTTCTGTGAATTCAAACTACAATGGAGTAAGGTTTCCCCCTCAGATACTCACAGGTCTCAGCCAGGAACTCCACACCCAGCTTCTGTGAATTCAAACTACAATGGATTAAGTTTTTTCCCCCAGATACTCACAAGTCTCAGCCAGGAACTCCACCCCCAGCTTCTGTGAATTCAAACTACAATGGAGTAAGTTTTTCCCCCAGATACTCACATGTCTCAGCCAGGAACTCCACCCCCAGCTTTTATGAATTGAAACTACAATGGAGTAAGGTTTTCCCCCCAGATACTCACAAGTCTCAGCCAGGAACTCCACCGCCGGCTTTTTATTAATTCAACCTACAATGGAGTAAGGTTTTTCGCCCAGATACTCACAAGTCTCAGCCAGGAACCCCAACCCCAGCTTCTGTGAATTCAAACTACAATGGAGTAAGTTTTTTCCCCCAGATACTCACATGTCTCAGCCAGGAACTCTACCCCCAGCTTTTTATGAATTGAAACTGCAATGGAGTAAGGCTTTTCCCCCAGATACTCACAAGTCTCAGCCAGGAACTCCACCCCCAGCTTTTTATGAATTCAAACTACAATGAAGTAAGGTTTTCCCCCGAGATACTCACATGTCTCAGCCAGGAACTCCACCCCCAGCTTTTTATGAATTCAATCTACAATGGAGTAAGTTTTTTCCCCCAGATACTCACATGTCTCAGCCAGGAACTCCACCCCCAGCTTTTTATGAATTGAACCTACAATGGAGTAAGGTTTTTCGCCCAGATACTCACAAGCCTCAGCCAGGAACTCCACCCCTAGCTTCTGTGAATTCAAACTACAATGGAGTAAGGTTCTTTCCCCAGATACTCACATGTCTCAGCCAGGAACTCCACCCCCAGCTTCTGTGAATTCAAACTACAATGGAGTAAGGTTTTCCCCCCAGATACTCACATGTCTCAGCCAGGAACTCCACACCCAGCTTTTTATGAATTGAAACTACAATGGAGTAAGGTTCTTTCCCCAGATACTCACATGTCTCAGCCAGGAACTCCACCCCCAGCTTCTGTGAATTCAAACTACAATGGAGTAAGGTTTTCCCCCCAGATACTCACAAGTCTCAGCCCGGAACTCCACCCCCAGCTTCTGTGAATTCAAACTACAATGGAGTAAGGTTTTCCCCCCAGATACTCACAAGTCTCAGCCAGGAACTCCACCCCCAGCTTCTGTGAATTCAAACTACAATGGAGTAAGGTTTTTCGCCCAGATACTTACAAGTCTCACCCAGGAACTCCACCCCCAGCTTCTGTGAATTCAAACTACAATGGAGTTAAGTTTTTCGCCCAGATACTTACAAGTCTCAGCCAGGAACTCCACCCCCAGCATTTTATGAATTCAAACTACAATGGAGTAAGGTTTTTTCCCCAGATACTCACAAGTCTCAGCCAGGAACTCCACCCCCAGCATTTTATGAATTCAAACTACAATGGAGTAAGGTTTTTTCCCCAGATACTCACAAGTCTCAGCCAGGAACTCCACCCCCAGCTTTTTATGAATTCAAACTACAATGAAGTAAGGTTTCCCCCCGAGATACTCACATGTCTCAGCCAGGAACTCCACCCCCAGCTTTTTATGAATTCAATCTACAATGGAGTAAGTTTTTTCCCCCAGATACTCACATGTCTCAGCAAGGAACTCCACCCCCAGCTTTTTATGAATTGAAACTACAATGGAGTAAGGTTTTTCGCCCAGATACTCACAAGTCTCAGCCAGGAACTCCACCCCTAGCTTCTGTGAATTCAAACTACAATGGAGTAAGGTTCTTTCCCCAGATACTCACATGTCTCAGCCAGGAACTCCACCCCCAGCTTCTGTGAATTCAAACTACAATGGAGTAAGGTTTCCCCCTGAGATACTCACATGTCTCAGCCAGGAACTCCACCCCCAGCATTTTATGAATTCAAACTACAATGGAGTAAGGTTTTTTCCCCAGATACTCACAAGTCTCAGCCAGGAACCCCAACCCCAGCCTCTGTGAATTCAAACTACAATGGAGTAAGTTTTTTTCCCCAGATACTCACATGTCTCAGCCAGGAACTCTACCCCCAGCTTTTTATGAATTTAAACTGCAATGGAGTAAGGTTTTTCCCCCAGATACTCACAAGTCTCAGCCAGGAACTCCACCCCCAGCTTTTTATGAATTCAAACTACAATGAAGTAAGGTTTCCCCCCGAGATACTCACATGTCTCAGCCAGGAACTCCACCCCCAGCTTTTTATGAATTCAATCTACAATGGAGTAAGTTTTTTCCCCCAGATACTCACATGTCTCAGCAAGGAACTCCACCCCCAGCTTTTTATGAATTGAAACTACAATGGAGTAAGGTTTTTCGCCCAGATACTCACAAGTCTCAGCCAGGAACTCCACCCCTAGCTTCTGTGAATTCAAACTACAATGGAGTAAGGTTCTTTCCCCAGATACTCACATGTCTCAGCCAGGAACTCCACCCCCAGCTTCTGTGAATTCAAACTACAATGGAGTAAGGTTTCCCCCCGAGATACTCACATGTCTCAGCCAGGAACTCCACCCCCAGCATTTTATGAATTCAAACTACAATGGAGTAAGGTTTTTTCCCCAGATACTCACAAGTCTCAGCCAGGAACCCCAACCCCAGACTCTGTGAATTCAAACTTCAATGGAGTAAGTTTTTTTCCCCAGATACTCACATGTCTCAGCCAGGAACTCTACCCCCAGCTTTTTATGAATTTAAACTGCAATGGAGTAAGGTTTTTCCCCCAGATACTCACAAGTCTCAGCCAGGAACTCCACCCCCAGCTTTTTATGAATTCAAACTACAATGAAGTAAGGTTTCCCCCCGAGATACTCACATGTCTCAGCCAGGAACTCCACCCCCAGCTTTTTATGAATTCAATCTACAATGGAGTAAGTTTTTCCCCCAGATACTCACATGTCTCAGCAAGGAACTCCACCCCCAGCTTTTTATGAATTGAAACTACAATGGAGTAAGGTTTTTCCCCCAGATACTCACAAGTCTCAGCCAGGAACTCCACCCCCAGCTTTTTATGAATTGAACCTACAATGGAGTAAGGTTTTTCGCCCAGATACTCACAAGTCTCAGCCAGGAACTCCACCCCCAGCTTCTGTGAATTCAAACTACAATGGAGTAAGGTTTTTCGCCCAGATACTGACAAGTCTCAGCCAGGAAGTCCACTCCCAGCTTCTTTGAATTCAAACTACAATGGAGTAAGGTTCTTTCCCCAGATACTCACATGTCTCAGCCAGGAACTCCACCCCCAACTTCTGTGAATTCAAACTACAATGGAGTAAGGTTTTTCGCCCAGATACTCACTAGTCTCAGCCAGGAACTCCAACCCCAGTTTCTGTGAATTCAAACTACAATGGAGTAGGTTTTTCCCCCAGATACTCACATGTCTCAGCCAGGAACTCCACCCCCAGCTTTTATGAATTGAAACTACAATGGAGTAAGGTTTCCCCCCCAGATACTCACAAGTCTCAGCCAGGAACTCCACCCCCAGCTTTTTATGAATTGAACCTACAATGGAGTAAGGTTTTTCGCCCAGATACTCACAAGTCTCAGCCTGGAACTCCACCCCCAGCTTCTGTGAATTCAAACTACAATGGAGTAAGGTTTTCCCCCCAGATACTCACAAGTCTCAACCAGGAACTCCACCCCCAGCTTTTTATGAATTCAAACTACAATGCAGTAAGGTTTTTCCCCCAGATACTCACAAGTCTCAGCCAGGAACTCCACCCCCAGCTTCTGTGAATTCAAACTACAATGGAGTAAGGTTTTTCGCCCAGATACTTACAAGTCTCACCCAGGAACTCCACCCCCAGCTTCTGTGAATTCAAACTACAATGGAGTAAAGTTTTTCGCCCAGATACTTACAAGTCTCAGCCAGGAACTCCACCCCCAGCATTTTATGAATCCAAACTACAATGGAGTAAGGTTTTTTCCCCAGATACTCACAAGTCTCAGCCAGGAACTCCATCCCCAGCATTTTATGAATTCAAACTACAATGGAGTAAGGTTTTTTCCCCAGATACTCACAAGTCTCAGCCAGGAACCCCAACCCCAGCTTCTGTGAATTCAAACTACAATGGAGTAAGTTTTTTTCCCCAGATACTCACATGTCTCAGCCAGGAACTCCAACCCCAGCTTTTTATGAATTGAAACTACAATGGAGTAAGGTTTTTCCCCCAGATACTCACAAGTCTCAGCCAGGAACTCCACCCCCAGCTTTTTATGAATTGAACCTACAATGGAGTAAGGTTTTTCGCCCAGATACTCACTAGTCTCAGCCAGGAACTCCAACCCCAGCTTCTGTGAATTCAAACTACAATGGAGTAAGTTTTTCCCCCAGATACTCACATGTCTCAGCCAGGAACTCCACCCCCAGCTTTTATGAATTGAAACTACAATGGAGTAAGGTTTTCCCCCCAGATACTCACAAGTCTCAGCCAGGAACTCCACCCCCAGCTTTTTATTAATTCAACCTACAATGGAGTAAGGTTTTTCGCCCAGATACTCACAAGTCTCAGCCAGGAACCCCAACCCCAGCTTCTGTGAATTCAAACTACAATGGAGTAAGTTTTTTCCCCCAGATACTCACATGTCTCAGCCAGGAACTCTACCCCCAGCTTTTTATGAATTGAAACTGCAATGGAGTAAGGCTTTTCCCCCAGATACTCACAAGTCTCAGCCAGGAACTCCACCCCCAGCTTTTTATGAATTCAAACTACAATGAAGTAAGGTTTTCCCCCAGATACTCACAAGTCTCAGCCAGGAACTCCACCCCCAGCTTTTTATGAATTGAACCTACAATGGAGTAAGGTTTTTCGCCCAGATACTCACTAGTCTCAGCCAGGAACTCCAACCCCAGCTTCTGTGAATTCAAACTACAATGGAGTAAGTTTTTCCCCCAGATACTCACATGTCTCAGCCAGGAACTCCACCCCCAGCTTTTATGAATTGAAACTACAATGGAGTAAGGTTTTCCCCCCAGATACTCACAAGTCTCAGCCAGGAACCCCACCCCCAGCTTTTTATTAATTCAACCTACAATAGAGTAAGGTTTTTCGCCCAGATACTCACAAGTCTCAGCCAGGAACCCCAACCCCAGCTTCTGTGAATTCAAACTACAATGGAGTAAGTTTTTTCCCCCAGATACTCACATGTCTCAGCCAGGAACTCTACCCCCAGCTTTTTATGAATTGAAACTGCAATGGAGTAAGGCTTTTCCCCCAGATACTCACAAGTCTCAGCCAGGAACTCCACCCCCAGCTTTTTATGAATTCAAACTACAATGAAGTAAGGTTTTCCCCCGAGATACTCACATGTCTCAGCCAGGAACTCCACCCCCAGCTTTTTATGAATTCAATCTACAATGGAGTAAGTTTTTTCCCCCAGATACTCACATGTCTCAGCCAGGAACTCCACCCCCAGCTTTTTATGAATTGAACCTACAATGGAGTAAGGTTTTTCGCCCAGATACTCACAAGTCTCAGCCAGGAACTCCACCCCTAGCTTCTGTGAATTCAAACTACAATGGAGTAAGGTTCTTTCCCCAGATACTCACATGTCTCAGCCAGGAACTCCACCCCCAGCTTCTGTGAATTCAAACTACAATGGAGTAAGGTTTTCCCCCCAGATACTCACATGTCTCAGCCAGGAACTCCACACCCAGCTTTTTATGAATTGAAACTACAATGGAGTAAGGTTCTTTCCCCAGATACTCACATGTCTCAGCCAGGAACTCCACCCCCAGCTTCTGTGAATTCAAACTACAATGGAGTAAGGTTTTCCCCCCAGATACTCACAAGTCTCAGCCCGGAACTCCACCCCCAGCTTCTGTGAATTCAAACTACAATGGAGTAAGGTTTTCCCCCCAGATACTCACAAGTCTCAGCCAGGAACTCCACCCCCAGCTTCTGTGAATTCAAACTACAATGGAGTAAGGTTTTTCGCCCAGATACTTACAAGTCTCACCCAGGAACTCCACCCCCAGCTTCTGTGAATTCAAACTACAATGGAGTTAAGTTTTTCGCCCAGATACTTACAAGTCTCAGCCAGGAACTCCACCCCCAGCATTTTATGAATTCAAACTACAATGGAGTAAGGTTTTTTCCCCAGATACTCACAAGTCTCAGCCAGGAACTCCACCCCCAGCATTTTATGAATTCAAACTACAATGGAGTAAGGTTTTTTCCCCAGATACTCACAAGTCTCAGCCAGGAACTCCACCCCCAGCTTTTTATGAATTCAAACTACAATGAAGTAAGGTTTCCCCCCGAGATACTCACATGTCTCAGCCAGGAACTCCACCCCCAGCTTTTTATGAATTCAATCTACAATGGAGAAAGTTTTTTCCCCCAGATACTCACATGTCTCAGCAAGGAACTCCACCCCCAGCTTTTTATGAATTGAAACTACAATGGAGTAAGGTTTTTCGCCCAGATACTCACAAGTCTCAGCCAGGAACTCCACCCCTAGCTTCTGTGAATTCAAACTACAATGGAGTAAGGTTCTTTCCCCAGATACTCACATGTCTCAGCCAGGAACTCCACCCCCAGCTTCTGTGAATTCAAACTACAATGGAGTAAGGTTTCCCCCTGAGATACTCACATGTCTCAGCCAGGAACTCCAGCCCCAGCATTTTATGAATTCAAACTACAATGGAGTAAGGTTTTTTCCCCAGATACTCACAAGTCTCAGCCAGGAACCCCAACCCCAGACTCTGTGAATTCAAACTTCAATGGAGTAAGTTTTTTTCCCCAGATACTCACATGTCTCAGCCAGGAACTCTACCCCCAGCTTTTTATGAATTTAAACTGCAATGGAGTAAGGTTTTTCCCCCAGATACTCACAAGTCTCAGCCAGGAACTCCACCCCCAGCTTTTTATGAATTCAAACTACAATGAAGTAAGGTTTCCCCCCGAGATACTCACATGTCTCAGCCAGGAACTCCACCCCCAGCTTTTTATGAATTCAATCTACAATGGAGTAAGTTTTTTCCCCCAGATACTCACATGTCTCAGCCAGGAACTCCACCCCCAGCTTTTTATGAATTCAAACTACAATGCAGTAAGGTTTTCCCCCCAGATACTCACAAGTCTCAGCCAGGAACTCCACCCCCAGCTTCTGTGAATTCAAACTACAATGGAGTAAGGTTTTTAACCCAGATACTTACAAGTCTCACCCAGGAACTCCACCCCCAGCTTCTGTGAATTCAAACTACAATGGAGTTAAGTTTTTCGCCCAGATACTTACAAGTCTCAGCCAGGAACTCCACCCCCAGCATTTTATGAATCCAAACTACAATGGAGTAAGGTTTTTCCCCCAGATACTCACAAGTCTCAGCCAGGAACTCCACCCCCAACTTTTTATGAATTGAACCTACAATGGAGTAAGGTTTTTTGCCCAGATACTCACTAGTCTCAGCCAGGAACTCCAACCCCAGCCTCTGTGAATTCAAACTACAATGGAGTTAGTTTTTCCCCCAGATACTCACATGTCTCAGCCAGGAACTCCACCCCCAGCTTTTATGAATTGAAACTACAATGGAGTAAGGTTTTCCCCCCAGAAACTCACAAGTCTCAACCAGGAACTCCACCCCCAGCTTTTTATGAATTGAACCTACAATGGAGTAAGGTTTTTCGCCCAGATACTCACAAGTCTCAGCCTGGAACTCCACCCCCAGCTTCTGTGAATTCAAACTACAATGGAGTAAGGTTTTTCCCCCAGATACTCACAAGTCTCAGCCAGGAACTCCACCCCCAGCTTCTGTGAATTCAAACTACAATGGAGTAAGGTTTTCCCCCCAGATACTCACATGTCTCAGCCAGGAACTCCACCCCCAGCTTTTTATGAATTCAAACTACAATGAAGTAAGGTTTCCCCCCGAGATACTCACATGTCTCAGCCAGGAACTCCACCCCCAGCTTCTGTGAATTCAAACTACAATGGATTAAGTTTTTTCCCCCAGATACTCACAAGTCTCAGCCAGGAACTCCACCCCCAGCTTCTGTGAATTCAAACTACAATGGAGTAAGGTTTCCCCCTCAGATACTCACAGGTCTCAGCCAGGAACTCCACACCCAGCTTCTGTGAATTCAAACTACAATGGATTAAGTTTTTTCCCCCAGATACTCACAAGTCTCAGCCAGGAACTCCACCCCCAGCTTCTGTGAATTCAAACTACAATGGAGTAAGTTTTTCCCCCAGATACTCACATGTCTCAGCCAGGAACTCCACCCCCAGCTTTTATGAATTGAAACTACAATGGAGTAAGGTTTTCCCCCCAGATACTCACAAGTCTCAGCCAGGAACTCCACCGCCGGCTTTTTATTAATTCAACCTACAATGGAGTAAGGTTTTTCGCCCAGATACTCACAAGTCTCAGCCAGGAACCCCAACCCCAGCTTCTGTGAATTCAAACTACAATGGAGTAAGTTTTTTCCCCCAGATACTCACATGTCTCAGCCAGGAACTCTACCCCCAGCTTTTTATGAATTGAAACTGCAATGGAGTAAGGCTTTTCCCCCAGATACTCACAAGTCTCAGCCAGGAACTCCACCCCCAGCTTTTTATGAATTCAAACTACAATGAAGTAAGGTTTTCCCCCGAGATACTCACATGTCTCAGCCAGGAACTCCACCCCCAGCTTTTTATGAATTCAATCTACAATGGAGTAAGTTTTTTCCCCCAGATACTCACATGTCTCAGCCAGGAACTCCACCCCCAGCTTTTTATGAATTGAACCTACAATGGAGTAAGGTTTTTCGCCCAGATACTCACAAGCCTCAGCCAGGAACTCCACCCCTAGCTTCTGTGAATTCAAACTACAATGGAGTAAGGTTCTTTCCCCAGATACTCACATGTCTCAGCCAGGAACTCCACCCCCAGCTTCTGTGAATTCAAACTACAATGGAGTAAGGTTTTCCCCCCAGATACTCACATGTCTCAGCCAGGAACTCCACACCCAGCTTTTTATGAATTGAAACTACAATGGAGTAAGGTTCTTTCCCCAGATACTCACATGTCTCAGCCAGGAACTCCACCCCCAGCTTCTGTGAATTCAAACTACAATGGAGTAAGGTTTTCCCCCCAGATACTCACAAGTCTCAGCCCGGAACTCCACCCCCAGCTTCTGTGAATTCAAACTACAATGGAGTAAGGTTTTCCCCCCAGATACTCACAAGTCTCAGCCAGGAACTCCACCCCCAGCTTCTGTGAATTCAAACTACAATGGAGTAAGGTTTTTCGCCCAGATACTTACAAGTCTCACCCAGGAACTCCACCCCCAGCTTCTGTGAATTCAAACTACAATGGAGTTAAGTTTTTCGCCCAGATACTTACAAGTCTCAGCCAGGAACTCCACCCCCAGCATTTTATGAATTCAAACTACAATGGAGTAAGGTTTTTTCCCCAGATACTCACAAGTCTCAGCCAGGAACTCCACCCCCAGCATTTTATGAATTCAAACTACAATGGAGTAAGGTTTTTTCCCCAGATACTCACAAGTCTCAGCCAGGAACTCCACCCCCAGCTTTTTATGAATTCAAACTACAATGAAGTAAGGTTTCCCCCCGAGATACTCACATGTCTCAGCCAGGAACTCCACCCCCAGCTTTTTATGAATTCAATCTACAATGGAGTAAGTTTTTTCCCCCAGATACTCACATGTCTCAGCAAGGAACTCCACCCCCAGCTTTTTATGAATTGAAACTACAATGGAGTAAGGTTTTTCGCCCAGATACTCACAAGTCTCAGCCAGGAACTCCACCCCTAGCTTCTGTGAATTCAAACTACAATGGAGTAAGGTTCTTTCCCCAGATACTCACATGTCTCAGCCAGGAACTCCACCCCCAGCTTCTGTGAATTCAAACTACAATGGAGTAAGGTTTCCCCCTGAGATACTCACATGTCTCAGCCAGGAACTCCACCCCCAGCATTTTATGAATTCAAACTACAATGGAGTAAGGTTTTTTCCCCAGATACTCACAAGTCTCAGCCAGGAACCCCAACCCCAGACTCTGTGAATTCAAACTTCAATGGAGTAAGTTTTTTTCCCCAGATACTCACATGTCTCAGCCAGGAACTCTACCCCCAGCTTTTTATGAATTTAAACTGCAATGGAGTAAGGTTTTTCCCCCAGATACTCACAAGTCTCAGCCAGGAACTCCACCCCCAGCTTTTTATGAATTCAAACTACAATGAAGTAAGGTTTCCCCCCGAGATACTCACATGTCTCAGCCAGGAACTCCACCCCCAGCTTTTTATGAATTCAATCTACAATGGAGTAAGTTTTTTCCCCCAGATACTCACATGTCTCAGCCAGGAACTCCACCCCCAGCTTTTTATGAATTCAAACTACAATGCAGTAAGGTTTTCCCCCCAGATACTCACAAGTCTCAGCCAGGAACTCCACCCCCAGCTTCTGTGAATTCAAACTACAATGGAGTAAGGTTTTTAACCCAGATACTTACAAGTCTCACCCAGGAACTCCACCCCCAGCTTCTGTGAATTCAAACTACAATGGAGTTAAGTTTTTCGCCCAGATACTTACAAGTCTCAGCCAGGAACTCCACCCCCAGCATTTTATGAATCCAAACTACAATGGAGTAAGGTTTTTCCCCCAGATACTCACAAGTCTCAGCCAGGAACTCCACCCCCAACTTTTTATGAATTGAACCTACAATGGAGTAAGGTTTTTTGCCCAGATACTCACTAGTCTCAGCCAGGAACTCCAACCCCAGCCTCTGTGAATTCAAACTACAATGGAGTTAGTTTTTCCCCCAGATACTCACATGTCTCAGCCAGGAACTCCACCCCCAGCTTTTATGAATTGAAACTACAATGGAGTAAGGTTTTCCCCCCAGAAACTCACAAGTCTCAACCAGGAACTCCACCCCCAGCTTTTTATGAATTGAACCTACAATGGAGTAAGGTTTTTCGCCCAGATACTCACAAGTCTCAGCCTGGAACTCCACCCCCAGCTTCTGTGAATTCAAACTACAATGGAGTAAGGTTTTTCCCCCAGATACTCACAAGTCTCAGCCAGGAACTCCACCCCCAGCTTCTGTGAATTCAAACTACAATGGAGTAAGGTTTTCCCCCCAGATACTCACATGTCTCAGCCAGGAACTCCACCCCCAGCTTTTTATGAATTCAAACTACAATGAAGTAAGGTTTCCCCCCGAGATACTCACATGTCTCAGCCAGGAACTCCACCCCCAGCTTCTGTGAATTCAAACTACAATGGATTAAGTTTTTTCCCCCAGATACTCACAAGTCTCAGCCAGGAACTCCACCCCCAGCTTCTGTGAATTCAAACTACAATGGAGTAAGGTTTCCCCCTCAGATACTCACAGGTCTCAGCCAGGAACTCCACACCCAGCTTCTGTGAATTCAAACTACAATGGATTAAGTTTTTTCCCCCAGATACTCACAAGTCTCAGCCAGGAACTCCACCCCCAGCTTCTGTGAATTCAAACTACAATGGAGTAAGTTTTTCCCCCAGATACTCACATGTCTCAGCCAGGAACTCCACCCCCAGCTTTTATGAATTGAAACTACAATGGAGTAAGGTTTTCCCCCCAGATACTCACAAGTCTCAGCCAGGAACTCCACCGCCGGCTTTTTATTAATTCAACCTACAATGGAGTAAGGTTTTTCGCCCAGATACTCACAAGTCTCAGCCAGGAACCCCAACCCCAGCTTCTGTGAATTCAAACTACAATGGAGTAAGTTTTTTCCCCCAGATACTCACATGTCTCAGCCAGGAACTCTACCCCCAGCTTTTTATGAATTGAAACTGCAATGGAGTAAGGCTTTTCCCCCAGATACTCACAAGTCTCAGCCAGGAACTCCACCCCCAGCTTTTTATGAATTCAAACTACAATGAAGTAAGGTTTTCCCCCGAGATACTCACATGTCTCAGCCAGGAACTCCACCCCCAGCTTTTTATGAATTCAATCTACAATGGAGTAAGTTTTTTCCCCCAGATACTCACATGTCTCAGCCAGGAACTCCACCCCCAGCTTTTTATGAATTGAACCTACAATGGAGTAAGGTTTTTCGCCCAGATACTCACAAGCCTCAGCCAGGAACTCCACCCCTAGCTTCTGTGAATTCAAACTACAATGGAGTAAGGTTCTTTCCCCAGATACTCACATGTCTCAGCCAGGAACTCCACCCCCAGCTTCTGTGAATTCAAACTACAATGGAGTAAGGTTTTCCCCCCAGATACTCACATGTCTCAGCCAGGAACTCCACACCCAGCTTTTTATGAATTGAAACTACAATGGAGTAAGGTTCTTTCCCCAGATACTCACATGTCTCAGCCAGGAACTCCACCCCCAGCTTCTGTGAATTCAAACTACAATGGAGTAAGGTTTTCCCCCCAGATACTCACAAGTCTCAGCCCGGAACTCCACCCCCAGCTTCTGTGAATTCAAACTACAATGGAGTAAGGTTTTCCCCCCAGATACTCACAAGTCTCAGCCAGGAACTCCACCCCCAGCTTCTGTGAATTCAAACTACAATGGAGTAAGGTTTTTCGCCCAGATACTTACAAGTCTCACCCAGGAACTCCACCCCCAGCTTCTGTGAATTCAAACTACAATGGAGTTAAGTTTTTCGCCCAGATACTTACAAGTCTCAGCCAGGAACTCCACCCCCAGCATTTTATGAATTCAAACTACAATGGAGTAAGGTTTTTTCCCCAGATACTCACAAGTCTCAGCCAGGAACTCCACCCCCAGCATTTTATGAATTCAAACTACAATGGAGTAAGGTTTTTTCCCCAGATACTCACAAGTCTCAGCCAGGAACTCCACCCCCAGCTTTTTATGAATTCAAACTACAATGAAGTAAGGTTTCCCCCCGAGATACTCACATGTCTCAGCCAGGAACTCCACCCCCAGCTTTTTATGAATTCAATCTACAATGGAGTAAGTTTTTTCCCCCAGATACTCACATGTCTCAGCAAGGAACTCCACCCCCAGCTTTTTATGAATTGAAACTACAATGGAGTAAGGTTTTTCGCCCAGATACTCACAAGTCTCAGCCAGGAACTCCACCCCTAGCTTCTGTGAATTCAAACTACAATGGAGTAAGGTTCTTTCCCCAGATACTCACATGTCTCAGCCAGGAACTCCACCCCCAGCTTCTGTGAATTCAAACTACAATGGAGTAAGGTTTCCCCCCGAGATACTCACATGTCTCAGCCAGGAACTCCACCCCCAGCATTTTATGAATTCAAACTACAATGGAGTAAGGTTTTTTCCCCAGATACTCACAAGTCTCAGCCAGGAACCCCAACCCCAGACTCTGTGAATTCAAACTTCAATGGAGTAAGTTTTTTTCCCCAGATACTCACATGTCTCAGCCAGGAACTCTACCCCCAGCTTTTTATGAATTTAAACTGCAATGGAGTAAGGTTTTTCCCCCAGATACTCACAAGTCTCAGCCAGGAACTCCACCCCCAGCTTTTTATGAATTCAAACTACAATGAAGTAAGGTTTCCCCCCGAGATACTCACATGTCTCAGCCAGGAACTCCACCCCCAGCTTTTTATGAATTCAATCTACAATGGAGTAAGTTTTTCCCCCCAGATACTCACATGTCTCAGCCAGGAACTCCACCCCCAGCTTTTTATGAATTCAAACTACAATGCAGTAAGGTTTTCCCCCCAGATACTCACAAGTCTCAGCCAGGAACTCCACCCCCAGCTTCTGTGAATTCAAACTACAATGGAGTAAGGTTTTTAACCCAGATACTTACAAGTCTCACCCAGGAACTCCACCCCCAGCTTCTGTGAATTCAAACTACAATGGAGTTAAGTTTTTCGCCCAGATACTTACAAGTCTCAGCCAGGAACTCCACCCCCAGCATTTTATGAATCCAAACTACAATGGAGTAAGGTTTTTCCCCCAGATACTCACAAGTCTCAGCCAGGAACTCCACCCCCAACTTTTTATGAATTGAACCTACAATGGAGTAAGGTTTTTTGCCCAGATACTCACTAGTCTCAGCCAGGAACTCCAACCCCAGCCTCTGTGAATTCAAACTACAATGGAGTTAGCTTTTCCCCCAGATACTCACATGTCTCAGCCAGGAACTCCACCCCCAGCTTTTATGAATTGAAACTACAATGGAGTAAGGTTTTCCCCCCAGAAACTCACAAGTCTCAACCAGGAACTCCACCCCCAGCTTTTTATGAATTGAACCTACAATGGAGTAAGGTTTTTCGCCCAGATACTCACAAGTCTCAGCCTGGAACTCCACCCCCAGCTTCTGTGAATTCAAACTACAATGGAGTAAGGTTTTTCCCCCAGATACTCACAAGTCTCAGCCAGGAACTCCACCCCCAGCTTCTGTGAATTCAAACTACAATGGAGTAAGGTTTTCCCCCCAGATACTCACATGTCTCAGCCAGGAACTCCACCCCCAGCTTTTTATGAATTCAAACTACAATGAAGTAAGGTTTCCCCCCGAGATACTCACATGTCTCAGCCAGGAACTCCACCCCCAGCTTCTGTGAATTCAAACTACAATGGATTAAGTTTTTTCCCCCAGATACTCACAAGTCTCAGCCAGGAACTCCACCCCCAGCTTCTGTGAATTCAAACTACAATGGAGTAAGGTTTCCCCCTCAGATACTCACAGGTCTCAGCCAGGAACTCCACACCCAGCTTCTGTGAATTCAAACTACAATGGATTAAGTTTTTTCCCCCAGTTACTCACAAGTCTCAGCCAGGAACTCCACCCCCAGCTTCTGTGAATTCAAACTACAATGGAGTAAGTTTTTCCCCCAGATACTCACATGTCTCAGCCAGGAACTCCACCCCCAGCTTTTATGAATTGAAACTACAATGGAGTAAGGTTTTCCCCCCAGATACTCACAAGTCTCAGCCAGGAACTCCACCGCCGGCTTTTTATTAATTCAACCTACAATGGAGTAAGGTTTTTCGCCCAGATACTCACAAGTCTCAGCCAGGAACCCCAACCCCAGCTTCTGTGAATTCAAACTACAATGGAGTAAGTTTTTTCCCCCAGATACTCACATGTCTCAGCCAGGAACTCTACCCCCAGCTTTTTATGAATTGAAACTGCAATGGAGTAAGGCTTTTCCCCCAGATACTCACAAGTCTCAGCCAGGAACTCCACCCCCAGCTTTTTATGAATTCAAACTACAATGAAGTAAGGTTTTCCCCCGAGATACTCACATGTCTCAGCCAGGAACTCCACCCCCAGCTTTTTATGAATTCAATCTACAATGGAGTAAGTTTTTTCCCCCAGATACTCACATGTCTCAGCCAGGAACTCCACCCCCAGCTTTTTATGAATTGAACCTACAATGGAGTAAGGTTTTTCGCCCAGATACTCACAAGCCTCAGCCAGGAACTCCACCCCTAGCTTCTGTGAATTCAAACTACAATGGAGTAAGGTTCTTTCCCCAGATACTCACATGTCTCAGCCAGGAACTCCACCCCCAGCTTCTGTGAATTCAAACTACAATGGAGTAAGGTTTTCCCCCCAGATACTCACATGTCTCAGCCAGGAACTCCACACCCAGCTTTTTATGAATTGAAACTACAATGGAGTAAGGTTCTTTCCCCAGATACTCACATGTCTCAGCCAGGAACTCCACCCCCAGCTTCTGTGAATTCAAACTACAATGGAGTAAGGTTTTCCCCCCAGATACTCACAAGTCTCAGCCCGGAACTCCACCCCCAGCTTCTGTGAATTCAAACTACAATGGAGTAAGGTTTTCCCCCCAGATACTCACAAGTCTCAGCCAGGAACTCCACCCCCAGCTTCTGTGAATTCAAACTACAATGGAGTAAGGTTTTTCGCCCAGATACTTACAAGTCTCACCCAGGAACTCCACCCCCAGCTTCTGTGAATTCAAACTACAATGGAGTTAAGTTTTTCGCCCAGATACTTACAAGTCTCAGCCAGGAACTCCACCCCCAGCATTTTATGAATTCAAACTACAATGGAGTAAGGTTTTTTCCCCAGATACTCACAAGTCTCAGCCAGGAACTCCACCCCCAGCATTTTATGAATTCAAACTACAATGGAGTAAGGTTTTTTCCCCAGATACTCACAAGTCTCAGCCAGGAACTCCACCCCCAGCTTTTTATGAATTCAAACTACAATGAAGTAAGGTTTCCCCCCGAGATACTCACATGTCTCAGCCAGGAACTCCACCCCCAGCTTTTTATGAATTCAATCTACAATGGAGTAAGTTTTTTCCCCCAGATACTCACATGTCTCAGCAAGGAACTCCACCCCCAGCTTTTTATGAATTGAAACTACAATGGAGTAAGGTTTTTCGCCCAGATACTCACAAGTCTCAGCCAGGAACTCCACCCCTAGCTTCTGTGAATTCAAACTACAATGGAGTAAGGTTCTTTCCCCAGATACTCACATGTCTCAGCCAGGAACTCCACCCCCAGCTTCTGTGAATTCAAACTACAATGGAGTAAGGTTTCCCCCTGAGATACTCACATGTCTCAGCCAGGAACTCCACCCCCAGCATTTTATGAATTCAAACTACAATGGAGTAAGGTTTTTTCCCCAGATACTCACAAGTCTCAGCCAGGAACCCCAACCCCAGACTCTGTGAATTCAAACTTCAATGGAGTAAGTTTTTTTCCCCAGATACTCACATGTCTCAGCCAGGAACTCTACCCCCAGCTTTTTATGAATTTAAACTGCAATGGAGTAAGGTTTTTCCCCCAGATACTCACAAGTCTCAGCCAGGAACTCCACCCCCAGCTTTTTATGAATTCAAACTACAATGAAGTAAGGTTTCCCCCCGAGATACTCACATGTCTCAGCCAGGAACTCCACCCCCAGCTTTTTATGAATTCAATCTACAATGGAGTAAGTTTTTTCCCCCAGATACTCACATGTCTCAGCCAGGAACTCCACCCCCAGCTTTTTATGAATTCAAACTACAATGCAGTAAGGTTTTCCCCCCAGATACTCACAAGTCTCAGCCAGGAACTCCACCCCCAGCTTCTGTGAATTCAAACTACAATGGAGTAAGGTTTTTAACCCAGATACTTACAAGTCTCACCCAGGAACTCCACCCCCAGCTTCTGTGAATTCAAACTACAATGGAGTTAAGTTTTTCGCCCAGATACTTACAAGTCTCAGCCAGGAACTCCACCCCCAGCATTTTATGAATCCAAACTACAATGGAGTAAGGTTTTTCCCCCAGATACTCACAAGTCTCAGCCAGGAACTCCACCCCCAACTTTTTATGAATTGAACCTACAATGGAGTAAGGTTTTTTGCCCAGATACTCACTAGTCTCAGCCAGGAACTCCAACCCCAGCCTCTGTGAATTCAAACTACAATGGAGTTAGTTTTTCCCCCAGATACTCACATGTCTCAGCCAGGAACTCCACCCCCAGCTTTTATGAATTGAAACTACAATGGAGTAAGGTTTTCCCCCCAGAAACTCACAAGTCTCAACCAGGAACTCCACCCCCAGCTTTTTATGAATTGAACCTACAATGGAGTAAGGTTTTTCGCCCAGATACTCACAAGTCTCAGCCTGGAACTCCACCCCCAGCTTCTGTGAATTCAAACTACAATGGAGTAAGGTTTTTCCCCCAGATACTCACAAGTCTCAGCCAGGAACTCCACCCCCAGCTTCTGTGAATTCAAACTACAATGGAGTAAGGTTTTCCCCCCAGATACTCACATGTCTCAGCCAGGAACTCCACCCCCAGCTTTTTATGAATTCAAACTACAATGAAGTAAGGTTTCCCCCCGAGATACTCACATGTCTCAGCCAGGAACTCCACCCCCAGCTTCTGTGAATTCAAACTACAATGGATTAAGTTTTTTCCCCCAGATACTCACAAGTCTCAGCCAGGAACTCCACCCCCAGCTTCTGTGAATTCAAACTACAATGGAGTAAGGTTTCCCCCTCAGATACTCACAGGTCTCAGCCAGGAACTCCACACCCAGCTTCTGTGAATTCAAACTACAATGGATTAAGTTTTTTCCCCCAGATACTCACAAGTCTCAGCCAGGAACTCCACCCCCAGCTTCTGTGAATTCAAACTACAATGGAGTAAGTTTTTCCCCCAGATACTCACATGTCTCAGCCAGGAACTCCACCCCCAGCTTTTATGAATTGAAACTACAATGGAGTAAGGTTTTCCCCCCAGATACTCACAAGTCTCAGCCAGGAACTCCACCGCCGGCTTTTTATTAATTCAACCTACAATGGAGTAAGGTTTTTCGCCCAGATACTCACAAGTCTCAGCCAGGAACCCCAACCCCAGCTTCTGTGAATTCAAACTACAATGGAGTAAGTTTTTTCCCCCAGATACTCACATGTCTCAGCCAGGAACTCTACCCCCAGCTTTTTATGAATTGAAACTGCAATGGAGTAAGGCTTTTCCCCCAGATACTCACAAGTCTCAGCCAGGAACTCCACCCCCAGCTTTTTATGAATTCAAACTACAATGAAGTAAGGTTTTCCCCCGAGATACTCACATGTCTCAGCCAGGAACTCCACCCCCAGCTTTTTATGAATTCAATCTACAATGGAGTAAGTTTTTTCCCCCAGATACTCACATGTCTCAGCCAGGAACTCCACCCCCAGCTTTTTATGAATTGAACCTACAATGGAGTAAGGTTTTTCGCCCAGATACTCACAAGCCTCAGCCAGGAACTCCACCCCTAGCTTCTGTGAATTCAAACTACAATGGAGTAAGGTTCTTTCCCCAGATACTCACATGTCTCAGCCAGGAACTCCACCCCCAGCTTCTGTGAATTCAAACTACAATGGAGTAAGGTTTTCCCCCCAGATACTCACATGTCTCAGCCAGGAACTCCACACCCAGCTTTTTATGAATTGAAACTACAATGGAGTAAGGTTCTTTCCCCAGATACTCACATGTCTCAGCCAGGAACTCCACCCCCAGCTTCTGTGAATTCAAACTACAATGGAGTAAGGTTTTCCCCCCAGATACTCACAAGTCTCAGCCCGGAACTCCACCCCCAGCTTCTGTGAATTCAAACTACAATGGAGTAAGGTTTTCCCCCCAGATACTCACAAGTCTCAGCCAGGAACTCCACCCCCAGCTTCTGTGAATTCAAACTACAATGGAGTAAGGTTTTTCGCCCAGATACTTACAAGTCTCACCCAGGAACTCCACCCCCAGCTTCTGTGAATTCAAACTACAATGGAGTTAAGTTTTTCGCCCAGATACTTACAAGTCTCAGCCAGGAACTCCACCCCCAGCATTTTATGAATTCAAACTACAATGGAGTAAGGTTTTTTCCCCAGATACTCACAAGTCTCAGCCAGGAACTCCACCCCCAGCATTTTATGAATTCAAACTACAATGGAGTAAGGTTTTTTCCCCAGATACTCACAAGTCTCAGCCAGGAACTCCACCCCCAGCTTTTTATGAATTCAAACTACAATGAAGTAAGGTTTCCCCCCGAGATACTCACATGTCTCAGCCAGGAACTCCACCCCCAGCTTTTTATGAATTCAATCTACAATGGAGTAAGTTTTTTCCCCCAGATACTCACATGTCTCAGCAAGGAACTCCACCCCCAGCTTTTTATGAATTGAAACTACAATGGAGTAAGGTTTTTCGCCCAGATACTCACAAGTCTCAGCCAGGAACTCCACCCCTAGCTTCTGTGAATTCAAACTACAATGGAGTAAGGTTCTTTCCCCAGATACTCACATGTCTCAGCCAGGAACTCCACCCCCAGCTTCTGTGAATTCAAACTACAATGGAGTAAGGTTTCCCCCCGAGATACTCACATGTCTCAGCCAGGAACTCCACCCCCAGCATTTTATGAATTCAAACTACAATGGAGTAAGGTTTTTTCCCCAGATACTCACAAGTCTCAGCCAGGAACCCCAACCCCAGACTCTGTGAATTCAAACTTCAATGGACTAAGTTTTTTTCCCCAGATACTCACATGTCTCAGCCAGGAACTCTACCCCCAGCTTTTTATGAATTTAAACTGCAATGGAGTAAGGTTTTTCCCCCAGATACTCACAAGTCTCAGCCAGGAACTCCACCCCCAGCTTTTTATGAATTCAAACTACAATGAAGTAAGGTTTCCCCCCGAGATACTCACATGTCTCAGCCAGGAACTCCACCCCCAGCTTTTTATGAATTCAATCTACAATGGAGTAAGTTTTTCCCCCCAGATACTCACATGTCTCAGCCAGGAACTCCACCCCCAGCTTTTTATGAATTCAAACTACAATGCAGTAAGGTTTTCCCCCCAGATACTCACAAGTCTCAGCCAGGAACTCCACCCCCAGCTTCTGTGAATTCAAACTACAATGGAGTAAGGTTTTTAACCCAGATACTTACAAGTCTCACCCAGGAACTCCACCCCCAGCTTCTGTGAATTCAAACTACAATGGAGTTAAGTTTTTCGCCCAGATACTTACAAGTCTCAGCCAGGAACTCCACCCCCAGCATTTTATGAATCCAAACTACAATGGAGTAAGGTTTTTCCCCCAGATACTCACAAGTCTCAGCCAGGAACTCCACCCCCAACTTTTTATGAATTGAACCTACAATGGAGTAAGGTTTTTTGCCCAGATACTCACTAGTCTCAGCCAGGAACTCCAACCCCAGCCTCTGTGAATTCAAACTACAATGGAGTTAGTTTTTCCCCCAGATACTCACATGTCTCAGCCAGGAACTCCACCCCCAGCTTTTTATGAATTGAAACTACAATGGAGTAAGGTTCTTTCCCCAGATACTCACATGTCTCAGCCAGGAACTCCACCCCCAGCTTCTGTGAATTCAAACTACAATGGAGTAAGGTTTTCCCCCCAGATACTCACAAGTCTCAGCCAGGAACTCCACCCCCAGCATTTTATGAATTCAAACTACAATGGAGTAAGGTTTTTTCCCCAGATACTCACAAGTCTCAGCCAGGAACCCCAACCCCAGACTCTGTGAATTCAAACTTCAATGGAGTAAGTTTTTTTCCCCAGATACTCACATGTCTCAGCCAGGAACTCTACCCCCAGCTTTTTATGAATTTAAACTGCAATGGAGTAAGGTTTCCCCCCGAGATACTCACATGTCTCAGCCAGGAACTCCACCCCCAGCTTTTTATGAATTCAATCTACAATGGAGTAAGTTTTTTCCCCCAGATACTCACATGTCTCAGCCAGGAACTCCACCCCCAGCTTTTTATGAATTCAAACTACAATGCAGTAAGGTTTTCCCCCCAGATACTCACAAGTCTCAGCCACGAACTCCAACCCCAGCTTCTGTGAATTCAAACTACAATGGAGTAAGGTTTTTCGCCCAGATACTTACAAGTCTCACCCAGGAACTCCACCCCCAGCTTCTGTGAATTCAAACTACAATGGAGTTAAGTTTTTCGCCCAGATACTTACAAGTCTCAGCCAGGAACTCCACCCCCAGCATTTTATGAATCCAAACTACAATGGAGTAAGGTTTTTCCCCCAGATACTCACAAGTCTCAGCCAGGAACTCCACCCCCAGCTTTTTATGAATTGAACCTACAATGGAGTAAGGTTTTTCGCCCAGATACTCACTAGTCTCAGCCAGGAACTCCAACCCCAGCCTCTGTGAATTCAAACTACAATGGAGTAAGTTTTTCCCCCAGATACTCACATGTCTCAGCCAGGAACTCCACCCCCAGCTTCTGTGAATTCAAACTACAATGGAGTAAGGTTTTCCCCCCAGATACTCACATGTCTCAGCCAGGAACTCCACCCCCAGCTTTTTATGAATTGAAACTACAATGGAGTAAGGTTCTTTCCCCAGATACTCACATGTCTCAGCCAGGAACTCCACCCCCAGCTTCTGTGAATTCAAACTACAATGGAGTAAGGTTTTCCCCCCAGATACTCACAAGTCTCAGCCCGGAACTCCACCCCCAGCTTCTGTGAATTCAAACTACAATGGAGTAAGGTTTTCCCCCCAGATACTCACAAGTCTCAGCCAGGAACTCCACCCCCAGCTTCTGTGAATTCAAACTACAATGGAGTAAGGTTTTTCGCCCAGATACTTACAAGTCTCACCCAGGAACTCCACCCCCAGCTTCTGTGAATTCAAACTACAATGGAGTAAGTTTTTTCCCCCAGATACTCACATGTCTCAGCCAGGAACTCTACCCCCAGCTTTTTATGAATTGAAACTGCAATGGAGTAAGGTTTTTCCCCCAGATACTCACAAGTCTCAGCCAGGAACTCCACCCACAGCTTTTTATGAATTCAAACTACAATGAAGTAAGGTTTTCCCCCAAGATACTCACATGTCTCAGCCAGGAACTCCACCCCCAGCTTTTTATGAATTCAATCTACAATGGAGTAAGTTTTTTCCCCCAGATACTCACATGTCTCAGCCAGGAACTCCACCCCCAGCTTTTTATGAATTGAACCTACAATGGAGTAAGGTTTTTCGCCCAGATACTCACAAGTCTCAGCCAGGAACTCCACCCCTAGCTTCTGTGAATTCAAACTACAATGGAGTAAGGTTCTTTCCCCAGATACTCACATGTCTCAGCCAGGAACTCCACCCCCAGCTTCTGTGAATTCAAACTACAATGGAGTAAGGTTTTCCCCCCAGATACTAACATGTCTCAGCCAGGAACTCCACCCCCAGCTTTTTATGAATTGAAACTACAATGGAGTAAGGTTCTTTCCCCAGATACTCACATGTCTCAGCCAGGAACTCCACCCCCAGCTTCTGTGAATTCAAACTACAATGGAGTAAGGTTTTCCCCCCAGATACTCACAAGTCTCAGCCCGGAACTCCACCCCCAGCTTCTGTGAATTCAAACTACAATGGAGTAAGGTTTTCCCCCCAGATACTCACAAGTCTCAGCCAGGAACTCCACCCCCAGCTTCTGTGAATTCAAACTACAATGGAGTAAGGTTTTTCGCCCAGATACTTACAAGTCTCACCCAGGAACTCCACCCCCAGCTTCTGTGAATTCAAACTACAATGGAGTAAGTTTTTTCCCCCAGATACTCACATGTCTCAGCCAGGAACTCTACCCCCAGCTTTTTATGAATTGAAACTGCAATGGAGTAAGGTTTTTCCCCCAGATACTCACAAGTCTCAGCCAGGAACTCCACCCACAGCTTTTTATGAATTCAAACTACAATGAAGTAAGGTTTTCCCCCAAGATACTCACATGTCTCAGCCAGGAACTCCACCCCCAGCTTTTTATGAATTCAATCTACAATGGAGTAAGTTTTTTCCCCCAGATACTCACATGTCTCAGCCAGGAACTCCACCCCCAGCTTTTTATGAATTGAACCTACAATGGAGTAAGGTTTTTCGCCCAGATACTCACAAGTCTCAGCCAGGAACTCCACCCCTAGCTTCTGTGAATTCAAACTACAATGGAGTAAGGTTCTTTCCCCAGATACTCACATGTCTCAGCCAGGAACTCCACCCCCAGCTTCTGTGAATTCAAACTACAATGGAGTAAGGTTTTCCCCCCAGATACTAACATGTCTCAGCCAGGAACTCCACCCCCAGCTTTTTATGAATTGAAACTACAATGGAGTAAGGTTCTTTCCCCAGATACTCACATGTCTCAGCCAGGAACTCCACCCCCAGCTTCTGTGAATTCAAACTACAATGGAGTAAGGTTTTCCCCCCAGATACTCACAAGTCTCAGCCCGGAACTCCACCCCCAGCTTCTGTGAATTCAAACTACAATGGAGTAAGGTTTTCCCCCCAGATACTCACAAGTCTCAGCCAGGAACTCCACCCCCAGCTTCTGTGAATTCAAACTACAATGGAGTAAGGTTTTTCGCCCAGATACTTACAAGTCTCACCCAGGAACTCCACCCCCAGCTTCTGTGAATTCAAACTACAATGGAGTTAAGTTTTTCGCCCAGATACTTACAAGTCTCAGCCAGGAACTCCACCCCCAGCATTTTATGAATTCAAACTACAATGGAGTAAGGTTTTTTCCCCAGATACTCACAAGTCTCACCCAGGAACTCCACCCCCAGCTTTTTATGAACTGAAACTACAATGGAGTAAGGTTTTTCCCCCAGATACTCACAAGTCTCAGCCAGGAACTCCACCCCCAGCTTTTTGTGAATTGAACCTACAATGGAGTAAGGTTTTTCGCCCAGATACTCCCAAGTCTCAGCCAGGAACTCCACCCCCAGCTTCTGTGAATTCAAACTACAATGGAGTAAGGTTTTTCGCCCAGATACTTACAAGTCTCAGCCAGGAAGTCCACTCCCAGCTTCTCTGAATTCAAACTACAATGGAGTAAGGTTCTCTCCCCAGATACTCACATGTCTCAGCCAGGAACTCCACCCCCAGCTTCTGTGAATTCAAATTACAATGGAGTAAGGTTTTCCCCCCAGATACTCACAAGTCTCAGCCAGGAACTCCACCCCCAGCTTCTCTGAATTCAAACTACAATGGAGTAAGGTTTTTCCCCCAGGTACTCACATGTCTCAGCCAGGAACTCCTCCCCCAGGTTTTTATGAATTCAAATTACAATGGAGTAAGGTTTTTCCCCAGATACTCACAGGTCTCAGCCAGGAACTCCACCCCCAGATTCTGTGAATTCAAACTACAATGGAGTAAGGTTTTTCGCCCAGATACTCACAAGTCTCAGCCAGGAACTCCAACCCCAGCTTCTGTGAATTCAAACTACAATGGAGTAAGTTTTTTCCCCAGATACACACATGTCTCAGCCAGGAACTCCACCCCCAGCATTTTATGAATTGAAACTACAATGGAGTAAGGTTTTCCCCCCAAATACTCACAAGTCTCAGCCAGGAACTCCACCCCCAGCTTTTTATAAATTGAACCTACAATGGAGTAAGGTTTTTCGCCCAGAAACTCACAAGTCTCAACCAGGAACTCCACCCCCAGCTTCTGTGAATTCAAACTACAATGGAGTAAGGTTTTCCCCCCAGATACTCACAGGTCTCAGCCAGGAACTCCACCGCCAGCTTCTGTGAATTCAAACTACAATGGAGTAAGGTTTTTCACCCAGATACTCACAAGTCTCAGCCAGGAACTCCAACCCCAGCTTCTGTGAATTCAAACTACAATGGAGTAAGTTTTTTTCCCCAGATACTCACATGTCTCAGCCAGGAACTCCACCCCCAGCTTTTTATGAATTGAAACTACAATGGAGTAAGGTTTTTCCCCCAGATACTAACAAGTCTCACCCAGGAACTCCACCCCCAGCTTTTTATGAATTGAACCTACAATGGAGTAAGGTTTTTCGCCCAGATACTCACAAGTCTCAGCCAGGAACTCCACCCCCAGCTTCTGTGAATTCAAACTACAATGGAGTAAGGTTTTCCCCCCAGATACTCACATGTCTCAGCCAGGAACTCCACCCCCAGCTTTTTATGAATTGAACCTACAATGGAGTAAGGTTTTTCGCCCAGATACTCACAAGTCTCAGCCAGGAACTCCACCCCCAGCTTCTGTGAATTCAAACTACAATGGAGTAAGGTTTTTCGCCCAGATACTTACAAGTCTCAGCCAGGAAGTCCACTCCCAGCTTCTATGAATTCCAACTACAATCGAGTAAGGTTTTTCCCCCAGATACTCACAAGTCTCACCCAGGAACTCCACCCCCAGGTTTTTGTGAATTCAAACTACAATGAAGTAAGGTTTTCCCCCGAGATACTCACAAGTCTCAGCCAGGAAGCCCAACCCCAGCTTCTGTGAATTCAAACTACAATGGAGTAAGGTTTTTCGCCCAGATACTTACAAGTCTCAGCCAGGAAGTCCACTCCCAGCTTCTCTGAATTCAAACTACAATGGAGTAAGGTTCTCTCCCCAGATACTCACATGTCTCAGCCAGGAACTCCACCCCCAGCTTCTGTGAATTCAAATTACAATGGAGTAAGGTTTTCCCCCCAGATACTCACAAGTCTCAGCCAGGAACTCCACCCCAAGCTTCTGTGAATTCAAACTACAATGGAGTAAGGTTTTTTCCCCAGATACTCACATGTCTCAGCCAGGAACTCCAACCCCAGCTTCTCTGAATTCAAACTACAATGGAGTAAGGTTTTTCCCCCAGGTACTCACATGTCTCAGCCAGGAACTCCTCCCCCAGGTTTTTATGAATTCAAACTACAATGGAGTAAGGTTTTTCCCCAGATACTCACAGGTCTCAGCCAGGAACTCCACCCCCAGCTTTTTATGAATTGAACCTACAATGGAGTAAGGTTTTTCGCCCAGATACTCACAAGTCTCAGCCAGGAACTCCACCCCCAGCTTCTGTGAATTCAAACTACAATGGAGTAAGGTTTTCCCCCCAGATACTCACATGTCTCAGCCAGGAACTCCACCCCCAGCTTTTTATGAATTGAACCTACAATGGAGTAAGGTCTTTCACCCAGATACTCACAAGTCTCAGCCAGGAACTCCACCCCCAGCTTCTGTGAATTCAAACTACAATGGAGTAAGGTTTTTCGCCCAGATACTTACAACTCTCAGCCAGGAAGTCCACTCCCAGCTTCTGTGAATTCAAACTACAATGGAGTAAGGTTCTTTCCCCAGATACTCACATGTCTCAGCCAGGAACTCCTCCCCCAGATTTTTATGAATTCAAACTACAATGGAGTAAGGTTCTTTCCCCAGATACTCACATGTCTCAGCCAGGAAGTCCACTCCCAGCTTCTGTGAATTCAAACTACAATGGAGTAAGGTTTTTCCCCAGATACTCACAGGTCTCAGCCAGGAACTCCACCCCCAGCTTTTTATGAATTGAACCTACAATGGAGTAAGGTTTTTCGCCCAGATACTCACAAGTCTCAGCCAGGAACTCCAACCCCAGCTTCTGTGAATTCAAACTACAATGGAGTAAGTTTTTTTCCCCAGATACTCACATGTCTCAGCCAGGAACTCCACCCCCAGCTTTTTATGAATTGAACCTACAATGGAGTAAGGTTTTTCGCACAGATACTCACTAGTCTCAGCCAGGAACTCCAACCCCAGCTTCTGTGAATTCAAACTACAATGGAATAAGTTTTTTTCCCCAGATACTCACATGTCTCAGCCAGGAAATCCACCCCCAGCTTTTATGAATTGAAACTACAATGGAGTAAGGTTTTCCCCCAGGATACTCACAAGTCTCAGCCAGGAACTCCACCCCCAGCTTTTTATGAATTGAACCTACAACGGAGTAAGGTTTTTCACCCAGATACTCACTAGTCTCAGCCAGGAACTCCACCCCCAGCATTTTATGAATTCAAACTACAATGGAGTAAGGTTTTCCCCCCAGATACTCACAAGTCTCAGCCAGGAACTCCACCCCCAGCTTCTGTGAATTCAAACTTCAATGGAGTAAGTTTTTTTCCCCAGATACTCACAAGTCTCAGCCAGGAACTCCAACCCCAGCTTCTGTGAATTCAAACTACAATGGAGTAAGTTTTTTCCCCAGATACACACATGTCTCAGCCAGGAACTCCACCCCCAGCATTTTATGAATTGAAACTACAATGGAGTAAGGTTTTCCCCCCAAATACTCACAAGTCTCACCGAGGAACTCCACCCCCAGCTTTTTATGAACTGAAACTACAATGGAGTAAGGTTTTTCCCCCAGATACTCACAAGTCTCAGCCAGGAACTCCACCCCCAGCTTTTTGTGAATTGAACCTACAATGGAGTAAGGTTTTTCGCCCAGATACTCACAAGTCTCAGCCAGGAACTCCACCCCCAGCTTCTGTGAATTCAAACTACAATGGAGTAAGGTTTTTTGCCCAGATACTTACAAGTCTCAGCCAGGAAGTCCACTCCCAGCTTCTCTGAATTCAAACTACAATGGAGTAAGGTTCTCTCTCCAGATACTCACATGTCTCAGCCAGGAACTCCACCCCCAGCTTCTGTGAATTCAAATTACAATGGAGTAAGGTTTTCCCCCCAGATACTCACAAGTCTCAGCCAGGAACTCCACCCCCAGCTTCTCTGAATTCAAACTACAATGGAGTAAGGTTTTTCCCCCAGGTACTCACATGTCTCAGCCAGGAACTCCTCCCCCAGGTTTTTATGAATTCAAATTACAATGGAGTAAGGTTTTTCCCCAGATACTCACAGGTCTCAGCCAGGAACTCCACCCCCAGATTCTGTGAATTCAAACTACAATGGATTAAGTTTTTTCCCCCGAGATACTCACAAGTCTCAGCCAGGAACTCCAACCCCAGATTTTTATGAATTGAACCTACAATGGAGTAAGGTTTTTCGCCCAGAAACTCACAAGTCTCAACCAGGAACTCCACCCCCAGCTTCTGTGAATTCAAACTACAATGGAGTAAGGTTTTCCCCCCAGATACTCACAGGTCTCAGCCAGGAACTCCACCGCCAGCTTCTGTGAATTCAAACTACAATGGAGTAAGGTTTTTCACCCAGATACTCACAAGTCTCAGCCAGGAACTCCAACCCCAGCTTCTGTGAATTCAAACTACAATGGAGTAAGTTTTTTTCCCCAGATACTCACATGTCTCAGCCAGGAACTCCACCCCCAGCTTTTTATGAATTGAAACTACAATGGAGTAAGGTTTTTCCCCCAGATACTAACAAGTCTCACCCAGGAACTCCACCCCCAGCTTTTTATGAATTGAACCTACAATGGAGTAAGGTTTTTCGCCCAGATACTCACAAGTCTCAGCCAGGAACTCCACCCCCAGCTTCTGTGAATTCAAACTACAATGGAGTAAGGTTTTCCCCCCAGATACTCACATGTCTCAGCCAGGAACTCCACCCCCAGCTTTTTATGAATTGAACCTACAATGGAGTAAGGTTTTTCGCCCAGATACTCACAAGTCTCAGCCAGGAACTCCACCCCCAGCTTCTGTGAATTCAAACTACAATGGAGTAAGGTTTTTCGCCCAGATACTTACAAGTCTCAGCCAGGAAGTCCACTCCCAGCTTCTATGAATTCCAACTACAATCGAGTAAGGTTTTTCCCCCAGATACTCACAAGTCTCACCCAGGAACTCCACCCCCAGCTTTTTGTGAATTCAAACTACAATGAAGTAAGGTTTTTCCCCGAGATACTCACAAGTCTCAGCCAGGAAGCCCAACCCCAGCTTCTGTGAATTCAAACTACAATGGAGTAAGGTTTTTCGCCCAGATACTTACAAGTCTCAGCCAGGAAGTCCACTCCCAGCTTCTCTGAATTCAAACTACAATGGAGTAAGGTTCTCTCCCCAGATACTCACATGTC
The DNA here is from genome assembly GCA_023053685.1 of Diadophis punctatus similis. Taxonomy (NCBI): domain Eukaryota; kingdom Metazoa; phylum Chordata; class Lepidosauria; order Squamata; family Dipsadidae; genus Diadophis; species Diadophis punctatus. Next base: position 4,447,407 of record JALIGW010000045.1, read on the forward strand.
TCAGCCAGGAACTCCACCCCCAGCTTCTGTGAATTCAAATTACAATGGAGTAAGGTTTTCCCCCCAGATACTCACAAGTCTCAGCCAGGAACTCCACCCCAAGCTTCTGTGAATTCAAACTACAATGGAGTAAGGTTTTTTCCCCAGATACTCACATGTCTCAGCCAGGAACTCCAACCCCAGCTTCTCTGAATTCAAACTACAATGGAGTAAGGTTTTTCCCCCAGGTACTCACATGTCTCAGCCAGGAACTCCTCCCCCAGGTTTTTATGAATTCAAACTACAATGGAGTAAGGTTTTTCCCCAGATACTCACAGGTCTCAGCCAGGAACTCCACCCCCAGCTTTTTATGAATTGAACCTACAATGGAGTAAGGTTTTTCGCCCAGATACTCACAAGTCTCAGCCAGGAACTCCACCCCCAGCTTCTGTGAATTCAAACTACAATGGAGTAAGGTTTTCCCCCCAGATACTCACATGTCTCAGCCAGGAACTCCACCCCCAGCTTTTTATGAATTGAACCTACAATGGAGTAAGGTTTTTCACCCAGATACTCACAAGTCTCAGCCAGGAACTCCACCCCCAGCTTCTGTGAATTCAAACTACAATGGAGTAAGGTTTTTCGCCCAGATACTTACAACTCTCAGCCAGGAAGTCCACTCCCAGCTTCTGTGAATTCAAACTACAATGGAGTAAGGTTCTTTCCCCAGATACTCACATGTCTCAGCCAGGAACTCCACCCCCAGGTTTTTATGAATTCAAACTACAATGGAGTAAGGTTTTTCCCCCAGGTACTCACATGTCTCAGCCAGGAACTCCTCCCCCAGATTTTTATGAATTCAAACTACAATGGAGTAAGGTTCTTTCCCCAGATACTCACATGTCTCAGCCAGGAAGTCCACTCCCAGCTTCTGTGAATTCAAACTACAATGGAGTAAGGTTTTTCCCCAGATACTCACAGGTCTCAGCCAGGAACTCCACCCCCAGCTTCTGTGAATTCAAACTACAATGGAGTAAGGTTTTTCGCCCAGATACTCACAAGTCTCAGCCAGGAACTCCAACCCCAGCTTCTGTGAATTCAAACTACAATGGAGTAAGTTTTTTTCCCCAGATACTCACATGTCTCAGCCAGGAACTCCACCCCCAGCTTTTTATGAATTGAACCTACAATGGAGTAAGGTTTTTCGCACAGATACTCACTAGTCTCAGCCAGGAACTCCAACCCCAGCTTCTGTGAATTCAAACTACAATGGAATAAGTTTTTTTCCCCAGATACTCACATGTCTCAGCCAGGAAATCCACCCCCAGCTTTAATGAATTGAAACTACAATGGAGTAAGGTTTTCCCCCAGGATACTCACAAGTCTCAGCCAGGAACTCCACCCCCAGCTTTTTATGAATTGAACCTACAACGGAGTAAGGTTTTTCACCCAGATACTCACTAGTCTCAGCCAGGAACTCCACCCCCAGCATTTTATGAATTCAAACTACAATGGAGTAAGGTTTTCCCCCCAGATACTCACAAGTCTCAGCCAGGAACTCCAACCCCAGCTTCTGTGAATTCAAACTACAATGCAGTAAGGTTTTCCCCCCAGATACTCACAAGTCTCAGCCAGGAACTCCACCCCCAGCATTTTATGAATTCAAACTACAATGGAGTAAGTTTTTTTCCCGAGATACTCACACGTCTCAGCCAGGAACTCCACCCCCAGCTTCTGTGAATTCAAACTACAATGGAGTAAGGTTTTCCCCCCAGATACTCACAAGTCTCAGCCAGGAACTCCACCCCAAGCTTCTGTGAATTCAAACTACAATGCAGTTAAGTTTTCCCCCCAGATACTCACAAGTCTCAGCCAGGAACTCCACCCCCAGCATTTTATGAATCCAAACTACAATGGAGTAAGGTTTTTCCCCCAGATACTCACAAGTCTCAGCCAGGAACCCCAACCCCAGCTTCTGTGAATTCAAACTACAATGGAGTAAGTTTTTTTCCCCAGATACTCACATGTCTCAGCCAGGAACTCCAACCCCAGCTTTTTATGAATTGAAACTACAATGGAGTAAGGTTTTTCCCCCAGATACTCACAAGTCTCAGCCAGGAACTCCACCCCCAGATTTTTATGAATTGAACCTACAATGGAGTAAGGTTTTTCGCCCAGATACTCACAAGTCTCAGCCAGGAACTCCACCCCCAGCTTCTGTGAATTCAAACTACAATGGAGTAAGGTTTTTCGCCCAGATACTGACAAGTCTCAGCCAGGAAGTCCACTCCCAGCTTCTGTGAATTCAAACTACAATGGAGTAAGGTTCTTTCCCCAGATACTCACATGTCTCAGCCAGGAACTCCACCCCCAACTTCTGTGAATTCAAACTACAATGGAGTAAGGTTTCCCCCCCAGATACTCACAAGTCTCAGCCAGGAACTCCACCCCCAGCTTTTTATGAATTGAAACTACAATGGAGTAAGGTTTTTCCCCCAGATACTCACAAGTCTCAGCCAGGAACTCCACCCCCAGCTTTTTATGAATCGAACCTACAATGGAGTAAGGTTTTTCGCCCACATACTCACTAGTCTCAGCCAGGAACTCCAACCCCAGCTTCTGTGAATTCAAACTACAATGGAGTAGGTTTTTCCCCAAGATACTCACATGTCTCAGCCAGGAACTCCACCCCCAGCTTTTTTGAATTGAAACTACAATGGAGTAAGGTTTCCCCCCCAGATACTCACAAGTCTCAGCCAGGAACTCCACCCCCAGCTTTTTATGAATTGAACCTACAATGGAGTAAGGTTTTTCGCCCATATACTCACAGGTCTCAGCCTGGAACTCCACCCCCAGCTTCTGTGAATTCAAACTACAATGGAGTAAGGTTTTCCCCCCAGATACTCACAAGTCTCAACCAGGAACTCCACCCCCAGCTTTTTATGAATTCAAACTACAATGCAGTAAGGTTTTCCCCCCAGATACTCACAAGTCTCAGCCAGGAACTCCACCCCCAGCTTCTGTGAATTCAAACTACAATGGAGTAAGGTTTTTCGCCCAGATACTTACAAGTCTCACCCAGGAACTCCACCCCCAGCTTCTGTGAATTCAAACTACAATGAAGTAAGGTTTTCCCCCGAGATACTCACAAGTCTCAGCCAGGAAGCCCAACCCCAGCTTCTGTGAATTCAAACTACAATGGAGTAAGGTTTTTCGCCCAGATACTTACAAGTCTCAGCCAGGAAGTCCACTCCCAGCTTCTCTGAATTCAAACTACAATGGAGTAAGGTTCTCTCCCCAGATACTCACATGTCTCAGCCAGGAACTCCACCCCCAGCTTCTGTGAATTCAAATTACAATGGAGTAAGGTTTTCCCCCCAGATACTCACAAGTCTCAGCCAGGAACTCCACCCCAAGCTTCTGTGAATTCAAACTACAATGGAGTAAGGTTTTTTCCCCAGATACTCACATGTCTCAGCCAGGAACTCCAACCCCAGCTTCTCTGAATTCAAACTACAATGGAGTAAGGTTTTTCCCCCAGGTACTCACATGTCTCAGCCAGGAACTCCTCCCCCAGGTTTTTATGAATTCAAACTACAATGGAGTAAGGTTTTTCCCCAGATACTCACAGGTCTCAGCCAGGAACTCCACCCCCAGCTTTTTATGAATTGAACCTACAATGGAGTAAGGTTTTTCGCCCAGATACTCACAAGTCTCAGAAAGGAACTCCACCCCCAGCTTCTGTGAATTCAAACTACAATGGAGTAAGGTTTTCCCCCCAGATACTCACATGTCTCAGCCAGGAACTCCACCCCCAGCTTTTTATGAATTGAACCTACAATGGAGTAAGGTTTTTCACCCAGATACTCACAAGTCTCAGCCAGGAACTCCACCCCCAGCTTCTGTGAATTCAAACTACAATGGAGTAAGGTTTTTCGCCCAGATACTTACAACTCTCAGCCAGGAAGTCCACTCCCAGCTTCTGTGAATTCAAACTACAATGGAGTAAGGTTCTTTCCCCAGATACTCAAATGTCTCAGCCAGGAACTCCACCCCCAGGTTTTTATGAATTGAAACTACAATGGAGTAAGGTTTTTCCCCCAGGTACTCACATGTCTCAGCCAGGAACTCCTCCCCCAGATTTTTATGAATTCAAACTACAATGGAGTAAGGTTCTTTCCCCAGATACTCACATGTCTCAGCCAGGAAGTCCACTCCCAGCTTCTGTGAATTCAAACTACAATGGAGTAAGGTTTTTCGCCCAGATACTTACAAGTCTCAGCCAGGAAGTCCACTCCCAGCTTCTCTGAATTCAAACTACAATGGAGTAAGGTTCTCTCCCCAGATACTCACATGTCTCAGCCAGGAACTCCACCCCCAGCTTCTGTGAATTCAAATTACAATGGAGTAAGGTTTTCCCCCCAGATACTCACAAGTCTCAGCCAGGAACTCCACCCCAAGCTTCTGTGAATTCAAACTACAATGGAGTAAGGTTTTTTCCCCAGATACTCACATGTCTCAGCCAGGAACTCCAACCCCAGCTTCTCTGAATTCAAACTACAATGGAGTAAGGTTTTTCCCCCAGGTACTCACATGTCTCAGCCAGGAACTCCTCCCCCAGGTTTTTATGAATTCAAACTACAATGGAGTAAGGTTTTTCCCCAGATACTCACAGGTCTCAGCCAGGAACTCCACCCCCAGCTTTTTATGAATTGAACCTACAATGGAGTAAGGTTTTTCGCCCAGATACTCACAAGTCTCAGAAAGGAACTCCACCCCCAGCTTCTGTGAATTCAAACTACAATGGAGTAAGGTTTTCCCCCCAGATACTCACATGTCTCAGCCAGGAACTCCACCCCCAGCTTTTTATGAATTGAACCTACAATGGAGTAAGGTTTTTCACCCAGATACTCACAAGTCTCAGCCAGGAACTCCACCCCCAGCTTCTGTGAATTCAAACTACAATGGAGTAAGGTTTTTCGCCCAGATACTTACAACTCTCAGCCAGGAAGTCCACTCCCAGCTTCTGTGAATTCAAACTACAATGGAGTAAGGTTCTTTCCCCAGATACTCAAATGTCTCAGCCAGGAACTCCACCCCCAGGTTTTTATGAATTGAAACTACAATGGAGTAAGGTTTTTCCCCCAGGTACTCACATGTCTCAGCCAGGAACTCCTCCCCCAGATTTTTATGAATTCAAACTACAATGGAGTAAGGTTCTTTCCCCAGATACTCACATGTCTCAGCCAGGAAGTCCACTCCCAGCTTCTGTGAATTCAAACTACAATGGAGTAAGGTTTTTCCCCAGATACTCACAGGTCTCAGCCAGGAACTCCACCCCCAGCTTCTGTGAATTCAAACTACAATGGAGTAAGGTTTTTCGCCCAGATACTCACAAGTCTCAGCCAGGAACTCCAACCCCAGCTTCTGTGAATTCAAACTACAATGGAGTAAGTTTTTTTCCCCAGATACTCACATGTCTCAGCCAGGAACTCCACCCCCAGCTTTTTATGAATTGAACCTACAATGGAGTAAGGTTTTTCGCACAGATACTCACTAGTCTCAGCCAGGAACTCCAACCCCAGCTTCTGTGAATTCAAACTACAATGGAATAAGTTTTTTTCCCCAGATACTCACATGTCTCAGCCAGGAAATCCACCCCCAGCTTTTATGAATTGAAACTACAATGGAGTAAGGTTTTCCCCCAGGATACTCACAAGTCTCAGCCAGGAACTCCACCCCCAGCTTTTTATGAATTGAACCTACAACGGAGTAAGGTTTTTCACCCAGATACTCACTAGTCTCAGCCAGGAACTCCACCCCCAGCATTTTATGAATTCAAACTACAATGGAGTAAGGTTTTCCCCCCAGATACTCACAAGTCTCAGCCAGGAACTCCACCCCCAGCTTCTGTGAATTCAAACTACAATGGAGTAAGGTTTTTCGCCCAGATACTTACAAGTCTCACCCAGGAACTCCAACCCCAGCTTCTGTGAATTCAAACTACAATGCAGTAAGGTTTTCCCCCCAGATACTCACAAGTCTCAGCCAGGAACTCCACCCCCAGCATTTTATGAATTCAAACTACAATGGAGTAAGTTTTTTTCCCGAGATACTCACACGTCTCAGCCAGGAACTCCACCCCCAGCTTCTGTGAATTCAAACTACAATGGAGTAAGGTTTTTCGCCCAGATACTTACAAGTCTCACCCAGGAACTCCAGCCCCAGCTTCTGTGAATTCAAACTACAATGCAGTAAGGTTTTCCCCCCAGATACTCACAAGTCTCAGCCAGGAACTCCACCCCCAGCATTTTATGAATTCAAACTACAATGGAGTAAGTTTTTTTCCCGAGATACTCACAAGTCTCAGCCAGGAACCCCAACCCCAGCTTCTGTGAATTCAAACTACAATGGAGTAAGTTTTTTTCCCCAGATACTCACATGTCTCAGCCAGGAACTCCAACCCCAGCTTTTTATGAATTGAAACTACAATGGAGTAAGGTTTTTCCCCCAGATACTCACAAGTCTCAGCCAGGAACTCCACCCCCAGATTTTTATGAATTGAACCTACAATGGAGTAAGGTTTTTCGCCCAGATACTCACAAGTCTCAGCCAGGAACTCCACCCCCAGCTTCTGTGAATTCAAACTACAATGGAGTAAGGTTTTTCGCCCAGATACTGACAAGTCTCAGCCAGGAAGTCCACTCCCAGCTTCTGTGAATTCAAACTACAATGGAGTAAGGTTCTTTCCCCAGATACTCACATGTCTCAGCCAGGAACTCCACCCCCAACTTCTGTGAATTCAAACTACAATGGAGTAAGGTTTCCCCCCCAGATACTCACAAGTCTCAGCCAGGAACTCCACCCCCAGCTTTTTATGAATTGAAACTACAATGGAGTAAGGTTTTTCCCCCAGATACTCACAAGTCTCAGCCAGGAACTCCACCCCCAGCTTTTTATGAATCGAACCTACAATGGAGTAAGGTTTTTCGCCCACATACTCACTAGTCTCAGCCAGGAACTCCAACCCCAGCTTCTGTGAATTCAAACTACAATGGAGTAGGTTTTTCCACAAGATACTCACATGTCTCAGCCAGGAACTCCACCCCCAGCTTTTTTGAATTGAAACTACAATGGAGTAAGGTTTCCCCCCCAGATACTCACAAGTCTCAGCCAGGAACTCCACCCCCAGCTTTTTATGAATTGAACCTACAATGGAGTAAGGTTTTTCGCCCATATACTCACAGGTCTCAGCCTGGAACTCCACCCCCAGCTTCTGTGAATTCAAACTACAATGGAGTAAGGTTTTCCCCCCAGATACTCACAAGTCTCAACCAGGAACTCCACCCCCAGCTTTTTATGAATTCAAACTACAATGCAGTAAGGTTTTCCCCCCAGATACTCACAAGTCTCAGCCAGGAACTCCACCCCCAGCTTCTGTGAATTCAAACTACAATGGAGTAAGGTTTTTCGCCCAGATACTTACAAGTCTCACCCAGGAACTCCACCCCCAGCTTCTGTGAATTCAAACTACAATGGAGTTAAGTTTTTCGCCCAGAAACTTACAAGTCTCAGCCAGGAACTCCACCCCCAGCTTTTTGTGAATTCAAACTACAATGAAGTAAGGTTTTCCCCCGAGATACTCACAAGTCTCAGCCAGGAAGCCCAACCCCAGCTTCTGTGAATTCAAACTACAATGGAGTAAGGTTTTTCGCCCAGATACTTACAAGTCTCACCCAGGAAGTCTACTCCCAGCTTCTCTGAATTCAAACTACAATGGAGTAAGGTTCTCTCCCCAGATACTCACATGTCTCAGCCAGGAACTCCACCCCCAGCTTCTGTGAATTCAAATTACAATGGAGTAAGGTTTTCCCCCCAGATACTCACAAGTCTCAGCCAGGAACTCCACCCCAAGCTTCTGTGAATTCAAACTACAATGGAGTAAGGTTTTTTCCCCAGATACTCACATGTCTCAGCCAGGAACTCCAACCCCAGCTTCTCTGAATTCAAACTACAATGGAGTAAGGTTTTTCCCCCAGGTACTCACATGTCTCAGCCAGGAACTCCTCCCCCAGGTTTTTATGAATTCAAACTACAATGGAGTAAGGTTTTTCCCCAGATACTCACAGGTCTCAGCCAGGAACTCCACCCCCAGCTTTTTATGAATTGAACCTACAATGGAGTAAGGTTTTTCGCCCAGATACTCACAAGTCTCAGAAAGGAACTCCACCCCCAGCTTCTGTGAATTCAAACTACAATGGAGTAAGGTTTTCCCCCCAGATACTCACATGTCTCAGCCAGGAACTCCACCCCCAGCTTTTTATGAATTGAACCTACAATGGAGTAAGGTTTTTCACCCAGATACTCACAAGTCTCAGCCAGGAACTCCACCCCCAGCTTCTGTGAATTCAAACTACAATGGAGTAAGGTTTTTCGCCCAGATACTTACAACTCTCAGCCAGGAAGTCCACTCCCAGCTTCTGTGAATTCAAACTACAATGGAGTAAGGTTCTTTCCCCAGATACTCACATGTCTCAGCCAGGAACTCCACCCCCAGGTTTTTATGAATTGAAACTACAATGGAGTAAGGTTTTTCCCCCAGGTACTCACATGTCTCAGCCAGGAACTCCTCCCCCAGATTTTTATGAATTCAAACTACAATGGAGTAAGGTTCTTTCCCCAGATACTCACATGTCTCAGCCAGGAAGTCCACTCCCAGCTTCTGTGAATTCAAACTACAATGGAGTAAGGTTTTTCCCCAGATACTCACAGGTCTCAGCCAGGAACTCCACCCCCAGCTTCTGTGAATTCAAACTACAATGGAGTAAGGTTTTTCGCCCAGATACTCACAAGTCTCAGCCAGGAACTCCAACCCCAGCTTCTGTGAATTCAAACTACAATGGAGTAAGTTTTTTTCCCCAGATTCTCACATGTCTCAGCCAGGAACTCCACCCCCAGCTTTTTATGAATTGAACCTACAATGGAGTAAGGTTTTTCGCACAGATACTCACTAGTCTCAGCCAGGAACTCCAACCCCAGCTTCTGTGAATTCAAACTACAATGGAATAAGTTTTTTTCCCCAGATACTCACATGTCTCAGCCAGGAAATCCACCCCCAGCTTTTATGAATTGAAACTACAATGGAGTAAGGTTTTCCCCCAGGATACTCACAAGTCTCAGCCAGGAACTCCACCCCCAGCTTTTTATGAATTGAACCTACAACGGAGTAAGGTTTTTCACCCAGATACTCACTAGTCTCAGCCAGGAACTCCACCCCCAGCATTTTATGAATTCAAACTACAATGGAGTAAGGTTTTCCCCCCAGATACTCACAAGTCTCAGCCAGGAACTCCACCCCCAGCTTCTGTGAATTCAAACTACAATGGAGTAAGGTTTTTCGCCCAGATACTTACAAGTCTCACCCAGGAACTCCAACCCCAGCTTCTGTGAATTCAAACTACAATGCAGTAAGGTTTTCCCCCCAGATACTCACAAGTCTCAGCCAGGAACTCCACCCCCAGCATTTTATGAATTCAAACTACAATGGAGTAAGTTTTTTTCCCGAGATACTCACACGTCTCAGCCAGGAACTCCACCCCCAGCTTCTGTGAATTCAAACTACAATGGAGTAAGGTTTTCCCCCCAGATACTCACAAGTCTCAGCCAGGAACTCCACCCCAAGCTTCTGTGAATTCAAACTACAATGCAGTAAAGTTTTCCCCCCAGATACTCACAAGTCTCAGCCAGGAACTCCACCCCCAGCATTTTATGAATCCAAACTACAATGGAGTAAGGTTTTTCCCCCAGATACTCACAAGTCTCAGCCAGGAACCCCAACCCCAGCTTCTGTGAATTCAAACTACAATGGAGTAAGGTTTTTCGCCCAGATACTGACAAGTCTCAGCCAGGAAGTCCACTCCCAGCTTCTGTGAATTCAAACTACAATGGAGTAAGGTTTTTCGCCCACATACTCACTAGTCTCAGCCAGGAACTCCAACCCCAGCTTCTGTGAATTCAAACTACAATGGAGTAGGTTTTTCCCCCAGATACTCACATGTCTCAGCCAGGAACTCCACCCCCAGCTTTTTTGAATTGAAACTACAATGGAGTAAGGTTTCCCCCCCAGATACTCACAAGTCTCAGCCAGGAACTCCACACCCAGCTTTTTATGAATTGAACCTACAATGGAGTAAGGTTTTTTGCCCATATACTCACAGGTCTCAGCCTGGAACTCCACCCCCAGCTTCTGTGAATTCAAACTACAATGGAGTAAGGTTTTACCCCCAGATACTCACAAGTCTCAACCAGGAACTCCACCCCCAGCTTTTTATGAATTCAAACTACAATGCAGTAAGGTTTTCCCCCCAGATACTCACAAGTCTCAGCCAGGAACTCCACCCCCAGCTTCTGTGAATTCAAACTACAATGGAGTAAGGTTTTTCGCCCAGATACTTACAAGTCTCACCCAGGAACTCCACCCCCAGCTTCTGTGAATTCAAACTACAATGGAGTTAGGTTTTTCGCCCAGATACTTACAAGTCTCAGCCAGGAACTCCACCCCCAGCATTTTATGAATCCAAACTACAATGGAGTAAGTTTTTTTCCCCAGATACTCACAAGTCTCAGCCAGGAACTCCATCCCCAGCATTTTATGAATTCAAACTACAATGGAGTAAGGTTTTTTCCCCAGATACTCACATGTCTCAGCCAGGAACTCCACCCCCAGCTTCTGTGAATTCAAACTACAATGGAGTAAGGTTTTCCCCCCAGATACTCACATGTCTCAGCCAGGAACTCCACCCCCAGCTTTTTATGAATTGAAACTACAATGGAGTAAGTTTCTTTCCCCAGATACTCACATGTCTCAGCCAGGAACTCCACCCCCAGCTTCTGTGAATTCAAACTACAATGGAGTAAGGTTTTCCCCCCAGATACTCACAAGTTTCAGCCCGGAACTCCACCCCCAGCTTCTGTGAATTCAAACTACAATGGAGTAAGGTTTCCCCCCCAGATACTCACAAGTCTCAGCCAGGAACTCCACCCCCAGCTTCTGTGAATTCAAACTACAATGGAATAAGTTTTTCCCCCCAGATACTTACAAGTCTCACCCAGGAACTCCACCCCCAGCTTCTGTGAATTCAAACTACAATGGAGTAAGGTTTTTCGCCCAGATACTTACAAGTCTCACCCAGGAACTCCACCCCCAGCTTCTGTGAATTCAAACTACAATGAAGTTAAGTTTTTCGCCCAGATACTTACAAGTCTCAGCCAGGAACTCCACCCCCAGCATTTTATGAATTCAAACTACAATGGAGTAAGGTTTTTTCCCCAGATACTCACAAGTCTCAGCCAGGAACTCCACCCCCAGCATTTTATGAATTCAAACTACAATGGAGTAAGGTTTTTTCCCCAGATACTCACAAGTCTCAGCCAGGAACCCCACCCCCAGCTTCTGTGAATTCAAACTACAATGGAGTAAGGTTTTCCCCCCAGATACTCACAAGTCTCAGCCAGGAACTCCACCCCCAGCTTTTTATGAATTGAAACTACAATGGAGTAAGGTTTTTCCCCCAGATACTCACAAGTCTCAGCCAGGAACTCCACCCCCAGCTTTTTATGAATTGAACCTACAATGGAGTAAGGTTTTTCGCCCAGATACTCACAAGTCTCAGCCAGGAACTTCACCCCCAGCTTCTGTGAATTCAAACTACAATGGAGTAAGGTTTTTCGCCCAGATATTTACAAGTCTCAGCCAGGAAGTCCACTCCCAGCTTCTGTGAATTCAAACTACAATGGAGTAAGGTTCTTTCCCCAGATACTCGCATGTCTCAGCCAGGAACTCCACCCCCAGCTTCTGTGAATTCAAACTACAATGGAGTAATGTTTTCCCCCCAGATACTCACAAGTCTCAGCCAGGAACTCCACCCCCAGCTTCTGTGAATTCAAACTACAATGGAATAAGTTTTTCCCCCCAGATACTTACAAGTCTCACCCAGGAACTCCACCCCCAGCTTCTGTGAATTCAAACTACAATGGAGTTAAGTTTTTCGCCCAGAAACTTACAAGTCTCAGCCAGGAACTCCACCCCCAGCATTTTATGAATTCAAACTACAATGGAGTAAGGTTTTTCCCCCAGACACTCACAAGTCTCAGCCAGGAACTCCACCCCCAGCTTCTGTGAATTCAAACTACAATGGAGTAAGGTTTTCCCCCCAGATACTCACAAGTCTCAGCCAGGAACTCCACCCCCAGCTTCTGTGAATTCAAACTACAATGGAGTAAGGTTTTCCCCCCAGATACTCACAAGTCTCAGCCAGGAACTCCACCCCCAGCTTTTTATGAATTGAAACTACAATGGAGTAAGGTTTTCCCCCCAGATACTCACAAGTCTCAGCCAGGAACTCCACCCCCAGCTTTTTATGAATTGAAACTACAATGGAGTAAGGTTTTTCCCCCAGATACTCACAAGTCTCAGCCAGGAACTCCACCCCCAGCTTTTTATGAATTGAACCTACAATGGAGTAAGGTTTTTCGCCCAGATACTCACAAGTCTCAGCCAGGAACTTCACCCCCAGCTTCTGTGAATTCAAACTACAATGGAGTAAGGTTTTTCGCCCAGATATTTACAAGTCTCAGCCAGGAAGTCCACTCCCAGCTTCTGTGAATTCAAACTACAATGGAGTAAGGTTCTTTCCCCAGATACACGCATGTCTCAGCCAGGAACTCCACCCCCAGCTTCTGTGAATTCAAACTACAATGGAGTAATGTTTTCCCCCCAGATACTCACAAGTCTCAGCCAGGAACTCCACCCCCAGCTTCTGTGAATTCAAACTACAATGGAATAAGTTTTTCCCCCCAGATACTTACAAGTCTCACCCAGGAACTCCACCCCCAGCTTCTGTGAATTCAAACTACAATGGAGTTAAGTTTTTCACCCAGATACTTACAAGTCTCAGCCAGGAACTCCACCCCCAGCATTTAATGAATTCAAACTACAATGGAGTAAGGTTTTTCCCCCAGACACTCACAAGTCTCAGCCAGGAACTCCACCCCCAGCATTTTATGAATTCAAACTACAATGGAGTAAGGTTTTTTCACCAGATACTCACAAGTCTCAGCCAGGAACCCCAACCCCAGCTTCTTTGAATTCAAACTACAATGGAGTAAGTTTTTTTCCCCAGATACTCACATGTCTCAGCCAGGAACTCCACCCCCAGCTTCTGTGAATTCAAACTACAATGGAGTAAGGTTTTCCCCCCAGATACTCACAAGTCTCAGCCAGGAACTCCACCCCCAGCTTCTGTGAATTCAAACTACAATGGAGTAAGGTTTTCCCCCCAGATACTCACAAGTCTCAGCCAGGAACTCCACCCCCAGCTTCTGTGAATTCAAACTACAATGGAGTAAGGTTTTTCGCCCAGATACTTACAAGTCTCAGCCAGGAACTCCACCCCCAGCTTCTGTGAATTCACACTACAATGGAGTAAGGTTTTTTCCCCAGATACTCACAAGTCTCAGCCAGGAACTCCACCCCCAGGATTTTATGAATTCAAACTACAATGGAGTAAGGTTTTTTCCCCAGATACTCACAAGTCTCAGCCAGGAACCCCAACCCCAGCTTCTGTGAATTCAAACTACAATGGAGTAAGTTTTTTTCCCCAGATACTCACATGTCTCAGCCAGGAACTCCAACCCCAGCTTTTTATGAATTGAAACTACAATGGAGTAAGGTTTTTCCCCCAGATACTCACAAGTCTCAGCCAGGAACTCCACCCCCAGCTTCTGTGAATTCAAACTACAATGGAGTAAGGTTTTCCCCCCAGATACTCACAAGTCTCAGCCAGGAACTCCACCCCCAGCTTCTGTGAATTCAAACTACAATGGAGTAAGGTTTTCCCCCCAGATACTCACAAGTCTCAGCCAGGAACTCCACCCCCAGCTTTTTATGAATTGAAACTACAATGGAGTAAGGTTTTCCCCCCAGATACTCACAAGTCTCAGCCAGGAACTCCACCCCCAGCTTTTTATGAATTGAAACTACAATGGAGTAAGGTTTTTCCCCCAGATACTCACAAGTCTCAGCCAGGAACTCCACCCCCAGCTTTTTATGAATTGAACCTACAATGGAGTAAGGTTTTTCGCCCAGATACTCACAAGTCTCAGCCAGGAACTTCACCCCCAGCTTCTGTGAATTCAAACTACAATGGAGTAAGGTTTTTCGCCCAGATATTTACAAGTCTCAGCCAGGAAGTCCACTCCCAGCTTCTGTGAATTCAAACTACAATGGAGTAAGGTTCTTTCCCCAGATACACGCATGTCTCAGCCAGGAACTCCACCCCCAGCTTCTGTGAATTCAAACTACAATGGAGTAATGTTTTCCCCCCAGATACTCACAAGTCTCAGCCAGGAACTCCACCCCCAGCTTCTGTGAATTCAAACTACAATGGAATAAGTTTTTCCCCCCAGATACTTACAAGTCTCACCCAGGAACTCCACCCCCAGCTTCTGTGAATTCAAACTACAATGGAGTTAAGTTTTTCACCCAGATACTTACAAGTCTCAGCCAGGAACTCCACCCCCAGCATTTAATGAATTCAAACTACAATGGAGTAAGGTTTTTCCCCCAGACACTCACAAGTCTCAGCCAGGAACTCCACCCCCAGCATTTTATGAATTCAAACTACAATGGAGTAAGGTTTTTTCACCAGATACTCACAAGTCTCAGCCAGGAACCCCAACCCCAGCTTCTTTGAATTCAAACTACAATGGAGTAAGTTTTTTTCCCCAGATACTCACATGTCTCAGCCAGGAACTCCACCCCCAGCTTCTGTGAATTCAAACTACAATGGAGTAAGGTTTTCCCCCCAGATACTCACAAGTCTCAGCCAGGAACTCCACCCCCAGCTTCTGTGAATTCAAACTACAATGGAGTAAGGTTTTCCCCCCAGATACTCACAAGTCTCAGCCAGGAACTCCACCCCCAGCTTCTGTGAATTCAAACTACAATGGAGTAAGGTTTTTCGCCCAGATACTTACAAGTCTCAGCCAGGAACTCCACCCCCAGCTTCTGTGAATTCACACTACAATGGAGTAAGGTTTTTTCCCCAGATACTCACAAGTCTCAGCCAGGAACTCCACCCCCAGGATTTTATGAATTCAAACTACAATGGAGTAAGGTTTTTTCCCCAGATACTCACAAGTCTCAGCCAGGAACCCCAACCCCAGCTTCTGTGAATTCAAACTACAATGGAGTAAGTTTTTTTCCCCAGATACTCACATGTCTCAGCCAGGAACTCCAACCCCAGCTTTTTATGAATTGAAACTACAATGGAGTAAGGTTTTTCCCCCAGATACTCACAAGTCTCAGCCAGGAACTCCACCCCCAGCTTTTTATGAATTGAACCTACAATGGAGTAAGGTTTTTCGCCCAGATACTCACAAGTCTCAGCCAGGAACTCCACCCCCAGCTTCTGTGAATTCAAACTACAATGGAGTAAGGTTTTCCGCCCAGATACTTACAAGTCTCAGCCAGGAACTCCACCCCCAGCTTCTGTGAATTCAAACTACAATGGAGTAAGGTTTTCCCCCCAGATACTCACAAGTCTCAGCCAGGAACTCCACCCCCAGCTTTTTATGAATTGAAACTACAATGGAGTAAGGTTTTTCCCCCAGATACTCACAAGTCTCAGCCAGGAACTCCACCCCCAGCTTTTTATGAATCGAACCTACAATGGAGTAAGGTATTTCGCCCAGATACTCACTAGTCTCAGCCAGGAACTCCAACCCCAGCTTCTGTGAATTCAAACTACAATGGAATAAGTTTTTTTCCCCAGATACTCACATGTCTCAGCCAGGAAATCCACCCCCAGCTTTTATGAATTGAAACTACAATGGAGTAAGGTTTTCCCCCCAGATACTCACAAGTCTCAGCCAGGAACTCCACCCCCAGCTTTTTATGAATTGAAACTACAATGGAGTAAGGTTTTTCCCCCAGATACTCACAAGTCTCAGCCAGGAACTCCACCCCCAGCTTTTTATGAATTGAACCTACAATGGAGTAAGGTTTTTCGCCCAGATACTCACAAGTCTCAGCCAGGAACTTCACCCCCAGCTTCTGTGAATTCAAACTACAATGGAGTAAGGTTTTTCGCCCAGATATTTACAAGTCTCAGCCAGGAAGTCCACTCCCAGCTTCTGTGAATTCAAACTACAATGGAGTAAGGTTCTTTCCCCAGATACACGCATGTCTCAGCCAGGAACTCCACCCCCAGCTTCTGTGAATTCAAACTACAATGGAGTAATGTTTTCCCCCCAGATACTCACAAGTCTCAGCCAGGAACTCCACCCCCAGCTTCTGTGAATTCAAACTACAATGGAATAAGTTTTTCCCCCCAGATACTTACAAGTCTCACCCAGGAACTCCACCCCCAGCTTCTGTGAATTCAAACTACAATGGAGTTAAGTTTTTCGCCCAGATACTTACAAGTCTCAGCCAGGAACTCCACCCCCAGCATTTTATGAATTCAAACTACAATGGAGTAAGGTTTTTCCCCCAGACACTCACAAGTCTCAGCCAGGAACTCCACCCCCAGCATTTTATGAATTCAAACTACAATGGAGTAAGGTTTTTTCACCAGATACTCACAAGTCTCAGCCAGGAACCCCAACCCCAGCTTCTTTGAATTCAAACTACAATGGAGTAAGTTTTTTTCCCCAGATACTCACATGTCTCAGCCAGGAACTCCACCCCCAGCTTCTGTGAATTCAAACTACAATGGAGTAAGGTTTTCCCCCCAGATACTCACAAGTCTCAGCCAGGAACTCCACCCCCAGCTTCTGTGAATTCAAACTACAATGGAGTAAGGTTTTCCCCCCAGATACTCACAAGTCTCAGCCAGGAACTCCACCCCCAGCTTCTGTGAATTCAAACTACAATGGAGTAAGGTTTTTCGCCCAGATACTTACAAGTCTCAGCCAGGAACTCCACCCCCAGCTTCTGTGAATTCACACTACAATGGAGTAAGGTTTTTTCCCCAGATACTCACAAGTCTCAGCCAGGAACTCCACCCCCAGCATTTTATGAATTCAAACTACAATGGAGTAAGGTTTTTTCCCCAGATACTCACAAGTCTCAGCCAGGAACCCCAACCCCAGCTTCTGTGAATTCAAACTACAATGGAGTAAGTTTTTTTCCCCAGATACTCACATGTCTCAGCCAGGAACTCCACCCCCAGCTTTTTATGAATTGAACCTACAATGGAGTAAGGTTTTTCGCACAGATACTCACTAGTCTCAGCCAGGAACTCCAACCCCAGCTTCTGTGAATTCAAACTACAATGGAATAAGTTTTTTTCCCCAGATACTCACATGTCTCAGCCAGGAAATCCACCCCCAGCTTTTATGAATTGAAACTACAATGGAGTAAGGTTTTCCCCCAGGATACTCACAAGTCTCAGCCAGGAACTCCACCCCCAGCTTTTTATGAATTGAACCTACAACGGAGTAAGGTTTTTCACCCAGATACTCACTAGTCTCAGCCAGGAACTCCACCCCCAGCATTTTATGAATTCAAACTACAATGGAGTAAGGTTTTCCCCCCAGATACTCACAAGTCTCAGCCAGGAACTCCACCCCCAGCTTCTGTGAATTCAAACTACAATGGAGTAAGGTTTTTCGCCCAGATACTTACAAGTCTCACCCAGGAACTCCAACCCCAGCTTCTGTGAATTCAAACTACAATGCAGTAAGGTTTTCCCCCCAGATACTCACAAGTCTCAGCCAGGAACTCCACCCCCAGCATTTTATGAATTCAAACTACAATGGAGTAAGTTTTTTTCCCGAGATACTCACACGTCTCAGCCAGGAACTCCACCCCCAGCTTCTGTGAATTCAAACTACAATGGAGTAAGGTTTTCCCCCCAGATACTCACAAGTCTCAGCCAGGAACTCCACCCCAAGCTTCTGTGAATTCAAACTACAATGCAGTAAAGTTTTCCCCCCAGATACTCACAAGTCTCAGCCAGGAACTCCACCCCCAGCATTTTATGAATCCAAACTACAATGGAGTAAGGTTTTTCCCCCAGATACTCACAAGTCTCAGCCAGGAACCCCAACCCCAGCTTCTGTGAATTCAAACTACAATGGAGTAAGTTTTTTTCCCCAGATACTCACATGTCTCAGCCAGGAACTCCAACCCCAGCTTTTTATGAATTGAAACTACAATGGAGTAAGGTTTTTCCCCCAGATACTCACAAGTCTCAGCCAGGAACTCCACCCCCAGCTTTTTATGAATTGAACCTACAATGGAGTAAGGTTTTTCGCCCAGATACTCACAAGTCTCAGCCAGGAACTCCACCCCCAGCTTCTGTGAATTCAAACTACAATGGAGTAAGGTTTTTCGCCCAGATACTGACAAGTCTCAGCCAGGAAGTCCACTCCCAGCTTCTGTGAATTCAAACTACAATGGAGTAAGGTTCTTTCCCCAGATACTCACATGTCTCAGCCAGGAACTCCACCCCCAACTTCTGTGAATTCAAACTACAATGGAGTAAGGTTTCCCCCCCAGATACTCACAAGTCTCAGCCAGGAACTCCACCCCCAGCTTTTTATGAATTGAAACTACAATGGAGTAAGGTTTTTCCCCCAGATACTCACAAGTCTCAGCCAGGAACTCCACCCCCAGCTTTTTATGAATCGAACCTACAATGGAGTAAGGTTTTTCGCCCACATACTCACTAGTCTCAGCCAGGAACTCCAACCCCAGCTTCTGTGAATTCAAACTACAATGGAGTAGGTTTTTCCCCCAGATACTCACATGTCTCAGCCAGGAACTCCACCCCCAGCTTTTTTGAATTGAAACTACAATGGAGTAAGGTTTTTCGCCCATATACTCACAGGTCTCAGCCTGGAACTCCACCCCCAGCTTCTGTGAATTCAAACTACAATGGAGTAAGGTTTTCCCCCCAGATACTCACAAGTCTCAACCAGGAACTCCACCCCCAGCTTTTTATGAATTCAAACTACAATGCAGTAAGGTTTTCCCCCCAGATACTCACAAGTCTCAGCCAGGAACTCCACCCCCAGCTTCTGTGAATTCAAACTACAATGGAGTAAGGTTTTTCGCCCAGATACTTACAAGTCTCACCCAGGAACTCCACCCCCAGCTTCTGTGAATTCAAACTACAATGGAGTTAAGTTTTTCGCCCAGATACTTACAAGTCTCAGCCAGGAACTCCACCCCCAGCATTTTATGAATCCAAACTACAATGGAGTAAGTTTTTTTCCCCAGATACTCACAAGTCTCAGCCAGGAACTCCATCCCCAGCATTTTATGAATTCAAACTACAATGGAGTAAGGTTTTTTCCCCAGATACTCACATGTCTCAGCCAGGAACTCCACCCCCAGCTTCTGTGAATTCAAACTACAATGGAGTAAGGTTTTCCCCCCAGATACTCACATGTCTCAGCCAGGAACTCCACCCCCAGCTTTTTATGAATTGAAACTACAATGGAGTAAGTTTCTTTCCCCAGATACTCACATGTCTCAGCCAGGAACTCCACCCCCAGCTTCTGTGAATTCAAACTACAATGGAGTAAGGTTTTCCCCCCAGATACTCACAAGTCTCAGCCCGGAACTCCACCCCCAGCTTCTGTGAATTCAAACTACAATGGAGTAAGGTTTTCCCCCCAGATACTCACAAGTCTCAGCCAGGAACTCCACCCCCAGCTTCTGTGAATTCAAACTACAATGGAATAAGTTTTTCCCCCCAGATACTTACAAGTCTCACCCAGGAACTCCACCCCCAGCTTCTGTGAATTCAAACTACAATGGAGTAAGGTTTTTCGCCCAGATACTTACAAGTCTCACCCAGGAACTCCACCCCCAGCTTCTGTGAATTCAAACTACAATGAAGTTAAGTTTTTCGCCCAGATACTTACAAGTCTCAGCCAGGAACTCCACCCCCAGCATTTTATGAATTCAAACTACAATGGAGTAAGGTTTTTTCCCCAGATACTCACAAGTCTCAGCCAGGAACTCCACCCCCAGCATTTTATGAATTCAAACTACAATGGAGTAAGGTTTTTTCCCCAGATACTCACAAGTCTCAGCCAGGAACCCCACCCCCAGCTTCTGTGAATTCAAACTACAATGGAGTAAGGTTTTCCCCCCAGATACTCACAAGTCTCAGCCAGGAACTCCACCCCCAGCTTTTTATGAATTGAAACTACAATGGAGTAAGGTTTTTCCCCCAGATACTCACAAGTCTCAGCCAGGAACTCCACCCCCAGCTTTTTATGAATAGAACCTACAATGGAGTAAGGTTTTTCGCCCAGATACTCACAAGTCTCAGCCAGGAACTTCACCCCCAGCTTCTGTGAATTCAAACTACAATGGAGTAAGGTTTTTCGCCCAGATATTTACAAGTCTCAGCCAGGAAGTCCACTCCCAGCTTCTGTGAATTCAAACTACAATGGAGTAAGGTTCTTTCCCCAGATACTCGCATGTCTCAGCCAGGAACTCCACCCCCAGCTTCTGTGAATTCAAACTACAATGGAGTAATGTTTTCCCCCCAGATACTCACAAGTCTCAGCCAGGAACTCCACCCCCAGCTTCTGTGAATTCAAACTACAATGGAATAAGTTTTTCCCCCCAGATACTTACAAGTCTCACCCAGGAACTCCACCCCCAGCTTCTGTGAATTCAAACTACAATGGAGTTAAGTTTTTCGCCCAGATACTTACAAGTCTCAGCCAGGAACTCCACCCCCAGCATTTTATGAATTCAAACTACAATGGAGTAAGGTTTTTCCCCCAGACACTCACAAGTCTCAGCCAGGAACTCCACCCCCAGCTTCTGTGAATTCAAACTACAATGGAGTAAGGTTTTCCCCCCAGATACTCACAAGTCTCAGCCAGGAACTCCACCCCCAGCTTCTGTGAATTCAAACTACAATGGAGTAAGGTTTTCCCCCCAGATACTCACAAGTCTCAGCCAGGAACTCCACCCCCAGCTTTTTATGAATTGAAACTACAATGGAGTAAGGTTTTCCCTCCAGATACTCACAAGTCTCAGCCAGGAACTCCACCCCCAGCTTTTTATGAATTGAAACTACAATGGAGTAAGGTTTTTCCCCCAGATACTCACAAGTCTCAGCCAGGAACTCCACCCCCAGCTTTTTATGAATTGAACCTACAATGGAGTAAGGTTTTTCGCCCAGATACTCACAAGTCTCAGCCAGGAACTTCACCCCCAGCTTCTGTGAATTCAAACTACAATGGAGTAAGGTTTTTCGCCCAGATATTTACAAGTCTCAGCCAGGAAGTCCACTCCCAGCTTCTGTGAATTCAAACTACAATGGAGTAAGGTTCTTTCCCCAGATACACGCATGTCTCAGCCAGGAACTCCACCCCCAGCTTCTGTGAATTCAAACTACAATGGAGTAATGTTTTCCCCCCAGATACTCACAAGTCTCAGCCAGGAACTCCACCCCCAGCTTCTGTGAATTCAAACTACAATGGAATAAGTTTTTCCCCCCAGATACTTACAAGTCTCACCCAGGAACTCCACCCCCAGCTTCTGTGAATTCAAACTACAATGGAGTTAAGTTTTTCGCCCAGATACTTACAAGTCTCAGCCAGGAACTCCACCCCCAGCATTTTATGAATTCAAACTACAATGGAGTAAGGTTTTTCCCCCAGACACTCACAAGTCTCAGCCAGGAACTCCACCCCCAGCATTTTATGAATTCAAACTACAATGGAGTAAGGTTTTTTCACCAGATACTCACAAGTCTCAGCCAGGAACCCCAACCCCAGCTTCTTTGAATTCAAACTACAATGGAGTAAGTTTTTTTCCCCAGATACTCACATGTCTCAGCCAGGAACTCCACCCCCAGCTTCTGTGAATTCAAACTACAATGGAGTAAGGTTTTCCCCCCAGATACTCACAAGTCTCAGCCAGGAACTCCACCCCCAGCTTCTGTGAATTCAAACTACAATGGAGTAAGGTTTTCCCCCCAGATACTCACAAGTCTCAGCCAGGAACTCCACCCCCAGCTTCTGTGAATTCAAACTACAATGGAGTAAGGTTTTTCGCCCAGATACTTACAAGTCTCAGCCAGGAACTCCACCCCCAGCTTCTGTGAATTCACACTACAATGGAGTAAGGTTTTTTCCCCAGATACTCACAAGTCTCAGCCAGGAACTCCACCCCCAGCATTTTATGAATTCAAACTACAATGGAGTAAGGTTTTTTCCCCAGATACTCACAAGTCTCAGCCAGGAACCCCAACCCCAGCTTCTGTGAATTCAAACTACAATGGAGTAAGTTTTTTTCCCCAGATACTCACATGTCTCAGCCAGGAACTCCAACCCCAGCTTTTTATGAATTGAAACTACAATGGAGTAAGGTTTTTCCCCCAGATACTCACAAGTCTCAGCCAGGAACTCCACCCCCAGCTTTTTATGAATTGAACCTACAATGGAGTAAGGTTTTTCGCCCAGATACTCACAAGTCTCAGCCAGGAACTCCACCCCCAGCTTCTGTGAATTCAAACTACAATGGAGTAAGGTTTTCCGCCCAGATACTTACAAGTCTCAGCCAGGAACTCCACCCCCAGCTTCTGTGAATTCAAACTACAATGGAGTAAGGTTTTCCCCCCAGATACTCACAAGTCTCAGCCAGGAACTCCACCCCCAGCTTTTTATGAATTGAAACTACAATGGAGTAAGGTTTTTCCCCCAGATACTCACAAGT
Organism: Diadophis punctatus similis; assembly: GCA_023053685.1. Taxonomy (NCBI): domain Eukaryota; kingdom Metazoa; phylum Chordata; class Lepidosauria; order Squamata; family Dipsadidae; genus Diadophis; species Diadophis punctatus. Next base: position 4,470,142 of record JALIGW010000045.1, read on the forward strand.
CTCAGCCAGGAACTCCACCCCCAGCTTTTTATGAATCGAACCTACAATGGAGTAAGGTTTTTCGCCCAGATACTCACTAGTCTCAGCCAGGAACTCCAACCCCAGCTTCTGTGAATTCAAACTACAATGGAATAAGTTTTTTTCCCCAGATACTCACATGTATCAGCCAGGAAATCCACCCCCAGCTTTTATGAATTGAAACTACAATGGAGTAAGGTTTTCCCCCAGGATACTCACAAGTCTCAGCCAGGAACTCCACCCCCAGCTTTTTATGAATTGAACCTACAACGGAGTAAGGTTTTTCACCCAGATACTCACTAGTCTCAGCCAGGAACTCCACCCCCAGCTTCTGTGAATTCAAACTACAATGGAGTAAGGTTTTCCCCCCAGATACTCACAAGTCTCAGCCAGGAACTCCACCCCCAGCTTCTGTGAATTCAAACTACAATGGAGTAAGGTTTTCCCCCCAGATACTCACAAGTCTCAGCCAGGAACTCCACCCCCAGCTTTTTATGAATTGAAACTACAATGGAGTAAGGTTTTCCCCCCAGATACTCACAAGTCTCAGCCAGGAACTCCACCCCCAGCTTTTTATGAATTGAAACTACAATGGAGTAAGGTTTTTCCCCCAGATACTCACAAGTCTCAGCCAGGAACTCCACCCCCAGCTTTTTATGAATTGAACCTACAATGGAGTAAGGTTTTTCGCCCAGATACTCACAAGTCTCAGCCAGGAACTTCACCCCCAGCTTCTGTGAATTCAAACTACAATGGAGTAAGGTTTTTCGCCCAGATATTTACAAGTCTCAGCCAGGAACTCCACTCCCAGCTTCTGTGAATTCAAACTACAATGGAGTAAGGTTCTTTCCCCAGATACACGCATGTCTCAGCCAGGAACTCCACCCCCAGCTTCTGTGAATTCAAACTACAATGGAGTAATGTTTTCCCCCCAGATACTCACAAGTCTCAGCCAGGAACTCCACCCCCAGCTTCTGTGAATTCAAACTACAATGGAATAAGTTTTTCCCCCCAGATACTTACAAGTCTCACCCAGGAACTCCACCCCCAGCTTCTGTGAATTCAAACTACAATGGAGTTAAGTTTTTCGCCCAGATACTTACAAGTCTCAGCCAGGAACTCCACCCCCAGCATTTTATGAATTCAAACTACAATGGAGTAAGGTTTTTCCCCCAGACACTCACAAGTCTCAGCCAGGAACTCCACCCCCAGCATTTTATGAATTCAAACTACAATGGAGTAAGGTTTTTTCACCAGATACTCACAAGTCTCAGCCAGGAACCCCAACCCCAGCTTCTTTGAATTCAAACTACAATGGAGTAAGTTTTTTTCCCCAGATACTCACATGTCTCAGCCAGGAACTCCACCCCCAGCTTCTGTGAATTCAAACTACAATGGAGTAAGGTTTTCCCCCCAGATACTCACAAGTCTCAGCCAGGAACTCCACCCCCAGCTTCTGTGAATTCAAACTACAATGGAGTAAGGTTTTCCCCCCAGATACTCACAAGTCTCAGCCAGGAACTCCACCCCCAGCTTCTGTGAATTCAAACTACAATGGAGTAAGGTTTTTCGCCCAGATACTTACAAGTCTCAGCCAGGAACTCCACCCCCTGCTTCTGTGAATTCACACTACAATGGAGTAAGGTTTTTTCCCCAGATACTCACAAGTCTCAGCCAGGAACTCCACCCCCAGCATTTTATGAATTCAAACTACAATGGAGTAAGGTTTTTTCCCCAGATACTCACAAGTCTCAGCCAGGAACCCCAACCCCAGCTTCTGTGAATTCAAACTACAATGGAGTAAGTTTTTTTCCCCAGATACTCACATGTCTCAGCCAGGAACTCCAACCCCAGCTTTTTATGAATTGAAACTACAATGGAGTAAGGTTTTTCCCCCAGATACTCACAAGTCTCAGCCAGGAACTCCACCCCCAGCTTTTTATGAATTGAACCTACAATGGAGTAAGGTTTTTCGCCCAGATACTCACAAGTCTCAGCCAGGAACTCCACCCCCAGCTTCTGTGAATTCAAACTACAATGGAGTAAGGTTTTCCGCCCAGATACTTACAAGTCTCAGCCAGGAACTCCACCCCCAGCTTCTGTGAATTCAAACTACAATGGAGTAAGGTTTTCCCCCCAGATACTCACAAGTCTCAGCCAGGAACTCCACCCCCAGCTTTTTATGAATTGAAACTACAATGGAGTAAGGTTTTTCCCCCAGATACTCACAAGTCTCAGCCAGGAACTCCACCCCCAGCTTTTTATGAATCGAACCTACAATGGAGTAAGGTTTTTCGCCCAGATACTCACATATCTCAGCCAGGAACTCCACCCCCAGCTTTTTATGAATTCAATCTACAATGGAGTAAGTTTTTTCCCCCAGATACTCACATGTCTCAGCAAGGAACTCCACCCCCAGCTTTTTATGAATTGAAACTACAATGGAGTAAGGTTTTTCGCCCAGATACTCACAAGTCTCAGCCAGGAACTCCACCCCTAGCTTCTGTGAATTCAAACTACAATGGAGTAAGGTTCTTTCCCCAGATACTCACATGTCTCAGCCAGGAACTCCACCCCCAGCTTCTGTGAATTCAAACTACAATGGAGTAAGGTTTTCCCCCCAGATACTCACATGTCTCAGCCAGGAACTCCACCCCCAGCTTTTTATGAATTGAAACTACAATGGAGTAAGGTTCTTTCCCCAGATACTCACATGTCTCAGCCAGGAACTCCACCCCCAGAATTTTATGAATCCAAACTACAATGGAGTAAGGTTTTTTCCCCAGATACTCACAAGTCTCAGCCAGGAACTCCACCCCCAGCTTTTTATGAATTGAAACTACAATGGAGTAAGGTTTTTCCCCCAGATACTCACAAGTCTCAGCCAGGAACTCCACCCCCAGCTTTTTATGAATCGAACCTACAATGGAGTAAGGTTTTTCGCCCAGATACTCACTAGTCTCAGCCAGGAACTCCAACCCCAGCTTCTGTGAATTCAAACTACAATGGAATAAGTTTTTTTCCCCAGATACTCACATGTCTCAGCCAGGAAATCCACCCCCAGCTTTTATGAATTGAAACTACAATGGAGTAAGGTTTTCCCCCAGGATACTCACAAGTCTCAGCCAGGAACTCCACCCCCAGCTTTTTATGAATTGAACCTACAACGGAGTAAGGTTTTTCACCCAGATACTCACTAGTCTCAGCCAGGAACTCCACCCCCAGCTTCTGTGAATTCAAACTACAATGGAGTAAGGTTTTCCCCCCAGATACTCACAAGTCTCAGCCAGGAACTCCACCCCCAGCTTCTGTGAATTCAAACTACAATGGAGTAAGGTTTTCCCCCCAGATACTCACAAGTCTCAGCCAGGAACTCCACCCCCAGCTTTTTATGAATTGAAACTACAATGGAGTAAGGTTTTCCCCCCAGATACTCACAAGTCTCAGCCAGGAACTCCACCCCCAGCTTTTTATGAATTGAAACTACAATGGAGTAAGGTTTTTCCCCCAGATACTCACAAGTCTCAGCCAGGAACTCCACCCCCAGCTTTTTATGAATTGAACCTACAATGGAGTAAGGTTTTTCGCCCAGATACTCACAAGTCTCAGCCAGGAACTTCACCCCCAGCTTCTGTGAATTCAAACTACAATGGAGTAAGGTTTTTCGCCCAGATATTTACAAGTCTCAGCCAGGAACTCCACTCCCAGCTTCTGTGAATTCAAACTACAATGGAGTAAGGTTCTTTCCCCAGATACACGCATGTCTCAGCCAGGAACTCCACCCCCAGCTTCTGTGAATTCAAACTACAATGGAGTAATGTTTTCCCCCCAGATACTCACAAGTCTCAGCCAGGAACTCCACCCCCAGCTTCTGTGAATTCAAACTACAATGGAATAAGTTTTTCCCCCCAGATACTTACAAGTCTCACCCAGGAACTCCACCCCCAGCTTCTGTGAATTCAAACTACAATGGAGTTAAGTTTTTCGCCCAGATACTTACAAGTCTCAGCCAGGAACTCCACCCCCAGCATTTTATGAATTCAAACTACAATGGAGTAAGGTTTTTCCCCCAGACACTCACAAGTCTCAGCCAGGAACTCCACCCCCAGCATTTTATGAATTCAAACTACAATGGAGTAAGGTTTTTTCACCAGATACTCACAAGTCTCAGCCAGGAACCCCAACCCCAGCTTCTTTGAATTCAAACTACAATGGAGTAAGTTTTTTTCCCCAGATACTCACATGTCTCAGCCAGGAACTCCACCCCCAGCTTCTGTGAATTCAAACTACAATGGAGTAAGGTTTTCCCCCCAGATACTCACAAGTCTCAGCCAGGAACTCCACCCCCAGCTTCTGTGAATTCAAACTACAATGGAGTAAGGTTTTCCCCCCAGATACTCACAAGTCTCAGCCAGGAACTCCACCCCCAGCTTCTGTGAATTCAAACTACAATGGAGTAAGGTTTTTCGCCCAGATACTTACAAGTCTCAGCCAGGAACTCCACCCCCAGCTTCTGTGAATTCACACTACAATGGAGTAAGGTTTTTTTCCCCAGATACTCACAAGTCTCAGCCAGGAACTCCACCCCCAGCATTTTATGAATTCAAACTACAATGGAGTAAGGTTTTTTCCCCAGATACTCACAAGTCTCAGCCAGGAACCCCAACCCCAGCTTCTGTGAATTCAAACTACAATGGAGTAAGTTTTTTTTCCCAGATACTCACATGTCTCAGCCAGGAACTCCAACCCCAGCTTTTTATGAATTGAAACTACAATGGAGTAAGGTTTTTCCCCCAGATACTCACAAGTCTCAGCCAGGAACTCCACCCCCAGCTTTTTATGAATTGAACCTACAATGGAGTAAGGTTTTTCGCCCAGATACTCACAAGTCTCAGCCAGGAACTCCACCCCCAGCTTCTGTGAATTCAAACTACAATGGAGTAAGGTTTTCCGCCCAGATACTTACAAGTCTCAGCCAGGAACTCCACCCCCAGCTTCTGTGAATTCAAACTACAATGGAGTAAGGTTTTCCCCCCAGATACTCACAAGTCTCAGCCAGGAACTCCACCCCCAGCTTTTTATGAATTGAAACTACAATGGAGTAAGGTTTTTCCCCCAGATACTCACAAGTCTCAGCCAGGAACTCCACCCCCAGCTTTTTATGAATCGAACCTACAATGGAGTAAGGTTTTTCGCCCAGATACTCACTAGTCTCAGCCAGGAACTCCAACCCCAGCTTCTGTGAATTCAAACTACAATGGAATAAGTTTTTTTCCCCAGATACTCACATGTCTCAGCCAGGAAATCCACCCCCAGCTTTTATGAATTGAAACTACAATGGAGTAAGGTTTTCCCCCAAGATACTCACAAGTCTCAGCCAGGAACTCCACCCCCAGCTTTTTATGAATTGAACCTACAACGGAGTAAGGTTTTTCACCCAGATACTCACTAGTCTCAGCCAGGAACTCCACCCCCGGCATTTTATGAATTCAAACTACAATGGAGTAAGGTTTTCCCCCCAGATACTCACAAGTCTCAGCCAGGAACTCCACCCCCAGCTTCTGTGAATTCAAACTACAATGGAGTAAGGTTTTTCGCCCAGATACTTACAAGTCTCACCCAGGAACTCCACCCCCAGCTTCTGTGAATTCAAACTACAATGCAGTAAGGTTTTCCCCCCAGATACTTACAAGTCTCAGCCAGGAACTCCACCCCCAGCTTTTTATGAATTGAAACTACAATGGAGTAAGGTTTTCCCCCCAGATACTCACAAGTCTCAGCCAGGAACTCCACCCCCAGCTTTTTATGAATTGAAACTACAATGGAGTAAGGTTTTTCCCCCAGATACTCACAAGTCTCAGCCAGGAAATCCACCCCCAGCTTTTTATGAATTGAACCTACAATGGAGTAAGGTTTTTCGCCCAGATACTCACAAGTCTCAGCCAGGAACTTCACCCCCAGCTTCTGTGAATTCAAACTACAATGGAGTAAGGTTTTTCGCCCAGATATTTACAAGTCTCAGCCAGGAACTCCACTCCCAGCTTCTGTGAATTCAAACTACAATGGAGTAAGGTTCTTTCCCCAGATACACGCATGTCTCAGCCAGGAACTCCACCCCCAGCTTCTGTGAATTCAAACTACAATGGAGTAATGTTTTCCCCCCAGATACTCACAAGTCTCAGCCAGGAACTCCACCCCCAGCTTCTGTGAATTCAAACTACAATGGAATAAGTTTTCCCCCCAGATACTTACAAGTCTCACCCAGGAACTCCACCCCCAGCTTCTGTGAATTCAAACTACAATGGAGTTAAGTTTTTCGCCCAGATACTTACAAGTCTCAGCCAGGAACTCCACCCCCAGCATTTTATGAATTCAAACTACAATGGAGTAAGGTTTTTCCCCCAGACACTCACAAGTCTCAGCCAGGAACTCCACCCCCAGCATTTTATGAATTCAAACTACAATGGAGTAAGGTTTTTTCACCAGATACTCACAAGTCTCAGCCAGGAACCCCAACCCCAGCTTCTTTGAATTCAAACTACAATGGAGTAAGTTTTTTTCCCCAGATACTCACATGTCTCAGCCAGGAACTCCACCCCCAGCTTCTGTGAATTCAAACTACAATGGAGTAAGGTTTTCCCCCCAGATACTCACAAGTCTCAGCCAGGAACTCCACCCCCAGCTTCTGTGAATTCAAACTACAATGGAGTAAGGTTTTCCCCCCAGATACTCACAAGTCTCAGCCAGGAACTCCACCCCCAGCTTCTGTGAATTCAAACTACAATGGAGTAAGGTTTTTCGCCCAGATACTTACAAGTCTCAGCCAGGAACTCCACCCCCAGCTTCTGTGAATTCACACTACAATGGAGTAAGGTTTTTTCCCCAGATACTCACAAGTCTCAGCCAGGAACTCCACCCCCAGCATTTTATGAATTCAAACTACAATGGAGTAAGGTTTTTTCCCCAGATACTCACAAGTCTCAGCCAGGAACCCCAACCCCAGCTTCTGTGAATTCAAACTACAATGGAGTAAGTTTTTTTCCCCAGATACTCACATGTCTCAGCCAGGAACTCCAACCCCAGCTTTTTATGAATTGAAACTACAATGGAGTAAGGTTTTTCCCCCAGATACTCACAAGTCTCAGCCAGGAACTCCACCCCCAGCTTTTTATGAATTGAACCTACAATGGAGTAAGGTTTTTCGCCCAGATACTCACAAGTCTCAGCCAGGAACTCCACCCCCAGCTTCTGTGAATTCAAACTACAATGGAGTAAGGTTTTCCGCCCAGATACTTACAAGTCTCAGCCAGGAACTCCACCCCCAGCTTCTGTGAATTCAAACTACAATGGAGTAAGGTTTTCCCCCCAGATACTCACAAGTCTCAGCCAGGAACTCCACCCCCAGCTTTTTATGAATTGAAACTACAATGGAGTAAGGTTTTTCCCCCAGATACTCACAAGTCTCAGCCAGGAACTCCACCCCCAGCTTTTTATGAATCGAACCTACAATGGAGTAAGGTTTTTCGCCCAGATACTCACTAGTCTCAGCCAGGAACTCCAACCCCAGCTTCTGTGAATTCAAACTACAATGGAATAAGTTTTTTTCCCCAGATACTCACATGTCTCAGCCAGGAAATCCACCCCCAGCTTTTATGAATTGAAACTACAATGGAGTAAGGTTTTCCCCCAAGATACTCACAAGTCTCAGCCAGGAACTCCACCCCCAGCTTTTTATGAATTGAACCTACAACGGAGTAAGGTTTTTCACCCAGATACTCACTAGTCTCAGCCAGGAACTCCACACCCGGCATTTTATGAATTCAAACTACAATGGAGTAAGGTTTTCCCCCCAGATACTCACAAGTCTCAGCCAGGAACTCCACCCCCAGCTTCTGTGAATTCAAACTACAATGGAGTAAGGTTTTTCGCCCAGATACTTACAAGTCTCACCCAGGAACTCCACCCCCAGCTTCTGTGAATTCAAACTACAATGCAGTAAGGTTTTCCCCCCAGATACTCACAAGTCTCAGCCAGGAACTCCACCCCCAGCATTTTATGAATTCAAACTACAATGGAGTAAGTTTTTTTCCCGAGATACTCACACGTCTCAGCCAGGAACTCCACCCCCAGCTTCTGTGAATTCAAACTACAATGGAGTAAGGTTTTCCCCCCAGATACTCACAAGTCTCAGCCAGGAACTCCACCCCCAGCTTCTGTGAATTCAAACTACAATGCAGTAAGGTTTTCCCCCCAGATACTCACAAGTCTCAGCCAGGAACTCCACCCCCAGCATTTTATGAATTCAAACTACAATGGAGTAAGTTTTTTTCCCGAGATACTCACACGTCTCAGCCAGGAACTCCACCCCCAGCTTCTGTGAATTCAAACTACAATGGAGTAAGGTTTTCCCCCCAGATACTCACAAGTCTGAGCCAGGAACTCCACCCCAAGCTTCTGTGAATTCAAACTACAATGCAGTAAAGTTTTCCCCCCAGATACTCACAAGTCTCAGCCAGGAACTCCACCCCCAGCATTTTATGAATCCAAACTACAATGGAGTAAGGTTTTTCCCCCAGATACTCACAAGTCTCAGCCAGGAACCCCAACCCCAGCTTCTGTGAATTCAAACTACAATGGAGTAAGTTTTTTTCCCCAGATACTCACATGTCTCAGCCAGGAACTCCAACCCCAGCTTTTTATGAATTGAAACTACAATGGAGTAAGGTTTTTCCCCCAGATACTCACAAGTCTCAGCCAGGAACTCCACCCCCAGCTTTTTATGAATTGAACCTACAATGGAGTAAGGTTTTTCGCCCAGATACTCACAAGTCTCAGCCAGGAACTCCACCCCCAGCTTCTGTGAATTCAAACTACAATGGAGTAAGGTTTTTCGCCCAGATACTGACAAGTCTCAGCCAGGAAGTCCACTCCCAGCTTCTGTGAATTCAAACTACAATGGAGTAAGGTTCTTTCCCCAGATACTCACATGTCTCAGCCAGGAACTCCACCCCCAACTTCTGTGAATTCAAACTACAATGGAGTAAGGTTTTCCCCCCAGATACTCACAAGTCTCAGCCAGGAACTCCACCCCCAGCTTTTTATGAATTGAAACTACAATGGAGTAAGGTTTTTCCCCCAGATACTCACAAGTCTCAGCCAGGAACTCCACCCCCAGCTTTTTATGAATCGAACCTACAATGGAGTAAGGTTTTTCGCCCACATACTCACTAGTCTCAGCCAGGAACTCCAACCCCAGCTTCTGTGAATTCAAACTACAATGGAGTAGGTTTTTCCCCCAGATACTCACATGTCTCAGCCAGGAACTCCACCCCCAGCTTTTATGAATTGAAACTACAATGGAGTAAGGTTTCCCCCCCAGATACTCACAAGTCTCAGCCAGGAACTCCACCCCCAGCTTTTTATGAATTGAACCTACAATGGAGTAAGGTTTTTCGCCCATATACTCACAAGTCTCAGCCTGGAACTCCACCCCCAGCTTCTGTGAATTCAAACTACAATGGAGTAAGGTTTTCCCCCCAGATACTCACAAGTCTCAACCAGGAACTCCACCCCCAGCTTTTTATGAATTCAAACTACAATGCAGTAAGGTTTTCCCCCCAGATACTCACAAGTCTCAGCCAGGAACTCCACCCCCAGCTTCTGTGAATTCAAACTACAATGGAGTAAGGTTTTTCGCCCAGATACTTACAAGTCTCACCCAGGAACTCCACCCCCAGCTTCTGTGAATTCAAACTACAATGGAGTTAAGTTTTTCGCCCAGATACTTACAAGTCTCAGCCAGGAACTCCACCCCCAGCATTTTATGAATCCAAACTACAATGGAGTAAGGTTTTTTCCCCAGATACTCACAAGTCTCAGCCAGGAACTCCATCCCCAGCATTTTATGAATTCAAACTACAATGGAGTAAGGTTTTTTCCCCAGATACTCACAAGTCTCAGCCAGGAACCCCAACCCCAGCTTCTGTAAATTCAAACTACAATGGAGTAAGTTTTTTTCCCCAGATACTCACATGTCTCAGCCAGGAACTCCAACCCCAGCTTTTTATGAATTGAAACTACAATGGAGTAAGGTTTTTCCCCCAGATACTCACAAGTCTCAGCCAGGAACTCCACCCCCAGCTTTTTATGAATTGAACCTACAATGGAGTAAGGTTTTTCGCCCAGATACTCACTAGTCTCAGCCAGGAACTCCAACCCCAGCTTCTGTGAATTCAAACTACAATGGAGTAAGTTTTTCCCCCAGATACTCACATGTCTCAGCCAGGAACTCCACCCCCAGCTTTTATGAATTGAAACTACAATGGAGTAAGGTTTTCCCCCCAGATACTCACAAGTCTCAGCCAGGAACTCCACCCCCAGCTTTTTATTAATTCAACCTACAATGGAGTAAGGTTTTTCGCCCAGATACTCACAAGTCTCAGCCTGGAACTCCACCCCCAGCTTCTGTGAATTCAAACTACAATGGAGTAAGGTTTTTCCCCCAGATACTCACAAGTCTCAGCCAGGAACTCCACCCCCAGCTTTTTGTGAATTCAAACTACAATGAAGTAAGGTTTTCCCCCCAGATACTCACAAGTCTCAGCCAGGAACCCCAACCCCAGCTTCTGTGAATTCAAACTACAATGGAGTAAGTTTTTTCCCCCAGATACTCACATGTCTCAGCCAGGAACTCTACCCCCAGCTTTTTATGAATTGAAACTGCAATGGAGTAAGGTTTTTCCCCCAGATACTCACAAGTCTCAGCCAGGAACTCCAACCCCAGCTTTTTATGAATTGAACCTACAATGGAGTAAGGTTTTTCGCCCAGATACTCACAAGTCTCAGTCAGGAACTCCACCCCCAGCTTCTGTGAATTCAAACTACAATGGAGTAAGGTTTTCCCCCGAGATACTCACATGTCTCAGCCAGGAACTCCACCCCCAGCTTTTTATGAATTCAATCTACAATGGAGTAAGTTTTTTCCCCCCGATACTCACATGTCTCAGCCAGGAACTCCACCCCCAGCTTTTTATGAATTGAACCTACAATGGAGTAAGGTTTTTCGCCCAGATACTCACAAGTCTCAGCCAGGAACTCCACCCCTAGCTTCTGTGAATTCAAACTACAATGGAGTAAGGTTCTTTCCCCAGATACTCACATGTCTCAGCCAGGAACTCCACCCCCAGCTTCTGTGAATTCAAACTACAATGGAGTAAGGTTTTCCCCCCCAGATACTCACATGTCTCAGCCAGGAACTCCACCCCCAGCTTTTTATGAATTGAAACTACAATGGAGTAAGGTTCTTTCCCCAGATACTCACATGTCTCAGCCAGGAACTCCACCCCCAGCTTCTGTGAATTCAAACTACAATGGAGTAAGGTTTTCCCCCCAGATACTCACAAGTCTCAGCCCGGAACTCCACCCCCAGCTTCTGTGAATTCAAACTACAATGGAGTAAGGTTTTCCCCCCAGATACTCACAAGTCTCAGCTAGGAACTCCACCCCCAGCTTCTGTGAATTCAAACTACAATGGAGTAAGGTTTTTCGCCCAGATACTTACAAGTCTCAGCCAGGAACTCCACCCCCAGCTTCTGTGAATTCAAACTACAATGGAGTTAAGTTTTTCGCCCAGATACTTACAAGTCTCAGCCAGGAACTCCACCCCCAGCATTTTATGAATTCAAACTACAATGGAGTAAGTTTTTTCCCCCAGATACTCACATGTCTCAGCAAGGAACTCCACCCCCAGCTTTTTATGAATTGAAACTACAATGGAGTAAGGTTTTTCGCCCAGATACTCACAAGTCTCAGCCAGGAACTCCACCCCTAGCTTCTGTGAATTCAAACTACAATGGAGTAAGGTTCTTTCCCCAGATACTCACATGTCTCAGCCAGGAACTCCACCCCCAGCTTCTGTGAATTCAAACTACAATGGAGTAAGGTTTTCCCCCCAGATACTCACATGTCTCAGCCAGGAACTCCACCCCCAGCTTTTTATGAATTGAAACTACAATGGAGTAAGGTTCTTTCCCCAGATACTCACATGTCTCAGCCAGGAACTCCACCCCCAGAATTTTATGAATCCAAACTACAATGGAGTAAGGTTTTTTCCCCAGATACTCACAAGTCTCAGCCAGGAACACCATCCCCAGCATTTTATGAATTCAAACTACAATGGAGTAAGGTTTTTTCCCCAGATACTCACAAGTCTCAGCCAGGAACCCCAACCCCAGCTTCTGTAAATTCAAACTACAATGGAGTAAGTTTTTTTCCCCAGATACTCACATGTCTCAGCCAGGAACTCCAACCCCAGCTTTTTATGAATTGAAACTACAATGGAGTAAGGTTTTTCCCCCAGATACTCACAAGTCTCAGCCAGGAACTCCACCCCCAGCTTTTTATGAATTGAACCTACAATGGAGTAAGGTTTTTCGCCCAGATACTCACTAGTCTCAGCCAGGAACTCCAACCCCAGCTTCTGTGAATTCAAACTACAATGGAGTAAGTTTTTCCCCCAGATACTCACATGTCTCAGCCAGGAACTCCACCCCCAGCTTTTATGAATTGAAACTACAATGGAGTAAGGTTTTCCCCCCAGATACTCACAAGTCTCAGCCAGGAACTCCACCCCCAGCTTTTTATTAATTCAACCTACAATGGAGTAAGGTTTTTCGCCCAGATACTCACAAGTCTCAGCCTGGAACTCCACCCCCAGCTTCTGTGAATTCAAACTACAATGGAGTAAGGTTTTTCCCCCAGATACTCACAAGTCTCAGCCAGGAACTCCACCCCCAGCTTTTTGTGAATTCAAACTACAATGAAGTAAGGTTTTCCCCCCAGATACTCACAAGTCTCAGCCAGGAACCCCAACCCCAGCTTCTGTGAATTCAAACTACAATGGAGTAAGTTTTTTCCCCCAGATACTCACATGTCTCAGCCAGGAACTCTACCCCCAGCTTTTTATGAATTGAAACTGCAATGGAGTAAGGTTTTTCCCCCAGATACTCACAAGTCTCAGCCAGGAACTCCACCCCCAGCTTTTTATGAATTGAACCTACAATGGAGTAAGGTTTTTCGCCCAGATACTCACAAGTCTCAGCCAGGAACTCCACCCCCAGCTTCTGTGAATTCAAACTACAATGGAGTAAGGTTTTCCCCCGAGATACTCACATGTCTCAGCCAGGAACTCCACCCCCAGCTTTTTATGAATTCAATCTACAATGGAGTAAGTTTTTTCCCCCAGATACTCACATGTCTCAGCCAGGAACTCCACCCCCAGCTTTTTATGAATTGAACCTACAATGGAGTAAGGTTTTTCGCCCAGATACTCACAAGTCTCAGCCAGGAACTCCACCCCCAGCTTCTGTGAATTCAAACTACAATGGAGTAAGGTTTCCCCCCCCAGATACTCACATGTCTCAGCCAGGAACTCCACCCCCAGCTTTTTATGAATTGAAACTACAATGGAGTAAGGTTCTTTCCCCAGATACTCACATGTCTCAGCCAGGAACTCCACCCCCAGCTTCTGTGAATTCAAACTACAATGGAGTAAGGTTTTCCCCCCAGATACTCACAAGTCTCAGCCCGGAACTCCACCCCCAGCTTCTGTGAATTCAAACTACAATGGAGTAAGGTTTTCCCCCCAGATACTCACAAGTCTCAGCTAGGAACTCCACCCCCAGCTTCTGTGAATTCAAACTACAATGGAGTAAGGTTTTTCGCCCAGATACTTACAAGTCTCACCCAGGAACTCCACCCCCAGCTTCTGTGAATTCAAACTACAATGGAGTTAAGTTTTTCGCCCAGATACTTACAAGTCTCAGCCAGGAACTCCACCCCCAGCATTTTATGAATTCAAACTACAATGGAGTAAGGTTTTTCCCCCAGATACTCACATGTCTCAGCCAGGAACTCCACCCCCAGCATTTTATGAATTCAAACTACAATGGAGTAAGGTTTTTTCCCCAGATACTCACAAGTCTCAGCCAGGAACCCCAACCCCAGCCTCTGTGAATTCAAACTACAATGGAGTAAGTTTTTTTCCCCAGATACTCACATGTCTCAGCCAGGAACTCTACCCCCAGCTTTTTTTGAATTTAAACTGCAATGGAGTAAGGTTTTTCCCCCAGATACTCACAAGTCTCAGCCAGGAACTCCACCCCCAGCTTTTTATGAATTCAAACTACAATGAAGTAAGGTTTCCCCCCGAGATACTCACATGTCTCAGCCAGGAACTCCACCCCCAGCTTTTTATGAATTCAATCTACAATGGAGTAAGTTTTTTCCCCCAGATACTCACATGTCTCAGCAAGGAACTCCACCCCCAGCTTCTGTGAATTCAAACTACAATGGAGTAAGGTTCTTTCCCCAGATACTCACATGTCTCAGCCAGGAACTCCACCCCCAGTTTCTGTGAATTCAAACTACAATGGAGTAAGGTTTTCCCCCCAGATACTCACATGTCTCAGCCAGGAACTCCACCCCCAGCTTTTTATGAATTGAAACTACAATGGAGTAAGGTTCTTTCCCCAGATACTCACATGTCTCAGCCAGGAACTCCACCCCCAGCTTCTGTGAATTCAAACTACAATGGAGTAAGGTTTTCCCCCCAGATACTCACAAGTCTCAGCCAGGAACTCCACCCCCAGCTTCTGTGAATTCAAACTACAATGAAGTAAGGTTTCCCCCCGAGATACTCACATGTCTCAGCCAGGAACTCCACCCCCAGCTTTTTATGAATTCAATCTACAATGGAGTAAGTTTTTTCCCCCAGATACTCACATGTCTCAGCCAGGAACTCCACCCCCAGCTTTTTATGAATTCAAACTACAATGCAGTAAGGTTTTCCCCCCAGATACTCACAAGTCTCAGCCAGGAACTCCACCCCCAGCTTCTGTGAATTCAAACTACAATGGAGTAAGGTTTTTCGCCCAGAAACTTACAAGTCTCACCCAGGAACTCCACCCCCAGCTTCTGTGAATTCAAACTACAATGGAGTTAGGTTTTTCGCCCAGATACTTACAAGTCTCAGCCAGGAACTCCACCCCCAGCATTTTATGAATCCAAACTACAATGGAGTAAGGTTTTTCCCCCAGATACCCACAAGTCTCAGCCAGGAACTCCAACCCCAGCCTCTGTGAATTCAAACTACAATGGAGTAAGTTTTCCCCCCCAGATACTCACATGTCTCAGCCAGGAACTCCACCCCCAGCTTGTTATGAATCGAAACTACAATGAAGTAAGGTTTTCCCCCCAGATACTCACAAGTCTCAGCCAGGAACTCCACCCCCAGCTTTTTATGAATTGAACCTACAATGGAGTAAGGTTTTTCGCCCAGATACTCACAAGTCTCAGCCTGGAACTCCACCCCCAGCTTCTGTGAATTCAAACTACAATGGAGTAAGGTTTTTCCCCCAGATACTCACAAGTCTCAGCCAGGAACTCCACCCCCAGCTTCTGTGAATCCAAACTACAATGGAGTAAGGTTTTTCGCCCAGATACTCACTAGTCTCAGCCAGGAACTCCAACCCCAGCCTCTGTGAATTCAAACTACAATGGAGTAAGTTTTTCCCCCAGATACTCACATGTCTCAGCCAGGAACTCCACCCCCAGCTTTTATGAATTGAAACTACAATGGAGTAAGGTTTTCCCCCCAGATACTCACAAGTCTCAGCCAGGAACTCCACCCCCAGCTTTTTATGAATTGAACCTACAATGGAGTAAGGTTTTTCGCCCAGATACTCACAAGTCTCAGCCTGGAACTCCACCCCCAGCTTCTGTGAATTCAAACTACAATGGAGTAAGGTTTTTCCCCCAGATACTCACAAGTCTCAGCCAGGAACTCCACCCCCAGCTTTTTATGAATTGAAACTACAATGGAGTAAGGTTCTTTCCCCAGATACTCACATGTCTCAGCCAGGAACTCCACCCCCAGCTTCTGTGAATTCAAACTACAATGGAGTAAGGTTTTCCCCTCAGATACTCACAAGTCTCAGCCCGGAACTCCACCCCCAGCTTCTGTGAATTCAAACTACAATGGAGTAAGGTTTTCCCCCCAGACACTCACAAGTCTCAGCCAGGAACTCCACCCCCAGCTTCTGTGAATTCAAACTACAATGGAGTAAGGTTTTTCGCCCAGATACTTACAAGTCTCACCCAGGAACTCCACCCCCAGCTTCTGTGAATTCAAACTACAATGGAGTTAAGTTTTTCGCCCAGATACTTACAAGTCTCAGCCAGGAACTCCACCCCCAGCATTTTATGAATTCAAACTACAATGGAGTAAGGTTATTTCCCCAGATACTCACAAGTCTCAGCCAGGAACCCCAACCCCAGCCTCTGTGAATTCAAACTACAATGGAGTAAGTTTTTTTCCCCAGATACTCACATGTCTCAGCCAGGAACTCCACCCCCAGCTTTTTATGAATTTAAACTGCAATGGAGTAAGGTTTTTCCCCCAGATACTCACAAGTCTCAGCCAGGAACTCCACCCCCAGCTTTTTATGAATTCAAACTACAATGAAGTAAGGTTTCCCCCCGAGATACTCACATGTCTCAGCCAGGAACTCCACCCCCAGCTTTTTATGAATTCAATCTACAATGGAGTAAGTTTTTCCCCCAGATACTCACATGTCTCAGCAAGGAACTCCACCCCCAGCTTTTTATGAATTGAAACTACAATGGAGTAAGGTTTTTCCCCCAGATACTCACAAGTCTCAGCCAGGAACTCCACCCCCAGCTTTTTATGAATTGAACCTACAATGGAGTAAGGTTTTTCGCCCAGATACTCACAAGTCTCAGCCAGGAACTCCACCCCCAGCTTCTGTGAATTCAAACTACAATGGAGTAAGGTTTTTCGCCCAGATACTGACAAGTCTCAGCCAGGAAGTCCACTCCCAGCTTCTTTGAATTCAAACTACAATGGAGTAAGGTTCTTTCCCCAGATACTCACATGTCTCAGCCAGGAACTCCACCCCCAACTTCTGTGAATTCAAACTACAATGGAGTAAGGTTTTTCACCCAGATACTCACTAGTCTCAGCCAGGAACTCCAACCCCAGTTTCTGTGAATTCAAACTACAATGGAGTAGGTTTTTCCCCCAGATACTCACATGTCTCAGCCAGGAACTCCACCCCCAGCTCTTATGAATTGAAACTACAATGGAGTAAGGTTTCCCCCCCAGATACTCACAAGTCTCAGCCAGGAACTCCACCCCCAGCTTTTTATGAATTGAACCTACAATGGAGTAAGGTTTTTCGCCCAGATACTCACAAGTCTCAGCCTGGAACTCCACCCCCAGCTTCTGTGAATTCAAACTACAATGGAGTAAGGTTTTCCCCCCAGATACTCACAAGTCTCAACCAGGAACTCCACCCCCAGCTTTTTATGAATTCAAACTACAATGCAGTAAGGTTTTCCCCCCAGATACTCACAAGTCTCAGCCAGGAACTCCACCCCCAGCTTCTGTGAATTCAAACTACAATGGAGTAAGGTTTTTCGCCCAGATACTTACAAGTCTCACCCAGGAACTCCACCCCCAGCTTCTGTGAATTCAAACTACAATGGAGTAAAGTTTTTCGCCCAGATACTTACAAGTCTCAGCCAGGAACTCCACCCCCAGCATTTTATGAATCCAAACTACAATGGAGTAAGGTTTTTTCCCCAGATACTCACAAGTCTCAGCCAGGAACTCCATCCCCAGCATTTTATGATTTCAAACTACAATGGAGTAAGGTTTTTTCCCCAGATACTCACAAGTCTCAGCCAGGAACCCCAACCCCAGCTTCTGTGAATTCAAACTACAATGGAGTAAGTTTTTTTCCCCAGATACTCACATGTCTCAGCCAGGAACTCCAACCCCAGCTTTTTATGAATTGAAACTACAATGGAGTAAGGTTTTTCCCCCAGATACTCACAAGTCTCAGCCAGGAACTCCACCCCCAGCTTTTTATTAATTCAACCTACAATGGAGTAAGGTTTTTCGCCCAGATACTCACAAGTCTCAGCCAGGAACCCCAACCCCAGCTTCTGTGAATTCAAACTACAATGGAGTAAGTTTTTTCCCCCAGATACTCACATGTCTCAGCCAGGAACTCTACCCCCAGCTTTTTATGAATTGAAACTGCAATGGAGTAAGGCTTTTCCCCCAGATACTCACAAGTCTCAGCCAGGAACTCCACCCCCAGCTTTTTATGAATTCAAACTACAATGAAGTAAGGTTTTCCCCCGAGATACTCACATGTCTCAGCCAGGAACTCCACCCCCAGCTTTTTATGAATTCAATCTACAATGGAGTAAGTTTTTTCCCCCAGATACTCACATGTCTCAGCCAGGAACTCCACCCCCAGCTTTTTATGAATTGAACCTACAATGGAGTAAGGTTTTTCGCCCAGATACTCACAAGTCTCAGCCAGGAACTCCACCCCTAGCTTCTGTGAATTCAAACTACAATGGAGTAAGGTTTTCCCCCCAGATACTCACAAGTCTCAGCCAGGAACTCCACCCCCAGCTTCTGTGAATTCAAACTACAATGGAGTAAGGTTTTTCGCCCAGATACTTACAAGTCTCACCCAGGAACTCCACCCCCAGCTTCTGTGAATTCAAACTACAATGGAGTTAAGTTTTTCGCCCAGATACTTACAAGTCTCAGCCAGGAACTCCACCCCCAGCATTTTATGAATTCAAACTACAATGGAGTAAGGTTTTTTCCCCAGATACTCACAAGTCTCAGCCAGGAACTCCACCCCCTGCATTTTATGAATTCAAACTACAATGGAGTAAGGTTTTTTCCCCAGATACTCACAAGTCTCAGCCAGGAACCCCAACCACAGCCTCTGTGAATTCAAACTACAATGGAGTAAGTTTTTTTCCCCAGATACTCACATGTCTCAGCCAGGAACTCTACCCCCAGCTTTTTATGAATTTAAACTGCAATGGAGTAAGGTTTTTCCCCCAGATACTCACAAGTCTCAGCCAGGAACTCCACCCCCAGCTTTTTATGAATTCAAACTACAATGAAGTAAGGTTTCCCCCCGAGATACTCACATGTCTCAGCCAGGAACTCCACCCCCAGCTTTTTATGAATTCAATCTACAATGGAGTAAGTTTTTTCCCCCAGATACTCACATGTCTCAGCAAGGAACTCCACCCCCAGCTTTTTATGAATTGAAACTACAATGGAGTAAGGTTTTTCGCCCAGATACTCACAAGTCTCAGCCAGGAACTCCACCCCTAGCTTCTGTGAATTCAAACTACAATGGAGTAAGGTTCTTTCCCCAGATACTCACATGTCTCAGCCAGGAACTCCACCCCCAGCTTCTGTGAATTCAAACTACAATGGAGTAAGGTTTCCCCCCGAGATACTCACATGTCTCAGCCAGGAACTCCACCCCCAGCATTTTATGAATTCAAACTACAATGGAGTAAGGTTTTTTCCCCAGATACTCACAAGTCTCAGCCAGGAACCCCAACCCCAGACTCTGTGAATTCAAACTTCAATGGAGTAAGTTTTTTTCCCCAGATACTCACATGTCTCAGCCAGGAACTCTACCCCCAGCTTTTTATGAATTTAAACTGCAATGGAGTAAGGTTTTTCCCCCAGATACTCACAAGTCTCAGCCAGGAACTCCACCCCCAGCTTTTTATGAATTCAAACTACAATGAAGTAAGGTTTCCCCCCGAGATACTCACATGTCTCAGCCAGGAACTCCACCCCCAGCTTTTTATGAATTCAATCTACAATGGAGTAAGTTTTTCCCCCAGATACTCACATGTCTCAGCAAGGAACTCCACCCCCAGCTTTTTATGAATTGAAACTACAATGGAGTAAGGTTTTTCCCCCAGATACTCACAAGTCTCAGCCAGGAACTCCACCCCCAGCTTTTTATGAATTGAACCTACAATGGAGTAAGGTTTTTCGCCCAGATACTCACAAGTCTCAGCCAGGAACTCCACCCCCAGCTTCTGTGAATTCAAACTACAATGGAGTAAGGTTTTTCGCCCAGATACTGACAAGTCTCAGCCAGGAAGTCCACTCCCAGCTTCTTTGAATTCAAACTACAATGGAGTAAGGTTCTTTCCCCAGATACTCACATGTCTCAGCCAGGAACTCCACCCCCAACTTCTGTGAATTCAAACTACAATGGAGTAAGGTTTTTCGCCCAGATACTCACTAGTCTCAGCCAGGAACTCCAACCCCAGTTTCTGTGAATTCAAACTACAATGGAGTAGGTTTTTCCCCCAGATACTCACATGTCTCAGCCAGGAACTCCACCCCCAGCTTTTATGAATTGAAACTACAATGGAGTAAGGTTTCCCCCCCAGATACTCACAAGTCTCAGCCAGGAACTCCACCCCCAGCTTTTTATCAATTGAACCTACAATGGAGTAAGGTTTTTCGCCCAGATACTCACAAGTCTCAGCCTGGAACTCCACCCCCAGCTTCTGTGAATTCAAACTACAATGGAGTAAGGTTTTCCCCCCAGATACTCACAAGTCTCAACCAGGAACTCCACCCCCAGCTTTTTATGAATTCAAACTACAATGCAGTAAGGTTTTCCCCCCAGATACTCACAAGTCTCAGCCAGGAACTCCACCCCCAGCTTCTGTGAATTCAAACTACAATGGAGTAAGGTTTTTCGCCCAGATACTTACAAGTCTCACCCAGGAACTCCACCCCCAGCTTCTGTGAATTCAAACTACAATGGAGTAAAGTTTTTCGCCCAGATACTTACAAGTCTCAGCCAGGAACTCCACCCCCAGCATTTTATGAATCCAAACTACAATGGAGTAAGGTTTTTTCCCCAGATACTCACAAGTCTCAGCCAGGAACTCCACCCCCTGCATTTTATGAATTCAAACTACAATGGAGTAAGGTTTTTTCCCCAGATACTCACAAGTCTCAGCCAGGAACCCCAACCACAGCCTCTGTGAATTCAAACTACAATGGAGTAAGTTTTTTTCCCCAGATACTCACATGTCTCAGCCAGGAACTCTACCCCCAGCTTTTTATGAATTTAAACTGCAATGGAGTAAGGTTTTTCCCCCAGATACTCACAAGTCTCAGCCAGGAACTCCACCCCCAGCTTTTTATGAATTCAAACTACAATGAAGTAAGGTTTCCCCCCGAGATACTCACATGTCTCAGCCAGGAAGTCCACCCCCAGCTTTTTATGAATTCAATCTACAATGGAGTAAGTTTTTTCCCCCAGATACTCACATGTCTCAGCAAGGAACTCCACCCCCAGCTTTTTATGAATTGAAACTACAATGGAGTAAGGTTTTTCGCCCAGATACTCACAAGTCTCAGCCAGGAACTCCACCCCTAGCTTCTGTGAATTCAAACTACAATGGAGTAAGGTTCTTTCCCCAGATACTCACATGTCTCAGCCAGGAACTCCACCCCCAGCTTCTGTGAATTCAAACTACAATGGAGTAAGGTTTCCCCCCGAGATACTCACATGTCTCAGCCAGGAACTCCACCCCCAGCATTTTATGAATTCAAACTACAATGGAGTAAGGTTTTTTCCCCAGATACTCACAAGTCTCAGCCAGGAACCCCAACCCCAGACTCTGTGAATTCAAACTTCAATGGAGTAAGTTTTTTTCCCCAGATACTCACATGTCTCAGCCAGGAACTCTACCCCCAGCTTTTTATGAATTTAAACTGCAATGGAGTAAGGTTTTTCCCCCAGATACTCACAAGTCTCAGCCAGGAACTCCACCCCCAGCTTTTTATGAATTCAAACTACAATGAAGTAAGGTTTCCCCCCGAGATACTCACATGTCTCAGCCAGGAACTCCACCCCCAGCTTTTTATGAATTCAATCTACAATGGAGTAAGTTTTTCCCCCAGATACTCACATGTCTCAGCAAGGAACTCCACCCCCAGCTTTTTATGAATTGAAACTACAATGGAGTAAGGTTTTTCCCCCAGATACTCACAAGTCTCAGCCAGGAACTCCACCCCCAGCTTTTTATGAATTGAACCTACAATGGAGTAAGGTTTTTCGCCCAGATACTCACAAGTCTCAGCCAGGAACTCCACCCCCAGCTTCTGTGAATTCAAACTACAATGGAGTAAGGTTTTTCGCCCAGATACTGACAAGTCTCAGCCAGGAAGTCCACTCCCAGCTTCTTTGAATTCAAACTACAATGGAGTAAGGTTCTTTCCCCAGATACTCACATGTCTCAGCCAGGAACTCCACCCCCAACTTCTGTGAATTCAAACTACAATGGAGTAAGGTTTTTCGCCCAGATACTCACTAGTCTCAGCCAGGAACTCCAACCCCAGTTTCTGTGAATTCAAACTACAATGGAGTAGGTTTTTCCCCCAGATACTCACATGTCTCAGCCAGGAACTCCACCCCCAGCTTTTATGAATTGAAACTACAATGGAGTAAGGTTTCCCCCCCAGATACTCACAAGTCTCAGCCAGGAACTCCACCCCCAGCTTTTTATCAATTGAACCTACAATGGAGTAAGGTTTTTCGCCCAGATACTCACAAGTCTCAGCCTGGAACTCCACCCCCAGCTTCTGTGAATTCAAACTACAATGGAGTAAGGTTTTCCCCCCAGATACTCACAAGTCTCAACCAGGAACTCCACCCCCAGCTTTTTATGAATTCAAACTACAATGCAGTAAGGTTTTCCCCCCAGATACTCACAAGTCTCAGCCAGGAACTCCACCCCCAGCTTCTGTGAATTCAAACTACAATGGAGTAAGGTTTTTCGCCCAGATACTTACAAGTCTCACCCAGGAACTCCACCCCCAGCTTCTGTGAATTCAAACTACAATGGAGTAAAGTTTTTCGCCCAGATACTTACAAGTCTCAGCCAGGAACTCCACCCCCAGCATTTTATGAATCCAAACTACAATGGAGTAAGGTTTTTTCCCCAGATACTCACAAGTCTCAGCCAGGAACTCCATCCCCAGCATTTTATGAATTCAAACTACAATGGAGTAAGGTTTTTTCCCCAGATACTCACAAGTCTCAGCCAGGAACCCCAACCCCAGCTTCTGTGAATTCAAACTACAATGGAGTAAGTTTTTTTCCCCAGATACTCACATGTCTCAGCCAGGAACTCCAACCCCAGCTTTTTATGAATTGAAACTACAATGGAGTAAGGTTTTTCCCCCAGATACTCACAAGTCTCAGCCAGGAACTCCACCCCCAGCTTTTTATGAATTGAACCTACAATGGAGTAAGGTTTTTCGCCCAGATACTCACTAGTCTCAGCCAGGAACTCCAACCCCAGCTTCTGTGAATTCAAACTACAATGGAGTAAGTTTTTCCCCCAGATACTCACATGTCTCAGCCAGGAACTCCACCCCCAGCTTTTATGAATTGAAACTACAATGGAGTAAGGTTTTCCCCCCAGATACTCACAAGTCTCAGCCAGGAACTCCACCCCCAGCTTTTTATTAATTCAACCTACAATGGAGTAAGGTTTTTCGCCCAGATACTCACAAGTCTCAGCCAGGAACCCCAACCCCAGCTTCTGTGAATTCAAACTACAATGGAGTAAGTTTTTTCCCCCAGATACTCACATGTCTCAGCCAGGAACTCTACCCCCAGCTTTTTATGAATTGAAACTGCAATGGAGTAAGGCTTTTCCCCCAGATACTCACAAGTCTCAGCCAGGAACTCCACCCCCAGCTTTTTATGAATTCAAACTACAATGAAGTAAGGTTTTCCCCCAGATACTCACAAGTCTCAGCCAGGAACTCCACCCCCAGCTTTTTATGAATTGAACCTACAATGGAGTAAGGTTTTTCGCCCAGATACTCACTAGTCTCAGCCAGGAACTCCAACCCCAGCTTCTGTGAATTCAAACTACAATGGAGTAAGTTTTTCCCCCAGATACTCACATGTCTCAGCCAGGAACTCCACCCCCAGCTTTTATGAATTGAAACTACAATGGAGTAAGGTTTTCCCCCCAGATACTCACAAGTCTCAGCCAGGAACTCCACCCCCAGCTTTTTATTAATTCAACCTACAATGGAGTAAGGTTTTTCGCCCAGATACTCACAAGTCTCAGCCAGGAACCCCAACCCCAGCTTCTGTGAATTCAAACTACAATGGAGTAAGTTTTTTCCGCCAGATACTCACATGTCTCAGCCAGGGACTCTACCCCCAGCTTTATATGAATTGAAACTGCAATGGAGTAAGGCTTTTCCCCCAGATACTCACAAGTCTCAGCCAGGAACTCCACCCCCAGCTTTTTATGAATTCAAACTACAATGAAGTAAGGTTTTCCCCCGAGATACTCACATGTCTCAGCCAGGAACTCCACCCCCAGCTTTTTATGAATTCAATCTACAATGGAGTAAGTTTTTTCCCCCAGATACTCACATGTCTCAGCCAGGAACTCCACCCCCAGCTTTTTATGAATTGAACCTACAATGGAGTAAGGTTTTTCGCCCAGATACTCACAAGTCTCAGCCAGGAACTCCACCCCTAGCTTCTGTGAATTCAAACTACAATGGAGTAAGGTTCTTTCCCCAGATACTCACATGTCTCAGCCAGGAACTCCACCCCCAGCTTCTGTGAATTCAAACTACAATGGAGTAAGGTTTTCCCCCCAGATACTCACATGTCTCAGCCAGGAACTCCACACCCAGCTTTTTATGAATTGAAACTACAATGGAGTAAGGTTCTTTCCCCAGATACTCACATGTCTCAGCCAGGAACTCCACCCCCAGCTTCTGTGAATTCAAACTACAATGGAGTAAGGTTTTCCCCCCAGATACTCACAAGTCTCAGCCCGGAACTCCACCCCCAGCTTCTGTGAATTCAAACTACAATGGAGTAAGGTTTTCCCCCCAGATACTCACAAGTCTCAGCCAGGAACTCCACCCCCAGCTTCTGTGAATTCAAACTACAATGGAGTAAGGTTTTTCGCCCAGATACTTACAAGTCTCACCCAGGAACTCCACCCCCAGCTTCTGTGAATTCAAACTACAATGGAGTTAAGTTTTTCGCCCAGATACTTACAAGTCTCAGCCAGGAACTCCACCCCCAGCATTTTATGAATTCAAACTACAATGGAGTAAGGTTTTTTCCCCAGATACTCACAAGTCTCAGCCAGGAACTCCACCCCCAGCATTTTATGAATTCAAACTACAATGGAGTAAGGTTTTTTCCCCAGATACTCACAAGTCTCAGCCAGGAACTCCACCCCCAGCTTTTTATGAATTCAAACTACAATGAAGTAAGGTTTCCCCCCGAGATACTCACATGTCTCAGCCAGGAACTCCACCCCCAGCTTTTTATGAATTCAATCTACAATGGAGTAAGTTTTTTCCCCCAGATACTCACATGTCTCAGCAAGGAACTCCACCCCCAGCTTTTTATGAATTTAAACTACAATGGAGTAAGGTTTTTCGCCCAGATACTCACAAGTCTCAGCCAGGAACTCCACCCCTAGCTTCTGTGAATTCAAACTACAATGGAGTAAGGTTCTTTCCCCAGATACTCACATGTCTCAGCCAGGAACTCCACCCCCAGCTTCTGTGAATTCAAACTACAATGGAGTAAGGTTTCCCCCCGAGATACTCACATGTCTCAGCCAGGAACTCCACCCCCAGCATTTTATGGATTCAAACTACAATGGAGTAAGGTTTTTTCCCCAGATACTCACAAGTCTCAGCCAGGAACCCCAACCCCAGACTCTGTGAATTCAAACTTCAATGGAGTAAGTTTTTTTCCCCAGATACTCACATGTCTCAGCAAGGAACTCTACCCCCAGCTTTTTATGAATTTAAACTGCAATGGAGTAAGGTTTTTCCCCCAGATACTCACAAGTCTCAGCCAGGAACTCCACCCCCAGCTTTTTATGAATTCAAACTACAATGAAGTAAGGTTTCCCCCCGAGATACTCACATGTCTCAGCCAGGAACTCCACCCCCAGCTTTTTATGAATTCAATCTACAATGGAGTAAGTTTTTTCCCCCAGATACTCACATGTCTCAGCCAGGAACTCCACCCCCAGCTTTTTATGAATTCAAACTACAATGCAGTAAGGTTTTCCCCCCAGATACTCACAAGTCTCAGCCAGGAACTCCACCCCCAGCTTCTGTGAATTCAAACTACAATGGAGTAAGGTTTTTCGCCCAGAAACTTACAAGTCTCACCCAGGAACTCCACCCCCAGCTTCTGTGAATTCAAACTACAATGGAGTTAGGTTTTTCGCCCAGATACTTACAAGTCTCAGCCAGGAACTCCACCCCCAGCATTTTATGAATCCAAACTACAATGGAGTAAGGTTTTTCCCCCAGATACCCACAAGTCTCAGCCAGGAACTCCAACCCCAGCCTCTGTGAATTCAAACTACAATGGAGTAAGTTTTCCCCCCCAGATACTCACATGTCTCAGCCAGGAACTCCACCCCCAGCTTGTTATGAATCGAAACTACAATGAAGTAAGGTTTTCCCCCCAGATACTCACAAGTCTCAGCCAGGAACTCCACCCCCAGCTTTTTATGAATTGAACCTACAATGGAGTAAGGTTTTTCGCCCAGATACTCACAAGTCTCAGCCTGGAACTCCACCCCCAGCTTCTGTGAATTCAAACTACAATGGAGTAAGGTTTTTCCCCCAGATACTCACAAGTCTCAGCCAGGAACTCCACCCCCAGCTTCTGTGAATCCAAACTACAATGGAGTAAGGTTTTTCGCCCAGATACTCACTAGTCTCAGCCAGGAACTCCAACCCCAGCCTCTGTGAATTCAAACTACAATGGAGTAAGTTTTTCCCCCAGATACTCACATGTCTCAGCCAGGAACTCCACCCCCAGCTTTTATGAATTGAAACTACAATGGAGTAAGGTTTTCCCCCCAGATACTCACAAGTCTCAGCCAGGAACTCCACCCCCAGCTTTTTATGAATTGAACCTACAATGGAGTAAGGTTTTTCGCCCAGATACTCACAAGTCTCAGCCTGGAACTCCACCCCCAGCTTCTGTGAATTCAAACTACAATGGAGTAAGGTTTTTCCCCCAGATACTCACAAGTCTCAGCCAGGAACTCCACCCCCAGCTTTTTATGAATTGAAACTACAATGGAGTAAGGTTCTTTCCCCAGATACTCACATGTCTCAGCCAGGAACTCCACCCCCAGCTTCTGTGAATTCAAACTACAATGGAGTAAGGTTTTCCCCTCAGATACTCACAAGTCTCAGCCCGGAACTCCACCCCCAGCTTCTGTGAATTCAAACTACAATGGAGTAAGGTTTTCCCCCCAGACACTCACAAGTCTCAGCCAGGAACTCCACCCCCAGCTTCTGTGAATTCAAACTACAATGGAGTAAGGTTTTTCGCCCAGATACTTACAAGTCTCACCCAGGAACTCCACCCCCAGCTTCTGTGAATTCAAACTACAATGGAGTTAAGTTTTTCGCCCAGATACTTACAAGTCTCAGCCAGGAACTCCACCCCCAGCATTTTATGAATTCAAACTACAATGGAGTAAGGTTATTTCCCCAGATACTCACAAGTCTCAGCCAGGAACCCCAACCCCAGCCTCTGTGAATTCAAACTACAATGGAGTAAGTTTTTTTCCCCAGATACTCACATGTCTCAGCCAGGAACTCCACCCCCAGCTTTTTATGAATTTAAACTGCAATGGAGTAAGGTTTTTCCCCCAGATACTCACAAGTCTCAGCCAGGAACTCCACCCCCAGCTTTTTATGAATTCAAACTACAATGAAGTAAGGTTTCCCCCCGAGATACTCACATGTCTCAGCCAGGAACTCCACCCCCAGCTTTTTATGAATTCAATCTACAATGGAGTAAGTTTTTCCCCCAGATACTCACATGTCTCAGCAAGGAACTCCACCCCCAGCTTTTTATGAATTGAAACTACAATGGAGTAAGGTTTTTCCCCCAGATACTCACAAGTCTCAGCCAGGAACTCCACCCCCAGCTTTTTATGAATTGAACCTACAATGGAGTAAGGTTTTTCGCCCAGATACTCACAAGTCTCAGCCAGGAACTCCACCCCCAGCTTCTGTGAATTCAAACTACAATGGAGTAAGGTTTTTCGCCCAGATACTGACAAGTCTCAGCCAGGAAGTCCACTCCCAGCTTCTTTGAATTCAAACTACAATGGAGTAAGGTTCTTTCCCCAGATACTCACATGTCTCAGCCAGGAACTCCACCCCCAACTTCTGTGAATTCAAACTACAATGGAGTAAGGTTTTTCGCCCAGATACTCACTAGTCTCAGCCAGGAACTCCAACCCCAGTTTCTGTGAATTCAAACTACAATGGAGTAGGTTTTTCCCCCAGATACTCACATGTCTCAGCCAGGAACTCCACCCCCAGCTCGTATGAATTGAAACTACAATGGAGTAAGGTTTCCCCCCCAGATACTCACAAGTGTCAGCCAGGAACTCCACCCCCAGCTTTTTATGAATTGAACCTACAATGGAGTAAGGTTTTTCGCCCAGATACTCACAAGTCTCAGCCTGGAACTCCACCCCCAGCTTCTGTGAATTCAAACTACAATGGAGTAAGGTTTTCCCCCCAGATACTCACAAGTCTCAACCAGGAACTCCACCCCCAGCTTTTTATGAATTCAAACTACAATGCAGTAAGGTTTTCCCCCCAGATACTCACAAGTCTCAGCCAGGAACTCCACCCCCAGCTTCTGTGAATTCAAACTACAATGGAGTAAGGTTTTTCGCCCAGATACTTACAAGTCTCACCCAGGAACTCCACCCCCAGCTTCTGTGAATTCAAACTACAATGGAGTAAAGTTTTTCGCCCAGATACTTACAAGTCTCAGCCAGGAACTCCACCCCCAGCATTTTATGAATCCAAACTACAATGGAGTAAGGTTTTTTCCCCAGATACTCACAAGTCTCAGCCAGGAACTCCATCCCCAGCATTTTATGATTTCAAACTACAATGGAGTAAGGTTTTTTCCCCAGATACTCACAAGTCTCAGCCAGGAACCCCAACCCCAGCTTCTGTGAATTCAAACTACAATGGAGTAAGTTTTTTTCCCCAGATACTCACATGTCTCAGCCAGGAACTCCAACCCCAGCTTTTTATGAATTGAAACTACAATGGAGTAAGGTTTTTCCCCCAGATACTCACAAGTCTCAGCCAGGAACTCCACCCCCAGCTTTTTATTAATTCAACCTACAATGGAGTAAGGTTTTTCGCCCAGATACTCACAAGTCTCAGCCAGGAACCCCAACCCCAGCTTCTGTGAATTCAAACTACAATGGAGTAAGTTTTTTCCCCCAGATACTCACATGTCTCAGCCAGGAACTCTACCCCCAGCTTTTTATGAATTGAAACTGCAATGGAGTAAGGCTTTTCCCCCAGATACTCACAAGTCTCAGCCAGGAACTCCACCCCCAGCTTTTTATGAATTCAAACTACAATGAAGTAAGGTTTTCCCCCGAGATACTCACATGTCTCAGCCAGGAACTCCACCCCCAGCTTTTTATGAATTCAATCTACAATGGAGTAAGTTTTTTCCCCCAGATACTCACATGTCTCAGCCAGGAACTCCACCCCCAGCTTTTTATGAATTGAACCTACAATGGAGTAAGGTTTTTCGCCCAGATACTCACAAGTCTCAGCCAGGAACTCCACCCCTAGCTTCTGTGAATTCAAACTACAATGGAGTAAGGTTTTCCCCCCAGATACTCACAAGTCTCAGCCAGGAACTCCACCCCCAGCTTCTGTGAATTCAAACTACAATGGAGTAAGGTTTTTCGCCCAGATACTTACAAGTCTCACCCAGGAACTCCACCCCCAGCTTCTGTGAATTCAAACTACAATGGAGTTAAGTTTTTCGCCCAGATACTTACAAGTCTCAGCCAGGAACTCCACCCCCAGCATTTTATGAATTCAAACTACAATGGAGTAAGGTTTTTTCCCCAGATACTCACAAGTCTCAGCCAGGAACTCCACCCCCTGCATTTTATGAATTCAAACTACAATGGAGTAAGGTTTTTTCCCCAGATACTCACAAGTCTCAGCCAGGAACCCCAACCACAGCCTCTGTGAATTCAAACTACAATGGAGTAAGTTTTTTTCCCCAGATACTCACATGTCTCAGCCAGGAACTCTACCCCCAGCTTTTTATGAATTTAAACTGCAATGGAGTAAGGTTTTTCCCCCAGATACTCACAAGTCTCAGCCAGGAACTCCACCCCCAGCTTTTTATGAATTCAAACTACAATGAAGTAAGGTTTCCCCCCGAGATACTCACATGTCTCAGCCAGGAACTCCACCCCCAGCTTTTTATGAATTCAATCTACAATGGAGTAAGTTTTTTCCCCCAGATACTCACATGTCTCAGCAAGGAACTCCACCCCCAGCTTTTTATGAATTGAAACTACAATGGAGTAAGGTTTTTCGCCCAGATACTCACAAGTCTCAGCCAGGAACTCCACCCCTAGCTTCTGTGAATTCAAACTACAATGGAGTAAGGTTCTTTCCCCAGATACTCACATGTCTCAGCCAGGAACTCCACCCCCAGCTTCTGTGAATTCAAACTACAATGGAGTAAGGTTTCCCCCCGAGATACTCACATGTCTCAGCCAGGAACTCCACCCCCAGCATTTTATGAATTCAAACTACAATGGAGTAAGGTTTTTTCCCCAGATACTCACAAGTCTCAGCCAGGAACCCCAACCCCAGACTCTGTGAATTCAAACTTCAATGGAGTAAGTTTTTTTCCCCAGATACTCACATGTCTCAGCCAGGAACTCTACCCCCAGCTTTTTATGAATTTAAACTGCAATGGAGTAAGGTTTTTCCCCCAGATACTCACAAGTCTCAGCCAGGAACTCCACCCCCAGCTTTTTATGAATTCAAACTACAATGAAGTAAGGTTTCCCCCCGAGATACTCACATGTCTCAGCCAGGAACTCCACCCCCAGCTTTTTATGAATTCAATCTACAATGGAGTAAGTTTTTCCCCCAGATACTCACATGTCTCAGCAAGGAACTCCACCCCCAGCTTTTTATGAATTGAAACTACAATGGAGTAAGGTTTTTCCCCCAGATACTCACAAGTCTCAGCCAGGAACTCCACCCCCAGCTTTTTATGAATTGAACCTACAATGGAGTAAGGTTTTTCGCCCAGATACTCACAAGTCTCAGCCAGGAACTCCACCCCCAGCTTCTGTGAATTCAAACTACAATGGAGTAAGGTTTTTCGCCCAGATACTGACAAGTCTCAGCCAGGAAGTCCACTCCCAGCTTCTTTGAATTCAAACTACAATGGAGTAAGGTTCTTTCCCCAGATACTCACATGTCTCAGCCAGGAACTCCACCCCCAACTTCTGTGAATTCAAACTACAATGGAGTAAGGTTTTTCGCCCAGATACTCACTAGTCTCAGCCAGGAACTCCAACCCCAGTTTCTGTGAATTCAAACTACAATGGAGTAGGTTTTTCCCCCAGATACTCACATGTCTCAGCCAGGAACTCCACCCCCAGCTTTTATGAATTGAAACTACAATGGAGTAAGGTTTCCCCCCCAGATACTCACAAGTCTCAGCCAGGAACTCCACCCCCAGCTTTTTATGAATTGAACCTACAATGGAGTAAGGTTTTTCGCCCAGATACTCACAAGTCTCAGCCTGGAACTCCACCCCCAGCTTCTGTGAATTCAAACTACAATGGAGTAAGGTTTTCCCCCCAGATACTCACAAGTCTCAACCAGGAACTCCACCCCCAGCTTTTTATGAATTCAAACTACAATGCAGTAAGGTTTTCCCCCCAGATACTCACAAGTCTCAGCCAGGAACTCCACCCCCAGCTTCTGTGAATTCAAACTACAATGGAGTAAGGTTTTTCGCCCAGATACTTACAAGTCTCACCCAGGAACTCCACCCCCAGCTTCTGTGAATTCAAACTACAATGGAGTAAAGTTTTTCGCCCAGATACTTACAAGTCTCAGCCAGGAACTCCACCCCCAGCATTTTATGAATCCAAACTACAATGGAGTAAGGTTTTTTCCCCAGATACTCACAAGTCTCAGCCAGGAACTCCATCCCCAGCATTTTATGAATTCAAACTACAATGGAGTAAGGTTTTTTCCCCAGATACTCACAAGTCTCAGCCAGGAACCCCAACCCCAGCTTCTGTGAATTCAAACTACAATGGAGTAAGTTTTTTTCCCCAGATACTCACATGTCTCAGCCAGGAACTCCAACCCCAGCTTTTTATGAATTGAAACTACAATGGAGTAAGGTTTTTCCCCCAGATACTCACAAGTCTCAGCCAGGAACTCCACCCCCAGCTTTTTATGAATTGAACCTACAATGGAGTAAGGTTTTTCGCCCAGATACTCACTAGTCTCAGCCAGGAACTCCAACCCCAGCTTCTGTGAATTCAAACTACAATGGAGTAAGTTTTTCCCCCAGATACTCACATGTCTCAGCCAGGAACTCCACCCCCAGCTTTTATGAATTGAAACTACAATGGAGTAAGGTTTTCCCCCCAGATACTCACAAGTCTCAGCCAGGAACTCCACCCCCAGCTTTTTATTAATTCAACCTACAATGGAGTAAGGTTTTTCGCCCAGATACTCACAAGTCTCAGCCAGGAACCCCAACCCCAGCTTCTGTGAATTCAAACTACAATGGAGTAAGTTTTTTCCCCCAGATACTCACATGTCTCAGCCAGGAACTCTACCCCCAGCTTTTTATGAATTGAAACTGCAATGGAGTAAGGCTTTTCCCCCAGATACTCACAAGTCTCAGCCAGGAACTCCACCCCCAGCTTTTTATGAATTCAAACTACAATGAAGTAAGGTTTTCCCCCAGATACTCACAAGTCTCAGCCAGGAACTCCACCCCCAGCTTTTTATGAATTGAACCTACAATGGAGTAAGGTTTTTCGCCCAGATACTCACTAGTCTCAGCCAGGAACTCCAACCCCAGCTTCTGTGAATTCAAACTACAATGGAGTAAGTTTTTCCCCCAGATACTCACATGTCTCAGCCAGGAACTCCACCCCCAGCTTTTATGAATTGAAACTACAATGGAGTAAGGTTTTCCCCCCAGATACTCACAAGTCTCAGCCAGGAACTCCACCCCCAGCTTTTTATTAATTCAACCTACAATGGAGTAAGGTTTTTCGCCCAGATACTCACAAGTCTCAGCCAGGAACCCCAACCCCAGCTTCTGTGAATTCAAACTACAATGGAGTAAGTTTTTTCCCCCAGATACTCACATGTCTCAGCCAGGGACTCTACCCCCAGCTTTATATGAATTGAAACTGCAATGGAGTAAGGCTTTTCCCCCAGATACTCACAAGTCTCAGCCAGGAACTCCACCCCCAGCTTTTTATGAATTCAAACTACAATGAAGTAAGGTTTTCCCCCGAGATACTCACATGTCTCAGCCAGGAACTCCACCCCCAGCTTTTTATGAATTCAATCTACAATGGAGTAAGTTTTTTCCCCCAGATACTCACATGTCTCAGCCAGGAACTCCACCCCCAGCTTTTTATGAATTGAACCTACAATGGAGTAAGGTTTTTCGCCCAGATACTCACAAGTCTCAGCCAGGAACTCCACCCCTAGCTTCTGTGAATTCAAACTACAATGGAGTAAGGTTCTTTCCCCAGATACTCACATGTCTCAGCCAGGAACTCCACCCCCAGCTTCTGTGAATTCAAACTACAATGGAGTAAGGTTTTCCCCCCAGATACTCACATGTCTCAGCCAGGAACTCCACACCCAGCTTTTTATGAATTGAAACTACAATGGAGTAAGGTTCTTTCCCCAGATACTCACATGTCTCAGCCAGGAACTCCACCCCCAGCTTCTGTGAATTCAAACTACAATGGAGTAAGGTTTTCCCCCCAGATACTCACAAGTCTCAGCCCGGAACTCCACCCCCAGCTTCTGTGAATTCAAACTACAATGGAGTAAGGTTTTCCCCCCAGATACTCACAAGTCTCAGCCAGGAACTCCACCCCCAGCTTCTGTGAATTCAAACTACAATGGAGTAAGGTTTTTCGCCCAGATACTTACAAGTCTCACCCAGGAACTCCACCCCCAGCTTCTGTGAATTCAAACTACAATGGAGTTAAGTTTTTCGCCCAGATACTTACAAGTCTCAGCCAGGAACTCCACCCCCAGCATTTTATGAATTCAAACTACAATGGAGTAAGGTTTTTTCCCCAGATACTCACAAGTCTCAGCCAGGAACTCCACCCCCAGCATTTTATGAATTCAAACTACAATGGAGTAAGGTTTTTTCCCCAGATACTCACAAGTCTCAGCCAGGAACTCCACCCCCAGCTTTTTATGAATTCAAACTACAATGAAGTAAGGTTTCCCCCCGAGATACTCACATGTCTCAGCCAGGAACTCCACCCCCAGCTTTTTATGAATTCAATCTACAATGGAGTAAGTTTTTTCCCCCAGATACTCACATGTCTCAGCAAGGAACTCCACCCCCAGCTTTTTATGAATTTAAACTACAATGGAGTAAGGTTTTTCGCCCAGATACTCACAAGTCTCAGCCAGGAACTCCACCCCTAGCTTCTGTGAATTCAAACTACAATGGAGTAAGGTTCTTTCCCCAGATACTCACATGTCTCAGCCAGGAACTCCACCCCCAGCTTCTGTGAATTCAAACTACAATGGAGTAAGGTTTCCCCCCGAGATACTCACATGTCTCAGCCAGGAACTCCACCCCCAGCATTTTATGGATTCAAACTACAATGGAGTAAGGTTTTTTCCCCAGATACTCACAAGTCTCAGCCAGGAACCCCAACCCCAGACTCTGTGAATTCAAACTTCAATGGAGTAAGTTTTTTTCCCCAGATACTCACATGTCTCAGCAAGGAACTCTACCCCCAGCTTTTTATGAATTTAAACTGCAATGGAGTAAGGTTTTTCCCCCAGATACTCACAAGTCTCAGCCAGGAACTCCACCCCCAGCTTTTTATGAATTCAAACTACAATGAAGTAAGGTTTCCCCCCGAGATACTCACATGTCTCAGCCAGGAACTCCACCCCCAGCTTTTTATGAATTCAATCTACAATGGAGTAAGTTTTTTCCCCCAGATACTCACATGTCTCAGCCAGGAACTCCACCCCCAGCTTTTTATGAATTCAAACTACAATGCAGTAAGGTTTTCCCCCCAGATACTCACAAGTCTCAGCCAGGAACTCCACCCCCAGCTTCTGTGAATTCAAACTACAATGGAGTAAGGTTTTCCCCCCAGATACTCACAAGTCTCAGCCAGGAACTCCACCCCCAGCTTTTTATGAATTCAAACTACAATGAAGTAAGGTTTCCCCCCGAGATACTCACATGTCTCAGCCAGGAACTCCACCCCCAGCTTTTTATGAATTCAATCTACAATGGAGTAAGTTTTTTCCCCCAGATACTCACATGTCTCAGCAAGGAACTCCACCCCCAGCTTTTTATGAATTTAAACTACAATGGAGTAAGGTTTTTCGCCCAGATACTCACAAGTCTCAGCCAGGAACTCCACCCCTAGCTTCTGTGAATTCAAACTACAATGGAGTAAGGTTCTTTCCCCAGATACTCACATGTCTCAGCCAGGAACTCCACCCCCAGCTTCTGTGAATTCAAACTACAATGGAGTAAGGTTTCCCCCCGAGATACTCACATGTCTCAGCCAGGAACTCCACCCCCAGCATTTTATGGATTCAAACTACAATGGAGTAAGGTTTTTTCCCCAGATACTCACAAGTCTCAGCCAGGAACCCCAACCCCAGACTCTGTGAATTCAAACTTCAATGGAGTAAGTTTTTTTCCCCAGATACTCACATGTCTCAGCAAGGAACTCTACCCCCAGCTTTTTATGAATTTAAACTGCAATGGAGTAAGGTTTTTCCCCCAGATACTCACAAGTCTCAGCCAGGAACTCCACCCCCAGCTTTTTATGAATTCAAACTACAATGAAGTAAGGTTTCCCCCCGAGATACTCACATGTCTCAGCCAGGAACTCCACCCCCAGCTTTTTATGAATTCAATCTACAATGGAGTAAGTTTTTTCCCCCAGATACTCACATGTCTCAGCCAGGAACTCCACCCCCAGCTTTTTATGAATTCAAACTACAATGCAGTAAGGTTTTCCCCCCAGATACTCACAAGTCTCAGCCAGGAACTCCACCCCCAGCTTCTGTGAATTCAAACTACAATGGAGTAAGGTTTTTAACCCAGATACTTACAAGTCTCACCCAGGAACTCCACCCCCAGCTTCTCTGAATTCAAACTACAATGGAGTTAAGTTTTTCGCCCAGATACTTACAAGTCTCAGCCAGGAACTCCACCCCCAGCATTTTATGAATCCAAACTACAATGGAGTAAGGTTTTTCCCCCAGATACTCACAAGTCTCAGCCAGGAACTCCACCCCCAACTTTTTATGAATTGAACCTACAATGGAGTAAGGTTTTTTGCCCAGATACTCACTAGTCTCAGCCAGGAACTCCAACCCCAGCCTCTGTGAATTCAAACTACAATGGAGTTAGTTTTTCCCCCAGATACTCACATGTCTCAGCCAGGAACTCCACCCCCAGCTTTTATGAATTGAACCTACAATGGAGTAAGGTTTTTTGCCCAGATACTCACTAGTCTCAGCCAGGAACTCCAACCCCAGTTTCTGTGAATTCAAACTACAATGGAGTAGGTTTTTCCCCCAGATACTCACATGTCTCAGCCAGGAACTCCACCCCCAGCTTTTATGAATTGAAACTACAATGGAGTAAGGTTTCCCCCCCAGATACTCACAAGTCTCAGCCAGGAACTCCACCCCCAGCTTTTTATGAATTGAACCTACAATGGAGTAAGGTTTTTCGCCCAGATACTCACAAGTCTCAGCCTGGAACTCCACCCCCAGCTTCTGTGAATTCAAACTACAATGGAGTAAGGTTTTCCCCCCAGATACTCACAAGTCTCAACCAGGAACTCCACCCCCAGCTTTTTATGAATTCAAACTACAATGCAGTAAGGTTTTCCCCCCAGATACTCACAAGTCTCAGCCAGGAACTCCACCCCCAGCTTCTGTGAATTCAAACTACAATGGAGTAAGGTTTTTCGCCCAGATACTTACAAGTCTCACCCAGGAACTCCACCCCCAGCTTCTGTGAATTCAAACTACAATGGAGTAAAGTTTTTCGCCCAGATACTTACAAGTCTCAGCCAGGAACTCCACCCCCAGCATTTTATGAATCCAAACTACAATGGAGTAAGGTTTTTTCCCCAGATACTCACAAGTCTCAGCCAGGAACTCCATCCCCAGCATTTTATGAATTCAAACTACAATGGAGTAAGGTTTTTTCCCCAGATACTCACAAGTCTCAGCCAGGAACCCCAACCCCAGCTTCTGTGAATTCAAACTACAATGGAGTAAGTTTTTTTCCCCAGATACTCACATGTCTCAGCCAGGAACTCCAACCCCAGCTTTTTATGAATTGAAACTACAATGGAGTAAGGTTTTTCCCCCAGATACTCACAAGTCTCAGCCAGGAACTCCACCCCCAGCTTTTTATGAATTGAACCTACAATGGAGTAAGGTTTTTCGCCCAGATACTCACTAGTCTCAGCCAGGAACTCCAACCCCAGCTTCTGTGAATTCAAACTACAATGGAGTAAGTTTTTCCCCCAGATACTCACATGTCTCAGCCAGGAACTCCACCCCCAGCTTTTATGAATTGAAACTACAATGGAGTAAGGTTTTCCCCCCAGATACTCACAAGTCTCAGCCAGGAACTCCACCCCCAGCTTTTTATTAATTCAACCTACAATGGAGTAAGGTTTTTCGCCCAGATACTCACAAGTCTCAGCCAGGAACCCCAACCCCAGCTTCTGTGAATTCAAACTACAATGGAGTAAGTTTTTTCCCCCAGATACTCACATGTCTCAGCCAGGAACTCTACCCCCAGCTTTTTATGAATTGAAACTGCAATGGAGTAAGGCTTTTCCCCCAGATACTCACAAGTCTCAGCCAGGAACTCCACCCCCAGCTTTTTATGAATTCAAACTACAATGAAGTAAGGTTTTCCCCCAGATACTCACAAGTCTCAGCCAGGAACTCCACCCCCAGCTTTTTATGAATTGAACCTACAATGGAGTAAGGTTTTTCGCCCAGATACTCACTAGTCTCAGCCAGGAACTCCAACCCCAGCTTTTTATGAATTCAAACTACAATGAAGTAAGGTTTCCCCCCGAGATACTCACATGTCTCAGCCAGGAACTCCACCCCCAGCTTTTTATGAATTCAATCTACAATGGAGTAAGTTTTTTCCCCCAGATACTCACATGTCTCAGCCAGGAACTCCACCCCCAGCTTTTTATGAATTCAAACTACAATGCAGTAAGGTTTTCCCCCCAGATACTCACAAGTCTCAGCCAGGAACTCCACCCCCAGCTTCTGTGAATTCAAACTACAATGGAGTAAGGTTTTTAACCCAGATACTTACAAGTCTCACCCAGGAACTCCACCCCCAGCTTCTCTGAATTCAAACTACAATGGAGTTAAGTTTTTCGCCCAGATACTTACAAGTCTCAGCCAGGAACTCCACCCCCAGCATTTTATGAATCCAAACTACAATGGAGTAAGGTTTTTCCCCCAGATACTCACAAGTCTCAGCCAGGAACTCCACCCCCAACTTTTTATGAATTGAACCTACAATGGAGTAAGGTTTTTTGCCCAGATACTCACTAGTCTCAGCCAGGAACTCCAACCCCAGCCTCTGTGAATTCAAACTACAATGGAGTTAGTTTTTCCCCCAGATACTCACATGTCTCAGCCAGGAACTCCACCCCCAGCTTTTATGAATTGAACCTACAATGGAGTAAGGTTTTTTGCCCAGATACTCACTAGTCTCAGCCAGGAACTCCAACCCCAGTTTCTGTGAATTCAAACTACAATGGAGTAGGTTTTTCCCCCAGATACTCACATGTCTCAGCCAGGAACTCCACCCCCAGCTTTTATGAATTGAAACTACAATGGAGTAAGGTTTCCCCCCCAGATACTCACAAGTCTCAGCCAGGAACTCCACCCCCAGCTTTTTATGAATTGAACCTACAATGGAGTAAGGTTTTTCGCCCAGATACTCACAAGTCTCAGCCTGGAACTCCACCCCCAGCTTCTGTGAATTCAAACTACAATGGAGTAAGGTTTTCCCCCCAGATACTCACAAGTCTCAACCAGGAACTCCACCCCCAGCTTTTTATGAATTCAAACTACAATGCAGTAAGGTTTTCCCCCCAGATACTCACAAGTCTCAGCCAGGAACTCCACCCCCAGCTTCTGTGAATTCAAACTACAATGGAGTAAGGTTTTTCGCCCAGATACTTACAAGTCTCACCCAGGAACTCCACCCCCAGCTTCTGTGAATTCAAACTACAATGGAGTAAAGTTTTTCGCCCAGATACTTACAAGTCTCAGCCAGGAACTCCACCCCCAGCATTTTATGAATCCAAACTACAATGGAGTAAGGTTTTTTCCCCAGATACTCACAAGTCTCAGCCAGGAACTCCATCCCCAGCATTTTATGAATTCAAACTACAATGGAGTAAGGTTTTTTCCCCAGATACTCACAAGTCTCAGCCAGGAACCCCAACCCCAGCTTCTGTGAATTCAAACTACAATGGAGTAAGTTTTTTTCCCCAGATACTCACATGTCTCAGCCAGGAACTCCAACCCCAGCTTTTTATGAATTGAAACTACAATGGAGTAAGGTTTTTCCCCCAGATACTCACAAGTCTCAGCCAGGAACTCCACCCCCAGCTTTTTATGAATTGAACCTACAATGGAGTAAGGTTTTTCGCCCAGATACTCACTAGTCTCAGCCAGGAACTCCAACCCCAGCTTCTGTGAATTCAAACTACAATGGAGTAAGTTTTTCCCCCAGATACTCACATGTCTCAGCCAGGAACTCCACCCCCAACTTTTTATGAATTGAACCTACAATGGAGTAAGGTTTTTTGCCCAGATACTCACTAGTCTCAGCCAGGAACTCCAACCCCAGCCTCTGTGAATTCAAACTACAATGGAGTTAGTTTTTCCCCCAGATACTCACATGTCTCAGCCAGGAACTCCACCCCCAGCTTTTATGAATTGAACCTACAATGGAGTAAGGTTTTTTGCCCAGATACTCACTAGTCTCAGCCAGGAACTCCAACCCCAGTTTCTGTGAATTCAAACTACAATGGAGTAGGTTTTTCCCCGAGATACTCACATGTCTCAGCCAGGAACTCCACCCCCAGCTTTTATGAATTGAAACTACAATGGAGTAAGGTTTCCCCCCCAGATACTCACAAGTCTCAGCCAGGAACTCCACCCCCAGCTTTTTATGAATTGAACCTACAATGGAGTAAGGTTTTTCGCCCAGATACTCACAAGTCTCAGCCTGGAACTCCACCCCCAGCTTCTGTGAATTCAAACTACAATGGAGTAAGGTTTTCCCCCCAGATACTCACAAGTCTCAACCAGGAACTCCACCCCCAGCTTTTTATGAATTCAAACTACAATGCAGTAAGGTTTTCCCCCCAGATACTCACAAGTCTCAGCCAGGAACTCCACCCCCAGCTTCTGTGAATTCAAACTACAATGGAGTAAGGTTTTTCGCCCAGATACTTACAAGTCTCACCCAGGAACTCCACCCCCAGCTTCTGTGAATTCAAACTACAATGGAGTAAAGTTTTTCGCCCAGATACTTACAAGTCTCAGCCAGGAACTCCACCCCCAGCATTTTATGAATCCAAACTACAATGGAGTAAGGTTTTTTCCCCAGATACTCACAAGTCTCAGCCAGGAACTCCATCCCCAGCATTTTATGAATTCAAACTACAATGGAGTAAGGTTTTTTCCCCAGATACTCACAAGTCTCAGCCAGGAACCCCAACCCCAGCTTCTGTGAATTCAAACTACAATGGAGTAAGTTTTTTTCCCCAGATACTCACATGTCTCAGCC
Source organism: Diadophis punctatus similis (assembly GCA_023053685.1). NCBI lineage: Eukaryota > Metazoa > Chordata > Lepidosauria > Squamata > Dipsadidae > Diadophis > Diadophis punctatus. The sequence continues at coordinate 4,511,094 of JALIGW010000045.1, forward strand.
AGGAACTCCAACCCCAGCTTTTTATGAATTGAAACTACAATGGAGTAAGTTTTTTCCCCCAGATACTCACAAGTCTCAGCCAGGAACTCCACCCCCAGCTTTTTATGAATTGAACCTACAATGGAGTAAGGTTTTTCGCCCAGATACTCACTAGTCTCAGCCAGGAACTCCAACCCCAGCTTCTGTGAATTCAAACTACAATGGAGTAAGTTTTTCCCCCAGATACTCACATGTCTCAGCCAGGAACTCCACCCCCAGCTTTTATGAATTGAAACTACAATGGAGTAAGGTTTTCCCCCCAGATACTCACAAGTCTCAGCCAGGAACTCCACCCCCAGCTTTTTATTAATTCAACCTACAATGGAGTAAGGTTTTTCGCCCAGATACTCACAAGTCTCAGCCAGGAACCCCAACCCCAGCTTCTGTGAATTCAAACTACAATGGAGTAAGTTTTTTCCCCCAGATACTCACATGTCTCAGCCAGGAACTCTACCCCCAGCTTTTTATGAATTGAAACTGCAATGGAGTAAGGCTTTTCCCCCAGATACTCACAAGTCTCAGCCAGGAACTCCACCCCCAGCTTTTTATGAATTCAAACTACAATGAAGTAAGGTTTTCCCCCAGATACTCACAAGTCTCAGCCAGGAACTCCACCCCCAGCTTTTTATGAATTGAACCTACAATGGAGTAAGGTTTTTCGCCCAGATACTCACTAGTCTCAGCCAGGAACTCCAACCCCAGCTTCTGTGAATTCAAACTACAATGGAGTAAGTTTTTCCCCCAGATACTCACATGTCTCAGCCAGGAACTCCACCCCCAGCTTTTATGAATTGAAACTACAATGGAGTAAGGTTTTCCCCCCAGATACTCACAAGTCTCAGCCAGGAACTCCACCCCCAGCTTTTTATTAATTCAACCTACAATGGAGTAAGGTTTTTCGCCCAGATACTCACAAGTCTCAGCCAGGAACCCCAACCCCAGCTTCTGTGAATTCAAACTACAATGGAGTAAGTTTTTTTCCCCAGATACTCACATGTCTCAGCCAGGAACTCCAACCCCAGCTTTTTATGAATTGAAACTACAATGGAGTAAGGTTTTTCCCCCAGATACTCACAAGTCTCAGCCAGGAACTCCACCCCCAGCTTTTTATGAATTGAACCTACAATGGAGTAAGGTTTTTCGCCCAGATACTCACTAGTCTCAGCCAGGAACTCCAACCCCAGCTTCTGTGAATTCAAACTACAATGGAGTAAGTTTTTCCCCCAGATACTCACATGTCTCAGCCAGGAACTCCACCCCCAGCTTTTATGAATTGAAACTACAATGGAGTAAGGTTTTCCCCCCAGATACTCACAAGTCTCAGCCAGGAACTCCACCCCCAGCTTTTTATTAATTCAACCTACAATGGAGTAAGGTTTTTCGCCCAGATACTCACAAGTCTCAGCCAGGAACCCCAACCCCAGCTTCTGTGAATTCAAACTACAATGGAGTAAGTTTTTTCCCCCAGATACTCACATGTCTCAGCCAGGAACTCTACCCCCAGCTTTTTATGAATTGAAACTGCAATGGAGTAAGGCTTTTCCCCCAGATACTCACAAGTCTCAGCCAGGAACTCCACCCCCAGCTTTTTATGAATTCAAACTACAATGAAGTAAGGTTTTCCCCCAGATACTCACAAGTCTCAGCCAGGAACTCCACCCCCAGCTTTTTATGAATTGAACCTACAATGGAGTAAGGTTTTTCGCCCAGATACTCACTAGTCTCAGCCAGGAACTCCAACCCCAGCTTCTGTGAATTCAAACTACAATGGAGTAAGTTTTTCCCCCAGATACTCACATGTCTCAGCCAGGAACTCCACCCCCAGCTTTTATGAATTGAAACTACAATGGAGTAAGGTTTTCCCCCCAGATACTCACAAGTCTCAGCCAGGAACTCCACCCCCAGCTTTTTATTAATTCAACCTACAATGGAGTAAGGTTTTTCGCCCAGATACTCACAAGTCTCAGCCAGGAACCCCAACCCCAGCTTCTGTGAATTCAAACTACAATGGAGTAAGTTTTTTCCCCCAGATACTCACATGTCTCAGCCAGGGACTCTACCCCCAGCTTTATATGAATTGAAACTGCAATGGAGTAAGGCTTTTCCCCCAGATACTCACAAGTCTCAGCCAGGAACTCCACCCCCAGCTTTTTATGAATTCAAACTACAATGAAGTAAGGTTTTCCCCCGAGATACTCACATGTCTCAGCCAGGAACTCCACCCCCAGCTTTTTATGAATTCAATCTACAATGGAGTAAGTTTTTTCCCCCAGATACTCACATGTCTCAGCCAGGAACTCCACCCCCAGCTTTTTATGAATTGAACCTACAATGGAGTAAGGTTTTTCGCCCAGATACTCACAAGTCTCAGCCAGGAACTCCACCCCTAGCTTCTGTGAATTCAAACTACAATGGAGTAAGGTTCTTTCCCCAGATACTCACATGTCTCAGCCAGGAACTCCACCCCCAGCTTCTGTGAATTCAAACTACAATGGAGTAAGGTTTTCCCCCCAGATACTCACATGTCTCAGCCAGGAACTCCACACCCAGCTTTTTATGAATTGAAACTACAATGGAGTAAGGTTCTTTCCCCAGATACTCACATGTCTCAGCCAGGAACTCCACCCCCAGCTTCTGTGAATTCAAACTACAATGGAGTAAGGTTTTCCCCCCAGATACTCACAAGTCTCAGCCCGGAACTCCACCCCCAGCTTCTGTGAATTCAAACTACAATGGAGTAAGGTTTTCCCCCCAGATACTCACAAGTCTCAGCCAGGAACTCCACCCCCAGCTTCTGTGAATTCAAACTACAATGGAGTAAGGTTTTTCGCCCAGATACTTACAAGTCTCACCCAGGAACTCCACCCCCAGCTTCTGTGAATTCAAACTACAATGGAGTTAAGTTTTTCGCCCAGATACTTACAAGTCTCAGCCAGGAACTCCACCCCCAGCATTTTATGAATTCAAACTACAATGGAGTAAGGTTTTTTCCCCAGATACTCACAAGTCTCAGCCAGGAACTCCACCCCCAGCATTTTATGAATTCAAACTACAATGGAGTAAGGTTTTTTCCCCAGATACTCACAAGTCTCAGCCAGGAACTCCACCCCCAGCTTTTTATGAATTCAAACTACAATGAAGTAAGGTTTCCCCCCGAGATACTCACATGTCTCAGCCAGGAACTCCACCCCCAGCTTTTTATGAATTCAATCTACAATGGAGTAAGTTTTTTCCCCCAGATACTCACATGTCTCAGCAAGGAACTCCACCCCCAGCTTTTTATGAATTTAAACTACAATGGAGTAAGGTTTTTCGCCCAGATACTCACAAGTCTCAGCCAGGAACTCCACCCCTAGCTTCTGTGAATTCAAACTACAATGGAGTAAGGTTCTTTCCCCAGATACTCACATGTCTCAGCCAGGAACTCCACCCCCAGCTTCTGTGAATTCAAACTACAATGGAGTAAGGTTTCCCCCCGAGATACTCACATGTCTCAGCCAGGAACTCCACCCCCAGCATTTTATGGATTCAAACTACAATGGAGTAAGGTTTTTTCCCGAGATACTCACAAGTCTCAGCCAGGAACCCCAACCCCAGACTCTGTGAATTCAAACTTCAATGGAGTAAGTTTTTTTCCCCAGATACTCACATGTCTCAGCAAGGAACTCTACCCCCAGCTTTTTATGAATTTAAACTGCAATGGAGTAAGGTTTTTCCCCCAGATACTCACAAGTCTCAGCCAGGAACTCCACCCCCAGCTTTTTATGAATTCAAACTACAATGAAGTAAGGTTTCCCCCCGAGATACTCACATGTCTCAGCCAGGAACTCCACCCCCAGCTTTTTATGAATTCAATCTACAATGGAGTAAGTTTTTTCCCCCAGATACTCACATGTCTCAGCCAGGAACTCCACCCCCAGCTTTTTATGAATTCAAACTACAATGCAGTAAGGTTTTCCCCCCAGATACTCACAAGTCTCAGCCAGGAACTCCACCCCCAGCTTCTGTGAATTCAAACTACAATGGAGTAAGGTTTTTAACCCAGATACTTACAAGTCTCACCCAGGAACTCCACCCCCAGCTTCTCTGAATTCAAACTACAATGGAGTTAAGTTTTTCGCCCAGATACTTACAAGTCTCAGCCAGGAACTCCACCCCCAGCATTTTATGAATCCAAACTACAATGGAGTAAGGTTTTTCCCCCAGATACTCACAAGTCTCAGCCAGGAACTCCACCCCCAACTTTTTATGAATTGAACCTACAATGGAGTAAGGTTTTTTGCCCAGATACTCACTAGTCTCAGCCAGGAACTCCAACCCCAGCCTCTGTGAATTCAAACTACAATGGAGTTAGTTTTTCCCCCAGATACTCACATGTCTCAGCCAGGAACTCCACCCCCAGCTTTTATGAATTGAAACTACAATGGAGTAAGGTTTTCCCCCCAGAAACTCACAAGTCTCAACCAGGAACTCCACCCCCAGCTTTTTATGAATTGAACCTACAATGGAGTAAGGTTTTTCGCCCAGATACTCACAAGTCTCAGCCTGGAACGCCACCCCCAGCTTCTTTGAATTCAAACTACAATGGAGTAAGGTTTTTCCCCCAGATACTCACAAGTCTCAGCCAGGAACTCCACCCCCAGCTTCTGTGAATTCAAACTACAATGGAGTAAGGTTTTCCCCCCAGATACTCACATGTCTCAGCCAGGAACTCCACCCCCAGCTTTTTATGAATTCAAACTACAATGAAGTAAGGTTTCCCCCCGAGATACTCACATGTCTCAGCCAGGAACTCCACCCCCAGCTTCTGTGAATTCAAACTACAATGGATTAAGTTTTTTCCCCCAGATACTCACAAGTCTCAGCCAGGAACTCCACCCCCAGCTTCTGTGAATTCAAACTACAATGGAGTAAGGTTTCCCCCTCAGATACTCACAGGTCTCAGCCAGGAACTCCACACCCAGCTTCTGTGAATTCAAACTACAATGGATTAAGTTTTTTCCCCCAGATACTCACAAGTCTCAGCCAGGAACTCCACCCCCAGCTTCTGTGAATTCAAACTACAATGGAGTAAGTTTTTCCCCCAGATACTCACATGTCTCAGCCAGGAACTCCACCCCCAGCTTTTATGAATTGAAACTACAATGGAGTAAGGTTTTCCCCCCAGATACTCACAAGTCCTCAGCCAGGAACTCCACCGCCGGCTTTTTATTAATTCAACCTACAATGGAGTAAGGTTTTTCGCCCAGATACTCACAAGTCTCAGCCAGGAACCCCAACCCCCAGCTTCTGTGAATTCAAACTACAATGGAGTAAGTTTTTTCCCCCAGATACTCACATGTCTCAGCCAGGAACTCTACCCCCAGCTTTTTATGAATTGAATCTGCAATGGAGTAAGGCTTTTCCCCCAGATACTCACAAGTCTCAGCCAGGAACTCCACCCCCAGCTTTTTATGAATTCAAACTACAATGAAGTAAGGTTTTCCCCCGAGATACTCACATGTCTCAGCCAGGAACTCACCCCCAGCTTTTTATGAATTCAATCTACAATGGAGTAAGTTTTTTCCCCCCAGATACTCACATGTCTCAGCCAGGAACTCCACCCCCAGCTTTTTATGAATTGAACCTACAATGGAGTAAGGTTTTTCGCCCAGATACTCACAAGTCTCAGCCAGGAACTCCACCCCTAGCTTCTGTGAATTCAAACTACAATGGAGTAAGGTTCTTTCCCCAGATACTCACATGTCTCAGCCAGGAACTCCACCCCCAGCTTCTGTGAATTCCAAACTACAATGGAGTAAGGTTTTCCCCCCAGATACTCACATGTCTCAGCCAGGAACTCCACACCCAGCTTTTTATGAATTGAAACTACAATGGAGTAAGGTTCTTTCCCCAGATACTCACATGTCTCAGCCAGGAACTCCACCCCCAGCTTCTGTGAATTCAAACTACAATGGAGTAAGGTTTTCCCCCCAGATACTCACAAGTCTCAGCCCGGAACTCCACCCCCAGCTTCTGTGAATTCAAACTACAATGGAGTAAGGTTTTCCCCCCAGATACTCACAAGTCTCAGCCAGGAACTCCACCCCCCAGCTTCTGTGAATTCAAACTACAATGGAGTAAGGTTTTTTCGCCCAGATACTTACAAGTCTCACCCAGGAACTCCACCCCCAGCTTCTGTGAATTCAAACTACAATGGAGTTAAGTTTTTCGCCCAGATACTTACAAGTCTCAGCCAGGAACTCCACCCCCAGCATTTTATGAATTCAAACTACAATGGAGTAAGGTTTTTTCCCCAGATACTCACAAGTCTCAGCCAGGAACTCCACCCCCAGCATTTTATGAATTCAAACTACAATGGAGTAAGGTTTTTTCCCCAGATACTCACAAGTCTCAGCCAGGAACTCCACCCCCAGGTTTTTATGAATTCAAACTACAATGAAGTAAGGTTTCCCCCCGAGATACTCACATGTCTCAGCCAGGAACTCCACCCCCAGCTTTTTATGAATTCAATCTACAATGGAGTAAGTTTTTTCCCCCAGATACTCACATGTCTCAGCAAGGAACTCCACCCCCAGCTCTTTATGAATTGAAACTACAATGGAGTAAGGTTTTTCGCCCAGATACTCACAAGTCTCAGCCAGGAACTCCACCCCTAGCTTCTGTGAATTCAAACTACAATGGAGTAAGGTTCTTTCCCCAGATACTCACATGTCTCAGCCAGGAACTCCACCCCAGCTTCTGTGAATTCAAACTACAATGGAGTAAGGTTTCCCCCGAGATACTCACATGTCTCAGCCAGGAACTCCACCCCCAGCATTTTATGAATTCAAACTACAATGGAGTAAGGTTTTTTCCCCAGATACTCACAAGTCTCAGCCAGGAACCCCAACCCCAGACTCTGTGAATTCAAACTTCAATGGAGTAAGTTTTTTTCCCCAGATACTCACATGTCTCAGCCAGGAACTCTACCCCCAGCTTTTTATGAATTTAAACTGCAATGGAGTAAGGTTTTTCCCCCAGATACTCACAAGTCTCAGCCAGGAACTCCACCCCCAGCTTTTTATGAATTCAAACTACAATGAAGTAAGGTTTCCCCCCGAGATACTCACATGTCTCAGCCAGGAACTCCACCCCCAGCTTTTTATGAATTCAATCTACAATGGAGTAAGTTTTTTCCCCCAGATACTCACATGTCTCAGCCAGGAACTCCACCCCCAGCTTTTTATGAATTCAAACTACAATGCAGTAAGGTTTTCCCCCCAGATACTCACAAGTCTCAGCCAGGAACTCCACCCCCAGCTTCTGTGAATTCAAACTACAATGGAGTAAGGTTTTTAACCCAGATACTTACAAGTCTCACCCAGGAACTCCACCCCCAGCTTCTGTGAATTCAAACTACAATGGAGTTAAGTTTTTCGCCCAGATACTTACAAGTCTCAGCCAGGAACTCCACCCCCAGCATTTTATGAATCCAAACTACAATGGAGTAAGGTTTTTCCCCCAGATACTCACAAGTCTCAGCCAGGAACTCCACCCCCAACTTTTTATGAATTGAACCTACAATGGAGTAAGGTTTTTCCCCCAGATACTCACATGTCTCAGCCAGGAACTCCACCCCCAGCTTTTATGAATTGAAACTACAATGGAGTAAGGTTTTCCCCCCAGAAACTCACAAGTCTCAACCAGGAACTCCACCCCCAGCTTTTTATGAATTGAACCTACAATGGAGTAAGTTTTTTCGCCCAGATACTCACAAGTCTCAGCCTGGAACTCCACCCCCAGCTTCTGTGAATTCAAACTACAATGGAGTAAGGTTTTTCCCCCAGATACTCACAAGTCTCAGCCAGGAACTCCACCCCCAGCTTCTGTGAATTCAAACTACAATGGAGTAAGGTTTTCCCCCCAGATACTCACATGTCTCAGCCAGGAACTCCACCCCCAGCTTTTTATGAATTCAAACTACAATGAAGTAAGGTTTCCCCCCGAGATACTCACATGTCTCAGCCAGGAACTCCACCCCCAGCTTTTTATGAATTCAATCTACAATGGAGTAAGTTTTTTCCCTCAGAAACTCACATGTCTCAGCAAGGAACTCCACCCCCAGCTTTTTATGAATTGAAACTACAATGGAGTAAGGTTTTTCGCCCAGATACTCACAAGTCTCAGCCAGGAACTCCACCCCTAGCTTCTGTGAATTCAAACTACAATGGAGTAAGGTTCTTTCCCCAGATACTCACATGTCTCAGCCAGGAACTCCACCCCCAGCTTCTGTGTATTCAAACTACAATGGAGTAAGGTTTTCCCCCCAGATACTCACATGTCTCAGCCAGGAACTCCACCCCCAGCTTTTTATGAATTGAAACTACAATGGAGTAAGGTTCTTTCCCCAGATACTCACATGTCTCAGCCAGGAACTCCACCCCCAGCTTCTGTGAATTCAAACTACAATGGAGTAAGGTTTTCCCCCCAGATACTCACAAGTCTCAGCCAGGAACTCCACCCCCAGCATTTTATGAATTCAAACTACAATGGAGTAAGGTTTTTTCCCCAGATACTCACAAGTCTCAGCCAGGAACCCCAACCCCAGACTCTGTGAATTCAAACTTCAATGGAGTAAGTTTTTTTCCCCAGATACTCACATGTCTCAGCCAGGAACTCTACCCCCAGCTTTTTATGAATTTAAACTGCAATGGAGTAAGGTTTCCCCCCGAGATACTCACATGTCTCAGCCAGGAACTCCACCCCCAGCTTTTTATGAATTCAATCTACAATGGAGTAAGTTTTTTCCCCCAGATACTCACATGTCTCAGCCAGGAACTCCACCCCCAGCTTTTTATGAATTCAAACTACAATGCAGTAAGGTTTTCCCCCCAGATACTCACAAGTCTCAGCCACGAACTCCAACCCCAGCTTCTGTGAATTCAAACTACAATGGAGTAAGGTTTTTCGCCCAGATACTTACAAGTCTCACCCAGGAACTCCACCCCCAGCTTCTGTGAATTCAAACTACAATGGAGTTAAGCTTTTCGCCCAGATACTTACAAGTCTCAGCCAGGAACTCCAACCCCAGCATTTTATGAATCCAAACTACAATGGAGTAAGGTTTTTCCCCCAGATACTCACAAGTCTCAGCCAGGAATTCCACCCCCAGCTTTTTATGAATTGAACCTACAATGGAGTAAGGTTTTTCGCCCAGATACTCACTAGTCTCAGCCAGGAACTCCAACCCCAGCCTCTGTGAATTCAAACTACAATGGAGTAAGTTTTTCCCCCAGATACTCACATGTCTCAGCCAGGAACTCCACCCCCAGCTTCTGTGAATTCAAACTACAATGGAGTAAGGTTTTCCCCCCAGATACTCACATGTCTCAGCCAGGAACTCCACCCCCAGCTTTTTATGAATTGAAACTACAATGGAGTAAGGTTCTTTCCCCAGATACTCACATGTCTCAGCCAGGAACTCCACCCCCAGCTTCTGTGAATTCAAACTACAATGGAGTAAGGTTTTCCCCCCAGATACTCACAAGTCTCAGCCCGGAACTCCACCCCCAGCTTCTGTGAATTCAAACTACAATGGAGTAAGGTTTTCCCCCCAGATACTCACAAGTCTCAGCCAGGAACTCCACCCCCAGCTTCTGTGAATTCAAACTACAATGGAGTAAGGTTTTTCGCCCAGATACTTACAAGTCTCACCCAGGAACTCCACCCCCAGCTTCTGTGAATTCAAACTACAATGGAGTAAGTTTTTTCCCCCAGATACTCACATGTCTCAGCCAGGAACTCTACCCCCAGCTTTTTATGAATTGAAACTGCAATGGAGTAAGGTTTTTCCCCCAGATACTCACAAGTCTCAGCCAGGAACTCCACCCACAGCTTTTTATGAATTCAAACTACAATGAAGTAAGGTTTTCCCCCAAGATACTCACATGTCTCAGCCAGGAACTCCACCCCCAGCTTTTTATGAATTCAATCTACAATGGAGTAAGTTTTTTCCCCCAGATACTCACATGTCTCAGCCAGGAACTCCACCCCCAGCTTTTTATGAATTGAACCTACAATGGAGTAAGGTTTTTCGCCCAGATACTCACAAGTCTCAGCCAGGAACTCCACCCCTAGCTTCTGTGAATTCAAACTACAATGGAGTAAGGTTCTTTCCCCAGATACTCACATGTCTCAGCCAGGAACTCCACCCCCAGCTTCTGTGAATTCAAACTACAATGGAGTAAGGTTTTCCCCCCAGATACTCACAAGTCTCAGCCCGGAACTCCACCCCCAGCTTCTGTGAATTCAAACTACAATGGAGTAAGGTTTTCCCCCCAGATACTCACAAGTCTCAGCCAGGAACTCCACCCCCAGCTTCTGTGAATTCAAACTACAATGGAGTAAGGTTTTTCGCCCAGATACTTACAAGTCTCACCCAGGAACTCCACCCCCAGCTTCTGTGAATTCAAACTACAATGGAGTTAAGTTTTTCGCCCAGATACTTACAAGTCTCAGCCAGGAACTCCACCCCCAGCATTTTATGAATTCAAACTACAATGGAGTAAGGTTTTTTCCCCAGATACTCACAAGTCTCAGCCAGGAACTCCACCCCCAGCATTTTATGAATTCAAACTACAATGGAGTAAGGTTTTTTCCCCAGATACTCACAAGTCTCAGCCAGGAACCCCAACCCCAGCCTCTGTGAATTCAAACTACAATGGAGTAAGTTTTTTCCCCAGATACTCACATGTCTCAGCCAGGAACTCTACCCCCAGCTTTTTATGAATTTAAACTGAAATGGAGTAAGGTTTTTCCCCCAGATACTCACAAGTCTCAGCCAGGAACTCCACCCCCAGCTTTTTATGAATTCAAACTACAATGAAGTAAGGTTTCCCCCCGAGATACTCACATGTCTCAGCCAGGAACACCACCCCCAGCTTTTTATGAATTCAATCTACAATGGAGTAAGGTTTTTCGCCCAGATACTCACAAGTCTCAGCCAGGAACTCCACCCCTAGCTTCTGTGAATTCAAACTACAATGGAGTAAGGTTCTTTCCCCAGATACTCACATGTCTCAGCCAGGAACTCCACCCCCAGCTTCTGTGAATTCAAACTACAATGGAGTAAGGTTTTCCCCCCAGATACTCACAAGTCTCAGCCAGGAACTCCACCCCCAGCATTTTATGAATTCAAACTACAATGGAGTAAGGGTTTTTCCCCAGATACTCACAAGTCTCAGCCAGGAACCCCAACCCCAGACTCTGTGAATTCAAACTTCAATGGAGTAAGTTTTTTTCCCCAGATACTCACAAGTCTCAGCCAGGAACTCCAACCCCAGCTTCTGTGAATTCAAACTACAATGGAGTAAGTTTTTTCCCCAGATACACACATGTCTCAGCCAGGAACTCCACCCCCAGCATTTTATGAATTGAAACTACAATGGAGTAAGGTTTTCCCCCCAAATACTCACAAGTCTCACCCAGGAACTCCACCCCCAGCTTTTTATGAACTGAAACTACAATGGAGTAAGGTTTTTCCCCCAGATACTCACAAGTCTCAGCCAGGAACTCCACCCCCAGCTTTTTGTGAATTGAACCTACAATGGAGTAAGGTTTTTCGCCCAGATACTCACAAGTCTCAGCCAGGAACTCCACCCCCAGCTTCTGTGAATTCAAACTACAATGGAGTAAGGTTTTTCGCCCAGATACTTACAAGTCTCAGCCAGGAAGTCCACTCCCAGCTTCTCTGAATTCAAACTACAATGGAGTAAGGTTCTCTCCCCAGATACTCACATGTCTCAGCCAGGAACTCCACCCCCAGCTTCTGTGAATTCAAATTACAATGGAGTAAGGTTTTCCCCCCAGATACTCACAAGTCTCAGCCAGGAACTCCACCCCAAGCTTCTGTGAATTCAAACTACAATGGAGTAAGGTTTTTTCCCCAGATACTCACATGTCTCAGCCAGGAACTCCACCCCCAGCTTCTCTGAATTCAAACTACAATGGAGTAAGGTTTTTCCCCCAGGTACTCACATGTCTCAGCCAGGAACTCCTCCCCCAGGTTTTTATGAATTCAAATTACAATGGAGTAAGGTTTTTCCCCAGATACTCACAGGTCTCAGCCAGGAACTCCACCCCCAGATTCTGTGAATTCAAACTACAATGGAGTAAGGTTATTCGCCCAGATACTCACAAGTCTCAGCCAGGAACTCCAACCCCAGCTTCTGTGAATTCAAACTACAATGGAGTAAGTTTTTTCCCCAGATACACACATGTCTCAGCCAGGAACTCCACCCCCAGCATTTTATGAATTGAAACTACAATGGAGTAAGGTTTTCCCCCCAAATACTCACAAGTCTCAGCCAGGAACTCCACCCCCAGCTTTTTATAAATTGAACCTACAATGGAGTAAGGTTTTTCGCCCAGAAACTCACAAGTCTCAACCAGGAACTCCACCCCCAGCTTCTGTGAATTCAAACTACAATGGAGTAAGGTTTTCCCCCCAGATACTCACAGGTCTCAGCCAGGAACTCCACCGCCAGCTTCTGTGAATTCAAACTACAATGGAGTAAGGTTTTTCACCCAGATACTCACAAGTCTCAGCCAGGAACTCCAACCCCAGCTTCTGTGAATTCAAACTACAATGGAGTAAGTTTTTTTCCCCAGATACTCACATGTCTCAGCCAGGAACTCCACCCCCAGCTTTTTATGAATTGAAACTACAATGGAGTAAGGTTTTTCCCCCAGATACTAACAAGTCTCACCCAGGAACTCCACCCCCAGCTTTTTATGAATTGAACCTACAATGGAGTAAGGTTTTTCGCCCAGATACTCACAAGTCTCAGCCAGGAACTCCACCCCCAGCTTCTGTGAATTCAAACTACAATGGAGTAAGGTTTTCCCCCCAGATACTCACATGTCTCAGCCAGGAACTCCACCCCCAGCTTTTTATGAATTGAACCTACAATGGAGTAAGGTTCTTCGCCCAGATACTCACAAGTCTCAGCCAGGAACTCCACCCCCAGCTTCTGTGAATTCAAACTACAATGGAGTAAGGTTTTTCGCCCAGATACTTACAAGTCTCAGCCAGGAAGTCCACTCCCAGCTTCTATGAATTCCAACTACAATCGAGTAAGGTTTTTCCCCCAGATACTCACAAGTCTCACCCAGGAACTCCACCCCCAGCTTTTTGTGAATTCAAACTACAATGAAGTAAGGTTTTCCCCCGAGATACTCACAAGTCTCAGCCAGGAAGCCCAACCCCAGCTTCTGTGAATTCAAACTACAATGGAGTAAGGTTTTTCGCCCAGATACTTACAAGTCTCAGCCAGGAAGTCCACTCCCAGCTTCTCTGAATTCAAACTACAATGGAGTAAGGTTCTCTCCCCAGATACTCACATGTCTCAGCCAGGAACTCCACCCCCAGCTTCTGTGAATTCAAATTACAATGGAGTAAGGTTTTCCCCCCAGATACTCACAAGTCTCAGCCAGGAACTCCACCCCAAGCTTCTGTGAATTCAAACTACAATGGAGTAAGGTTTTTTCCCCAGATACTCACATGTCTCAGCCAGGAACTCCAACCCCAGCTTCTCTGAATTCAAACTACAATGGAGTAAGGTTTTTCCCCCAGGTACTCACATGTCTCAGCCAGGAACTCCTCCCCCAGGTTTTTATGAATTCAAACTACAATGGAGTAAGGTTTTTCCCCAGATACTCACAGGTCTCAGCCAGGAACTCCACCCCCAGCTTTTTATGAATTGAACCTACAATGGAGTAAGGTTTTTCGCCCAGATACTCACAAGTCTCAGCCAGGAACTCCACCCCCAGCTTCTGTGAATTCAAACTACAATGGAGTAAGGTTTTCCCCCCAGATACTCACATGTCTCAGCCAGGAACTCCACCCCCAGCTTTTTATGAATTGAACCTACAATGGAGTAAGGTTTTTCACCCAGATACTCACAAGTCTCAGCCAGGAACTCCACCCCCAGCTTCTGTGAATTCAAACTACAATGGAGTAAGGTTTTTCGCCCAGATACTTACAACTCTCAGCCAGGAAGTCCACTCCCAGCTTCTGTGAATTCAAACTACAATGGAGTAAGGTTCTTTCCCCAGATACTCACATGTCTCAGCCAGGAACTCCACCCCCAGGTTTTTATGAATTGAAACTACAATGGAGTAAGGTTTTTCCCCCAGGTACTCACATGTCTCAGCCAGGAACTCCTCCCCCAGATTTTTATGAATTCAAACTACAATGGAGTAAGGTTCTTTCCCCAGATACTCACATGTCTCAGCCAGGAAGTCCACTCCCAGCTTCTGTGAATTCAAACTACAATGGAGTAAGGTTTTTCCCCAGATACTCACAGGTCTCAGCCAGGAACTCCACCCCCAGCTTCTGTGAATTCAAACTACAATGGAGTAAGGTTTTTCGCCCAGATACTCACAAGTCTCAGCCAGGAACTCCAACCCCAGCTTCTGTGAATTCAAACTACAATGGAGTAAGTTTTTTTCCCCAGATACTCACATGTCTCAGCCAGGAACTCCACCCCCAGCTTTTTATGAATTGAACCTACAATGGAGTAAGGTTTTTCCCCCAGATACTCACAAGTCTCAGCCAGGAACTCCACCCCCAGCTTCTGTGAATTCAAACTACAATGGAGTAAGGTTTTTCGCCCAGATACTCACATGTCTCAGCCAGGAACTCCACCCCCAGCTTTTTATGAATTGAACCTACAATGGAGTAAGGTTTTTCGCCCAGATACTCACAAGTCTCAGCCAGGAACTCCACCCCCAGCTTCTGTGAATTCAAACTACAATGGAGTAAGTTTTTCCCCCCAGATACTCACATGTCTCAGCCAGGAACTCCACCCCCAGCTTGTTATGAATTGAAACTACAATGAAGTAAGGTTTTCCCCCGAGATACTCACAAGTCTCAGCCAGGAAGCCCAACCCCAGCTTCTGTGAATTCAAATTACAATGGAGTAAGTTTTTCGCCCCAGATACTCACATGTCTCAGCAAGGAACTCCACCCCCAGCTTGTTATGAATTGAAACTACAATGGAGTAAGGTTTTTCGCCGAGATACAAGTCTCAGCCAGGAACTCAACCCCCAGCTTCTGTGAATTCAAACTACAATGGAGTAAGGTTTTTTCCCCAGATACTCACAGGTCTCAGCCATGAACTCCACCCCCAGCTTTTATGAATTCAGACTACAATGGAGTAAGGTTTTTTCCCAAGATACTCACAAGTCTCAGCCAGGAACTCCAACCCCAGCTTCTGTGAATTCAAACTACAATGGAGTAAGTTTTTTTCCCCAGATACTCACAAGTCTCAGCCAGGAACCCCAACCCCAGCTTCTGTGAATTCAAACTACAATGGAGTAAGGTTTTTCCCCAGATACTCACAGGTCTCAGCCAGGAACTCCACCCCCAGCTTCTGTGAATTCAAACTACAATGGAGTAAGGTTTTTCGCCCAGATACTCACAAGTCTCAGCCAGGAACTCCAACCCCAGCTTCTGTGAATTCAAACTACAATGGAGTAAGTTTTTTTCCCCAGATACTCACATGTCTCAGCCAGGAACTCCACCCCCAGCTTTTTATGAATTGAACCTACAATGGAGTAAGGTTTTTCCCCCAGATACTCACAAGTCTCAGCCAGGAACTCCACCCCCAGCTTCTGTGAATTCAAACTACAATGGAGTAAGGTTTTTCGCCCAGATACTCACATGTCTCAGCCAGGAACTCCACCCCCAGCTTTTTATGAATTGAACCTACAATGGAGTAAGGTTTTTCGCCCAGATACTCACAAGTCTCAGCCAGGAACTCCACCCCCAGCTTCTGTGAATTCAAACTACAATGGAGTAAGTTTTTCCCCCCAGATACTCACATGTCTCAGCCAGGAACTCCACCCCCAGCTTGTTATGAATTGAAACTACAATGAAGTAAGGTTTTCCCCCGAGATACTCACAAGTCTCAGCCAGGAAGCCCAACCCCAGCTTCTGTGAATTCAAATTACAATGGAGTAAGTTTTTCGCCCCAGATACTCACATGTCTCAGCAAGGAACTCCACCCCCAGCTTGTTATGAATTGAAACTACAATGGAGTAAGGTTTTTCGCCGAGATACAAGTCTCAGCCAGGAACTCAACCCCCAGCTTCTGTGAATTCAAACTACAATGGAGTAAGGTTTTTTCCCCAGATACTCACAGGTCTCAGCCATGAACTCCACCCCCAGCTTTTATGAATTCAGACTACAATGGAGTAAGGTTTTTTCCCAAGATACTCACAAGTCTCAGCCAGGAACTCCAACCCCAGCTTCTGTGAATTCAAACTACAATGGAGTAAGTTTTTTTCCCCAGATACTCACAAGTCTCAGCCAGGAACCCCAACCCCAGCTTCTGTGAATTCAAACTACAATGGAGTAAGTTTTTTTCCCCAGATACTCACAAGTCTCACCCAGGAACTCCACCCCCAGCTTTTTATGAATTGAACCTACAATGGAGTAAGGTTTTTCGCCCAGATACTCACAAGTCTCAGCCAGGAACTCCACCCCCAGCTTCTGTGAATTCAAACTACAATGGAGTAAGGTTTTTCGCCCAGATACTTACAAGTCTCAGCCAGGAACTCCACCCCCAGCATTTTATGAATTCAACCTACAATGGAGTAAGGTTTTTTCCCCAGATACTCACAAGTCTCAGCCAGGAACCCCAACCCCAGCTTCTGTGAATTCAAACTACAATGGAGTAAGTTTTCCCCCCAGATACTCACATGTCTCAGCCAGGAACTCCACCCCCAGCTTTTTATGAATTGAACCTACAATGGAGTAAGGTTTTTCGCCCAGATACTCACAAGTCTCAGCCAGGAACTCCACCCCCAGCTTCTGTGAATTCAAACTACAATGGAGTAAGGTTTTTCGCCCAGATACTTACAACTCTCAGCCAGGAAGTCCACTCCCACCTTCTATGAATTCCAACTACAATCGAGTAAGGTTTTTCCCCCAGATACTCACAAGTCTCACCCAGGAACTCCACCCCCAGCTTTTTGTGAATTCAAACTACAATGAAGTAAGGTTTTCCCCCGAGATACTCACAGGTCTCAGCCAGGAAGCCCAACCCCAGCTTCTGTGAATTCAAACTACAATGGAGTAAGTTTTTCCCCCCAGATACTCACATGTCTCAGCCAGGAACTCCACCCCCAGCTTGTTATGAATTGAAACTACAATGAAGTAAGGTTTTCCCCCGAGATACTCACAAGTCTCAGCCAGGAAGCCCAACCCCAGCTTCTGTGAATTCAAACTACAATGGAGTAAGTTTTCCCCCCCAGATACTCACATGTCTCAGCCAGGAACTCCACCCCCAGCTTGTTATGAATTGAAACTACAATGGAGTAAGGTTTTTCGCCCAGATACAAGTCTCAGCCAGGAACTCCACACCCAGCTTCTTTGAATTCAAACTACAATGGAGTAAGGTTTTTCGCCCAGATACTTACAAGTCTCAGCCAGGAAGTCCACTCCCAGCTTCTGTGAATTCAAACTACAATGGAGTAAGGTTCTTTCCCCAGATACTCACATGTCTCAGCCAGGAACTCCACCCCCAGGTTTTTATGAATTGAAACTACAATGGAGTAAGGTTTTTCCCCCAGGTACTCACATGTCTCAGCCAGGAACTCCTCCCCCAGATTTTTATGAATTCAAACTACAATGGAGTAAGGTTCTTTCCCCAGATACTCACATGTCTCAGCCAGGAAGTCCACTCCCAGCTTCTGTGAATTCAAACTACAATGGAGTAAGGTTTTTCCCCAGATACTCACAGGTCTCAGCCAGGAACTCCACCCCCAGCTTCTGTGAATTCAAACTACAATGGAGTAAGGTTTTTCGCCCAGATACTCACAAGTCTCAGCCAGGAACTCCAACCCCAGCTTCTGTGAATTCAAACTACAATGGAGTAAGTTTTTTTCCCCAGATACTCACATGTCTCAGCCAGGAACTCCACCCCCAGCTTTTTATGAATTGAACCTACAATGGAGTAAGGTTTTTCCCCCAGATACTCACAAGTCTCAGCCAGGAACTCCACCCCCAGCTTCTGTGAATTCAAACTACAATGGAGTAAGGTTTTTCGCCCAGATACTCACATGTCTCAGCCAGGAACTCCACCCCCAGCTTTTTATGAATTGAACCTACAATGGAGTAAGGTTTTTCGCCCAGATACTCACAAGTCTCAGCCAGGAACTCCACCCCCAGCTTCTGTGAATTCAAACTACAATGGAGTAAGTTTTTCCCCCCAGATACTCACATGTCTCAGCCAGGAACTCCACCCCCAGCTTGTTATGAATTGAAACTACAATGAAGTAAGGTTTTCCCCCGAGATACTCACAAGTCTCAGCCAGGAAGCCCAACCCCAGCTTCTGTGAATTCAAACTACAATGGAGTAAGTTTTTCCCCCCAGATACTCACATGTCTCAGCAAGGAACTCCACCCCCAGCTTGTTATGAATTGAAACTACAATGGAGTAAGGTTTTTCGCCGAGATACAAGTCTCAGCCAGGAACTCAACCCCCAGCTTCTGTGAATTCAAACTACAATGGAGTAAGGTTTTTTCCCCAGATACTCACAGGTCTCAGCCATGAACTCCACCCCCAGCTTTTATGAATTCAGACTACAATGGAGTAAGGTTTTTTCCCAAGATACTCACAAGTCTCAGCCAGGAACTCCAAGCCCAGCTTCTGTGAATTCAAACTACAATGGAGTAAGTTTTTTTCCCCAGATACTCACAAGTCTCAGCCAGGAACCCCAACCCCAGCTTCTGTGAATTCAAACTACAATGGAGTAAGTTTTTTTCCCCAGATACTCACAAGTCTCACCCAGGAACTCCACCCCCAGCTTTTTATGAATTGAACCTACAATGTAGTAAGGTTTTTCGCCCAGATACTCACAAGTCTCAGCCAGGAACTCCACCCCCAGCTTCTGTGAATTCAAACTACAATGGAGTAAGGTTTTTCGCCCAGATACTTACAAGTCTCAGCCAGGAACTCCACCCCCAGTATTTTATGAATTCAACCTACAATGGAGTAAGGTTTTTTCCCCAGATACTCACAAGTCTCAGCCAGGAACCCCAACCCCAGCTTCTGTGAATTCAAACTACAATGGAGTAAGTTTTTCCCCCAGATACTCACATGTCTCAGCCAGGAACTCCAACCCCAGCTTTTTATGAATTGAAACTACAATGGAGTAAGGTTTTTCCCCCAGATACTCACAAGTCTCAGCCAGGAACTCCACCCCCAGCTTCTGTGAATTCAAACTACAATGGAGTAAGGTTTTTCGCCCAGATACTTACAAGTCTCAGCCAGGTACTCCACCCCCAGCATTTTATGATTTCAAACTACAATGGAGTAAGGTTTTTTCCCCAGATACTCAGAAGTCTAAGCCAGGAACCCCAACCCCAGCTTCTGTGAATTCAAACTACAATGGAGTAAGTTTTTTTCCCCAGATACTCACATGTCTCAGCCAGGAACTCCACCCCCAGCTTTTTATGAATTGAAACTACAATGCAGTAAGGTTCTTTCCCCAGATACTCACATGTCTCAGCCAGGAACTCCACCCCCAGCTTCTGTGTATTCAAACTACAATGGAGTAAGGTTATCCCCCCAGATACTCACAAGTCTCAGCCAGGAACTCCACCCCCAGCTTCTGTGAATTCAAACTACAATGGAGTAAGGTTTTCCCCCCAGATACTCACAAGTCTCAGCCAGGAACTCCACCCCCAGCTTCTGTGAATTCAAACTACAATGGAGTAAGGTTTTTCGCCCAGATACTTACAAGTCTCACCCAGGAACTCCACCCCCAGCTTCTGTGAATTCAAACTACAATGGAGTTAAGTTTTTCGCCCAGATACTTACAAGTCTCAGCCAGGAACTCCACCCCCAGCATTTTATGAATTCAAACTAAAATGGAGTAAGGTTTTTTCCCCAGATACTCACAAGTCTCAGCCAGGAACTGCACCCCCAGCATTTTATGAATTCAAACTACAATGGAGTAAGGTTTTTTCCCCAGATACTCACAAGTCTCAGCCAGGAACCCCAACCCCAGCTTCTGTGAATTCAAACTACAATGGAGTAAGGTTTTTCGCCCAGATACTTACAAGTCTCAGCCAGGAAGTCCACTCCCAGCTTCTGTGAATTCAAACTACAATGGAGTAAGGTTCTTTCCCCAGATACTCACATGTCTCAGCCAGAAACTCCAACCCCAGCTTCTGTGAATTCAAACTACAATGGAGTAAGGTTTTCCCCCCAGATACTCACAAGTCTCAGCCAGGAACTCCACCCCCAGTTTTTTATGAATTGAAACTACAATGGAGTAAGTTTTTTCCCCCAGATACTCACATGGCTCAGCCAGGAACTCCACCCCCAGATTTTTATGAATTGAAACTACAATGGAGTAAGGCTTTCCCCCCAGATACTCACAAGTCTCAACCAGGAACTCCACCCCCAGCTTTTTATGAATTGAACCTACAATGGAGTAAGGTTTTTCGCCCAGATACTCACAAGTCTCAGCCAGGAACTCCACCCCCAGCTTCTGTGAATTCAAACTACAATGGAGTAAGGTTTTTCGCCCAGATACTCACATGTCTCAGCCAGGAACTCCACCCACAGCTTTTTATGAATTGAAACTACAATGGAGTAAGGTTTTTCCCCCAGATACTCACAAGTCTCAGCCAGGAACTCCACCCCCAGCTTTTTATGAATTCAAACTACAATGAAGTAAGGTTTTCCCCCGAGATACTCACATGTCTCAGCCAGGAACTCCACCCCCAGCTTTTTATGAATTCAAACTACAATGGAGTAAGTTTTTCCCCCAGATACTCACATGTCTCAGCCAGGAACTCCACCCCCAGCTTCTGTGAATTCAAACTACAATGGAGTAAGGTTTTCCCCCCAGATACTCACATGTCTCAGCCAGGAACTCCACCCCCAGCTTTTTATGAATTGAAACTACAATGGAGTAAGGTTTTTCGGCCAGATATTCACAAGTCTCAGCCAGGAACTCCACCCCCAGCTTTTTATGAATTGAACCTACAATGGAGGACGGTTTTTCGCCCAGATACTCACAAGTCTCAGACAGGAACTCCAACCCCAGCTTCTGTGAATTCAAACTACAATGGAGTAAGGTTTTTCGCCCAGATACTTTCAAGTCTCAGCCAGGAAGTCCACTCCCAGCTTCTGTGAAATCAAACTACAATGGAGTAAGGTTCTTTCCCCAGATACTCACATGTCTCAGCCAGGAACTCCACCCCCAGCTTCTGTGAATTCAAACTACAATGGAGTAAGGTTTCCCCCCCAGATACTCACAAGTCTCAGCCAGGAACTCCACCCCCAGCTTCTGTGAATTCAAATTACAATGGAGTAAGGTTTTTTCCCCAGATACTCACAAGTCTCAGCCAGGAAGTCCA
Source organism: Diadophis punctatus similis (assembly GCA_023053685.1). NCBI lineage: Eukaryota > Metazoa > Chordata > Lepidosauria > Squamata > Dipsadidae > Diadophis > Diadophis punctatus. The sequence continues at coordinate 4,532,554 of JALIGW010000045.1, forward strand.
CCCCCAGCTTCTGTGAATTCAAACTACAATGTAGTAAGGTTTTTCCCCCAGATACTCACAAGTCTCAGCCAGGAACTCCACCCCCAGCTTTTTATGAATTGAAACTACAATGGAGTAAGGTTTTTCCCCCAGATACTCACAAGTCTCAGCCAGGAACTCCACCCCCAGCTTCTGTGAATTCAAACTACAATGGAGTAAGGATCTTTCCCCAGATGCTCACATGTCTCAGCCAGGAACTCCACCCCCAGCTTCTGTGAATTCAAACTACAATGGAGAAAGGTTTCCCCCCAGATAATCACAAGTCTCAGCCAGGAACCCCAACCCCAGCTTCTGTGAATTCAAACTACAATGGAGTAAGGCTTTTCGCCCAGATACTTACAAGTCTCAGCCAGGAACTCCACCCCCAGCTTTTTATGAATTCAAACTACAATGGAGTAAGTTTTTCCCCCAGATACTCACATGTCTCAGCCAGGAACTCCACCCCCAGCTTCTGTGAATTCAAACTACAATGGAGTAAGTTTTCCCCCCAGATACTCACATGTCTCAGCCAGGAACTCCACCCCCAGCTTTTTATGAATTGAAACTACAATGGAGTAAGGTATTTCGCCCAGATATTCACAAGTCTCAGCCAGGAACTCCACCCCCAGCTTTTTATGAATTGAAACTACAATGGAGTAAGGTTTTTCGCCCAGATACTCACAAGTCTCAGACAGGAACTCCAACCCCAGCTTCTGTGAATTCAAACTACAATGGAGTAAGGTTTTTCGCCCAGATACTTTCAAGTCTCAGCCAGGAAGTCCACTCCCAGCTTCTGTGAATTCAAACTACAATGGAGTAAGGTTCTTTCCCCAGATACTCACATGTCTCAGCCAGGAACTCCACCCCCAGCATCTGTGAATTCAAACTACAATGGAGTAAGTTTTTCCCCCCAGATACTCACAAGTCTCAGCCAGGAACTCCACCCCCAGCTTCTGTGAATTCAAATTACAATGGAGTAAGGTTTTTTCCCCAGATACTCACAAGTCTCAGCCAGGAAGTCCACCCCCAGCTTCTGTGAATTCAAACTACAATGTAGTAAGGTTTTTCCCCCAGATACTCACAAGTCTCAGCCAGGAACTCCACCCCCAGCTTTTTATGAATTGAAACTACAATGGAGTAAGGTTTTGCCCCCAGATACTCACAAGTCTCAGCCAGGAACTCCACCCCCAGCTTCTGTGAATTCAAACTACAATGGAGTAAGGTTTTTCGCCCAGATACTTACAAGTCTCAGCCAGGAAGTCCACTCCCAGCTTCTGTGAATTCAAACTACAATGGAGTAAGGATCTTTCCCCAGATGCTCACATGTCTCAGCCAGGAACTCCACCCCCAGCTTCTGTGAATTCAAACTACAATGGAGTAAGGTTTTTCCCCCAGGTACTCACATGTCTCAGCCAGGAACTCCTCCCCCAGATTTTTATGAATTGAAACTACAATGGAGTAAGGTTTTTCGCCCAGATACTCACAAGTCTTAGCCAGGAACTCCACCCCCAGCTTCTGTGAATTCAAACTACAATGGAGAAAGGTTTTTTCCCCAGATACTCACAGGTCTCAGCCATGAACTCCACCCCCAGCTTTTTATGAATTCAGACTACAATGGAGTAAGGTTTTTTCCCAAGATACTCACAAGTCTCAGCCAGGAACTCCAACCCCAGCTTCTGTGAATTCAAACTACAATGGAGTAAGTTTTTTTCCCCAGATACTCACAGGTCTCAGCCATGAACTCCACCCCCAGCTTTTTATGAATTCAGACTACAATGGAGTAAGGTTTTTTCCCAAGATACTCACAAGTCTCAGCCAGGAACTCCAACCCCAGCTTCTGTGAATTCAAACTACAATGGAGTAAGTTTTTTTCCCCAGATACTCACAAGTCTCAGCCAGGAACCCCAACCCCAGCTTCTGTGAATTCAAACTACAATGGAGTAAGTTTTTTTCCCCAGATACTCACAAGTCTCACCCAGGAACTCCACCCCCAGCATTTTATGAATTCAAACTACAATGGAGTAAGTTTTTCCCCCAGATACTCACATGTCTCAGCCAGGAACTCCAACCCCAGCTTTTTATGAATTCAAACTACAATGGAGTAAGGTTTTTCCCCCAGATACTCACAAGTCTCAGCCAGGAACTCCACCCCCAGCTTCTGTGAATTCAAACTACAATGGAGTAAGCTTTTTCGCCCAGATACTTACAAGTCTCACCCAGGAACTCCACCCCCGCTTCTGTGAATTCAAACTACAATGGAGTAAGGTTTTTCGCCCAGATACTTACAAGTCTCAGCCAGGAACTCCACCCCCATTATTTTATGAATTCAAACTACAATGGAGTAAGGTTTTTTCCCCAGATACTCACAAGTCTCAGCCAGGAAGTCCACCCCCAGCATTTTATGAATTCAAACTACAATGGAGTAAGGTTTTTTCCCCAGATACTCACAAGTCTAAGCCAGGAACCCCAACCCCAGCTTCTGTGAATTCAAACTACAATGGAGTAAGTTTTTTTCCCCAGATACTCACATGTCTCAGCCAGGACCTCCACCCCCAGCTTTTTATGATTTGAAACTACAATGCAGTAAGGTTCTTTCCTCAGATACTCACATGTCTAAGCCAGGAACTCCACCCCCAGCTTCTGTGAATTCAAACTACAATGGAGTAAGGTTTTCCCCCCAGATACTCACAAGTCTCAGCCAGGAACTCCACCCCCAGCTTCTGTGAATTCAAACTACAATGGAGTAAGGTTTTCCCCCCAGATACTCACAAGTCTCAGCCAGGAACTCCACCCCCAGCTTCTGTGAATAAAAACTACAATGGAGTAAGGTTTTTCGCCCAGATACTTACAAGTCTCACCCAGGAACTCCACCCCCAGCTTCTGTGAATTCAAACTACAATGGAGTTAAGTTTTTCGCCCAGATACTTACAAGTCTCAGCCAGGAACTCCACCCCCAGCATTTTATGAATTCAAACTAAAATGGAGTAAGGTTTTTTCCCAAGATACTCACAAGTCTCAGCCAGGAACTCCAACCCCAGCTTCTGTGAATTCAAACTACAATGGAGTAAGTTTTTTTCCCCAGATACTCACAAGTCTCAGCCAGGAACCCCAACCCCAGCTTCTGTGAATTCAAACTACAATGGAGTAAGTTTTTTTCCCCAGATACTCACAAGTCTCACCCAGGAACTCCACCCCCAGCATTTTATGAATTCAAACTACAATGGAGTAAGTTTTTCCCCCAGATACTCACATGTCTCAGCCAGGAACTCCAACCCCAGCTTTTTATGAATTCAAACTACAATGGAGTAAGGTTTTTCCCCCAGATACTCACAAGTCTCAGCCAGGAACTCCACCCCCAGCTTCTGTGAATTCAAACTACAATGGAGTAAGGTTTTTCGCCCAGATACTTACAAGTCTCACCCAGGAACTCCACCCCCGCTTCTGTGAATTCAAACTACAATGGAGTAAGGTTTTTCGCCCAGATACTTACAAGTCTCAGCCAGGAACTCCACCCCCAGCATTTTATGAATTCAAACTACAATGGAGTAAGGTTTTTTCCCCAGATACTCACAAGTCTCAGCCAGGAAGTCCACCCCCAGCATTTTATGAATTCAAACTACAATGGAGTAAGGTTTTTTCCCCAGATACTCACAAGTCTAAGCCAGGAACCCCAACCCCAGCTTCTGTGAATTCAAACTACAATGGAGTAAGTTTTTTTCCCCAGATACTCACATGTCTCAGCCAGGACCTCCACCCCCAGCTTTTTATGATTTGAAACTACAATGCAGTAAGGTTCTTTCCCAAGATACTCACATGTCTAAGCCAGGAACTCCACCCCCAGCTTCTGTGAATTCAAACTACAATGGAGTAAGGTTTTCCCCCCAGATACTCACAAGTCTCAGCCAGGAACTCCACCCCCAGCTTCTGTGAATTCAAACTACAATGGAGTAAGGTTTTCCCCCCAGATACTCACAAGTCTCAGCCAGGAACTCCACCCCCAGCTTCTGTGAATAAAAACTACAATGGAGTAAGGTTTTTCGCCCAGATACTTACAAGTCTCACCCAGGAACTCCACCCCCAGCTTCTGTGAATTCAAACTACAATGGAGTTAAGTTTTTCGCCCAGATACTTACAAGTCTCAGCCAGGAACTCCACCCCCAGCATTTTATGAATTCAAACTAAAATGGAGTAAGGTTTTTTCCCCAGATACTCACAAGTCTCAGCCAGGAACTGCACCCCCAGCATTTTATGAATTCAAACTACAATGGAGTTAAGTTTTTCGCCCAGATACTTACAAGTCTCAGCCAGGAACTCCACCCCCAGCATTTTATGAATTCAAACTAAAATGGAGTAAGGTTTTTTCCCCAGATACTCACAAGTCTCAGCCAGGAACTGCACCCCCAGCATTTTATGAATTCAAACTACAATGGAGTAAGGTTTTTTCCCCAGATACTCACAAGTCTCAGCCAGGAACCCCAACCCCAGCTTCTGTGAATTCAAACTACAATGGAGTAAGTTTTTTTCCCCAGATACTCACATGTCTCAGCCAGGAACTCCACCCCCAGCTTTTTATGAATTGAAACTACAATGGAGTAAGGTTTTTCCCACAGATACTCACAAGTCTCAGCCAGGAACTCCACCCCCAGCTTTTTATGAATTCAACCTACAATGGAGTAAGGTTTTTCGCCCAGAAACTCACAAGTCTCAGCCAGGAACTCCACCCCCAGCTTCTGTGAATTCAAACTACAATGGAGTAAGGTTTTTCGCCCAGATACTTACAAGTCTCAGCCAGGAAGTCCACTCCCAGCTTCTGTGAATTCAAACTACAATGGAGTAAGGTTCTTTCCCCAGATACTCACATGTCTCAGCCAGGAACTCCACCCCCAGCTTCTGTGAATTCAAACTACAATGGAGTAAGGTTTTTCGCCCAGATACTCACATGTCTCAGCCAGGAACTCCACCCCCAGATTTTTATGAATTGAAACTACAATGGAGTAAGGCTTTCCCCCCAGATACTCACAAGTCTCAACCAGGAACTCCACCCCCAGCTTTTTATGAATTGAACCTACAATGGAGTAAGGTTTTTCGCCCAGATACTCACAAGTCTCAGCCAGGAACTCCACCCCCAGCTTTTTATGAATTCAAACTACAATGAAGTAAGGTTTTCCCCCAAGATACTCACATGTCTCAGCCAGGAACTCCACCCCCAGCTTTTTATGAATTCAAACTACAATGAAGTAAGGTTTTCCCCCAAGATACTCACATGTCTCAGCCAGGAACTCCACCCCCAGCTTTTTATGAATTCAAACTACAATGGAGTAAGTTTTTCCCCCAGATACTCACATGTCTCAGCCAGGAACTCCACCCCCAGCTTCTGTGAATTCAAACTACAATGGAGTAAGGTTTTCCCCCCAGATACTCACATGTCTCAGCCAGGAACTCCACCCCCAGCTTTTTATGAATTGAAACTACAATGGAGTAAGGTTTTTCGGCCAGATATTCACAAGTCTCAGCCAGGAACTCCACCCCCAGCTTTTTATGAATTGAACCTACAATGGAGGACGGTTTTTCGCCCAGATACTCACAAGTCTCAGACAGGAACTCCAACCCCAGCTTCTGTGAATTCAAACTACAATGGAGTAAGGTTTTTCGCCCAGATACTTTCAAGTCTCAGCCAGGAAGTCCACTCCCAGCTTCTGTGAAATCAAACTACAATGGAGTAAGGTTCTTTCCCCAGATACTCACATGTCTCAGCCAGGAACTCCACCCCCAGCTTCTGTGAATTCAAACTACAATGGAGTAAGGTTTCCCCCCCAGATACTCACAAGTCTCAGCCAGGAACTGCACCCCCAGCATTTTATGAATTCAAACTACAATGGAGTTAAGTTTTTCGCCCAGATACTTACAAGTCTCAGCCAGGAACTCCACCCCCAGCATTTTATGAATTCAAACTAAAATGGAGTAAGGTTTTTTCCCCAGATACTCACAAGTCTCAGCCAGGAACTGCACCCCCAGCATTTTATGAATTCAAACTACAATGGAGTAAGGTTTTTTCCCCAGATACTCACAAGTCTCAGCCAGGAACCCCAACCCCAGCTTCTGTGAATTCAAACTACAATGGAGTAAGTTTTTTTCCCCAGATACTCACATGTCTCAGCCAGGAACTCCACCCCCAGCTTTTTATGAATTGAAACTACAATGGAGTAAGGTTTTTCCCACAGATACTCACAAGTCTCAGCCAGGAACTCCACCCCCAGCTTTTTATGAATTCAACCTACAATGGAGTAAGGTTTTTCGCCCAGAAACTCACAAGTCTCAGCCAGGAACTCCACCCCCAGCTTCTGTGAATTCAAACTACAATGGAGTAAGGTTTTTCGCCCAGATACTTACAAGTCTCAGCCAGGAAGTCCACTCCCAGCTTCTGTGAATTCAAACTACAATGGAGTAAGGTTCTTTCCCCAGATACTCACATGTCTCAGCCAGGAACTCCACCCCCAGCTTCTGTGAATTCAAACTACAATGGAGTAAGGTTTTCCCCCCAGATACTCACAAGTCTCAGCCAGGAACTCCACCCCCAGCTTTTTATGAATTGAAACTACAATGGAGTAAGTTTTTCCCCCCAGATACCCACATGTCTCAGCCAGGAACTCCACCCCCAGATTTTTATGAATTGAAACTACAATGGAGTAAGGCTTTCCCCCCAGATAGTCACAAGTCTCAACCAGGAACTCCACCCCCAGCTTTTTATGAATTGAACCTACAATGGAGTAAGGTTTTTTGCCCAGATACTCACAAGTCTCAGCCAGGAACTCCACCCCCAGCTTCTGTGAATTCAAACTACAATGGAGTAAGGTTTTTCGCCCAGATACTCACATGTCTCAGCCAGGAACTCCACCCCCAGCTTTTTATGAATTCAACCTACAATGGAGTAAGGTTTTTCGCCCAGATACTCACAAGTCTCAGCCAGGAACTCCACCCCCAGCTTCTGTGAATTCAAACTACAATGGAGTAAGGTTTTTCGCCCAGATACTTACAAGTCTCAGCCAGGAAGTCCACTCCCAGCTTCTGTGAATTCAAACTACAATGGAGTAAGGTTCTTTCCCCAGATACTCACATGTCTCAGCCAGGAACTCCACCCCCAGCTTCTGTGAATTCAAACTACAATGGAGTAAGGTTTTCCCCCCAGATACTCACAAGTCTCAGCCAGGAACTCCACCCCCAGATTTTTATGAATTGAAACTACAATGGAGTAAGGTTTTTCCCCCAGATACTCACAAGTCTCAGCCAGGAACTCCACCCCCAGCTTTTTATGAATTCAAACTACAATGAAGTAAGGTTTTCCCCCGAGATACTCACATGTCTCAGCCAGGAACTCCACCCCCAGCTTTTTATGAATTCAAACTACAATGGAGTAAGTTTTTCCCCCAGATACTCACATGTCTCAGCCAGGAACTCCACCCCCAGCTTCTGTGAATTCAAACTACAATGGAGTAAGGTTTTCCCCCCAGATACTCACATGTCTCAGCCAGGAACTCCACCCCCAGCTTTTTATGAATTGAAACTACAATGGAGTAAGGTTTTTCGCCCAGATATTCACAAGTCTCAGCCAGGAACTCCACCCCCAGCTTTTTATGAATTGAACCTACAATGGAGGACGGTTTTTCGCCCAGATACTCACAAGTCTCAGACAGGAACTCCAACCCCAGCTTCTGTGAATTCAAACTACAATGGAGTAAGGTTTTTCGCCCAGATACTTTCAAGTCTCAGCCAGGAAGTCCACTCCCAGCTTCTGTGAAATCAAACTACAATGGAGTAAGGTTCTTTCCCCAGATACTCACATGTCTCAGCCAGGAACTCCACCCCCAGCTTCTGTGAATTCAAACTACAATGGAGTAAGGTTTCCCCCCCAGATACTCACAAGTCTCAGCCAGGAACTGCACCCCCAGCATTTTATGAATTCAAACTACAATGGAGTTAAGTTTTTCGCCCAGATACTTACAAGTCTCAGCCAGGAACTCCACCCCCAGCATTTTATGAATTCAAACTAAAATGGAGTAAGGTTTTTTCCCCAGATACTCACAAGTCTCAGCCAGGAACTGCACCCCCAGCATTTTATGAATTCAAACTACAATGGAGTAAGGTTTTTTCCCCAGATACTCACAAGTCTCAGCCAGGAACCCCAACCCCAGCTTCTGTGAATTCAAACTACAATGGAGTAAGTTTTTTTCCCCAGATACTCACATGTCTCAGCCAGGAACTCCACCCCCAGCTTTTTATGAATTGAAACTACAATGGAGTAAGGTTTTTCCCACAGATACTCACAAGTCTCAGCCAGGAACTCCACCCCCAGCTTTTTATGAATTCAACCTACAATGGAGTAAGGTTTTTCGCCCAGAAACTCACAAGTCTCAGCCAGGAACTCCACCCCCAGCTTCTGTGAATTCAAACTACAATGGAGTAAGGTTTTTCGCCCAGATACTTACAAGTCTCAGCCAGGAAGTCCACTCCCAGCTTCTGTGAATTCAAACTACAATGGAGTAAGGTTCTTTCCCCAGATACTCACATGTCTCAGCCAGGAACTCCACCCCCAGCTTCTGTGAATTCAAACTACAATGGAGTAAGGTTTTCCCCCCAGATACTCACAAGTCTCAGCCAGGAACTCCACCCCCAGCTTTTTATGAATTGAAACTACAATGGAGTAAGTTTTTCCCCCCAGATACCCACATGTCTCAGCCAGGAACTCCACCCCCAGATTTTTATGAATTGAAACTACAATGGAGTAAGGCTTTCCCCCCAGATAGTCACAAGTCTCAACCAGGAACTCCACCCCCAGCTTTTTATGAATTGAACCTACAATGGAGTAAGGTTTTTTGCCCAGATACTCACAAGTCTCAGCCAGGAACTCCACCCCCAGCTTCTGTGAATTCAAACTACAATGGAGTAAGGTTTTTCGCCCAGATACTCACATGTCTCAGCCAGGAACTCCACCCCCAGCTTTTTATGAATTCAACCTACAATGGAGTAAGGTTTTTCGCCCAGATACTCACAAGTCTCAGCCAGGAACTCCACCCCCAGCTTCTGTGAATTCAAACTACAATGGAGTAAGGTTTTTCGCCCAGATACTTACAAGTCTCAGCCAGGAAGTCCACTCCCAGCTTCTGTGAATTCAAACTACAATGGAGTAAGGTTCTTTCCCCAGATACTCACATGTCTCAGCCAGGAACTCCACCCCCAGCTTCTGTGAATTCAAACTACAATGGAGTAAGGTTTTCCCCCCAGATACTCACAAGTCTCAGCCAGGAACTCCACCCCCAGATTTTTATGAATTGAAACTACAATGGAGTAAGGTTTTTCCCCCAGATACTCACAAGTCTCAGCCAGGAACTCCACCCCCAGCTTTTTATGAATTCAAACTACAATGAAGTAAGGTTTTCCCCCGAGATACTCACATGTCTCAGCCAGGAACTCCACCCCCAGCTTTTTATGAATTCAAACTACAATGGAGTAAGTTTTTCCCCCAGATACTCACATGTCTCAGCCAGGAACTCCACCCCCAGCTTCTGTGAATTCAAACTACAATGGAGTAAGGTTTTCCCCCCAGATACTCACATGTCTCAGCCAGGAACTCCACCCCCAGCTTTTTATGAATTGAAACTACAATGGAGTAAGGTTTTTCGCCCAGATATTCACAAGTCTCAGCCAGGAACTCCACCCCCAGCTTTTTATGAATTGAACCTACAATGGAGGACGGTTTTTCGCCCAGATACTCACAAGTCTCAGACAGGAACTCCAACCCCAGCTTCTGTGAATTCAAACTACAATGGAGTAAGGTTTTTCGCCCAGATACTTTCAAGTCTCAGCCAGGAAGTCCACTCCCAGCTTCTGTGAATTCAAACTACAATGGAGTAAGGTTCTTTCCCCAGATACTCACATGTCTCAGCCAGGAACTCCACCCCCAGCTTCTGTGAATTCAAACTACAATGGAGTAAGGTTTTCCCCCCAGATACTCACAAGTCTCAGCCAGGAACTCCACCCCCAGCTTCTGTGAATTCAAATTACAATGGAGTAAGGTTTTTTCCCCAGATACTCACAAGTCTCAGCCAGGAAGTCCACCCCCAGCTTCTGTGAATTCAAACTACAATGTAGTAAGGTTTTTCCCCCAGATACTCACAAGTCTCAGCCAGGAACTCCACCCCCAGCTTTTTATGAATTGAAACTACAATGGAGTAAGGTGTTGCCCCCAGATACTCACAAGTCTCAGCCAGGAACTCCACCCCCAGCTTCTGTGAATTCAAACTACAATGGAGTAAGGTTTTTCGCCCAGATACTTACAAGTCTCAGCCAGGAAGTCCACTCCCAGCTTCTGTGAATTCAAACTACAATGGAGTAAGTTTTTCCCCCCAGATACTCACATGTCTCAGCCAGGAACTCCACCCCCAGCTTTTTATGAATTGAAACTACAATGGAGTAAGGTTTTTCCCCCAGATACTCACAAGTCTCAGCCAGGAACTCCACCCCCAGCTTTTTATGAATTGAACCTATAATGGAGTAAGGTTTTTCGCCCAGATACTCACAAGTCTCAGCCAGGAACTCCACCCCCAGCTTCTGTGAATTCAAACTACAATGGAGTAAGGTTTTTCGCCCAGATACTCACATGTGTCAGCCAGGAACTCCACCCACAGCTTTTTATGAATTGAAACTACAATGGAGTAAGGTTTTTCCCCCAGATACTCACAAGTCTCAGCCAGGAACTCCACCCCCAGCTTTTTATGAATTCAAACTACAATGAAGTAAGGTTTTCCCCCGAGATACTCACATGTCTCAGCCAGGAACTCCACCCCCAGCTTTTTATGAATTGAAACTACAATGGAGTAAGGTTTTGCCCCCAGATACTCACAAGTCTCAGCCAGGAACTCCACCCCCAGCTTCTGTGAATTCAAACTACAATGGAGTAAGGTTTTTCGCCCAGATACTTACAAGTCTCAGCCAGGAAGTCCACTCCCAGCTTCTGTGAATTCAAACTACAATGGAGTAATGATCTTTCCCCAGATGCTCACATGTCTCAGCCAGGAACTCCACCCCCAGCTTCTGTGAATTCAAACTACAATGGAGAAAGGTTTCCCCCCAGATAATCACCAGTCTCAGCCAGGAACTCCACCCCCAGCTTCTGTGAATTCAAACTACAATGGAGTAAGGTTTTTCCCCCAGGTACTCACATGTCTCAGCCAGGAACTCCTCCCCCAGATTTTTATGAATTGAAACTACAATGGAGTAAGGTTTTTCGCCCAGATACTCACAAGTCTCAGCCAGGAACTCCACCCCCAGCTTCTGTGAATTCAAACTACAATGGAGAAAGGTTTTTTCCCCAGATACTCACAGGTCTCAGCCATGAACTCCACCCCCAGCTTTTTATGAATTCAGACTACAATGGAGTAAGGTTTTTTCCCAAGATACTCACAAGTCTCAGCCAGGAACTCCAACCCCAGCTTCTGTGAATTCAAACTACAATGGAGTAAGTTTTTTTCCCCAGATACTCACAGGTCTCAGCCATGAACTCCACCCCCAGCTTTTTATGAATTCAGACTACAATGGAGTAAGGTTTTTTCCCAAGATACTCACAAGTCTCAGCCAGGAACTCCAACCCCAGCTTCTGTGAATTCAAACTACAATGGAGTAAGTTTTTTTCCCCAGATACTCACAAGTCTCAGCCAGGAACCCCAACCCCAGCTTCTGTGAATTCAAACTACAATGGAGTAAGTTTTTTTCCCCAGATACTCACAAGTCTCACCCAGGAACTCCACCCCCAGCATTTTATGAATTCAAACTACAATGGAGTAAGTTTTTCCCCCAGATACTCACATGTCTCAGCCAGGAACTCCAACCCCAGCTTTTTATGAATTCAAACTACAATGGAGTAAGGTTTTTCCCCCAGATACTCACAAGTCTCAGCCAGGAACTCCACCCCCAGCTTCTGTGAATTCAAACTACAATGGAGTAAGGTTTTTCGCCCAGATACTTACAAGTCTCACCCAGGAACTCCACCCCCGCTTCTGTGAATTCAAACTACAATGGAGTAAGGTTTTTCGCCCAGATACTTACAAGTCTCAGCCAGGAACTCCACCCCCAGCTTCTGTGAATTCAAACTACAATGGAGTAAGGTTTTTCGCCCAGATACAAGTCTCAGCCAGGAACTCCACACCCAGCTTCTTTGAATTCAAACTACAATGGAGTAAGGTTTTTCGCCCAGATACTTACAAGTCTCAGCCAGGAAGTCCACTCCCAGCTTCTGTGAATTCAAACTACAATGGAGTAAGGTTCTTTCCCCAGATACTCACATGTCTCAGCCAGGAACTCCACCCCCAGGTTTTTATGAATTGAAACTACAATGGAGTAAGGTTTTTCCCCCAGGTACTCACATGTCTCAGCCAGGAACTCCTCCCCCAGATTTTTATGAATTCAAACTACAATGGAGTAAGGTTCTTTCCCCAGATACTCACATGTCTCAGCCAGGAAGTCCACTCCCAGCTTCTGTGAATTCAAACTACAATGGAGTAAGGTTTTCCCCCAGATACTCACAGGTCTCAGCCAGGAACTCCACCCCCAGCTTCTGTGAATTCAAACTACAATGGAGTAAGGTTTTTCGCCCAGATACTCACAAGTCTCAGCCAGGAACTCCAACCCCAGCTTCTGTGAATTCAAACTACAATGGAGTAAGTTTTTTTCCCCAGATACTCACATGTCTCAGCCAGGAACTCCACCCCCAGCTTTTTATGAATTGAACCTACAATGGAGTAAGGTTTTTCCCCCAGATACTCACAAGTCTCAGCCAGGAACTCCACCCCCAGCTTCTGTGAATTCAAACTACAATGGAGTAAGGTTTTTCGCCCAGATACTCACATGTCTCAGCCAGGAACTCCACCCCCAGCTTTTTATGAATTGAACCTACAATGGAGTAAGGTTTTTCGCCCAGATACTCACAAGTCTCAGCCAGGAACTCCACCCCCAGCTTCTGTGAATTCAAACTACAATGGAGTAAGTTTTTCCCCCCAGATACTCACATGTCTCAGCCAGGAACTCCACCCCCAGCTTGTTATGAATTGAAACTACAATGAAGTAAGGTTTTCCCCCGAGATACTCACAAGTCTCAGCCAGGAAGCCCAACCCCAGCTTCTGTGAATTCAAACTACAATGGAGTAAGTTTTTCCCCCCAGAAACTCACATGTCTCAGCAAGGAACTCCACCCCCAGCTTGTTATGAATTGAAACTACAATGGAGTAAGGTTTTTCGCCGAGATACAAGTCTCAGCCAGGAACTCAACCCCCAGCTTCTGTGAATTCAAACTACAATGGAGTAAGGTTTTTTCCCCAGATACTCACAGGTCTCAGCCATGAACTCCACCCCCAGCTTTTATGAATTCAGACTACAATGGAGTAAGGTTTTTTCCCAAGATACTCACAAGTCTCAGCCAGGAACTCCAAGCCCAGCTTCTGTGAATTCAAACTACAATGGAGTAAGTTTTTTTCCCCAGATACTCACAAGTCTCAGCCAGGAACCCCAACCCCAGCTTCTGTGAATTCAAACTACAATGGAGTAAGTTTTTTTCCCCAGATACTCACAAGTCTCACCCAGGAACTCCACCCCCAGCTTTTTATGAATTGAACCTACAATGTAGTAAGGTTTTTCGCCCAGATACTCACAAGTCTCAGCCAGGAACTCCACCCCCAGCTTCTGTGAATTCAAACTACAATGGAGTAAGGTTTTTCGCCCAGATACTTACAAGTCTCAGCCAGGAACTCCACCCCCAGCATTTTATGAATTCAACCTACAATGGAGTAAGGTTTTTTCCCCAGATACTCAGAAGTCTAAGCCAGGAACCCCAACCCCAGCTTCTGTGAATTCAAACTACAATGGAGTAAGTTTTTTTCCCCAGATACTCACATGTCTCAGCCAGGAACTCCACCCCCAGCTTTTTATGAATTGAAACTACAATGCAGTAAGGTTCTTTCCCCAGATACTCACATGTCTCAGCCAGGAACTCCACCCCCAGCTTCTGTGAATTCAAACTACAATGGAGTAAGGTTATCCCCCCAGATACTCACAAGTCTCAGCCAGGAACTCCACCCCCAGCTTCTGTGAATTCAAACTACAATGGAGTAAGGTTTTCCCCCCAGATACTCACAAGTCTCAGCCAGGAACTCCACCCCCAGCTTCTGTGAATTCAAACTACAATGGAGTAAGGTTTTTCGCCCAGATACTTACAAGTCTCACCCAGGAACTCCACCCCCAGCTTCTGTGAATTCAAACTACAATGGAGTTAAGTTTTTCGCCCAGATACTTACAAGTCTCAGCCAGGAACTCCACCCCCAGCATTTTATGAATTCAAACTAAAATGGAGTAAGGTTTTTTCCCCAGATACTCACAAGTCTCAGCCAGGAACTGCACCCCCAGCATTTTATGAATTCAAACTACAATGCAGTAAGGTTTTTTCCCCAGATACTCACAAGTCTCAGCCAGGAACCCCAACCCCAGCTTCTGTGAATTCAAACTACAATGGAGTAAGGTTTTTCGCCCAGATACTTACAAGTCTCAGCCAGGAAGTCCACTCCCAGCTTCTGTGAATTCAAACTACAATGGAGTAAGGTTCTTTCCCCAGATACTCACATGTCTCAGCCAGAAACTCCAACCCCAGCTTCTGTGAATTCAAACTACAATGGAGTAAGGTTTTCCCCCCAGATACTCACAAGTCTCAGCCAGGAACTCCACCCCCAGTTTTTTATGAATTGAAACTACAATGGAGTAAGTTTTTTCCCCCAGATACTCACATGGCTCAGCCAGGAACTCCACCCCCAGATTTTTATGAATTGAAACTACAATGGAGTAAGGCTTTCCCCCCAGATACTCACAAGTCTCAACCAGGAACTCCACCCCCAGCTTTTTATGAATTGAACCTACAATGGAGTAAGGTTTTTTGCCCAGATACTCACAAGTCTCAGCCAGGAACTCCACCCCCAGCTTCTGTGAATTCAAACTACAATGGAGTAAGGTTTTTCGCCCAGATACTCACATGTCTCAGCCAGGAACTCCACCCACAGCTTTTTATGAATTGAAACTACAATGGAGTAAGGTTTTTCCCCCAGATACTCACAAGTCTCAGCCAGGAACTCCACCCCCAGCTTTTTATGAATTCAAACTACAATGAAGTAAGGTTTTCCCCCGAGATACTCACATGTCTCAGCCAGGAACTCCACCCCCAGCTTTTTATGAATTCAAACTACAATGGAGTAAGTTTTTCCCCCAGATACTCACATGTCTCAGCCAGGAACTCCACCCCCAGCTTCTGTGAATTCAAACTACAATGGAGTAAGGTTTTCCCCCCAGATACTCACATGTCTCAGCCAGGAACTCCACCCCCAGCTTTTTATGAATTGAAACTACAATGGAGTAAGGTTTTTCGGCCAGATATTCACAAGTCTCAGCCAGGAACTCCACCCCCAGCTTTTTATGAATTGAACCTACAATGGAGGACAGTTTTTCGCCCAGATACTCACAAGTCTCAGACAGGAACTCCAACCCCAGCTTCTGTGAATTCAAACTACAATGGAGTAAGGTTTTTCGCCCAGATACTTTCAAGTCTCAGCCAGGAAGTCCACTCCCAGCTTCTGTGAAATCAAACTACAATGGAGTAAGGTTCTTTCCCCAGATACTCACATGTCTCAGCCAGGAACTCCACCCCCAGCTTCTGTGAATTCAAACTACAATGGAGTAAGGTTTCCCCCCCAGATACTCACAAGTCTCAGCCAGGAACTCCACCCCCAGCTTCTGTGAATTCAAATTACAATGGAGTAAGGTTTTTTCCCCAGATACTCACAAGTCTCAGCCAGGAAGTCCACCCCCAGCTTCTGTGAATTCAAACTACAATGTAGTAAGGTTTTTCCCCCAGATACTCACAAGTCTCAGCCAGGAACTCCACCCCCAGCTTTTTATGAATTGAAACTACAATGGAGTAAGGTTTTTCCCCCAGATACTCACAAGTCTCAGCCAGGAACTCCACCCCCAGCTTCTGTGAATTCAAACTACAATGGAGTAAGGTTTTTCGCCCAGATACTTACAAGTCTCAGCCAGGAAGTCCACTCCCAGCTTCTGTGAATTCAAACTACAATGGAGTAAGGATCTTTCCCCAGATGCTCACATGTCTCAGCCAGGAACTCCACCCCCAGCTTCTGTGAATTCAAACTACAATGGAGAAAGGTTTCCCCCCAGATAATCACAAGTCTCAGCCAGGAACCCCAACCCCAGCTTCTGTGAATTCAAACTACACTGGAGTAAGGCTTTTCGCCCAGATACTTACAAGTCTCAGCCAGGAACTCCACCCCCAGCTTTTTATGAATTCAAACTACAATGGAGTAAGTTTTTCCCCCAGATACTCACATGTCTCAGCCAGGAACTCCACCCCCAGCTTCTGTGAATTCAAACTACAATGGAGTATGTTTTCCCCCCAGATACTCACATGTCTCAGCCAGGAACTCCACCCCCAGCTTTTTATGAATTGAAACTACAATGGAGTAAGGTTTTTCGCCCAGATATTCACAAGTCTCAGCCAATAACTCCACCCCCAGCTTTTTATGAATTGAACCTACAATGGAGGACGGTTTTTCGCCCAGATACTCACAAGTCTCAGACAGGAACTCCAACCCCAGCTTCTGTGAATTCAAACTACAATGGAGTAAGGTTTTTCGCCCAGATACTTTCAAGTCTCAGCCAGGAAGTCCACTCCCAGCTTCTGTGAATTCAAACTACAATGGAGTAAGGTTCTTTCCCCAGATACTCACATGTCTCAGCCAGGAACTCCACCCCCAGCATCTGTGAATTCAAACTACAATGGAGTAAGTTTTTCCCCCCAGATACTCACAAGTCTCAGCCAGGAACTCCACCCCCAGCTTCTGTGAATTCAAATTACAATGGAGTAAGGTTTTTTCCCCAGATACTCACAAGTCTCAGCCAGGAAGTCCACCCCCAGCTTCTGTGAATTCAAACTACAATGTAGTAAGGTTTTTCCCCCAGATACTCACAAGTCTCAGCCAGGAACTCCACCCCCAGCTTTTTATGAATTGAAACTACAATGGAGTAAGGTTTTGCCCCCAGATACTCACAAGTCTCAGCCAGGAACTCCACCCCCAGCTTCTGTGAATTCAAACTACAATGGAGTAAGGTTTTTCGCCCAGATACTTACAAGTCTCAGCCAGGAAGTCCACTCCCAGCTTCTGTGAATTCAAACTACAATGGAGTAAGGATCTTTCCCCAGATGCTCACATGTCTCAGCCAGGAACTCCACCCCCAGCCTCTGTGAATTCAAACTACAATGGAGAAAGGTTTCCCCCCAGATAATCACAAGTCTCAGCCAGGAACTCCACCCCCAGCTTCTGTGAATTCAAACTACAATGGAGTAAGGTTTTTCCCCCAGGTACTCACATGTCTCAGCCAGGAACTCCTCCCCCAGATTTTTATGAATTGAAACTACAATGGAGTAAGGTTTTTCGCCCAGATACTCACAAGTCTCAGCCAGGAACTCCACCCCCAGCTTCTGTGAATTCAAACTACAATGGAGAAAGGTTTTTTCCCCAGATACTCACAGGTCTCAGCCATGAACTCCACCCCCAGCTTTTTATGAATTCAGACTACAATGGAGTAAGGTTTTTTCCCAAGATACTCACAAGTCTCAGCCAGGAACTCCAACCCCAGCTTCGGTGAATTCAAACTACAATGGAGTAAGTTTTTTTCCCCAGATACTCACAGGTCTCAGCCATGAACTCCACCCCCAGCTTTTTATGAATTCAGACTACAATGGAGTAAGGTTTTTTCCCAAGATACTCACAAGTCTCAGCCAGGAACTCCAACCCCAGCTTCTGTGAATTCAAACTACAATGGAGTAAGTTTTTTTCCCCAGATACTCACAAGTCTCAGCCAGGAACCCCAACCCCAGCTTCTGTGAATTCAAACTACAATGGAGTAAGTTTTTTTCCCCAGATACTCACAAGTCTCACCCAGGAACTCCACCCCCAGCATTTTATGAATTCAAACTACAATGGAGTAAGTTTTTCCCCCAGATACTCACATGTCTCAGCCAGGAACTCCACCCCCAGCTTCTGTGAATTCAAACTACAATGGAGTAAGGTTTTCCCCGCAGATACTCACAAGTCTCAGCCAGGAACCCCACCCCCAGCTTTTTATGAATTGAAACTACAATGGAGTAAGGTTTTCCCCCAAGATACTCACAAGTCTCAGCCAGGAACTCCACCCCCAGCTTTTTATGAATTGAACCTACAATGGAGTAAGGTTTTTCGCCCAGATACTTACAAGTCTCAGCCAGGAACTCCACCCCCAGCTTTTTATGAATTGAAACTACAATGGAGTTAAGTTTTTCGCCCAGATACTTACAAGTCTCAGCCAGGAACTCCACCCCCAGCATTTTATGAATTCAAACTAAAATGGAGTAAGGTTTTTTCCCCAGATACTCACAAGTCTCAGCCAGGAACTGCACCCCCAGCATTTTATGAATTCAAACTACAATGGAGTTAAGTTTTTCGCCCAGATACTTACAAGTCTCAGCCAGGAACTCCACCCCCAGCATTTTATGAATTCAAACTAAAATGGAGTAAGGTTTTTTCCCCAGATACTCACAAGTCTCAGCCAGGAACTGCACCCCCAGCATTTTATGAATTCAAACTACAATGGAGTAAGGTTTTTTCCCCAGATACTCACAAGTCTCAGCCAGGAACCCCAACCCCAGCTTCTGTGAATTCAAACTACAATGGAGTAAGTTTTTTTCCCCAGATACTCACATGTCTCAGCCAGGAACTCCACCCCCAGCTTTTTATGAATTGAAACTACAATGGAGTAAGGTTTTTCCCACAGATACTCACAAGTCTCAGCCAGGAACTCCACCCCCAGCTTTTTATGAATTCAACCTACAATGGAGTAAGGTTTTTCGCTCAGATACTCACAAGTCTCAGCCAGGAACTCCACCCCCAGCTTCTGTGAATTCAAACTACAATGGAGTAAGGTTTTTCGCCCAGATACGTACAAGTCTCAGCCAGGAAGTCCACTCCCAGCTTCTGTGAATTCAAACTACAATGGAGTAAGGTTCTTTCCCCAGATACTCACATGTCTCAGCCAGGAACTCCACCCCCAGCTTCTGTGAATTCAAACTACAATGGAGTAAGGTTTTCCCCCCAGATACTCACAAGTCTCAGCCAGGAACTCCACCCCCAGCTTTTTATGAATTGAAACTACAATGGATTAAGTTTTTCCCCCCAGATACTCACATGTCTCAGCCAGGAACTCCACCCCCAGATTTTTATGAATTGAAACTACAATGGAGTAAGGCTTTCCCCCCAGATAGTCACAAGTCTCAACCAGGAACTCCACCCCCAGCTTTTTATGAATTGAACCTACAATGGAGTAAGGTTTTTTGCCCAGATACTCACAAGTCTCAGCCAGGAACTCCACCCCCAGCTTCTGTGAATTCAAACTACAATGGAGTAAGGTTTTTCGCCCAGATACTCACATGTCTCAGCCAGGAACTCCACCCCCAGCTTTTTATGAATTCAACCTACAATGGAGTAAGGTTTTTCGCCCAGATACTCACAAGTCTCAGCCAGGAACTCCACCCCCAGCTTCTGTGAATTCAAACTACAATGGAGTAAGGTTTTTCGCCCAGATACTTACAAGTCTCAGCCAGGAAGTCCACTCCCAGCTTCTGTGAATTCAAACTACAATGGAGTAAGGTTCTTTCCCCAGATACTCACATGTCTCAGCCAGGAACTCCACCCCCAGCTTCTGTGAATTCAAACTACAATGGAGTAAGGTTTTCCCCCCAGATACTCACAAGTCTCAGCCAGGAACTCCACCCCCAGATTTTTATGAATTGAAACTACAATGGAGTAAGGCTTTCCCCCCAGATACTCACAAATCTCAACCAGGAACTCCACCCACAGCTTTTTATGAATTGAAACTACAATGGAGTAAGGTTTTTCCCCCAGATACTCACATGTCTCAGCCAGGAACTCCACCCCCAGCTTTTTATGAATTCAAACTACAATGGAGTAAGTTTTTCCCCCAGATACTCACATGTCTCAGCCAGGAACTCCACCCCCAGCTTCTGTGAATTCAAACTACAATGAAGTAAGGTTTTCCCCCGAGATACTCACATGTCTCAGCCAGGAACTCCACCCCCAGCTTTTTATGAATTCAAACTACAATGGAGTAAGTTTTTCCCCCAGATACTCACATGTCTCAGCCAGGAACTCCACCCCCAGCTTCTGTGAATTCAAACTATAATGGAGTAAGGTTTTCCCCCCAGATACTCACATGTCTCAGCCAGGAACTCCACCCCCAGCTTTTTATGAATTGAAACTACAATGGAGTAAGGTTTTTCGCCCAGATATTCACAAGTCTCAGCCAGGAACTCCACCCCCAGCTTTTTATGAATTGAACCTACAATGGAGGACGGTTTTTCGCCCAGATACTCACAAGTCTCAGACAGGAACTCCAACCCCAGCTTCTGTGAATTCAAACTACAATGGAGTAAGGTTTTTCGCCCAGATACTTTCAAGTCTCAGCCAGGAAGTCCACTCCCAGCTTCTGTGAATTCAAACTACAATGGAGTAAGGTTCTTTCCCCAGATACTCACATGTCTCAGCCAGGAACTCCACCCCCAGCTTCTGTGAATTCAAACTACAATGGAGTAAGGTTTTCCCCCCAGATACTCACAAGTCTCAGCCAGGAACTCCACCCCCAGCTTCTGTGAATTCAAATTACAATGGAGTAAGGTTTTTTCCCCAGATACTCACAAGTCTCAGCCAGGAAGTCCACCCCCAGCTTCTGTGAATTCAAACTACAATGTAGTAAGGTTTTTCCCCCAGATACTCACAAGTCTCAGCCAGGAACTCCACCCCCAGCTTTTTATGAATTGAAACTACAATGGAGTAAGGTGTTGCCCCCAGATACTCACAAGTCTCAGCCAGGAACTCCACCCCCAGCTTCTGTGAATTCAAACTACAATGGAGTAAGGTTTTTCGCCCAGATACTTACAAGTCTCAGCCAGGAAGTCCACTCCCAGCTTCTGTGAATTCAAACTACAATGGAGTAAGTTTTTCCCCCCAGATACTCACATGTCTCAGCCAGGAACTCCACCCCCAGCTTTTTATGAATTGAAACTACAATGGAGTAAGGTTTTTCCCCCAGATACTCACAAGTCTCAGCCAGGAACTCCACCCCCAGCTTTTTATGAATTGAACCTATAATGGAGTAAGGTTTTTCGCCCAGATACTCACAAGTCTCAGCCAGGAACTCCACCCCCAGCTTCTGTGAATTCAAACTACAATGGAGTAAGGTTTTTCGCCCAGATACTCACATGTGTCAGCCAGGAACTCCACCCACAGCTTTTTATGAATTGAAACTACAATGGAGTAAGGTTTTTCCCCCAGATACTCACAAGTCTCAGCCAGGAACTCCACCCCCAGCTTTTTATGAATTCAAACTACAATGAAGTAAGGTTTTCCCCCGAGATACTCACATGTCTCAGCCAGGAACTCCACCCCCAGCTTTTTATGAATTGAAACTACAATGGAGTAAGGTTTTGCCCCCAGATACTCACAAGTCTCAGCCAGGAACTCCACCCCCAGCTTCTGTGAATTCAAACTACAATGGAGTAAGGTTTTTCGCCCAGATACTTACAAGTCTCAGCCAGGAAGTCCACTCCCAGCTTCTGTGAATTCAAACTACAATGGAGTAAGGATCTTTCCCCAGATGCTCACATGTCTCAGCCAGGAACTCCACCCCCAGCTTCTGTGAATTCAAACTACAATGGAGAAAGGTTTCCCCCCAGATAATCACAAGTCTCAGCCAGGAACCCCAACCCCAGCTTCTGTGAATTCAAACTACACTGGAGTAAGGCTTTTCGCCCAGATACTTACAAGTCTCAGCCAGGAACTCCACCCCCAGCTTTTTATGAATTCAAACTACAATGGAGTAAGTTTTTCCCCCAGATACTCACATGTCTCAGCCAGGAACTCCACCCCCAGCTTCTGTGAATTCAAACTACAATGGAGTATGTTTTCCCCCCAGATACTCACATGTCTCAGCCAGGAACTCCACCCCCAGCTTTTTATGAATTGAAACTACAATGGAGTAAGGTTTTTCGCCCAGATATTCACAAGTCTCAGCCAGGAACTCCACCCCCAGCTTTTTATGAATTGAACCTACAATGGAGGACGGTTTTTCGCCCAGATACTCACAAGTCTCAGACAGGAACTCCAACCCCAGCTTCTGTGAATTCAAACTACAATGGAGTAAGGTTTTTCGCCCAGATACTTTCAAGTCTCAGCCAGGAAGTCCACTCCCAGCTTCTGTGAATTCAAACTACAATGGAGTAAGGTTCTTTCCCCAGATACTCACATGTCTCAGCCAGGAACTCCACCCCCAGCATCTGTGAATTCAAACTACAATGGAGTAAGTTTTTCCCCCCAGATACTCACAAGTCTCAGCCAGGAACTCCACCCCCAGCTTCTGTGAATTCAAATTACAATGGAGTAAGGTTTTTTCCCCAGATACTCACAAGTCTCAGCCAGGAAGTCCACCCCCAGCTTCTGTGAATTCAAACTACAATGTAGTAAGGTTTTTCCCCCAGATACTCACAAGTCTCAGCCAGGAACTCCACCCCCAGCTTTTTATGAATTGAAACTACAATGGAGTAAGGTTTTGCCCCCAGATACTCACAAGTCTCAGCCAGGAACTCCACCCCCAGCTTCTGTGAATTCAAACTACAATGGAGTAAGGTTTTTCGCCCAGATACTTACAAGTCTCAGCCAGGAAGTCCACTCCCAGCTTCTGTGAATTCAAACTACAATGGAGTAAGGATCTTTCCCCAGATGCTCACATGTCTCAGCCAGGAACTCCACCCCCAGCTTCTGTGAATTCAAACTACAATGGAGAAAGGTTTCCCCCCAGATAATCACAAGTCTCAGCCAGGAACTCCACCCCCAGCTTCTGTGAATTCAAACTACAATGGAGTAAGGTTTTTCCCCCAGGTACTCACATGTCTCAGCCAGGAACTCCTCCCCCAGATTTTTATGAATTGAAACTACAATGGAGTAAGGTTTTTCGCCCAGATACTCACAAGTCTCAGCCAGGAACTCCACCCCCAGCTTCTGTGAATTCAAACTACAATGGAGAAAGGTTTTTTCCCCAGATACTCACAGGTCTCAGCCATGAACTCCACCCCCAGCTTTTTATGAATTCAGACTACAATGGAGTAAGGTTTTTTCCCAAGATACTCACAAGTCTCAGCCAGGAACTCCAACCCCAGCTTCTGTGAATTCAAACTACAATGGAGTAAGTTTTTTTCCCCAGATACTCACAGGTCTCAGCCATGAACTCCACCCCCAGCTTTTTATGAATTCAGACTACAATGGAGTAAGGTTTTTTCCCAAGATACTCACAAGTCTCAGCCAGGAACTCCAACCCCAGCTTCTGTGAATTCAAACTACAATGGAGTAAGTTTTTTTCCCCAGATACTCACAAGTCTCAGCCAGGAACCCCAACCCCAGCTTCTGTGAATTCAAACTACAATGGAGTAAGTTTTTTTCCCCAGATACTCACAAGTCTCACCCAGGAACTCCACCCCCAGCATTTTATGAATTCAAACTACAATGGAGTAAGTTTTTCCCCCAGATACTCACATGTCTCAGCCAGGAACTCCAACCCCAGCTTTTTATGAATTCAAACTACAATGGAGTAAGGTTTTTCCCCCAGATACTCACAAGTCTCAGCCAGGAACTCCACCCCCAGCTTCTGTGAATTCAAACTACAATGGAGTAAGGTTTTTCGCCCAGATACTTACAAGTCTCACCCAGGAACTCCACCCCCGCTTCTGTGAATTCAAACTACAATGGAGTAAGGTTTTTCGCCCAGATACTTACAAGTCTCAGCCAGGAACTCCAACCCCAGCTTTTTATGAATTCAAACTACAATGGAGTAAGGTTTTTCCCCCAGATACTCACAAGTCTCAGCCAGGAACTCCACCCCCAGCTTCTGTGAATTCAAACTACAATGGAGTAAGGTTTTTCGCCCAGATACTTACAAGTCTCACCCAGGAACTCCACCCCCGCTTCTGTGAATTCAAACTACAATGGAGTAAGGTTTTTCGCCCAGATACTTACAAGTCTCAGCCAGGAACTCCACCCCCAGCATTTTATGAATTCAAACTACAATGGAGTAAGGTTTTTTCCCCAGATACTCACAAGTCTCAGCCAGGAAGTCCACCCCCAGCATTTTATGAATTCAAACTACAATGGAGTAAGGTTTTTTCCCCAGATACTCACAAGTCTAAGCCAGGAACCCCAACCCCAGCTTCTGTGAATTCAAACTACAATGGAGTAAGTTTTTTTCCCCAGATACTCACATGTCTCAGCCAGGACCTCCACCCCCAGCTTTTTATGATTTGAAACTACAATGCAGTAAGGTTCTTTCCCCAGATACTCACATGTCTAAGCCAGGAACTCCACCCCCAGCTTCTGTGAATTCAAACTACAATGGAGTAAGGTTTTCCCCCCAGATACTCACAAGTCTCAGCCAGGAACTCCACCCCCAGCTTCTGTGAATTCAAACTACAATGGAGTAAGGTTTTCCCCCCAGATACTCACAAGTCTCAGCCAGGAACTCCACCCCCAGCTTCTGTGAATTCAAACTACAATGGAGTAAGGTTTTTCGCCCAGATACTTACAAGTCTCACCCAGGAACTCCACCCCCAGCTTCTGTGAATTCAAACTACAATGGAGTTAAGTTTTTCGCCCAGATACTTACAAGTCTCAGCCAGGAACTCCACCCCCAGCATTTTATGAATTCAAACTAAAATGGAGTAAGGTTTTTTCCCCAGATACTCACAAGTCTCAGCCAGGAACTGCACCCCCAGCATTTTATGAATTCAAACTACAATGGAGTTAAGTTTTTCGCCCAGATACTTACAAGTCTCAGCCAGGAACTCCACCCCCAGCATTTTATGAATTCAAACTAAAATGGAGTAAGGTTTTTTCCCCAGATACTCACAAGTCTCAGCCAGGAACTGCACCCCCAGCATTTTATGAATTCAAACTACAATGGAGTAAGGTTTTTTCCCCAGATACTCACAAGTCTCAGCCAGGAACCCCAACCCCAGATTCTGTGAATTCAAACTACAATGGAGTAAGTTTTTTTCCCCAGATACTCACATGTCTCAGCCAGGAACTCCACCCCCAGCATTTTATGAATTGAAACTACAATGGAGTAAGGTTTTTCCCACAGATACTCACAAGTCTCAGCCAGGAACTCCACCCCCAGCTTTTTATGAATTCAACCTACAATGGAGTAAGGTTTTTCGCTCAGATACTCACAAGTCTCAGCCAGGAACTCCACCCCCAGCTTCTGTGAATTCAAACTACAATGGAGTAAGGTTTTTCGCCCAGATACGTACAAGTCTCAGCCAGGAAGTCCACTCCCAGCTTCTGTGAATTCAAACTACAATGGAGTAAGGTTCTTTCCCCAGATACTCACATGTCTCAGCCAGGAACTCCACCCCCAGCTTCTGTGAATTCAAACTACAATGGAGTAAGGTTTTCCCCCCAGATACTCACAAGTCTCAGCCAGGAACTCCACCCCCAGCTTTTTATGAATTGAAACTACAATGGAGTAAGTTTTTCCCCCCAGATACTCACATGTCTCAGCCAGGAACTCCACCCCCAGATTTTTATGAATTGAAACTACAATGGAGTAAGGCTTTCCCCCCAGATAGTCACAAGTCTCAACCAGGAACTCCACCCCCAGCTTTTTATGAATTGAACCTACAATGGAGTAAGGTTTTTTGCCCAGATACTCACAAGTCTCAGCCAGGAACTCCACCCCCAGCTTCTGTGAATTCAAACTACAATGGAGTAAGGTTTTTCGCCCAGATACTCACATGTCTCAGCCAGGAACTCCACCCCCAGCTTTTTATGAATTCAACCTACAATGGAGTAAGGTTTTTCGCCCAGATACTCACAAGTCTCAGCCAGGAACTCCACCCCCAGCTTCTGTGAATTCAAACTACAATGGAGTAAGGTTTTTCGCCCAGATACTTACAAGTCTCAGCCAGGAAGTCCACTCCCAGCTTCTGTGAATTCAAACTACAATGGAGTAAGGTTCTTTCCCCAGATACTCACATGTCTCAGCCAGGAACTCCACCCCCAGCTTCTGTGAATTCAAACTACAATGGAGTAAGGTTTTCCCCCCAGATACTCACAAGTCTCAGCCAGGAACTCCACCCCCAGATTTTTATGAATTGAAACTACAATGGAGTAAGGCTTTCCCCCCAGATACTCACAAGTCTCAACCAGGAACTCCACCCACAGCTTTTTATGAATTGAAACTACAATGGAGTAAGGTTTTTCCCCCAGATACTCACAAGTCTCAGCCAGGAACTCCACCCCCAGCTTTTTATGAATTCAAACTACAATGAAGTAAGGTTTTCCCCCGAGATACTCACATGTCTCAGCCAGGAACTCCACCCCCAGCTTTTTATGAATTCAAACTACAATGGAGTAAGTTTTTCCCCCAGATACTCACATGTCTCAGCCAGGAACTCCACCCCCAGCTTCTGTGAATTCAAACTATAATGGAGTAAGGTTTTCCCCCCAGATACTCACATGTCTCAGCCAGGAACTCCACCCCCAGCTTTTTATGAATTGAAACTACAATGGAGTAAGGTTTTTCGCCCAGATATTCACAAGTCTCAGCCAGGAACTCCACCCCCAGCTTTTTATGAATTGAACCTACAATGGAGGACGGTTTTTCGCCCAGATACTCACAAGTCTCAGACAGGAACTCCAACCCCAGCTTCTGTGAATTCAAACTACAATGGAGTAAGGTTTTTCGCCCAGATACTTTCAAGTCTCAGCCAGGAAGTCCACTCCCAGCTTCTGTGAATTCAAACTACAATGGAGTAAGGTTCTTTCCCCAGATACTCACATGTCTCAGCCAGGAACTCCACCCCCAGCTTCTGTGAATTCAAACTACAATGGAGTAAGGTTTTCCCCCCAGATACTCACAAGTCTCAGCCAGGAACTCCACCCCCAGCTTCTGTGAATTCAAATTACAATGGAGTAAGGTTTTTTCCCCAGATACTCACAAGTCTCAGCCAGGAAGTCCACCCCCAGCTTCTGTGAATTCAAACTACAATGGAGTAAGGTTTTCCCCCCAGATACTCACAAGTCTCAGCCCAGAACTCCACCCCCAGCTTCTGTGAATTCAAACTACAATGGAGTAAGGCTTTCCCCCCAGATACTCACAAGTCTCAACCAGGAACTCCACCCACAGCTTTTTATGAATTGAAACTACAATGGAGTAAGGTTTTTCCCCCAGATACTCACAAGTCTCAGCCAGGAACTCCACCCCCAGCTTTTTATGAATTCAAACTACAATGAAGTAAGGTTTTCCCCCGAGATACTCACATGTCTCAGCCAGGAACTCCACCCCCAGCTTTTTATGAATTCAAACTACAATGGAGTAAGTTTTTCCCCCAGATACTCAGATGTCTCAGCCAGGAACTCCACCCCCAGCTTCTGTGAATTCAAACTATAATGGAGTAAGGTTTTCCCCCCAGATACTCACATGTCTCAGCCAGGAACTCCACCCCCAGCTTTTTATGAATTGAAACTACAATGGAGTAAGGTTTTTCGCCCAGATATTCACAAGTCTCAGCCAGGAACTCCACCCCCAGCTTTTTATGAATTGAACCTACAATGGAGGACGGTTTTTCGCCCAGATACTCACAAGTCTCAGACAGGAACTCCAACCCCAGCTTCTGTGAATTCAAACTACAATGGAGTAAGGTTTTTCGCCCAGATACTTTCAAGTCTCAGCCAGGAAGTCCACTCCCAGCTTCTGTGAATTCAAACTACAATGGAGTAAGGTTCTTTCCCCAGATACTCACATGTCTCAGCCAGGAACTCCACCCCCAGCTTCTGTGAATTCAAACTACAATGGAGTAAGGTTTTCCCCCCAGATACTCACAAGTCTCAGCCAGGAACTCCACCCCCAGCTTCTGTGAATTCAAATTACAATGGAGTAAGGTTTTTTCCCCAGATACTCACAAGTCTCAGCCAGGAAGTCCACCCCCAGCTTCTGTGAATTCAAACTACAATGTAGTAAGGTTTTTCCCCCAGATACTCACAAGTCTCAGCCAGGAACTCCACCCCCAGCTTTTTATGAATTGAAACTACAATGGAGTAAGGTGTTGCCCCCAGATACTCACAAGTCTCAGCCAGGAACTCCACCCCCAGCTTCTGTGAATTCAAACTACAATGGAGTAAGGTTTTTCGCCCAGATACTTACAAGTCTCAGCCAGGAAGTCCACTCCCAGCTTCTGTGAATTCAAACTACAATGGAGTAAGTTTTTCCCCCCAGATACTCACATGTCTCAGCCAGGAACTCCACCCCCAGCTTTTTATGAATTGAAACTACAATGGAGTAAGGTTTTTCCCCCAGATACTCACAAGTCTCAGCCAGGAACTCCACCCCCAGCTTTTTATGAATTGAACCTATAATGGAGTAAGGTTTTTCGCCCAGATACTCACAAGTCTCAGCCAGGAACTCCACCCCCAGCTTCTGTGAATTCAAACTACAATGGAGTAAGGTTTTTCGCCCAGATACTCACATGTGTCAGCCAGGAACTCCACCCACAGCTTTTTATGAATTGAAACTACAATGGAGTAAGGTTTTTCCCCCAGATACTCACAAGTCTCAGCCAGGAACTCCACCCCCAGCTTTTTATGAATTCAAACTACAATGAAGTAAGGTTTTCCCCCGAGATACTCACATGTCTCAGCCAGGAACTCCACCCCCAGCTTTTTATGAATTGAAACTACAATGGAGTAAGGTTTTGCCCCCAGATACTCACAAGTCTCAGCCAGGAACTCCACCCCCAGCTTCTGTGAATTCAAACTACAATGGAGTAAGGTTTTTCGCCCAGATACTTACAAGTCTCAGCCAGGAAGTCCACTCCCAGCTTCTGTGAATTCAAACTACAATGGAGTAAGGATCTTTCCCCAGATGCTCACATGTCTCAGCCAGGAACTCCACCCCCAGCTTCTGTGAATTCAAACTACAATGGAGAAAGGTTTCCCCCCAGATAATCACAAGTCTCAGCCAGGAACTCCACCCCCAGCTTCTGTGAATTCAAACTACAATGGAGTAAGGTTTTTCCCCCAGGTACTCACATGTCTCAGACAGGAACTCCTCCCCCAGATTTTTATGAATTGAAACTACAATGGAGTAAGGTTTTTCGCCCAGATACTCACAGTTCTCAGCCAGGAACTCCACCCCCAGCTTCTGTGAATTCAAACTACAATGGAGAAAGGTTTTTTCCCCAGATACTCACAGGTCTCAGCCATGAACTCCACCCCCAGCTTTTTATGAATTCAGACTACAATGGAGTAAGGTTTTTTCCCAAGATACTCACAAGTCTCAGCCAGGAACTCCAACCCCAGCTTCTGTGAATTCAAACTACAATGGAGTAAGTTTTTTTCCCCAGATACTCACAGGTCTCAGCCATGAACTCCACCCCCAGCTTTTTATGAATTCAGACTACAATGGAGTAAGGTTTTTTCCCAAGATACTCACAAGTCTCAGCCAGGAACTCCAACCCCAGCTTCTGTGAATTCAAACTACAATGGAGTAAGTTTTTTTCCCCAGATACTCACAAGTCTCAGCCAGGAACCCCAACCCCAGCTTCTGTGAATTCAAACTACAATGGAGTAAGTTTTTTTCCCCAGATACTCACAAGTCTCACCCAGGAACTCCACCCCCAGCATTTTATGAATTCAAACTACAATGGAGTAAGTTTTTCCCCCAGATACTCACATGTCTCAGCCAGGAACTCCAACCCCAGCTTTTTATGAATTCAAACTACAATGGAGTAAGGTTTTTCCCCCAGATACTCACAAGTCTCAGCCAGGAACTCCACCCCCAGCTTCTGTGAATTCAAACTACAATGGAGTAAGGTTTTTCGCCCAGATACTTACAAGTCTCACCCAGGAACTCCACCCCCGCTTCTGTGAATTCAAACTACAATGGAGTAAGGTTTTTCGCCCAGATACTTACAAGTCTCAGCCAGGAACTCCACCCCCAGCATTTTATGAATTCAAACTACAATGGAGTAAGGTTTTTTCCCCAGATACTCACAAGTCTCAGCCAGGAAGTCCACCCCCAGCATTTTATGAATTCAAACTACAATGGAGTAAGGTTTTTTCCCCAGATACTCACAAGTCTAAGCCAGGAACCCCAACCCCAGCTTCTGTGAATTCAAACTACAATGGAGTAAGTTTTTTTCCCCAGATACTCACATGTCTCAGCCAGGACCTCCACCCCCAGCTTTTTATGATTTGAAACTACAATGCAGTAAGGTTCTTTCCCCAGATACTCACATGTCTCAGCCAGGAACTCCACCCCCAGCTTCTGTGAATTCAAACTACAATGGAGTAAGGTTTTCCCCCCAGATACTCACAAGTCTCAGCCAGGAACTCCACCCCCAGCTTCTGTGAATTCAAACTACAATGGAGTAAGGTTTTCCCCCCAGATACTCACAAGTCTCAGCCAGGAACTCCACCCCCAGCTTCTGTGAATTCAAACTACAATGGAGTAAGGTTTTTCGCCCAGATACTTACAAGTCTCACCCAGGAACTCCACCCCGAGCTTTTTTTGAATTGAACCTACAATGGAGTAAGGTTTTCCCCCCCAGATACTCACAAGTCTCAGCCAGGAACTCCACCCCCAGCTTCTGTGAATTCAAACTACAATGGAGTAAGGTTTTTCGCCCAGATACTTACAAGTCTCAGCCAGGAACTCCACCCCCAGCATTTTATGAATTCAAACTACAATGGAGTAAGATTTTTTCCTCAGATACTCACAAGTCTCAGCCAGGAACCCCAACCCCAGCTTCTGTGAATTCAAACTACAATGGAGTAAGTTTTTTTCCCCAGATACTCACAAGTCTCAGCCAGGAACTCCACCCCCAGCTTTTTATGAATTCAACCTACAATGGAGTAAGGTTTTTCGCTCAGATACTCACAAGTCTCAGCCAGGAACTCCACCCCCAGCTTCTGTGAATTCAAACTACAATGGAGTAAGGTTTTTCGCCCAGATACGTACAAGTCTCAGCCAGGAAGTCCACTCCCAGCTTCTGTGAATTCAAACTACAATGGAGTAAGGTTCTTTCCCCAGATACTCACATGTCTCAGCCAGGAACTCCACCCCCAGCTTCTGTGAATTCAAACTACAATGGAGTAAGGTTTTCCCCCCAGATACTCACAAGTCTCAGCCAGGAACTCCACCCCCAGCTTTTTATGAATTGAAACTACAATGGAGTAAGTTTTTCCCACCAGATACTCACATGTCTCAGCCAGGAACTCCACCCCCAGATTTTTATGAATTGAAACTACAATGGAGTAAGGCTTTCCCCCCAGATAGTCACAAGTCTCAACCAGGAACTCCACCCCCAGCTTCTGTGAATTCAAACTACAATGGAGTAAGGTTTTTCGCCCAGATACTCACATGTCTCAGCCAGGAACTCCACCCCCAGCTTTTTATGAATTCAACCTACAATGGAGTAAGGTTTTTCGCCCAGATACTCACAAGTCTCAGCCAGGAACTCCACCCCCAGCTTCTGTGAATTCAAACTACAATGGAGTAAGGTTTTTCGCCCAGATACTTACAAGTCTCAGCCAGGAAGTCCACTCCCAGCTTCTGTGAATTCAAACTACAATGGAGTAAGGTTCTTTCCCCAGATACTCACATGTCTCAGCCAGGAACTCCACCCCCAGCTTCTGTGAATTCAAACTACAATGGAGTAAGGTTTTCCCCCCAGATACTCACAAGTCTCAGCCAGGAACTCCACCCCCAGATTTTTATGAATTGAAACTACAATGGAGTAAGGCTTTCCCCCCAGATACTCACAAGTCTCAACCAGGAACTCCACCCACAGCTTTTTATGAATTGAAACTACAATGGAGTAAGGTTTTTCCCCCAGATACTCACAAGTCTCAGCCAGGAACTCCACCCCCAGCTTTTTATGAATTCAAACTACAATGAAGTAAGGTTTTCCCCCGAGATACTCACATGTCTCAGCCAGGAACTCCACCCCCAGCTTTTTATGAATTCAAACTACAATGGAGTAAGTTTTTCCCACAGATACTCACATGTCTCAGCCAGGAACTCCACCCCCAGCTTCTGTGAATTCAAACTATAATGGAGTAAGGTTTTCCCCCCAGATACTCACATGTCTCAGCCAGGAACTCCACCCCCAGCTTTTTATGAATTGAAACTACAATGGAGTAAGGTTTTTCGCCCAGATATTCACAAGTCTCAGCCAGGAACTCCACCCCCAGCTTTTTATGAATTGAACCTACAATGGAGGACGGTTTTTCACCGAGATACTCACAAGTCTCAGACAGGAACTCCAACCCCAGCTTCTGTGAATTCAAACTACAATGGAGTAAGGTTTTTCGCCCAGATACTTTCAAGTCTCAGCCAGGAAGTCCACTCCCAGCTTCTGTGAATTCAAACTACAATGGAGTAAGGTTCTTTCCCCAGATACTCACATGTCTCAGCCAGGAACTCCACCCCCAGCTTCTGTGAATTCAAACTACAATGGAGTAAGGTTTTCCCCCCAGATACTCACAAGTCTCAGCCAGGAACTCCACCCCCAGCTTCTGTGAATTCAAATTACAATGGAGTAAGGTTTTTTCCCCAGATACTCACAAGTCTCAGCCAGGAAGTCCACCCCCAGCTTCTGTGAATTCAAACTACAATGTAGTAAGGTTTTTCCCCCAGATACTCACAAGTCTCAGCCAGGAACTCCACCCCCAGCTTTTTATGAATTGAAACTACAATGGAGTAAGGTGTTGCCCCCAGATACTCACAAGTCTCAGCCAGGAACTCCACCCCCAGCTTCTGTGAATTCAAACTACAATGGAGTAAGGTTTTTCGCCCAGATACTTACAAGTCTCAGCCAGGAAGTCCACTCCCAGCTTCTGTGAATTCAAACTACAATGGAGTAAGTTTTTCCCCCCAGATACTCACATGTCTCAGCCAGGAACTCCACCCCCAGCTTTTTATGAATTGAAACTACAATGGAGTAAGGTTTTTCCCCCAGATACTCACAAGTCTCAGCCAGGAACTCCACCCCCAGCTTTTTATGAATTGAACCTATAATGGAGTAAGGTTTTTCGCCCAGATACTCACAAGTCTCAGCCAGGAACTCCACCCCCAGCTTCTGTGAATTCAAACTACAATGGAGTAAGGTTTTTCGCCCAGATACTCACATGTGTCAGCCAGGAACTCCACCCACAGCTTTTTATGAATTGAAACTACAATGGAGTAAGGTTTTTCCCCCAGATACTCACAAGTCTCAGCCAGGAACTCCACCCCCAGCTTTTTATGAATTCAAACTACAATGAAGTAAGGTTTTCCCCCGAGATACTCACATGTCTCAGCCAGGAACTCCACCCCCAGCTTTTTATGAATTGAAACTACAATGGAGTAAGGTTTTGCCTCCAGATACTCACAAGTCTCAGCCAGGAACTCCACCCCCAGCTTCTGTGAATTCAAACTACAATGGAGTAAGGTTTTTCGCCCAGATACTTACAAGTCTCAGCCAGGAAGTCCACTCCCAGCTTCTGTGAATTCAAACTACAATGGAGTAAGGATCTTTCCCCAGATGCTCACATGTCTCAGCCAGGAACTCCACCCCCAGCTTCTGTGAATTCAAACTACAATGGAGAAAGGTTTCCCCCCAGATAATCACAAGTCTCAGCCAGGAACTCCACCCCCAGCTTCTGTGAATTCAAACTACAATGGAGTAAGGTTTTTCCCCCAGGTACTCACATGTCGCAGACAGGAACTCCTCCCCCAGATTTTTATGAATTGAAACTACAATGGAGTAAGGTTTTTCGCCCAGATACTCACAGTTCTCAGCCAGGAACTCCACCCCCAGCTTCTGTGAATTCAAACTACAATGGAGAAAGGTTTTTTCCCCAGATACTCACAGGTCTCAGCCATGAACTCCACCCCCAGCTTTTTATGAATTCAGACTACAATGGAGTAAGGTTTTTTCCCAAGATACTCACAAGTCTCAGCCAGGAACTCCAACCCCAGCTTCTGTGAATTCAAACTACAATGGAGTAAGTTTTTTTCCCCAGATACTCACAGGTCTCAGCCATGAACTCCACCCCCAGCTTTTTATGAATTCAGACTACAATGGAGTAAGGTTTTTTCCCAAGATACTCACAAGTCTCAGCCAGGAACTCCAACCCCAGCTTCTGTGAATTCAAACTACAATGGAGTAAGTTTTTTTCCCCAGATACTCACAAGTCTCATCCAGGAACCCCAACCCCAGCTTCTGTGAATTCAAACTACAATGGAGTAAGTTTTTTTCCCCAGATACTCACAAGTCTCACCCAGGAACTCCACCCCCAGCATTTTATGAATTCAAACTACAATGGAGTAAGTTTTTCCCCCAGATACTCACATGTCTCAGCCAGGAACTCCAACCCCAGCTTTTTATGAATTCAAACTACAATGGAGTAAGGTTTTTCCCCCAGATACTCACAAGTCTCAGCCAGGAACTCCACCCCCAGCTTCTGTGAATTCAAACTACAATGGAGTAAGGTTTTTCGCCCAGATACTTACAAGTCTCACCCAGGAACTCCACCCCCGCTTCTGTGAATTCAAACTACAATGGAGTAAGGTTTTTCGCCCAGATACTTACAAGTCTCAGCCAGGAACTCCACCCCCAGCATTTTATGAATTCAAACTACAATGGAGTAAGGTTTTTTCCCCAGATACTCACAAGTCTCAGCCAGGAAGTCCACCCCCAGCATTTTATGAATTCAAACTACAATGGAGTAAGGTTTTTTCCCCAGATACTCACAAGTCTAAGCCAGGAACCCCAACCCCAGCTTCTGTGAATTCAAACTACAATGGAGTAAGTTTTTTTCCCCAGATACTCACATGTCTCAGCCAGGACCTCCACCCCCAGCTTTTTATGATTTGAAACTACAATGCAGTAAGGTTCTTTCCCCAGATACTCACATGTCTCAGCCAGGAACTCCACCCCCAGCTTCTGTGAATTCAAACTACAATGGAGTAAGGTTTTCCCCCCAGATACTCACAAGTCTCAGCCAGGAACTCCACCCCCAGCTTCTGTGAATTCAAACTACAATGGAGTAAGGTTTTTCCCCCCAGATACTCACAAGTCTCAGCCAGGAACTCCACCCCCAGCTTCTGTGAATTCAAACTACAATGGAGTAAGGTTTTTCGCCCAGATACTTACAAGTCTCACCCAGGAACTCCACCCCCAGCTTCTGTGAATTCAAACTACAATGGAGTTAAGTTTTTCGCCCAGATACTTACAAGTCTCAGCCAGGAACTCCACCCCCAGCATTTTATGAATTCAAACTAAAATGGAGTAAGGTTTTTTCCCCAGATACTCACAAGTCTCAGCCAGGAACTGCACCCCCAGCATTTTATGAATTCAAACTACAATGGAGTTAAGTTTTTCGCCCAGATACTTACAAGTCTCAGCCAGGAACTCCACCCCCAGCATTTTATGAATTCAAACTAAAATGGAGTAAGGTTTTTTCCCCAGATACTCACAAGTCTCAGCCAGGAACTGCACCCCCAGCATTTTATGAATTCAAACTACAATGGAGTAAGGTTTTTTCCCCAGATACTCACAAGTCTCAGCCAGGAACCCCAACCCCAGCTTCTGTGAATTCAAACTACAATGGAGTAAGTTTTTTTCCCCAGATACTCACATGTCTCAGCCAGGAACTCCACCCCCAGCTTTTTATGAATTGAAACTACAATGGAGTAAGGTTTTTCCCACAGATACTCACAAGTCTCAGCCAGGAACTCCACCCCCAGCTTTTTATGAATTCAACCTACAATGGAGTAAGGTTTTTCGCCCAGATACTCACAAGTCTCAGCCAGGAACTCCACCCCCAGCTTCTGTGAATTCAAACTACAATGGAGTAAGGTTTTTCGCCCAGATACTTACAAGTCTCAGCCAGGAAGTCCACTCCCAGCTTCTGTGAATTCAAACTACAATGGAGTAAGGTTCTTTCCCCAGATACTCACATGTCTCAGCCAGGAACTCCACCCCCAGCTTCTGTGAATTCAAACTACAATGGAGTAAGGTTTTCCCCCCAGATACTCACAAGTCTCAGCCAGGAACTCCACCCCCAGCTTTTTATGAATTGAAACTACAATGGAGTAAGTTTTTCCCCCCAGATACTCACATGTCTCAGCCAGGAACTCCACCCCCAGATTTTTATGAATTGAAACTACAATGGAGTAAGGCTTTCCCCCCAGATAGTCACAAGTCTCAACCAGGAACTCCACCCCCAGCTTTTTATGAATTGAACCTACAATGGAGTAAGGTTTTTTGCCCAGATACTCACAAGTCTCAGCCAGGAACTCCACCCCCAGCTTCTGTGAATTCAAACTACAATGGAGTAAGGTTTTTCGCCCAGATACTCACATGTCTCAGCCAGGAACTCCACCCCCAGCTTTTTATGAATTCAACCTACAATGGAGTAAGGTTTTTCGCCCAGATACTCACAAGTCTCAGCCAGGAACTCCACCCCCAGCTTCTGTGAATTCAAACTACAATGGAGTAAGGTTTTTCGCCCAGATACTTACAAGTCTCAGCCAGGAAGTCCACTCCCAGCTTCTGTGAATTCAAACTACAATGGAGTAAGGTTCTTTCCCCAGATACTCACATGTCTCAGCCAGGAACTCCACCCCCAGCTTCTGTGAATTCAAACTACAATGGAGTAAGGTTTTCCCCCCAGATACTCACAAGTCTCAGCCAGGAACTCCACCCCCAGATTTTTATGAATTGAAACTACAATGGAGTAAGGCTTTCCCCCCAGATACTCACAAGTCTCAACCAGGAACTCCACCCACAGCTTTTTATGAATTGAAACTACAATGGAGTAAGGTTTTTCCCCCAGATACTCACAAGTCTCAGCCAGGAACTCCACCCCCAGCTTTTTATGAATTCAAACTACAATGAAGTAAGGTTTTCCCCCGAGATACTCACATGTCTCAGCCAGGAACTCCACCCCCAGCTTTTTATGAATTCAAACTACAATGGAGTAAGTTTTTCCCCCAGATACTCACATGTCTCAGCCAGGAACTCCACCCCCAGCTTCTGTGAATTCAAACTACAATGGAGTAAGGTTTTCCCCCCAGATACTCACATGTCTCAGCCAGGAACTCCACCCCCAGCTTTTTATGAATTGAAACTACAATGGAGTAAGGTTTTTCGCCCAGATATTCACAAGTCTCAGCCAGGAACTCCACCCCCAGCTTTTTATGAATTGAACCTACAATGGAGGACGGTTTTTCGCCCAGATACTCACAAGTCTCAGACAGGAACTCCAACCCCAGCTTCTGTGAATTCAAACTACAATGGAGTAAGGTTTTTCGCCCAGATACTTTCAAGTCTCAGCCAGGAAGTCCACTCCCAGCTTCTGTGAATTCAAACTACAATGGAGTAAGGTTCTTTCCCCAGATACTCACATGTCTCAGCCAGGAACTCCACCCCCAGCTTCTGTGAATTCAAACTACAATGGAGTAAGGTTTTCCCCCCAGATACTCACAAGTCTCAGCCAGGAACTCCACCCCCAGCTTCTGTGAATTCAAATTACAATGGAGTAAGGTTTTTTCCCCAGATACTCACAAGTCTCAGCCAGGAAGTCCACCCCCAGCTTCTGTGAATTCAAACTACAATGTAGTAAGGTTTTTCCCCCAGATACTCACAAGTCTCAGCCAGGAACTCCACCCCCAGCTTTTTATGAATTGAAACTACAATGGAGTAAGGTTTTGCCCCCAGATACTCACAAGTCTCAGCCAGGAACTCCACCCCCAGCTTCTGTGAATTCAAACTACAATGGAGTAAGGTTTTTCGCCCAGATACTTACAAGTCTCAGCCAGGAAGTCCACTCCCAGCTTCTGTGAATTCAAACTACAATGGAGTAAGTTTTTCCCCCCAGATACTCACATGTCTCAGCCAGGAACTCCACCCCCAGCTTTTTATGAATTGAAACTACAATGGAGTAAGGTTTTTCCCCCAGATACTCACAAGTCTCAGCCAGGAACTCCACCCCCAGCTTTTTATGAATTGAACCTATAATGGAGTAAGGTTTTTCGCCCAGATACTCACAAGTCTCAGCCAGGAACTCCACCCCCAGCTTCTGTGAATTCAAACTACAATGGAGTAAGGTTTTTCGCCCAGATACTCACATGTGTCAGCCAGGAACTCCACCCACAGCTTTTTATGAATTGAAACTACAATGGAGTAAGGTTTTTCCCCCAGATACTCACAAGTCTCAGCCAGGAACTCCACCCCCAGCTTTTTATGAATTCAAACTACAATGAAGTAAGGTTTTCCCCCGAGATACTCACATGTCTCAGCCAGGAACTCCACCCCCAGCTTTTTATGAATTGAAACTACAATGGAGTAAGGTTTTTCCCCCAGATACTCACAAGTCTCAGTCAGGAACTCCACCCCCAGCTTTTTATGAATTGAACCTATAATGGAGTAAGGTTTTTCGCCCAGATACTCACAAGTCTCAGCCAGGAACTCCACCCCCAGCTTCTGTGAATTCAAACTACAATGGAGTAAGGTTTTTCGCCCAGATATTCACATGTGTAAGCCAGGAACTCCACCCACAGCTTTTTATGAATTGAAACTACAATGGAGTAAGGTTTTTCCCCCAGATACTCACAAGTCTCAGCCAGGAACTCCACCCCCAGCTTTTTATGAATTCAAACTACAATGAAGTAAGGTTTTCCCCCGAGATACTCACATGTCTCAGCCAGGAACTCCACCCCCAGCTTTTTATGAATTCAAACTACAATGGAGTAAGTTTTTCCCCCAGATACTCACATGTCTCAGCCAGGAACTCTACCCCCAGCTTTTTATGAATTGAAACTACAATGGAGTAAGGTTTTTCGCGCAGATGCTCACAAGTCTCAGCCAGGAACTCCACCCCCAGCTTCTGTGAATTCAAACTACAATGGAGTAAGGTTCTTTCCCCAGATACTCACATGTCTCAGCAAGGAACTCCACCCCCAGCTTCTGTGAATTCAAACTACAATGGAGTAAGGTTTTCCCCCAGATACTCACATGTCTCAGCCAGGAACTCCACCCCCAGCTTTTTATGAATTGAAACTACAATGGAGTAAGGTTTTTCCCCCAGATACTCACAAGTCTCAGCCAGGAACTCCACCCCCAGCTTTTTATGATTTGAACCTACAATGGAGGACGGTTTTTCGCCCAGATACTCACAAGTCTCAGCCAGGAACTCCACCCCCAGCTTCTGTGAATTCAAACTACAATGGAGTAAGGTTTTTCGCCCAGATACTTACAAGTCTCAGCCAGGAAGTCCACTCCCAGCTTCTGTGAATTCAAACTACAATGGAGTAAGGTTCTTTCCCCAGATACTCACATGTCTCAGCCAGGAACTCCACCCCCAGCTTCTGTGAATTCAAACTACAATGGAGTAAGGTTTTCCCCCCAGATACTCACAAGTCTCAGCCAGGAACTCCACCCCCAGCTTCTGTGAATTCAAACTACAATGGAGTAAGTTTTTTTCCCCAGATACTCACAAGTCTCAGCCAGGAACTCCACCCCCAGCTTTTTATGAATTGAACCTACAATGGAGTAAGGTTTTTCGCCCAGATACTCACAAGTCTCAGCCAGGAACTCCACCCCCAGCTTCTGTGAATTCAAACTACAATGGAGTAAGGTTTTTCGCCCAGATACTTACAAGTCTCAGCCAGGAAGTCCACTCCCAGCTTCTGTGAATTCAAACTACAATGGAGTAAGGTTCTTTCCCCAGATACTCACATGTCTCAGCCAGGAACTCCACCCCCAGCTTCTGTGAATTCAAACTACAATGGAGTAAGGTTTTTCCCCCCGATACTCACATGTCTCAGCCAGGAACACCACCCCCAGCTTTTTGTGAATTCAAACTACAATGAAGTAAGGTTTTCCCCCGAGATACTCACAAGTCTCAGCCAGGAACCCCAACCCCAGCTTCTGTGAATTCAAACTACAATGGAGTAAGTTTTTTTCCCCAGATACTCACATGTCTCAGCCAGGAACTCCACCCCCAGCTTTTTATGAATTGAAACTACAATGGAGTAAGGTTTTTCGCCCAGATACTCACAAGTCTCAGTCAGGAACTCCAACCCCAGCTTCTGTGAATTCAAACTACAATGGAGTAAGTTTTTTCCCCCAGATACTCTCATGTCTCAGCCAGGAACTCCACCCCCAGCTTTTTATGAATTGAAACTACAATGGAGTAATGTTTTCCCCCCAGATACTCACAGGTCTCAGCCAGGAACTCTACCCCCAGCTTTTTATGAATTCAACCTACAATGGAGTAAGGTTTTTCGCCCAGATACTCACAGGTCTGAGCCAGGAACTCCACCCCCAGCTTCTGTGAATTCAAACTACAATGGAGAAAGGTTTCCCCCCAGATAATCACAAGTCTCAGCCAGGAACTCCACCCCCAGCTTCTGTGAATTCAAACTACAATGGAGTAAGGTTTTCCCCCCAGGTACTCACATGTCTCAGCCAGGAACTCCTCCCCCAGATTTTTATGAATTGAAACTACAATGGAGTAAGGTTTTTCGCCCAGATACTCACAAGTCTCAGCCAGGAACTCCACCCCCAGCTTCTGTGAATTCAAACTACAATGGAGAAAGGTTTTTTCCCCAGATACTCACAAGTCTCAGCCAGGAACTCCACCCCCAGCTTCTGTGAATTCAAACTACAATGGAGTAAGGTTTTCCCCCGTGATACTCACAAGTCTCAGCCAGGAACTCCACCCCCAGCTTCTGTGAATTCAAACTACAATGGAGTAAGGTTTTCCCCCGTGATACTCACAAGTCTCAGCCAGGAACTCAACCCCCAGCTTCTGTGAATTCAAACTACAATGGAGTAAGGTTTTTTCCCCAGATACTCACAGGTCTCAGCCATGAACTCCACCCCCAGCTTTTTATGAATTCAGACTACAATGGAGTAAGTTTTTTTCCCAAGATACTCACAAGTCTCAGCCAGGAACTCCAACCCCAGCTTCTCTGAATTCAAACTACAATGGAGTAAGTTTTTTTCCCCAGATACTCACAAGTCTCAGCCAGGAACCCCAACCTCAGCTTCTGTGAATTCAAACTACAATGGAGTAAGTTTTTTTCCCCAGATACTCACAAGTCTCACCCAGGAACTCCACCCCCAGCATTTTATGAATTCAAACTACAATGGAGTAAGTTTTTCCCCCAGATACTCACATGTCTCAGCCAGGAACTCCAACCCCAGCTTTTTATGAATTCAAACTACAATGGAGTAAGGTTTTTCCCCCAGATACTCACAAGTCTCAGCCAGGAACTCCACCCCCAGCTTCTGTGAATTCAAACTACAATGGAGTAAGGTTTTTCGCCCAGATACTTACAAGTCTCACCCAGGAACTCCACCCCCGCTTCTGTGAATTCAAACTACAATGGAGTAAGGTTTTTCGCCCAGATACTTACAAGTCTCAGCCAGGAACTCCACCCCCAGCATTTTATGAATTCAAACTACAATGGAGTAAGGTTTTTTCCCCAGATACTCACAAGTCTCAGCCAGGAAGTCCACCCCCAGCATTTTATGAATTCAAACTACAATGGAGTAAGGTTTTTTCCCCAGATACTCACAAGTCTAAGCCAGGAACCCCAACCCCAGCTTCTGTGAATTCAAACTACAATGGAGTAAGTTTTTTTCCCCAGATACTCACATGTCTCAGCCAGGACCTCCACCCCCAGCTTTTTATGATTTGAAACTACAATGCAGTAAGGTTCTTTCCCCAGATACTCACATGTCTCAGCCAGGAACTCCACCGCCAGCTTCTGTGAATTCAAACTACAATGGAGTAAGGTTTTCCCCCCAGATACTCACAAATCTCAGCCAGGAACTCCACCCCCAGCTTCTGTGAATTCAAACTACAATGGAGTAAGGTTTTCCCCCCAGATACTCACAAGTCTCAGCCAGGAACTCCACCCCCAGCTTCTGTGAATTCAAACTACAATGGAGTAAGGTTTTTCGCCCAGATACTTACAAGTCTCACCCAGGAACTCCACCCCCAGCTTCTGTGAATTCAAACTACAATGGAGTTAAGTTTTTCGCCCAGATACTTACAAGTCTCAGCCAGGAACTCCACCCCCAGCATTTTATGAATTCAAACTAAAATGGAGTAAGGTTTTTTCCCCAGATACCCACAAGTCTCAGCCAGGAACTGCACCCCCAGCATTTTATGAATTCAAACTACAATGGAGTTAAGTTTTTCGCCCAGATACTTACAAGTCTCAGCCAGGAACTCCACCCCCAGCATTTTATGAATTCAAACTAAAATGGAGTAAGGTTTTTTCCCCAGATACTCACAAGTCTCAGCCAGGAACTGCACCCCCAGCATTTTATGAATTCAAACTACAATGGAGTAAGGTTTTTTCCCCAGATACTCACAAGTCTCAGCCAGGAACCCCAACCCCAGCTTCTGTGAATTCAAACTACAATGGAGTAAGTTTTTTTCCCCAGATACTCACATGTCTCAGCCAGGAACTCCACCCCCAGCTTTTTATGAATTGAAACTACAATGGAGTAAGGTTTTTCCCACAGATACTCACAAGTCTCAGCCAGGAACTCCACCCCCAGCTTTTTATGAATTCAACCTACAATGGAGTAAGGTTTTTCGCCCAGATACTCACAAGTCTCAGCCAGGAACTCCACCCCCAGCTTCTGTGAATTCAAACTACAATGGAGTAAGGTTTTTCGCCCAGATACTTACAAGTCTCACCCAGGAACTCCACCCCCAGCTTCTGTGAATTCAAACTACAATGGAGTTAAGTTTTTCGCCCAGATACTTACAAGTCTCAGCCAGGAACTCCACCCCCAGCATTTTATGAATTCAAACTAAAATGGAGTAAGGTTTTTTCCCCAGATACTCACAAGTCTCAGCCAGGAACTGCACCCCCAGCATTTTATGAATTCAAACTACAATGGAGTTAAGTTTTTCGCCCAGATACTTACAAGTCTCAGCCAGGAACTCCACCCCCAGCATTTTATGAATTCAAACTAAAATGGAGTAAGGTTTTTTCCCCAGATACTCACAAGTCTCAGCCAGGAACTGCACCCCCAGCATTTTATGAATTCAAACTACAATGGAGTAAGGTTTTTTCCCCAGATACTCACAAGTCTCAGCCAGGAACCCCAACCCCAGCTTCTGTGAATTCAAACTAC
Source organism: Diadophis punctatus similis (assembly GCA_023053685.1). Classification (NCBI taxonomy): domain Eukaryota; kingdom Metazoa; phylum Chordata; class Lepidosauria; order Squamata; family Dipsadidae; genus Diadophis; species Diadophis punctatus. The sequence goes on from JALIGW010000045.1 coordinate 4,575,980, forward strand.
AATGGAGTAAGTTTTTTTCCCCAGATACTCACATGTCTCAGCCAGGAACTCCACCCCCAGCTTTTTATGAATTGAAACTACAATGGAGTAAGGTTTTTCCCACAGATACTCACAAGTCTCAGCCAGGAACTCCACCCCCAGCTTTTTATGAATTCAACCTACAATGGAGTAAGGTTTTTCGCCCAGATACTCACAAGTCTCAGCCAGGAACTCCACCCCCAGCTTCTGTGAATTCAAACTACAATGGAGTAAGGTTTTTCCCACAGATACTCACAAGTCTCAGCCAGGAACTCCACCCCCAGCTTTTTATGAATTGAAACTACAATGGAGTAAGTTTTTCCCCCCAGATACTCACATGTCTCAGCCAGGAACTCCACCCCCAGATTTTTATGAATTGAAACTACAATGGAGTAAGGCTTTCCCCCCAGATAGTCACAAGTCTCAACCAGGAACTCCACCCCCAGCTTTTTATGAATTGAACCTACAATGGAGTAAGGTTTTTTGCCCAGATACTCACAAGTCTCAGCCAGGAACTCCACCCCCAGCTTCTGTGAATTCAAACTACAATGGAGTAAGGTTTTTCCCCCAGGTACTCACATGTCTCAGACAGGAACTCCTCCCCCAGATTTTTATGAATTGAAACTACAATGGAGTAAGGTTTTTCGCCCAGATACTCACAGTTCTCAGCCAGGAACTCCACCCCCAGCTTCTGTGAATTCAAACTACAATGGAGTTAAGTTTTTCGCCCAGATACTTACAAGTCTCAGCCAGGAACTCCACCCCCAGCATTTTATGAATTCAAACTAAAATGGAGTAAGGTTTTTTCCCCAGATACTCACAAGTCTCAGCCAGGAACTGCACCCCCAGCATTTTATGAATTCAAACTACAATGGAGTAAGGTTTTTTCCCCAGATACTCACAAGTCTCAGCCAGGAACCCCAACCCCAGCTTCTGTGAATTCAAACTACAATGGAGTAAGTTTTTTTCCCCAGATACTCACATGTCTCAGCCAGGAACTCCACCCCCAGCTTTTTATGAATTGAAACTACAATGGAGTAAGGTTTTTCCCACAGATACTCACAAGTCTCAGCCAGGAACTCCACCCCCAGCTTTTTATGAATTCAACCTACAATGGAGTAAGGTTTTTCGCCCAGATACTCACAAGTCTCAGCCAGGAACTCCACCCCCAGCTTCTGTGAATTCAAACTACAATGGAGTAAGGTTTTTCCCACAGATACTCACAAGTCTCAGCCAGGAACTCCACCCCCAGCTTTTTATGAATTGAAACTACAATGGAGTAAGTTTTTCCCCCCAGATACTCACATGTCTCAGCCAGGAACTCCACCCCCAGATTTTTATGAATTGAAACTACAATGGAGTAAGGCTTTCCCCCCAGATAGTCACAAGTCTCAACCAGGAACTCCACCCCCAGCTTTTTATGAATTGAACCTACAATGGAGTAAGGTTTTTTGCCCAGATACTCACAAGTCTTAGCCAGGAACTCCACCCCCAGCTTCTGTGAATTCAAACTACAATGGAGTAAGGTTTTTCCCCCAGGTACTCACATGTCTCAGACAGGAACTCCTCCCCCAGATTTTTATGAATTGAAACTACAATGGAGTAAGGTTTTTCGCCCAGATACTCACAGTTCTCAGCCAGGAACTCCACCCCCAGCTTCTGTGAATTCAAACTACAATGGAGAAAGGTTTTTTCCCCAGATACTCACAGGTCTCAGCCATGAACTCCACCCCCAGCTTTTTATGAATTCAGACTACAATGGAGTAAGGTTTTTTCCCAAGATACTCACAAGTCTCAGCCAGGAACTCCAACCCCAGCTTCTGTGAATTCAAACTACAATGGAGTAAGTTTTTTTCCCCAGATACTCACAGGTCTCAGCCATGAACTCCACCCCCAGCTTTTTATGAATTCAGATTACAATGGAGTAAGGTTTTTTCCCAAGATACTCACAAGTCTCAGCCAGGAACTCCAACCCCAGCTTCTGTGAATTCAAACTACAATGGAGTAAGTTTTTTTCCCCAGATACTCACAAGTCTCAGCCAGGAACCCCAACCCCAGCTTCTGTGAATTCAAACTACAATGGAGTAAGTTTTTTTCCCCAGATACTCACAAGTCTCACCCAGGAACTCCACCCCCAGCATTTTATGAATTCAAACTACAATGGAGTAAGTTTTTCCCCCAGATACTCACATGTGTCAGCCAGGAACTCCAACCCCAGCTTTTTATGAATTCAAACTACAATGGAGTAAGGTTTTTCCCCCAGATACTCACAAGTCTCAGCCAGGAACTCCACCCCCAGCTTCTGTGAATTCAAACTACAATGGAGTAAGGTTTTTCCCCCAGATACTCACAAGTCTCAGCCAGGAACTCCACCCCCAGCTTCAGTGAATTCAAACTACAATGGAGTAAGGTTTTTCGCCCAGATACTTACAAGTCTCACCCAGGAACTCCACCCCCAGCTTCTGTGAATTCAAACTACAATGGAGTTAAGTTTTTCGCCCAGATACTTACAAGTCTCAGCCAGGAACTCCACCCCCAGCATTTTATGAATTCAAACTAAAATGGAGTAAGGTTTTTTCCCCAGATACTCACAAGTCTCAGCCAGGAACTGCACCCCCAGCATTTTATGAATTCAAACTACAATGGAGTTAAGTTTTTCGCCCAGATACTTACAAGTCTCAGCCAGGAACTCCACCCCCAGCATTTTATGAATTCAAACTAAAATGGAGTAAGGTTTTTTCCCCAGATACTCACAAGTCTCAGCCAGGAACTGCACCCCCAGCATTTTATGAATTCAAACTACAATGGAGTAAGGTTTTTTCCCCAGATACTCACAAGTCTCAGCCAGGAACCCCAACCCCAGCTTCTGTGAATTCAAACTACAATGGAGTAAGTTTTTTTCCCCAGATACTCACATGTCTCAGCCAGGAACTCCACCCCCAGCTTTTTATGAATTGAAACTACAATGGAGTAAGGTTTTTCCCACAGATACTCACAAGTCTCAGCCAGGAACTCCACCCCCAGCTTTTTATGAATTCAACCTACAATGGAGTAAGGTTTTTCGCCCAGATACTCACAAGTCTCAGCCAGGAACTCCACCCCCAGCTTCTGTGAATTCAAACTACAATGGAGTAAGGTTTTTCCCACAGATACTCACAAGTCTCAGCCAGGAACTCCACCCCCAGCTTTTTATGAATTGAAACTACAATGGAGTAAGTTTTTCCCCCCAGATACTCACATGTCTCAGCCAGGAACTCCACCCCCAGATTTTTATGAATTGAAACTACAATGGAGTAAGGCTTTCCCCCCAGATAGTCACAAGTCTCAACCAGGAACTCCACCCCCAGCTTTTTATGAATTGAACCTACAATGGAGTAAGGTTTTTTGCCCAGATACTCACAAGTCTCAGCCAGGAACTCCACCCCCAGCTTCTGTGAATTCAAACTACAATGGAGTAAGGTTTTTCCCCCAGGTACTCACATGTCTCAGACAGGAACTCCTCCCCCAGATTTTTATGAATTGAAACTACAATGGAGTAAGGTTTTTCGCCCAGATACTCACAGTTCTCAGCCAGGAACTCCACCCCCAGCTTCTGTGAATTCAAACTACAATGGAGAAAGGTTTTTTCCCCAGATACTCACAGGTCTCAGCCATGAACTCCACCCCCAGCTTTTTATGAATTCAGACTACAATGGAGTAAGGTTTTTTCCCAAGATACTCACAAGTCTCAGCCAGGAACTCCAACCCCAGCTTCTGTGAATTCAAACTACAATGGAGTAAGTTTTTTCCCCCAGATACTCACAGGTCTCAGCCATGAACTCCACCCCCAGCTTTTTATGAATTCAGACTACAATGGAGTAAGGTTTTTTCCCAAGATACTCACAAGTCTCAGCCAGGAACTCCAACCCCAGCTTCTGTGAATTCAAACTACAATGGAGTAAGTTTTTTTCCCCAGATACTCACAAGTCTCAGCCAGGAACCCCAACCCCAGCTTCTGTGAATTCAAACTACAATGGAGTAAGTTTTTTTCCACAGATACTCACAAGTCTCACCCAGGAACTCCACCCCCAGCATTTTATGAATTCAAACTACAATGGAGTAAGTTTTTCCCCCAGATACTCACATGTCTCAGCCAGGAACTCCAACCCCAGCTTTTTATGAATTCAAACTACAATGGAGTAAGGTTTTTCCCCCAGATACTCACAAGTCTCAGCCAGGAACTCCACCCCCAGCTTCTGTGAATTCAAACTACAATGGAGTAAGGTTTTTCGCCCAGATACTTACAAGTCTCACCCAGGAACTCCACCCCCGCTTCTGTGAATTCAAACTACAATGGAGTAAGGTTTTTCGCCCAGATACTTACAAGTCTCAGCCAGGAACTCCACCCCCAGCATTTTATGAATTCAAACTACAATGGAGTAAGGTTTTTTCCCCAGATACTCACAAGTCTCAGCCAGGAAGTCCACCCCCAGCATTTTATGAATTCAAACTACAATGGAGTAAGGTTTTTTCCCCAGATACTCACAAGTCTAAGCCAGGAACCCCAACCCCAGCTTCTGTGAATTCAAACTACAATGGAGTAAGTTTTTTTCCCCAGATACTCACATGTCTCAGCCAGGACCTCCACCCCCAGCTTTTTATGATTTGAAACTACAATGCAGTAAGGTTCTTTCCCCAGATACTCACATGTCTCAGCCAGGAACTCCACCCCCAGCTTCTGTGAATTCAAACTACAATGGAGTAAGGTTTTCCCCCCAGATACTCACAAGTCTCAGCCAGGAACTCCACCCCCAGCTTCTGTGAATTCAAACTACAATGGAGTAAGGTTTTCCCCCCAGATACTCACAAGTCTCAGCCAGGAACTCCACCCCCAGCTTCTGTGAATTCAAACTACAATGGAGTAAGGTTTTTGGCCCAGATACTTACAAGTCTCACCCAGGAACTCCACCCCCAGCTTCTGTGAATTCAAACTACAATGGAGTTAAGTTTTTCGCCCAGATACTTACAAGTCTCAGCCAGGAACTCCACCCCCAGCATTTTATGAATTCAAACTAAAATGGAGTAAGGTTTTTTCCCCAGATACTCACAAGTCTCAGCCAGGAACTGCACCCCCAGCATTTTATGAATTCAAACTACAATGGAGTTAAGTTTTTCGCCCAGATACTTACAAGTCTCAGCCAGGAACTCCACCCCCAGCATTTTATGAATTCAAACTAAAATGGAGTAAGGTTTTTTCCCCAGATACTCACAAGTCTCAGCCAGGAACTGCACCCCCAGCATTTTATGAATTCAAACTACAATGGAGTAAGGTTTTTTCCCCAGATACTCACAAGTCTCAGCCAGGAACCCCAACCCCAGCTTCTGTGAATTCAAACTACAATGGAGTAAGTTTTTTTCCCCAGATACTCACAAGTCTCAGCCAGGAACTCCACCCCCAGCTTCTGTGAATTCAAACTACAATGGAGTAAGGTTTTCCCCCCAGATACTCACAAGTCTCAGCCAGGAACTCCACCCCCAGCTTCTGTGAATTCAAACTACAATGGAGTAAGGTTTTTCGCCCAGATACTTACAAGTCTCACCCAGGAACTCCACCCCCAGCTTCTGTGAATTCAAACTACAATGGAGTTAAGTTTTTCGCCCAGATACTTACAAGTCTCAGCCAGGAACTCCACCCCCAGCATTTTATGAATTCAAACTAAAATGGAGTAAGGTTTTTTCCCCAGATACTCACAAGTCTCAGCCAGGAACTGCACCCCCAGCATTTTATGAATTCAAACTACAATGGAGTTAAGTTTTTCGCCCAGATACTTACAAGTCTCAGCCAGGAACTCCACCCCCAGCATTTTATGAATTCAAACTAAAATGGAGTAAGGTTTTTTCCCCAGATACTCACAAGTCTCAGCCAGGAACTGCACCCCCAGCATTTTATGAATTCAAACTACAATGGAGTAAGGTTTTTTCCCCAGATACTCACAAGTCTCAGCCAGGAACCCCAACCCCAGCTTCTGTGAATTCAAACTACAATGGAGTAAGTTTTTTTCCCCAGATACTCACATGTCTCAGCCAGGAACTCCACCCCCAGCTTTTTATGAATTGAAACTACAATGGAGTAAGGTTTTTCCCACAGATACTCACAAGTCTCAGCCAGGAACTCCACCCCCAGCTTTTTATGAATTCAACCTACAATGGAGTAAGGTTTTTCGCCCAGATACTCACAAGTCTCAGCCAGGAACTCCACCCCCAGCTTCTGTGAATTCAAACTACAATGGAGTAAGGTTTTTCGCCCAGATACTTACAAGTCTCAGCCAGGAAGTCCACTCCCAGCTTCTGTGAATTCAAACTACAATGGAGTAAGGTTCTTTCCCCAGATACTCACATGTCTCAGCCAGGAACTCCACCCCCAGCTTCTGTGAATTCAAACTACAATGGAGTAAGGTTTTCCCCCCAGATACTCACAAGTCTCAGCCAGGAACTCCACCCCCAGCTTTTTATGAATTGAAACTACAATGGAGTAAGTTTTTCCCCCCAGATACTCACATGTCTCAGCCAGGAACTCCACCCCCAGATTTTTATGAATTGAAACTACAATGGAGTAAGGCTTTCCCCCCAGATAGTCACAAGTCTCAACCAGGAACTCCACCCCCAGCTTTTTATGAATTGAACCTACAATGGAGTAAGGTTTTTTGCCCAGATACTCACAAGTCTCAGCCAGGAACTCCACCCCCAGCTTCTGTGAATTCAAACTACAATGGAGTAAGGTTTTTCGCCCAGATACTCACATGTCTCAGCCAGGAACTCCACCCCCAGCTTTTTATGAATTCAACCTACAATGGAGTAAGGTTTTTCGCCCAGATACTCACAAGTCTCAGCCAGGAACTCCACCCCCAGCTTCTGTGAATTCAAACTACAATGGAGTAAGGTTTTTCGCCCAGATACTTACAAGTCTCAGCCAGGAAGTCCACTCCCAGCTTCTGTGAATTCAAACTACAATGGAGTAAGGTTCTTTCCCCAGATACTCACATGTCTCAGCCAGGAACTCCACCCCCAGCTTCTGTGAATTCAAACTACAATGGAGTAAGGTTTTCCCCCCAGATACTCACAAGTCTCAGCCAGGAACTCCACCCCCAGATTTTTATGAATTGAAACTACAATGGAGTAAGGCTTTCCCCCCAGATACTCACAAGTCTCAACCAGGAACTCCACCCACAGCTTTTTATGAATTGAAACTACAATGGAGTAAGGTTTTTCCCCCAGATACTCACAAGTCTCAGCCAGGAACTCCACCCCCAGCTTTTTATGAATTCAAACTACAATGAAGTAAGGTTTTCCCCCGAGATACTCACATGTCTCAGCCAGGAACTCCACCCCCAGCTTTTTATGAATTCAAACTACAATGGAGTAAGTTTTTCCCCCAGATACTCACATGTCTCAGCCAGGAACTCCACCCCCAGCTTCTGTGAATTCAAACTACAATGGAGTAAGGTTTTCCCCCCAGATACTCACATGTCTCAGCCAGGAACTCCACCCCCAGCTTTTTATGAATTGAAACTACAATGGAGTAAGGTTTTTCGCCCAGATATTCACAAGTCTCAGCCAGGAACTCCACCCCCAGCTTTTTATGAATTGAACCTACAATGGAGGACGGTTTTTCGCCCAGATACTCACAAGTCTCAGACAGGAACTCCAACCCCAGCTTCTGTGAATTCAAACTACAATGGAGTAAGGTTTTTCGCCCAGATACTTTCAAGTCTCAGCCAGGAAGTCCACTCCCAGCTTCTGTGAATTCAAACTACAATGGAGTAAGGTTCTTTCCCCAGATACTCACATGTCTCAGCCAGGAACTCCACCCCCAGCTTCTGTGAATTCAAACTACAATGGAGTAAGGTTTTCCCCCCAGATACTCACAAGTCTCAGCCAGGAACTCCACCCCCAGCTTCTGTGAATTCAAATTACAATGGAGTAAGGTTTTTTCCCCAGATACTCACAAGTCTCAGCCAGGAAGTCCACCCCCAGCTTCTGTGAATTCAAACTACAATGTAGTAAGGTTTTTCCCCCAGATACTCACAAGTCTCAGCCAGGAACTCCACCCCCAGCTTTTTATGAATTGAAACTACAATGGAGTAAGGTTTTGCCCCCAGATACTCACAAGTCTCAGCCAGGAACTCCACCCCCAGCTTCTGTGAATTCAAACTACAATGGAGTAAGGTTTTTCGCCCAGATACTTACAAGTCTCAGCCAGGAAGTCCACTCCCAGCTTCTGTGAATTCAAACTACAATGGAGTAAGTTTTTCCCCCCAGATACTCACATGTCTCAGCCAGGAACTCCACCCCCAGCTTTTTATGAATTGAAACTACAATGGAGTAAGGTTTTTCCCCCAGATACTCACAAGTCTCAGCCAGGAACTCCACCCCCAGCTTTTTATGAATTGAACCTATAATGGAGTAAGGTTTTTCGCCCAGATACTCACAAGTCTCAGCCAGGAACTCCACCCCCAGCTTCTGTGAATTCAAACTACAATGGAGTAAGGTTTTTCGCCCAGATACTCACATGTGTCAGCCAGGAACTCCACCCACAGCTTTTTATGAATTGAAACTACAATGGAGTAAGGTTTTTCCCCCAGATACTCACAAGTCTCAGCCAGGAACTCCACCCCCAGCTTTTTATGAATTCAAACTACAATGAAGTAAGGTTTTCCCCCGAGATACTCACATGTCTCAGCCAGGAACTCCACCCCCAGCTTTTTATGAATTGAAACTACAATGGAGTAAGGTTTTTCCCCCAGATACTCACAAGTCTCAGTCAGGAACTCCACCCCCAGCTTTTTATGAATTGAACCTATAATGGAGTAAGGTTTTTCGCCCAGATACTCACAAGTCTCAGCCAGGAACTCCACCCCCAGCTTCTGTGAATTCAAACTACAATGGAGTAAGGTTTTTCGCCCAGATATTCACATGTGTAAGCCAGGAACTCCACCCACAGCTTTTTATGAATTGAAACTACAATGGAGTAAGGTTTTTCCCCCAGATACTCACAAGTCTCAGCCAGGAACTCCACCCCCAGCTTTTTATGAATTCAAACTACAATGAAGTAAGGTTTTCCCCCGAGATACTCACATGTCTCAGCCAGGAACTCCACCCCCAGCTTTTTATGAATTCAAACTACAATGGAGTAAGTTTTTCCCCCAGATACTCACATGTCTCAGCCAGGAACTCTACCCCCAGCTTTTTATGAATTGAAACTACAATGGAGTAAGGTTTTTCGCGCAGATGCTCACAAGTCTCAGCCAGGAACTCCACCCCCAGCTTCTGTGAATTCAAACTACAATGGAGTAAGGTTCTTTCCCCAGATACTCACATGTCTCAGCAAGTCACTCCACCCCCAGCTTCTGTGAATTCAAACTACAATGGAGTAAGGTTTTCCCCCCAGATACTCACATGTCTCAGCCAGGAACTCCACCCCCAGCTTTTTATGAATTGAAACTACAATGGAGTAAGGTTTTTCCCCCAGATACTCACAAGTCTCAGCCAGGAACTCCACCCCCAGCTTTTTATGATTTGAACCTACAATGGAGGACGGTTTTTCGCCCAGATACTCACAAGTCTCAGCCAGGAACTCCACCCCCAGCTTCTGTGAATTCAAACTACAATGGAGTAAGGTTTTTCGCCCAGATACTTACAAGTCTCAGCCAGGAAATCCACTCCCAGCTTCTGTGAATTCAAACTACAATGGAGTAAGGTTCTTTCCCCAGATACTCACATGTCTCAGCCAGGAACTCCACCCCCAGCTTCTGTGAATTCAAACTACAATGGAGTAAGGTTTTCCCCCCAGATACTCACAAGTCTCAGCCAGGAACTCCACCCCCAGCTTCTGTGAATTCAAACTACAATGGAGTAAGTTTTTTTCCCCAGATACTCACAAGTCTCAGCCAGGAACTCCACCCCCAGCTTTTTATGAATTGAACCTACAATGGAGTAAGGTTTTTCGCCCAGATACTCACAAGTCTCAGCCAGGAACTCCACCCCCAGCTTCTGTGAATTCAAACTACAATGAAGTAAGGTTTTTCGCCCAGATACTTACAAGTCTCAGCCAGGAAGTCCACTCCCAGCTTCTGTGAATTCAAACTACAATGGAGTAAGGTTCTTTCCCCAGATACTCACATGTCTCAGCCAGGAACTCCACCCCCAGCTTCTGTGAATTCAAACTACAATGGAGTAAGGTTTTTCCCCCCGATACTCACATGTCTCAGCCAGGAACACCACCCCCAGCTTTTTGTGAATTCAAACTACAATGAAGTAAGGTTTTCCCCCGAGATACTCACAAGTCTCAGCCAGGAACCCCAACCCCAGCTTCTGTGAATTCAAACTACAATGGAGTAAGTTTTTTTCCCCAGATACTCACATGTCTCAGCCAGGAACTCCACCCCCAGCTTTTTATGAATTGAAACTACAATGGAGTAAGGTTTTTCGCCCAGATACTCACAAGTCTCAGTCAGGAACTCCAACCCCAGCTTCTGTGAATTCAAACTACAATGGAGTAAGTTTTTTCCCCCAGATACTCTCGTGTCTCAGCCAGGAACTCCACCCCCAGCTTTTTATGAATTGAAACTACAATGGAGTAATGTTTTCCCCCCAGATACTCACAGGTCTCAGCCAGGAACTCTACCCCCAGCTTTTTATGAATTCAACCTACAATGGAGTAAGGTTTTTCGCCCAGATACTCACAGGTCTGAGCCAGGAACTCCACCCCCAGCTTCTGTGAATTCAAACTACAATGGAGAAAGGTTTCCCCCCAGATAATCACAAGTCTCAGCCAGGAACTCCACCCCCAGCTTCTGTGAATTCAAACTACAATGGAGTAAGGTTTTCCCCCCAGGTACTCACATGTCTCAGCCAGGAACTCCTCCCCCAGATTTTTATGAATTGAAACTACAATGGAGTAAGGTTTTTCGCCCAGATACTCACAAGTCTCAGCCAGGAACTCCACCCCCAGCTTCTGTGAATTCAAACTACAATGGAGAAAGGTTTTTTCCCCAGATACTCACAAGTCTCAGCCAGGAACTCCACCCCCAGCTTCTGTGAATTCAAACTACAATGGAGTAAGGTTTTCCCCCGTGATACTCACAAGTCTCAGCCAGGAACTCCACCCCCAGCTTCTGTGAATTCAAACTACAATGGAGTAAGGTTTTCCCCCGTGATACTCACAAGTCTCAGCCAGGAACTCAACCCCCAGCTTCTGTGAATTCAAACTACAATGGAGTAAGGTTTTTTCCCCAGATACTCACAGGTCTCAGCCATGAACTCCACCCCCAGCTTTTTATGAATTCAGACTACAATGGAGTAAGGTTTTTTCCCAAGATACTCACAAGTCTCAGCCAGGAACTCCAACCCCAGCTTCTCTGAATTCAAACTACAATGGAGTAAGTTTTTTTCCCCAGATACTCACAAGTCTCAGCCAGGAACCCCAACCTCAGCTTCTGTGAATTCAAACTACAATGGAGTAAGTTTTTTTCCCCAGATACTCACAAGTCTCACCCAGGAACTCCACCCCCAGCATTTTATGAATTCAAACTACAATGGAGTAAGTTTTTCCCCCAGATACTCACATGTCTCAGCCAGGAACTCCAACCCCAGCTTTTTATGAATTCAAACTACAATGGAGTAAGGTTTTTCCCCCAGATACTCACAAGTCTCAGCCAGGAACTCCACCCCCAGCTTCTGTGAATTCAAACTACAATGGAGTAAGGTTTTTCGCCCAGATACTTACAAGTCTCACCCAGGAACTCCACCCCCGCTTCTGTGAATTCAAACTACAATGGAGTAAGGTTTTTCGCCCAGATACTTACAAGTCTCAGCCAGGAACTCCACCCCCAGCATTTTATGAATTCAAACTACAATGGAGTAAGGTTTTTTCCCCAGATACTCACAAGTCTCAGCCAGGAAGTCCACCCCCAGCATTTTATGAATTCAAACTACAATGGAGTAAGGTTTTTTCCCCAGATACTCACAAGTCTAAGCCAGGAACCCCAACCCCAGCTTCTGTGAATTCAAACTACAATGGAGTAAGTTTTTTTCCCCAGATACTCACATGTCTCAGCCAGGACCTCCACCCCCAGCTTTTTATGATTTGAAACTACAATGCAGTAAGGTTCTTTCCCCAGATACTCACATGTCTCAGCCAGGAACTCCACCGCCAGCTTCTGTGAATTCAAACTACAATGGAGTAAGGTTTTCCCCCCAGATACTCACAAATCTCAGCCAGGAACTCCACCCCCAGCTTCTGTGAATTCAAACTACAATGGAGTAAGGTTTTCCCCCCAGATACTCACAAGTCTCAGCCAGGAACTCCACCCCCAGCTTCTGTGAATTCAAACTACAATGGAGTAAGGTTTTTCGCCCAGATACTTACAAGTCTCACCCAGGAACTCCACCCCCAGCTTCTGTGAATTCAAACTACAATGGAGTTAAGTTTTTCGCCCAGATACTTACAAGTCTCAGCCAGGAACTCCACCCCCAGCATTTTATGAATTCAAACTAAAATGGAGTAAGGTTTTTTCCCCAGATACCCACAAGTCTCAGCCAGGAACTGCACCCCCAGCATTTTATGAATTCAAACTACAATGGAGTAAGGTTTTTCCCCCAGATACTCACAAGTCTCAGCCAGGAACTCCACCCCCAGCTTTTTATGAATTGAACCTACAATGGAGTAAGGTTTTTCGCCCAGATACTCACAAGTCTCAGCCAGGAACTCCACCCCCAGCTTCTGTGAATTCAAACTACAATGGAGTAAGGTTTTCCGCCCAGATACTTACAAGTCTCACCCAGGAACTCCACCCCCAGCTTCTGTGAATTCAAACTACAATGGAGTTAAGTTTTTCGCCCAGATACTTACAAGTCTCAGCCAGGAACTCCACCCCCAGCATTTTATGAATTCAAACTAAAATGGAGTAAGGTTTTTTCCCCAGATACTCACAAGTCTCAGCCAGGAACTGCACCCCCAGCATTTTATGAATTCAAACTACAATGGAGTAAGGTTTTTTCCCCAGATACTCACAAGTCTCAGCCAGGAACCCCAACCCCAGCTTCTGTGAATTCAAACTACAATGGAGTAAGTTTTTTTCCCCAGATACTCACATGTCTCAGCCAGGAACTCCACCCCCAGCTTTTTATGAATTGAAACTACAATGGAGTAAGGTTTTTCCCACAGATACTCACAAGTCTCAGCCAGGAACTCCACCCCCAGCTTTTTATGAATTCAACCTACAATGGAGTAAGGTTTTTCGCCCAGATACTCACAAGTCTCAGCCAGGAACTCCACCCCCAGCTTCTGTGAATTCAAACTACAATGGAGTAAGGTTTTTCGCCCAGATACTTACAAGTTTCAGCCAGGAAGTCCACTCCCAGCTTCTGTGAATTCAAACTACAATGGAGTAAGGTTTTTTCCCCAGATACTCACAAGTCTCAGCCAGGAAGTCCACCCCCAGCATTTTATGAATTCAAACTACAATGGAGTAAGGTTTTTTCCCCAGATACTCACAAGTCTAAGCCAGGAACCCCAACCCCAGCTTCTGTGAATTCAAACTACAATGGAGTAAGTTTTTTTCCCCAGATACTCACATGTCTCAGCCAGGACCTCCACCCCCAGCTTTTTATGATTTGAAACTACAATGCAGTAAGGTTCTTTCCCCAGATACTCACATGTCTCAGCCAGGAACTCCACCCCCAGCTTCTGTGAATTCAAACTACAATGGAGTAAGGTTTTCCCCCCAGATACTCACAAGTCTCAGCCAGGAACTCCACCCCCAGCTTCTGTGAATTCAAACTACAATGGAGTAAGGTTTTCCCCCCAGATACTCACAAGTCTCAGCCAGGAACTCCACCCCCAGCTTCTGTGAATTCAAACTACAATGGAGTAAGGTTTTTCGCCCAGATACTTACAAGTCTCACCCAGGAACTCCACCCCCAGCTTCTGTGAATTCAAACTACAATGGAGTTAAGTTTTTCGCCCAGATACTTACAAGTCTCAGCCAGGAACTCCACCCCCAGCATTTTATGAATTCAAACTAAAATGGAGTAAGGTTTTTTCCCCAGATACTCACAAGTCTCAGCCAGGAACTGCACCCCCAGCATTTTATGAATTCAAACTACAATGGAGTTAAGTTTTTCGCCCAGATACTTACAAGTCTCAGCCAGGAACTCCACCCCCAGCATTTTATGAATTCAAACTAAAATGGAGTAAGGTTTTTTCCCCAGATACTCACAAGTCTCAGCCAGGAACTGCACCCCCAGCATTTTATGAATTCAAACTACAATGGAGTAAGGTTTTTTCCCCAGATACTCACAAGTCTCAGCCAGGAACCCCAACCCCAGCTTCTGTGAATTCAAACTACAATGGAGTAAGTTTTTTTCCCCAGATACTCACATGTCTCAGCCAGGAACTCCACCCCCAGCTTTTTATGAATTGAAACTACAATGGAGTAAGGTTTTTCCCACAGATACTCACAAGTCTCAGCCAGGAACTCCACCCCCAGCTTTTTATGAATTCAACCTACAATGGAGTAAGGTTTTTCGCCCAGATACTCACAAGTCTCAGCCAGGAACTCCACCCCCAGCTTCTGTGAATTCAAACTACAATGGAGTAAGGTTTTTCCCACAGATACTCACAAGTCTCAGCCAGGAACTCCACCCCCAGCTTTTTATGAATTGAAACTACAATGGAGTAAGTTTTTCCCCCCAGATACTCACATGTCTCAGCCAGGAACTCCACCCCCAGATTTTTATGAATTGAAACTACAATGGAGTAAGGCTTTCCCCCCAGATAGTCACAAGTCTCAACCAGGAACTCCACCCCCAGCTTTTTATGAATTGAACCTACAATGGAGTAAGGTTTTTTGCCCAGATACTCACAAGTCTCAGCCAGGAACTCCATCCCCAGCTTCTTTGAATTCAAACTACAATGGAGTAAGGTTTTTCGCCCAGATACTCACATGTCTCAGCCAGGAACTCCACCCCCAGCTTTTTATGAATTCAACCTACAATGGAGTAAGGTTTTTCGCCCAGATACTCACAAGTCTCAGCCAGGAACTCCACCCCCAGCTTCTGTGAATTCAAACTACAATGGAGTAAGGTTTTTCGCCCAGATACTTACAAGTCTCAGCCAGGAAGTCCACTCCCAGCTTCTGTGAATTCAAACTACAATGGAGTAAGGTTCTTTCCCCAGATACTCACATGTCTCAGCCAGGAACTCCACCCCCAGCTTCTGTGAATTCAAACTACAATGGAGTAAGGTTTTCCCCCCAGATACTCACAAGTCTCAGCCAGGAACTCCACCCCCAGATTTTTATGAATTGAAACTACAATGGAGTAAGGCTTTCCCCCCAGATACTCACAAGTCTCAACCAGGAACTCCACCCACAGCTTTTAATGAATTGAAACTACAATGGAGTAAGGTTTTTCCCCCAGATACTCACAAGTCTCAGCCAGGAACTCCACCCCCAGCTTTTTATGAATTCAAACTACAATGAAGTAAGGTTTTCCCCCGAGATACTCACATGTCTCAGCCAGGAACTCCACCCCAGCTTTTTATGAATTCAAACTACAATGGAGTAAGTTTTTCCCCCAGATACTCACATGTCTCAGCCAGGAACTCCACCCCCAGCTTCTGTGAATTCAAACTACAATGGAGTAAGGTTTTCCCCCCAGATACTCACATGTCTCAGCCAGGAACTCCACCCCCAGCTTTTTATGAATTGAAACTACAATGGAGTAAGGTTTTTCGCCCAGATATTCACAAGTCTCAGCCAGGAACTCCACCCCCAGCTTTTTATGAATTGAACCTACAATGGAGGACGGTTTTTCGCCCAGATACTCACAAGTCTCAGACAGGAACTCCAACCCCAGCTTCTGTGAATTCAAACTACAATGGAGTAAGGTTTTTCGCCCAGATACTTTCAAGTCTCAGCCAGGAAGTCCACTCCCAGCTTCTGTGAATTCAAACTACAATGGAGTAAGGTTCTTTCCCCAGATACTCACATGTCTCAGCCAGGAACTCCACCCCCAGCTTCTGTGAATTCAAACTACAATGGAGTAAGGTTTTCCCCCCAGATACTCACAAGTCTCAGCCAGGAACTCCACCCCCAGCTTCTGTGAATTCAAATTACAATGGAGTAAGGTTTTTTCCCCAGATACTCACAAGTCTCAGCCAGGAAGTCCACCCCCAGCTTCTGTGAATTCAAACTACAATGTAGTAAGGTTTTTCCCCCAGATACTCACAAGTCTCAGCCAGGAACTCCACCCCCAGCTTTTTATGAATTGAAACTACAATGGAGTAAGGTTTTGCCCCCAGATACTCACAAGTCTCAGCCAGGAACTCCACCCCCAGCTTCTGTGAATTCAAACTACAATGGAGTAAGGTTTTTCGCCCAGATACTTACAAGTCTCAGCCAGGAAGTCCACTCCCAGCTTCTGTGAATTCAAACTACAATGGAGTAAGTTTTTCCCCCCAGATACTCACATGTCTCAGCCAGGAACTCCACCCCCAGCTTTTTATGAATTGAAACTACAATGGAGTAAGGTTTTTCCCCCAGATACTCACATGTCTCAGCCAGGAACTCCACCCCCAGCTTTTTATGAATTGAAACTACAATGGAGTAAGGTTTTTCGCCCAGATACTCACAAGTCTCAGCCAGGAACTCCACCCCCAGCTTCTGTGAATTCAAACTACAATGGAGTAAGGTTTTTCGCCCAGATACTCACATGTGTCAGCCAGGAACTCCACCCACAGCTTTTTATGAATTGAAACTACAATGGAGTAAGGTTTTTCCCCCAGATACTCACAAGTCTCAGCCAGGAACTCCACCCCCAGCTTTTTATGAATTCAAACTACAATGAAGTAAGGTTTTCCCCCGAGATACTCACATGTCTCAGCCAGGAACTCCACCCCCAGCTTTTTATGAATTGAAACTACAATGGAGTAAGGTTTTTCCCCCAGATACTCACAAGTCTCAGTCAGGAACTCCACCCCCAGCTTTTTATGAATTGAACCTATAATGGAGTAAGGTTTTTCGCCCAGATACTCACAAGTCTCAGCCAGGAACTCCACCCCCAGCTTCTGTGAATTCAAACTACAATGGAGTAAGGTTTTTCGCCCAGATACTCACATGTGTAAGCCAGGAACTCCACCCACAGCTTTTTATGAATTGAAACTACAATGGAGTAAGGTTTTTCCCCCAGATACTCACAAGTCTCAGCCAGGAACTCCACCCCCAGCTTTTTATGAATTCAAACTACAATGAAGTAAGGTTTTCCCCCGAGATACTCACATGTCTCAGCCAGGAACTCCACCCCCAGCTTTTTATGAATTCAAACTACAATGGAGTAAGTTTTTCCCCCAGATACTCACATGTCTCAGCCAGGAACTCTACCCCCAGCTTTTTATGAATTGAAACTACAATGGAGTAAGGTTTTTCGCGCAGATACTCACAAGTCTCAGCCAGGAACTCCACCCCCAGCTTCTGTGAATTCAAACTACAATGGAGTAAGGTTCTTTCCCCAGATACTCACATGTCTCAGCAAGGAACTCCACCCCCAGCTTCTGTGAATTCAAACTACAATGGAGTAAGGTTTTCCCCCCAGATACTCACATGTCTCAGCCAGGAACTCCACCCCCAGCTTTTTATGAATTGAAACTACAATGGAGTAAGGTTTTTCCCCCAGATACTCACAAGTCTCAGCCAGGAACTCCACCCCCAGCTTTTTATGATTTGAACCTACAATGGAGGACGGTTTTTCGCCCAGATACTCACAAGTCTCAGCCAGGAACTCCACCCCCAGCTTCTGTGAATTCAAACTACAATGGAGTAAGGTTTTTCGCCCAGATACTTACAAGTCTCAGCCAGGAAGTCCACTCCCAGCTTCTGTGAATTCAAACTACAATGGAGTAAGGTTCTTTCCCCAGATACTCACATGTCTCAGCCAGGAACTCCACCCCCAGCTTCTGTGAATTCAAACTACAATGGAGTAAGGTTTTCCCCCCAGATACTCACAAGTCTCAGCCAGGAACTCCACCCCCAGCTTCTGTGAATTCAAACTACAATGGAGTAAGTTTTTTTCCCCAGATACTCACAAGTCTCAGCCAGGAACTCCACCCCCAGCTTTTTATGAATTGAACCTACAATGGAGTAAGGTTTTTCGCCCAGATACTCACAAGTCTCAGCCAGGAACTCCACCCCCAGCTTCTGTGAATTCAAACTACAATGGAGTAAGGTTTTTCGCCCAGATACTTACAAGTCTCAGCCAGGAAGTCCACTCCCAGCTTCTGTGAATTCAAACTACAATGGAGTAAGGTTCTTTCCCCAGATACTCACATGTCTCAGCCAGGAACTCCACCCCCAGCTTCTGTGAATTCAAACTACAATGGAGTAAGGTTTTCCCCCCCGATACTCACATGTCTCAGCCAGGAACACCACCCCCAGCTTTTTGTGAATTCAAACTACAATGAAGTAAGGTTTTCCCCCGAGATACTCACAAGTCTCAGCCAGGAACCCCAACCCCAGCTTCTGTGAATTCAAACTACAATGGAGTAAGTTTTTTTCCCCAGATACTCACATGTCTCAGCCAGGAACTCCACCCCCAGATTTTTATGAATTGAAACTACAATGGAGTAAGGTTTTTCGCCCAGATACTCACAAGTCTCAGCCAGGAACTCCACCCCCAGCATTTTATGAATTCAAACTACAATGGAGTAAGGTTTTTTCCCCAGATACTCACAAGTCTCAGCCAGGAAGTCCACCCCCAGCATTTTATGAATTCAAACTACAATGGAGTAAGGTTTTTTCCCCAGATACTCACAAGTCTCAGCCAGGAAGTCCACCCCCAGCATTTTATGAATTCAAACTACAATGGAGTAAGGTTTTTTCCCCAGATACTCACAAGTCTAAGCCAGGAACCCCAACCCCAGCTTCTGTGAATTCAAACTACAATGGAGTAAGTTTTTTTCCCCAGATACTCACATGTCTCAGCCAGGACCTCCACCCCCAGCTTTTTATGATTTGAAACTACAATGCAGTAAGGTTCTTTCCCCAGATACTCACATGTCTCAGCCAGGAACTCCACCGCCAGCTTCTGTGAATTCAAACTACAATGGAGTAAGGTTTTCCCCCCAGATACTCACAAATCTCAGCCAGGAACTCCACCCCCAGCTTCTGTGAATTCAAACTACAATGGAGTAAGGTTTTCCCCCCCGATACTCACAAGTCTCAGCCAGGAACTCCACCCCCAGCTTCTGTGAATTCAAACTACAATGGAGTAAGGTTTTTCGCCCAGATACTTACAAGTCTCACCCAGGAACTCCACCCCCAGCTTCTGTGAATTCAAACTACAATGGAGTTAAGTTTTTCGCCCAGATACTTACAAGTCTCAGCCAGGAACTCCACCCCCAGCATTTTATGAATTCAAACTAAAATGGAGTAAGGTTTTTTCCCCAGATACCCACAAGTCTCAGCCAGGAACTGCACCCCCAGCATTTTATGAATTCAAACTACAATGGAGTTAAGTTTTTCGCCCAGATACTTACAAGTCTCAGCCAGGAACTCCACCCCCAGCATTTTATGAATTCAAACTAAAATGGAGTAAGGTTTTTTCCCCAGATACTCACAAGTCTCAGCCAGGAACTGCACCCCCAGCATTTTATGAATTCAAACTACAATGGAGTAAGGTTTTTTCCCCAGATACTCACAAGTCTCAGCCAGGAACCCCAACCCCAGCTTCTGTGAATTCAAACTACAATGGAGTAAGTTTTTTTCCCCAGATACTCACATGTCTCAGCCAGGAACTCCACCCCCAGCTTTTTATGAATTGAAACTACAATGGAGTAAGGTTTTTCCCACAGATACTCACAAGTCTCAGCCAGGAACTCCACCCCCAGCTTTTTATGAATTCAACCTACAATGGAGTAAGGTTTTTCGCCCAGATACTCACAAGTCTCAGCCAGGAACTCCACCCCCAGCTTCTGTGAATTCAAACTACAATGGAGTAAGGTTTTTCGCCCAGATACTTACAAGTCTCAGCCAGGAAGTCCACTCCCAGCTTCTGTGAATTCAAACTACAATGGAGTAAGGTTTTTTCCCCAGATACTCACAGGTCTCAGCCAGGAAGTCCACCCCCAGCATTTTATGAATTCAAACTACAATGGAGTAAGGTTTTTTCCCCAGATACTCACAAGTCTAAGCCAGGAACCCCAACCCCAGCTTCTGTGAATTCAAACTACAATGGAGTAAGTTTTTTTCCCCAGATACTCACATGTCTCAGCCAGGACCTCCACCCCCAGCTTTTTATGATTTGAAACTACAATGCAGTAAGGTTCTTTCCCCAGATACTCACATGTCTCAGCCAGGAACTCCACCCCCAGCTTCTGTGAATTCAAACTACAATGGAGTAAGGTTTTCCCCCCAGATACTCACAAGTCTCAGCCAGGAACTCCACCCCCAGCTTCTGTGAATTCAAACTACAATGGAGTAAGGTTTTCCCCCCAGATACTCACAAGTCTCAGCCAGGAACTCCACCCCCAGCTTCTGTGAATTCAAACTACAATGGAGTAAGGTTTTTCGCCCAGATACTTACAAGTCTCACCCAGGAACTCCACCCCCAGCTTCTGTGAATTCAAACTACAATGGAGTTAAGTTTTTCGCCCAGATACTTACAAGTCTCAGCCAGGAACTCCACCCCCAGCATTTTATGAATTCAAACTAAAATGGAGTAAGGTTTTTTCCCCAGATACTCACAAGTCTCAGCCAGGAACTGCACCCCCAGCATTTTATGAATTCAAACTACAATGGAGTTAAGTTTTTCGCCCAGATACTTACAAGTCTCAGCCAGGAACTCCACCCCCAGCATTTTATGAATTCAAACTAAAATGGAGTAAGGTTTTTTCCCCAGATACTCACAAGTCTCAGCCAGGAACTGCACCCCCAGCATTTTATGAATTCAAACTACAATGGAGTAAGGTTTTTTCCCCAGATACTCACAAGTCTCAGCCAGGAACCCCAACCCCAGCTTCTGTGAATTCAAACTACAATGGAGTAAGTTTTTTTCCCCAGATACTCACATGTCTCAGCCAGGAACTCCACCCCCAGCTTTTTATGAATTGAAACTACAATGGAGTAAGGTTTTTCCCACAGATACTCACAAGTCTCAGCCAGGAACTCCACCCCCAGCTTTTTATGAATTCAACCTACAATGGAGTAAGGTTTTTCGCCCAGATACTCACAAGTCTCAGCCAGGAACTCCACCCCCAGCTTCTGTGAATTCAAACTACAATGGAGTAAGGTTTTTCCCACAGATACTCACAAGTCTCAGCCAGGAACTCCACCCCCAGCTTTTTATGAATTGAAACTACAATGGAGTAAGTTTTTCCCCCCAGATACTCACATGTCTCAGCCAGGAACTCCACCCCCAGATTTTTATGAATTGAAACTACAATGGAGTAAGGCTTTCCCCCCAGATAGTCACAAGTCTCAACCAGGAACTCCACCCCCAGCTTTTTATGAATTGAACCTACAATGGAGTAAGGTTTTTTGCCCAGATACTCACAAGTCTCAGCCAGGAACTCCACCCCCAGCTTCTGTGAATTCAAACTACAATGGAGTAAGGTTTTTCGCCCAGATACTCACATGTCTCAGCCAGGAACTCCACCCCCAGCTTTTTATGAATTCAACCTACAATGGAGTAAGGTTTTTCGCCCAGATACTCACAAGTCTCAGCCAGGAACTCCACCCCCAGCTTCTGTGAATTCAAACTACAATGGAGTAAGGTTTTTCGCCCAGATACTTACAAGTCTCAGCCAGGAAGTCCACTCCCAGCTTCTGTGAATTCAAACTACAATGGAGTAAGGTTCTTTCCCCAGATACTCACATGTCTCAGCCAGGAACTCCACCCCCAGCTTCTGTGAATTCAAACTACAATGGAGTAAGGTTTTCCCCCCAGATACTCACAAGTCTCAGCCAGGAACTCCACCCCCAGATTTTTATGAATTGAAACTACAATGGAGTAAGGCTTTCCCCCCAGATACTCACAAGTCTCAACCAGGAACTCCACCCACAGCTTTTAATGAATTGAAACTACAATGGAGTAAGGTTTTTCCCCCAGATACTCACAAGTCTCAGCCAGGAACTCCACCCCCAGCTTTTTATGAATTCAAACTACAATGAAGTAAGGTTTTCCCCCGAGATACTCACATGTCTCAGCCAGGAACTCCACCCCAGCTTTTTATGAATTCAAACTACAATGGAGTAAGTTTTTCCCCCAGATACTCACATGTCTCAGCCAGGAACTCCACCCCCAGCTTCTGTGAATTCAAACTACAATGGAGTAAGGTTTTCCCCCCAGATACTCACATGTCTCAGCCAGGAACTCCACCCCCAGCTTTTTATGAATTGAAACTACAATGGAGTAAGGTTTTTCGCCCAGATATTCACAAGTCTCAGCCAGGAACTCCACCCCCAGCTTTTTATGAATTGAACCTACAATGGAGGACGGTTTTTCGCCCAGATACTCACAAGTCTCAGACAGGAACTCCAACCCCAGCTTCTGTGAATTCAAACTACAATGGAGTAAGGTTTTTCGCCCAGATACTTTCAAGTCTCAGCCAGGAAGTCCACTCCCAGCTTCTGTGAATTCAAACTACAATGGAGTAAGGTTCTTTCCCCAGATACTCACATGTCTCAGCCAGGAACTCCACCCCCAGCTTCTGTGAATTCAAACTACAATGGAGTAAGGTTTTCCCCCCAGATACTCACAAGTCTCAGCCAGGAACTCCACCCCCAGCTTCTGTGAATTCAAATTACAATGGAGTAAGGTTTTTTCCCCAGATACTCACAAGTCTCAGCCAGGAAGTCCACCCCCAGCTTCTGTGAATTCAAACTACAATGTAGTAAGGTTTTTCCCCCAGATACTCACAAGTCTCAGCCAGGAACTCCACCCCCAGCTTTTTATGAATTGAAACTACAATGGAGTAAGGTTTTGCCCCCAGATACTCACAAGTCTCAGCCAGGAACTCCACCCCCAGCTTTTTATGAATTGAAACTACAATGGAGTAAGGTTTTTCGCCCAGATACTCACAAGTCTCAGCCAGGAACTCCACCCCCAGCTTCTGTGAATTCAAACTACAATGGAGTAAGGTTTTTCGCCCAGATACTCACATGTGTCAGCCAGGAACTCCACCCACAGCTTTTTATGAATTGAAACTACAATGGAGTAAGGTTTTTCCCCCAGATACTCACAAGTCTCAGCCAGGAACTCCACCCCCAGCTTTTTATGAATTCAAACTACAATGAAGTAAGGTTTTCCCCCGAGATACTCACATGTCTCAGCCAGGAACTCCACCCCCAGCTTTTTATGAATTGAAACTACAATGGAGTAAGGTTTTTCCCCCAGATACTCACAAGTCTCAGTCAGGAACTCCACCCCCAGCTTTTTATGAATTGAACCTATAATTGAGTAAGGTTTTTCGCCCAGATACTCACAAGTCTCAGCCAGGAAC
The DNA here is from genome assembly GCA_023053685.1 of Diadophis punctatus similis. Taxonomy (NCBI): domain Eukaryota; kingdom Metazoa; phylum Chordata; class Lepidosauria; order Squamata; family Dipsadidae; genus Diadophis; species Diadophis punctatus. The sequence goes on from JALIGW010000045.1 coordinate 4,599,531, forward strand.
TCCACCCCCAGCTTCTGTGAATTCAACCTACAATGGAGTAAGGTTTTTCGCCCAGATACTCACATGTGTAAGCCAGGAACTCCACCCACAGCTTTTTATGAATTGAAACTACAATGGAGTAAGGTTTTTCCCCCAGATACTCACAAGTCTCAGCCAGGAACTCCACCCCCAGCTTTTTATGAATTCAAACTACAATGAAGTAAGGTTTTCCCCCGAGATACTCACATGTCTCAGCCAGGAACTCCACCCCCAGCTTTTTATGAATTCAAACTACAATGGAGTAAGTTTTTCCCCCAGATACTCACATGTCTCAGCCAGGAACTCTACCCCCAGCTTTTTATGAATTGAAACTACAATGGAGTAAGGTTTTTCGCGCAGATACTCACAAGTCTCAGCCAGGAACTCCACCCCCAGCTTCTGTGAATTCAAACTACAATGGAGTAAGGTTCTTTCCCCAGATACTCACATGTCTCAGCAAGGAACTCCACCCCCAGCTTCTGTGAATTCAAACTACAATGGAGTAAGGTTTTCCCCCCAGATACTCACATGTCTCAGCCAGGAACTCCACCCCCAGCTTTTTATGAATTGAAACTACAATGGAGTAAGGTTTTTCCCCCAGATACTCACAAGTCTCAGCCAGGAACTCCACCCCCAGCTTTTTATGATTTGAACCTACAATGGAGGACGGTTTTTCGCCCAGATACTCACAAGTCTCAGCCAGGAACTCCACCCCCAGCTTCTGTGAATTCAAACTACAATGGAGTAAGGTTTTTCGCCCAGATACTTACAAGTCTCAGCCAGGAAGTCCACTCCCAGCTTCTGTGAATTCAAACTACAATGGAGTAAGGTTCTTTCCCCAGATACTCACATGTCTCAGCCAGGAACTCCACCCCCAGCTTCTGTGAATTCAAATTACAATGGAGTAAGGTTTTCCCCCCAGATACTCACAAGTCTCAGCCAGGAACTCCACCCCCAGCTTCTGTGAATTCAAACTACAATGGAGTAAGTTTTTTTCCCCAGATACTCACAAGTCTCAGCCAGGAACTCCACCCCCAGCTTTTTATGAATTGAACCTACAATGGAGTAAGGTTTTTCGCCCAGATACTCACAAGTCTCAGCCAGGAACTCCACCCCCAGCTTCTGTGAATTCAAACTACAATGGAGTAAGGTTTTTCGCCCAGATACTTACAAGTCTCAGCCAGGAAGTCCACTCCCAGCTTCTGTGAATTCAAACTACAATGGAGTAAGGTTCTTTCCCCAGATACTCACATGTCTCAGCCAGGAACTCCACCCCCAGCTTCTGTGAATTCAAACTACAATGGAGTAAGGTTTTTCCCCCCGATACTCACATGTCTCAGCCAGGAACACCACCCCCAGCTTTTTGTGAATTCAAACTACAATGAAGTAAGGTTTTCCCCCGAGATACTCACAAGTCTCAGCCAGGAACCCCAACCCCAGCTTCTGTGAATTCAAACTACAATGGAGTAAGTTTTTTTCCCCAGATACTCACATGTCTCAGCCAGGAACTCCACCCCCAGCTTTTTATGAATTGAAACTACAATGGAGTAAGGTTTTTCGCCCAGATACTCACAAGTCTCAGTCAGGAACTCCAACCCCAGCTTCTGTGAATTCAAACTACAATGGAGTAAGTTTTTTCCCCCAGATACTCTCGTGTCTCAGCCAGGAACTCCACCCCCAGCTTTTTATGAATTGAAACTACAATGGAGTAATGTTTTCCCCCCAGATACTCACAGGTCTCAGCCAGGAACTCTACCCCCAGCTTTTTATGAATTCAACCTACAATGGAGTAAGGTTTTTCGCCCAGATACTCACAGGTCTGAGCCAGGAACTCCACCCCCAGCTTCTGTGAATTCAAACTACAATGGAGAAAGGTTTCCCCCCAGATAATCACAAGTCTCAGCCAGGAACTCCACCCCCAGCTTCTGTGAATTCAAACTACAATGGAGTAAGGTTTTCCCCCCAGGTACTCACATGTCTCAGCCAGGAACTCCTCCCCCAGATTTTTATGAATTGAAACTGCAATGGAGTAAGGTTTTTCGCCCAGATACTCACAAGTCTCAGCCAGGAACTCCACCCCCAGCTTCTGTGAATTCAAACTACAATGGAGAAAGGTTTTTTCCCCAGATACTCACAAGTCTCAGCCAGGAACTCCACCCCCAGCTTCTGTGAATTCAAACTACAATGGAGTAAGGTTTTCCCCCGTGATACTCACAAGTCTCAGCCAGGAACTCCACCCCCAGCTTCTGTGAATTCAAACTACAATGGAGTAAGGTTTTCCCCCGTGATACTCACAAGTCTCAGCCAGGAACTCAACCCCCAGCTTCTGTGAATTCAAACTACAATGGAGTAAGGTTTTTTCCCCAGATACTCACAGGTCTCAGCCATGAACTCCACCCCCAGCTTTTTATGAATTCAGACTACAATGGAGTAAGGTTTTTTCCCAAGATACTCACAAGTCTCAGCCAGGAACTCCAACCCCAGCTTCTCTGAATTCAAACTACAATGGAGTAAGTTTTTTTCCCCAGATACTCACAAGTCTCAGCCAGGAACCCCAACCTCAGCTTCTGTGAATTCAAACTACAATGGAGTAAGTTTTTTTCCCCAGATACTCACAAGTCTCACCCAGGAACTCCACCCCCAGCATTTTATGAATTCAAACTACAATGGAGTAAGTTTTTCCCCCAGATACTCACATGTCTCAGCCAGGAACTCCAACCCCAGCTTTTTATGAATTCAAACTACAATGGAGTAAGGTTTTTCCCCCAGATACTCACAAGTCTCAGCCAGGAACTCCACCCCCAGCTTCTGTGAATTCAAACTACAATGGAGTAAGGTTTTTCGCCCAGATACTTACAAGTCTCACCCAGGAACTCCACCCCCGCTTCTGTGAATTCAAACTACAATGGAGTAAGGTTTTTCGCCCAGATACTTACAAGTCTCAGCCAGGAACTCCACCCCCAGCATTTTATGAATTCAAACTACAATGGAGTAAGGTTTTTTCCCCAGATACTCACAAGTCTCAGCCAGGAAGTCCACCCCCAGCATTTTATGAATTCAAACTACAATGGAGTAAGGTTTTTTCCCCAGATACTCACAAGTCTAAGCCAGGAACCCCAACCCCAGCTTCTGTGAATTCAAACTACAATGGAGTAAGTTTTTTTCCCCAGATACTCACATGTCTCAGCCAGGACCTCCACCCCCAGCTTTTTATGATTTGAAACTACAATGCAGTAAGGTTCTTTCCCCAGATACTCACATGTCTCAGCCAGGAACTCCACCGCCAGCTTCTGTGAATTCAAACTACAATGGAGTAAGGTTTTCCCCCCAGATACTCACAAATCTCAGCCAGGAACTCCACCCCCAGCTTCTGTGAATTCAAACTACAATGGAGTAAGGTTTTCCCCCCAGATACTCACAAGTCTCAGCCAGGAACTCCACCCCCAGCTTCTGTGAATTCAAACTACAATGGAGTAAGGTTTTTCGCCCAGATACTTACAAGTCTCACCCAGGAACTCCACCCCCAGCTTCTGTGAATTCAAACTACAATGGAGTTAAGTTTTTCGCCCAGATACTTACAAGTCTCAGCCAGGAACTCCACCCCCAGCATTTTATGAATTCAAACTAAAATGGAGTAAGGTTTTTTCCCCAGATACCCACAAGTCTCAGCCAGGAACTGCACCCCCAGCATTTTATGAATTCAAACTACAATGGAGTTAAGTTTTTCACCCAGATACTTACAAGTCTCAGCCAGGAACTCCACCCCCAGCATTTTATGAATTCAAACTAAAATGGAGTAAGGTTTTTTCCCCAGATACTCACAAGTCTCAGCCAGGAACTGCACCCCCAGCATTTTATGAATTCAAACTACAATGGAGTAAGGTTTTTTCCCCAGATACTCACAAGTCTCAGCCAGGAACCCCAACCCCAGCTTCTGTGAATTCAAACTACAATGGAGTAAGTTTTTTTCCCCAGATACTCACATGTCTCAGCCAGGAACTCCACCCCCAGCTTTTTATGAATTGAAACTACAATGGAGTAAGGTTTTTCCCACAGATACTCACAAGTCTCAGCCAGGAACTCCACCCCCAGCTTTTTATGAATTCAACCTACAATGGAGTAAGGTTTTTCGCCCAGATACTCACAAGTCTCAGCCAGGAACTCCACCCCCAGCATTTTATGAATCCAAACTACAATGGAGTAAGGTTTTTTCCCCAGATACTCACAAGTCTCAGCCAGGAAGTCCACCCCCAGCATTTTATGAATTCAAACTACAATGGAGTAAGGTTTTTTCCCCAGATACTCACAAGTCTAAGCCAGGAACCCCAACCCCAGCTTCTGTGAATTCAAACTACAATGGAGTAAGTTTTTTTCCCCAGATACTCACATGTCTCAGCCAGGACCTCCACCCCCAGCTTTTTATGATTTGAAACTACAATGCAGTAAGGTTCTTTCCCCAGATACTCACATGTCTCAGCCAGGCACTCCACCGCCAGCTTCTGTGAATTCAAACTACAATGGAGTAAGGTTTTCCCCCCAGATACTCACAAATCTCAGCCAGGAACTCCACCCCCAGCTTCTGTGAATTCAAACTACAATGGAGTAAGGTTTTCCCCCCCGATACTCACAAGTCTCAGCCAGGAACTCCACCCCCAGCTTCTGTGAATTCAAACTACAATGGAGTAAGGTTTTTCGCCCAGATACTTACAAGTCTCACCCAGGAACTCCACCCCCAGCTTCTGTGAATTCAAACTACAATGGAGTAAGGTTTTTCGCCCAGATACTTACAAGTCTCACCCAGGAACTCCACCCCCAGCTTCTGTGAATTCAAACTACAATGGAGTTAAGTTTTTCGCCCAGATACTTACAAGTCTCAGCCAGGAACTCCACCCCCAGCATTTTATGAATTCAAACTAAAATGGAGTAAGGTTTTTTCCCCAGATACCCACAAGTCTCAGCCAGGAACTGCACCCCCAGCATTTTATGAATTCAAACTACAATGGAGTTAAGTTTTTCGCCCAGATACTTACAAGTCTCAGCCAGGAACTCCACCCCCAGCATTTTATGAATTCAAACTAAAATGGAGTAAGGTTTTTTCCCCAGATACTCACAAGTCTCAGCCAGGAACTGCACCCCCAGCATTTTATGAATTCAAACTACAATGGAGTAAGGTTTTCCCCCCAGATACTCACAAGTCTCAGCCAGGAACTCCACCCCCAGCATTTTATGAATTCAAACTACAATGGAGTTAAGTTTTTCGCCCAGATACTCACAAGTCTCAACCAGGAACTCCACCCACAGCTTTTAATGAATTGAAACTACAATGGAGTAAGGTTTTTCCCCCAGATACTCACAAGTCTCAGCCAGGAACTCCACCCCCAGCTTTTTATGAATTCAAACTACAATGAAGTAAGGTTTTTCCCCCAGATACTCACAAGTCTCAGCCAGGAACTCCACCCCCAGCTTTTTATGATTTGAACCTACAATGGAGGACGGTTTTTCGCCCAGATACTCACAAGTCTCAGCCAGGAACTCCACCCCCAGCTTCTGTGAATTCAAACTACAATGGAGTAAGGTTTTTCGCCCAGATACTTACAAGTCTCAGCCAGGAAGTCCACTCCCAGCTTCTGTGAATTCAAACTACAATGGAGTAAGGTTCTTTCCCCAGATACTCACATGTCTCAGCCAGGAACTCCACCCCCAGCTTCTGTGAATTCAAACTACAATGGAGTAAGGTTTTCCCCCCAGATACTCACAAGTCTCAGCCAGGAACTCCACCCCCAGCTTCTGTGAATTCAAACTACAATGGAGTAAGTTTTTTTCCCCAGATACTCACAAGTCTCAGCCAGGAACTCCACCCCCAGCTTTTTATGAATTGAACCTACAATGGAGTAAGGTTTTTCGCCCAGATACTCACATGTCTCAGCCAGGAACTCCACCCCCAGCTTTTTATGAATTCAACCTACAATGGAGTAAGGTTTTTCGCCCAGATACTCACAAGTCTCAGCCAGGAACTCCACCCCCAGCTTCTGTGAATTCAAACTACAATGGAGTAAGGTTTTTCGCCCAGATACTTACAAGTCTCAGCCAGGAAGTCCACTCCCAGCTTCTGTGAATTCAAACTACAATGGAGTAAGGTTCTTTCCCCAGATACTCACATGTCTCAGCCAGGAACTCCACCCCCAGCTTCTGTGAATTCAAACTACAATGGAGTAAGGTTTTCCCCCCAGATACTCACAAGTCTCAGCCAGGAACTCCACCCCCAGATTTTTATGAATTGAAACTACAATGGAGTAAGGCTTTCCCCCCAGATACTCACAAGTCTCAACCAGGAACTCCACCCACAGCTTTTAATGAATTGAAACTACAATGGAGTAAGGTTTTTCCCCCAGATACTCACAAGTCTCAGCCAGGAACTCCACCCCCAGCTTTTTATGAATTCAAACTACAATGGAGTAAGGTTTTTCCCCCAGATACTCACAAGTCTCAGCCAGGAACTCCACCCCCAGCTTTTTATGATTTGAACCTACAATGGAGGACGGTTTTTCGCCCAGATACTCACAAGTCTCAGCCAGGAACTCCACCCCCAGCTTCTGTGAATTCAAACTACAATGGAGTAAGGTTTTTCGCCCAGATACTTACAAGTCTCAGCCAGGAAGTCCACTCCCAGCTTCTGTGAATTCAAACTACAATGGAGTAAGGTTCTTTCCCCAGATACTCACATGTCTCAGCCAGGAACTCCACCCCCAGCTTCTGTGAATTCAAACTACAATGGAGTAAGGTTTTCCCCCCAGATACTCACAAGTCTCAGCCAGGAACTCCACCCCCAGCTTCTGTGAATTCAAACTACAATGGAGTAAGTTTTTTTCCCCAGATACTCACAAGTCTCAGCCAGGAACTCCACCCCCAGCTTTTTATGAATTGAACCTACAATGGAGTAAGGTTTTTCGCCCAGATACTCACAAGTCTCAGCCAGGAACTCCACCCCCAGCTTCTGTGAATTCAAACTACAATGGAGTAAGGTTTTTCGCCCAGATACTTACAAGTCTCAGCCAGGAAGTCCACTCCCAGCTTCTGTGAATTCAAACTACAATGGAGTAAGGTTCTTTCCCCAGATACTCACATGTCTCAGCCAGGAACTCCACCCCCAGCTTCTGTGAATTCAAACTACAATGGAGTAAGGTTTTCCCCCCCGATACTCACATGTCTCAGCCAGGAACACCACCCCCAGCTTTTTGTGAATTCAAACTACAATGAAGTAAGGTTTTCCCCCGAGATACTCACAAGTCTCAGCCAGGAACCCCAACCCCAGCTTCTGTGAATTCAAACTACAATGGAGTAAGTTTTTTTCCCCAGATACTCACATGTCTCAGCCAGGAACTCCACCCCCAGATTTTTATGAATTGAAACTACAATGGAGTAAGGTTTTTCGCCCAGATACTCACAAGTCTCAGCCAGGAACTCCACCCCCAGCATTTTATGAATTCAAACTACAATGGAGTAAGGTTTTTTCCCCAGATACTCACAAGTCTCAGCCAGGAAGTCCACCCCCAGCATTTTATGAATTCAAACTACAATGGAGTAAGGTTTTTTCCCCAGATACTCACAAGTCTCAGCCAGGAAGTCCACCCCCAGCATTTTATGAATTCAAACTACAATGGAGTAAGGTTTTTTCCCCAGATACTCACAAGTCTAAGCCAGGAACCCCAACCCCAGCTTCTGTGAATTCAAACTACAATGGAGTAAGTTTTTTTCCCCAGATACTCACATGTCTCAGCCAGGACCTCCACCCCCAGCTTTTTATGATTTGAAACTACAATGCAGTAAGGTTCTTTCCCCAGATACTCACATGTCTCAGCCAGGAACTCCACCGCCAGCTTCTGTGAATTCAAACTACAATGGAGTAAGGTTTTCCCCCCAGATACTCACAAATCTCAGCCAGGAACTCCACCCCCAGCTTCTGTGAATTCAAACTACAATGGAGTAAGGTTTTCCCCCCCGATACTCACAAGTCTCAGCCAGGAACTCCACCCCCAGCTTCTGTGAATTCAAACTACAATGGAGTAAGGTTTTTCGCCCAGATACTTACAAGTCTCACCCAGGAACTCCACCCCCAGCTTCTGTGAATTCAAACTACAATGGAGTTAAGTTTTTCGCCCAGATACTTACAAGTCTCAGCCAGGAACTCCACCCCCAGCATTTTATGAATTCAAACTAAAATGGAGTAAGGTTTTTTCCCCAGATACCCACAAGTCTCAGCCAGGAACTGCACCCCCAGCATTTTATGAATTCAAACTACAATGGAGTTAAGTTTTTCGCCCAGATACTTACAAGTCTCAGCCAGGAACTCCACCCCCAGCATTTTATGAATTCAAACTAAAATGGAGTAAGGTTTTTTCCCCAGATACTCACAAGTCTCAGCCAGGAACTGCACCCCCAGCATTTTATGAATTCAAACTACAATGGAGTAAGGTTTTTTCCCCAGATACTCACAAGTCTCAGCCAGGAACCCCAACCCCAGCTTCTGTGAATTCAAACTACAATGGAGTAAGTTTTTTTCCCCAGATACTCACATGTCTCAGCCAGGAACTCCACCCCCAGCTTTTTATGAATTGAAACTACAATGGAGTAAGGTTTTTCCCACAGATACTCACAAGTCTCAGCCAGGAACTCCACCCCCAGCTTTTTATGAATTCAACCTACAATGGAGTAAGGTTTTTCGCCCAGATACTCACAAGTCTCAGCCAGGAACTCCACCCCCAGCTTCTGTGAATTCAAACTACAATGGAGTAAGGTTTTTCGCCCAGATACTTACAAGTCTCAGCCAGGAAGTCCACTCCCAGCTTCTGTGAATTCAAACTACAATGGAGTAAGGTTTTTTCCCCAGATACTCACAAGTCTCAGCCAGGAAGTCCACCCCCAGCATTTTATGAATTCAAACTACAATGGAGTAAGGTTTTTTCCCCAGATACTCACAAGTCTAAGCCAGGAACCCCAACCCCAGCTTCTGTGAATTCAAACTACAATGGAGTAAGTTTTTTTCCCCAGATACTCACATGTCTCAGCCAGGACCTCCACCCCCAGCTTTTTATGATTTGAAACTACAATGCAGTAAGGTTCTTTCCCCAGATACTCACATGTCTCAGCCAGGAACTCCACCCCCAGCTTCTGTGAATTCAAACTACAATGGAGTAAGGTTTTCCCCCCAGATACTCACAAGTCTCAGCCAGGAACTCCACCCCCAGCTTCTGTGAATTCAAACTACAATGGAGTAAGGTTTTCCCCCCAGATACTCACAAGTCTCAGCCAGGAACTCCACCCCCAGCTTCTGTGAATTCAAACTACAATGGAGTAAGGTTTTTCGCCCAGATACTTACAAGTCTCACCCAGGAACTCCACCCCCAGCTTCTGTGAATTCAAACTACAATGGAGTTAAGTTTTTCGCCCAGATACTTACAAGTCTCAGCCAGGAACTCCACCCCCAGCATTTTATGAATTCAAACTAAAATGGAGTAAGGTTTTTTCCCCAGATACTCACAAGTCTCAGCCAGGAACTGCACCCCCAGCATTTTATGAATTCAAACTACAATGGAGTTAAGTTTTTCGCCCAGATACTTACAAGTCTCAGCCAGGAACTCCACCCCCAGCATTTTATGAATTCAAACTAAAATGGAGTAAGGTTTTTTCCCCAGATACTCACAAGTCTCAGCCAGGAACTGCACCCCCAGCATTTTATGAATTCAAACTACAATGGAGTAAGGTTTTTTCCCCAGATACTCACAAGTCTCAGCCAGGAACCCCAACCCCAGCTTCTGTGAATTCAAACTACAATGGAGTAAGTTTTTTTCCCCAGATACTCACATGTCTCAGCCAGGAACTCCACCCCCAGCTTTTTATGAATTGAAACTACAATGGAGTAAGGTTTTTCCCACAGATACTCACAAGTCTCAGCCAGGAACTCCACCCCCAGCTTTTTATGAATTCAACCTACAATGGAGTAAGGTTTTTCGCCCAGATACTCACAAGTCTCAGCCAGGAACTCCACCCCCAGCTTCTGTGAATTCAAACTACAATGGAGTAAGGTTTTTCCCACAGATACTCACAAGTCTCAGCCAGGAACTCCACCCCCAGCTTTTTATGAATTGAAACTACAATGGAGTAAGTTTTTCCCCCCAGATACTCACATGTCTCAGCCAGGAACTCCACCCCCAGATTTTTATGAATTGAAACTACAATGGAGTAAGGCTTTCCCCCCAGATAGTCACAAGTCTCAACCAGGAACTCCACCCCCAGCTTTTTATGAATTGAACCTACAATGGAGTAAGGTTTTTTGCCCAGATACTCACAAGTCTCAGCCAGGAACTCCACCCCCAGCTTCTGTGAATTCAAACTACAATGGAGTAAGGTTTTTCGCCCAGATACTCACATGTCTCAGCCAGGAACTCCACCCCCAGCTTTTTATGAATTCAACCTACAATGGAGTAAGGTTTTTCGCCCAGATACTCACAAGTCTCAGCCAGGAACTCCACCCCCAGCTTCTGTGAATTCAAACTACAATGGAGTAAGGTTTTTCGCCCAGATACTTACAAGTCTCAGCCAGGAAGTCCACTCCCAGCTTCTGTGAATTCAAACTACAATGGAGTAAGGTTCTTTCCCCAGATACTCACATGTCTCAGCCAGGAACTCCACCCCCAGCTTCTGTGAATTCAAACTACAATGGAGTAAGGTTTTCCCCCCAGATACTCACAAGTCTCAGCCAGGAACTCCACCCCCAGATTTTTATGAATTGAAACTACAATGGAGTAAGGCTTTCCCCCCAGATACTCACAAGTCTCAACCAGGAACTCCACCCACAGCTTTTAATGAATTGAAACTACAATGGAGTAAGGTTTTTCCCCCAGATACTCACAAGTCTCAGCCAGGAACTCCACCCCCAGCTTTTTATGAATTCAAACTACAATGAAGTAAGGTTTTTCCCCCAGATACTCACAAGTCTCAGCCAGGAACTCCACCCCCAGCTTTTTATGATTTGAACCTACAATGGAGGACGGTTTTTCGCCCAGATACTCACAAGTCTCAGCCAGGAACTCCACCCCCAGCTTCTGTGAATTCAAACTACAATGGAGTAAGGTTTTTCGCCCAGATACTTACAAGTCTCAGCCAGGAAGTCCACTCCCAGCTTCTGTGAATTCAAACTACAATGGAGTAAGGTTCTTTCCCCAGATACTCACATGTCTCAGCCAGGAACTCCACCCCCAGCTTCTGTGAATTCAAACTACAATGGAGTAAGGTTTTCCCCCCAGATACTCACAAGTCTCAGCCAGGAACTCCACCCCCAGCTTCTGTGAATTCAAACTACAATGGAGTAAGTTTTTTTCCCCAGATACTCACAAGTCTCAGCCAGGAACTCCACCCCCAGCTTTTTATGAATTGAACCTACAATGGAGTAAGGTTTTTCGCCCAGATACTCACATGTCTCAGCCAGGAACTCCACCCCCAGCTTTTTATGAATTCAACCTACAATGGAGTAAGGTTTTTCGCCCAGATACTCACAAGTCTCAGCCAGGAACTCCACCCCCAGCTTCTGTGAATTCAAACTACAATGGAGTAAGGTTTTTCGCCCAGATACTTACAAGTCTCAGCCAGGAAGTCCACTCCCAGCTTCTGTGAATTCAAACTACAATGGAGTAAGGTTCTTTCCCCAGATACTCACATGTCTCAGCCAGGAACTCCACCCCCAGCTTCTGTGAATTCAAACTACAATGGAGTAAGGTTTTCCCCCCAGATACTCACAAGTCTCAGCCAGGAACTCCACCCCCAGATTTTTATGAATTGAAACTACAATGGAGTAAGGCTTTCCCCCCAGATACTCACAAGTCTCAACCAGGAACTCCACCCACAGCTTTTAATGAATTGAAACTACAATGGAGTAAGGTTTTTCCCCCAGATACTCACAAGTCTCAGCCAGGAACTCCACCCCCAGCTTTTTATGAATTCAAACTACAATGGAGTAAGGTTTTTCCCCCAGATACTCACAAGTCTCAGCCAGGAACTCCACCCCCAGCTTTTTATGATTTGAACCTACAATGGAGGACGGTTTTTCGCCCAGATACTCACAAGTCTCAGCCAGGAACTCCACCCCCAGCTTCTGTGAATTCAAACTACAATGGAGTAAGGTTTTTCGCCCAGATACTTACAAGTCTCAGCCAGGAAGTCCACTCCCAGCTTCTGTGAATTCAAACTACAATGGAGTAAGGTTCTTTCCCCAGATACTCACATGTCTCAGCCAGGAACTCCACCCCCAGCTTCTGTGAATTCAAACTACAATGGAGTAAGGTTTTCCCCCCAGATACTCACAAGTCTCAGCCAGGAACTCCACCCCCAGCTTCTGTGAATTCAAACTACAATGGAGTAAGTTTTTTTCCCCAGATACTCACAAGTCTCAGCCAGGAACTCCACCCCCAGCTTTTTATGAATTGAACCTACAATGGAGTAAGGTTTTTCGCCCAGATACTCACAAGTCTCAGCCAGGAACTCCACCCCCAGCTTCTGTGAATTCAAACTACAATGGAGTAAGGTTTTTCGCCCAGATACTTACAAGTCTCAGCCAGGAAGTCCACTCCCAGCTTCTGTGAATTCAAACTACAATGGAGTAAGGTTCTTTCCCCAGATACTCACATGTCTCAGCCAGGAACTCCACCCCCAGCTTCTGTGAATTCAAACTACAATGGAGTAAGGTTTTCCCCCCCGATACTCACATGTCTCAGCCAGGAACACCACCCCCAGCTTTTTGTGAATTCAAACTACAATGAAGTAAGGTTTTCCCCCGAGATACTCACAAGTCTCAGCCAGGAACCCCAACCCCAGCTTCTGTGAATTCAAACTACAATGGAGTAAGTTTTTTTCCCCAGATACTCACATGTCTCAGCCAGGAACTCCACCCCCAGATTTTTATGAATTGAAACTACAATGGAGTAAGGTTTTTCGCCCAGATACTCACAAGTCTCAGCCAGGAACTCCACCCCCAGCATTTTATGAATTCAAACTACAATGGAGTAAGGTTTTTTCCCCAGATACTCACAAGTCTCAGCCAGGAAGTCCACCCCCAGCATTTTATGAATTCAAACTACAATGGAGTAAGGTTTTTTCCCCAGATACTCACAAGTCTCAGCCAGGAAGTCCACCCCCAGCATTTTATGAATTCAAACTACAATGGAGTAAGGTTTTTTCCCCAGATACTCACAAGTCTAAGCCAGGAACCCCAACCCCAGCTTCTGTGAATTCAAACTACAATGGAGTAAGTTTTTTTCCCCAGATACTCACATGTCTCAGCCAGGACCTCCACCCCCAGCTTTTTATGATTTGAAACTACAATGCAGTAAGGTTCTTTCCCCAGATACTCACATGTCTCAGCCAGGAACTCCACCGCCAGCTTCTGTGAATTCAAACTACAATGGAGTAAGGTTTTCCCCCCAGATACTCACAAATCTCAGCCAGGAACTCCACCCCCAGCTTCTGTGAATTCAAACTACAATGGAGTAAGGTTTTCCCCCCCGATACTCACAAGTCTCAGCCAGGAACTCCACCCCCAGCTTCTGTGAATTCAAACTACAATGGAGTAAGGTTTTTCGCCCAGATACTTACAAGTCTCACCCAGGAACTCCACCCCCAGCTTCTGTGAATTCAAACTACAATGGAGTTAAGTTTTTCGCCCAGATACTTACAAGTCTCAGCCAGGAACTCCACCCCCAGCATTTTATGAATTCAAACTAAAATGGAGTAAGGTTTTTTCCCCAGATACCCACAAGTCTCAGCCAGGAACTGCACCCCCAGCATTTTATGAATTCAAACTACAATGGAGTTAAGTTTTTCGCCCAGATACTTACAAGTCTCAGCCAGGAACTCCACCCCCAGCATTTTATGAATTCAAACTAAAATGGAGTAAGGTTTTTTCCCCAGATACTCACAAGTCTCAGCCAGGAACTGCACCCCCAGCATTTTATGAATTCAAACTACAATGGAGTAAGGTTTTTTCCCCAGATACTCACAAGTCTCAGCCAGGAACCCCAACCCCAGCTTCTGTGAATTCAAACTACAATGGAGTAAGTTTTTTTCCCCAGATACTCACATGTCTCAGCCAGGAACTCCACCCCCAGCTTTTTATGAATTGAAACTACAATGGAGTAAGGTTTTTCCCACAGATACTCACAAGTCTCAGCCAGGAACTCCACCCCCAGCTTTTTATGAATTCAACCTACAATGGAGTAAGGTTTTTCGCCCAGATACTCACAAGTCTCAGCCAGGAACTCCACCCCCAGCTTCTGTGAATTCAAACTACAATGGAGTAAGGTTTTTCGCCCAGATACTTACAAGTCTCAGCCAGGAAGTCCACTCCCAGCTTCTGTGAATTCAAACTACAATGGAGTAAGGTTTTTTCCCCAGATACTCACAAGTCTCAGCCAGGAAGTCCACCCCCAGCATTTTATGAATTCAAACTACAATGGAGTAAGGTTTTTTCCCCAGATACTCACAAGTCTAAGCCAGGAACCCCAACCCCAGCTTCTGTGAATTCAAACTACAATGGAGTAAGTTTTTTTCCCCAGATACTCACATGTCTCAGCCAGGACCTCCACCCCCAGCTTTTTATGATTTGAAACTACAATGCAGTAAGGTTCTTTCCCCAGATACTCACATGTCTCAGCCAGGAACTCCACCCCCAGCTTCTGTGAATTCAAACTACAATGGAGTAAGGTTTTCCCCCCAGATACTCACAAGTCTCAGCCAGGAACTCCACCCCCAGCTTCTGTGAATTCAAACTACAATGGAGTAAGGTTTTCCCCCCAGATACTCACAAGTCTCAGCCAGGAACTCCACCCCCAGCTTCTGTGAATTCAAACTACAATGGAGTAAGGTTTTTCGCCCAGATACTTACAAGTCTCACCCAGGAACTCCACCCCCAGCTTCTGTGAATTCAAACTACAATGGAGTTAAGTTTTTCGCCCAGATACTTACAAGTCTCAGCCAGGAACTCCACCCCCAGCATTTTATGAATTCAAACTAAAATGGAGTAAGGTTTTTTCCCCAGATACTCACAAGTCTCAGCCAGGAACTGCACCCCCAGCATTTTATGAATTCAAACTACAATGGAGTTAAGTTTTTCGCCCAGATACTTACAAGTCTCAGCCAGGAACTCCACCCCCAGCATTTTATGAATTCAAACTAAAATGGAGTAAGGTTTTTTCCCCAGATACTCACAAGTCTCAGCCAGGAACTGCACCCCCAGCATTTTATGAATTCAAACTACAATGGAGTAAGGTTTTTTCCCCAGATACTCACAAGTCTCAGCCAGGAACCCCAACCCCAGCTTCTGTGAATTCAAACTACAATGGAGTAAGTTTTTTTCCCCAGATACTCACATGTCTCAGCCAGGAACTCCACCCCCAGCTTTTTATGAATTGAAACTACAATGGAGTAAGGTTTTTCCCACAGATACTCACAAGTCTCAGCCAGGAACTCCACCCCCAGCTTTTTATGAATTCAACCTACAATGGAGTAAGGTTTTTCGCCCAGATACTCACAAGTCTCAGCCAGGAACTCCACCCCCAGCTTCTGTGAATTCAAACTACAATGGAGTAAGGTTTTTCCCACAGATACTCACAAGTCTCAGCCAGGAACTCCACCCCCAGCTTTTTATGAATTGAAACTACAATGGAGTAAGTTTTTCCCCCCAGATACTCACATGTCTCAGCCAGGAACTCCACCCCCAGATTTTTATGAATTGAAACTACAATGGAGTAAGGCTTTCCCCCCAGATAGTCACAAGTCTCAACCAGGAACTCCACCCCCAGCTTTTTATGAATTGAACCTACAATGGAGTAAGGTTTTTTGCCCAGATACTCACAAGTCTCAGCCAGGAACTCCACCCCCAGCTTCTGTGAATTCAAACTACAATGGAGTAAGGTTTTTCGCCCAGATACTCACATGTCTCAGCCAGGAACTCCACCCCCAGCTTTTTATGAATTCAACCTACAATGGAGTAAGGTTTTTCGCCCAGATACTCACAAGTCTCAGCCAGGAACTCCACCCCCAGCTTCTGTGAATTCAAACTACAATGGAGTAAGGTTTTTCGCCCAGATACTTACAAGTCTCAGCCAGGAAGTCCACTCCCAGCTTCTGTGAATTCAAACTACAATGGAGTAAGGTTCTTTCCCCAGATACTCACATGTCTCAGCCAGGAACTCCACCCCCAGCTTCTGTGAATTCAAACTACAATGGAGTAAGGTTTTCCCCCCAGATACTCACAAGTCTCAGCCAGGAACTCCACCCCCAGATTTTTATGAATTGAAACTACAATGGAGTAAGGCTTTCCCCCCAGATACTCACAAGTCTCAACCAGGAACTCCACCCACAGCTTTTAATGAATTGAAACTACAATGGAGTAAGGTTTTTCCCCCAGATACTCACAAGTCTCAGCCAGGAACTCCACCCCCAGCTTTTTATGAATTCAAACTACAATGAAGTAAGGTTTTTCCCCCAGATACTCACAAGTCTCAGCCAGGAACTCCACCCCCAGCTTTTTATGATTTGAACCTACAATGGAGGACGGTTTTTCGCCCAGATACTCACAAGTCTCAGCCAGGAACTCCACCCCCAGCTTCTGTGAATTCAAACTACAATGGAGTAAGGTTTTTCGCCCAGATACTTACAAGTCTCAGCCAGGAAGTCCACTCCCAGCTTCTGTGAATTCAAACTACAATGGAGTAAGGTTCTTTCCCCAGATACTCACATGTCTCAGCCAGGAACTCCACCCCCAGCTTCTGTGAATTCAAACTACAATGGAGTAAGGTTTTCCCCCCAGATACTCACAAGTCTCAGCCAGGAACTCCACCCCCAGCTTCTGTGAATTCAAACTACAATGGAGTAAGTTTTTTTCCCCAGATACTCACAAGTCTCAGCCAGGAACTCCACCCCCAGCTTTTTATGAATTGAACCTACAATGGAGTAAGGTTTTTCGCCCAGATACTCACATGTCTCAGCCAGGAGCTCCACCCCCAGCTTTTTATGAATTCAACCTACAATGGAGTAAGGTTTTTCGCCCAGATACTCACAAGTCTCAGCCAGGAACTCCACCCCCAGCTTCTGTGAATTCAAACTACAATGGAGTAAGGTTTTTCGCCCAGATACTTACAAGTCTCAGCCAGGAAGTCCACTCCCAGCTTCTGTGAATTCAAACTACAATGGAGTAAGGTTCTTTCCCCAGATACTCACATGTCTCAGCCAGGAAGTCCACTCCCAGCTTCTGTGAATTCAAACTACAATGGAGTAAGGTTTTTCGCCCAGATACTTACAAGTCTCAGCCAGGAAGTCCACTCCCAGCTTCTGTGAATTCAAACTACAATGGAGTAAGGTTCTTTCCCCAGATACTCACATGTCTCAGCCAGGAACTCCACCCCCAGCTTCTGTGAATTCAAACTACAATGGAGTAAGGTTTTCCCCCCAGATACTCACAAGTCTCAGCCAGGAACTCCACCCCCAGCTTCTGTGAATTCAAACTACAATGGAGTAAGTTTTTTTCCCCAGATACTCACAAGTCTCAGCCAGGAACTCCACCCCCAGCTTTTTATGAATTGAACCTACAATGGAGTAAGGTTTTTCGCCCAGATACTCACATGTCTCAGCCAGGAGCTCCACCCCCAGCTTTTTATGAATTCAACCTACAATGGAGTAAGGTTTTTCGCCCAGATACTCACAAGTCTCAGCCAGGAACTCCACCCCCAGCTTCTGTGAATTCAAACTACAATGGAGTAAGGTTTTTCGCCCAGATACTTACAAGTCTCAGCCAGGAAGTCCACTCCCAGCTTCTGTGAATTCAAACTACAATGGAGTAAGGTTCTTTCCCCAGATACTCACATGTCTCAGCCAGGAACTCCACCCCCAGCTTCTGTGAATTCAAACTACAATGGAGTAAGGTTTTCCCCCCAGATACTCACAAGTCTCAGCCAGGAACTCCACCCCCAGATTTTTATGAATTGAAACTACAATGGAGTAAGGCTTTCCCCCCAGATACTCACAAGTCTCAACCAGGAACTCCACCCACAGCTTTTAATGAATTGAAACTACAATGGAGTAAGGTTTTTCCCCCAGATACTCACAAGTCTCAGCCAGGAACTCCACCCCCAGCTTTTTATGAATTCAAACTACAATGGAGTAAGGTTTTTCCCCCAGATACTCACAAGTCTCAGCCAGGAACTCCACCCCCAGCTTTTTATGATTTGAACCTACAATGGAGGACGGTTTTTCGCCCAGATACTCACAAGTCTCAGCCAGGAACTCCACCCCCAGCTTCTGTGAATTCAAACTACAATGGAGTAAGGTTTTTCGCCCAGATACTTACAAGTCTCAGCCAGGAAGTCCACTCCCAGCTTCTGTGAATTCAAACTACAATGGAGTAAGGTTCTTTCCCCAGATACTCACATGTCTCAGCCAGGAACTCCACCCCCAGCTTCTGTGAATTCAAACTACAATGGAGTAAGGTTTTCCCCCCAGATACTCACAAGTCTCAGCCAGGAACTCCACCCCCAGCTTCTGTGAATTCAAACTACAATGGAGTAAGTTTTTTTCCCCAGATACTCACAAGTCTCAGCCAGGAACTCCACCCCCAGCTTTTTATGAATTGAACCTACAATGGAGTAAGGTTTTTCGCCCAGATACTCACAAGTCTCAGCCAGGAACTCCACCCCCAGCTTCTGTGAATTCAAACTACAATGGAGTAAGGTTTTTCGCCCAGATACTTACAAGTCTCAGCCAGGAAGTCCACTCCCAGCTTCTGTGAATTCAAACTACAATGGAGTAAGGTTCTTTCCCCAGATACTCACATGTCTCAGCCAGGAACTCCACCCCCAGCTTCTGTGAATTCAAACTACAATGGAGTAAGGTTTTCCCCCCCGATACTCACATGTCTCAGCCAGGAACACCACCCCCAGCTTTTTGTGAATTCAAACTACAATGAAGTAAGGTTTTCCCCCGAGATACTCACAAGTCTCAGCCAGGAACCCCAACCCCAGCTTCTGTGAATTCAAACTACAATGGAGTAAGTTTTTTTCCCCAGATACTCACATGTCTCAGCCAGGAACTCCACCCCCAGATTTTTATGAATTGAAACTACAATGGAGTAAGGTTTTTCGCCCAGATACTCACAAGTCTCAGCCAGGAACTCCACCCCCAGCATTTTATGAATTCAAACTACAATGGAGTAAGGTTTTTTCCCCAGATACTCACAAGTCTCAGCCAGGAAGTCCACCCCCAGCATTTTATGAATTCAAACTACAATGGAGTAAGGTTTTTTCCCCAGATACTCACAAGTCTCAGCCAGGAAGTCCACCCCCAGCATTTTATGAATTCAAACTACAATGGAGTAAGGTTTTTTCCCCAGATACTCACAAGTCTAAGCCAGGAACCCCAACCCCAGCTTCTGTGAATTCAAACTACAATGGAGTAAGTTTTTTTCCCCAGATACTCACATGTCTCAGCCAGGACCTCCACCCCCAGCTTTTTATGATTTGAAACTACAATGCAGTAAGGTTCTTTCCCCAGATACTCACATGTCTCAGCCAGGAACTCCACCGCCAGCTTCTGTGAATTCAAACTACAATGGAGTAAGGTTTTCCCCCCAGATACTCACAAATCTCAGCCAGGAACTCCACCCCCAGCTTCTGTGAATTCAAACTACAATGGAGTAAGGTTTTCCCCCCCGATACTCACAAGTCTCAGCCAGGAACTCCACCCCCAGCTTCTGTGAATTCAAACTACAATGGAGTAAGGTTTTTCGCCCAGATACTTACAAGTCTCACCCAGGAACTCCACCCCCAGCTTCTGTGAATTCAAACTACAATGGAGTTAAGTTTTTCGCCCAGATACTTACAAGTCTCAGCCAGGAACTCCACCCCCAGCATTTTATGAATTCAAACTAAAATGGAGTAAGGTTTTTTCCCCAGATACCCACAAGTCTCAGCCAGGAACTGCACCCCCAGCATTTTATGAATTCAAACTACAATGGAGTTAAGTTTTTCGCCCAGATACTTACAAGTCTCAGCCAGGAACTCCACCCCCAGCATTTTATGAATTCAAACTAAAATGGAGTAAGGTTTTTTCCCCAGATACTCACAAGTCTCAGCCAGGAACTGCACCCCCAGCATTTTATGAATTCAAACTACAATGGAGTAAGGTTTTTTCCCCAGATACTCACAAGTCTCAGCCAGGAACCCCAACCCCAGCTTCTGTGAATTCAAACTACAATGGAGTAAGTTTTTTTCCCCAGATACTCACATGTCTCAGCCAGGAACTCCACCCCCAGCTTTTTATGAATTGAAACTACAATGGAGTAAGGTTTTTCCCACAGATACTCACAAGTCTCAGCCAGGAACTCCACCCCCAGCTTTTTATGAATTCAACCTACAATGGAGTAAGGTTTTTCGCCCAGATACTCACAAGTCTCAGCCAGGAACTCCACCCCCAGCTTCTGTGAATTCAAACTACAATGGAGTAAGGTTTTTCGCCCAGATACTTACAAGTCTCAGCCAGGAAGTCCACTCCCAGCTTCTGTGAATTCAAACTACAATGGAGTAAGGTTTTTTCCCCAGATACTCACAAGTCTCAGCCAGGAAGTCCACCCCCAGCATTTTATGAATTCAAACTACAATGGAGTAAGGTTTTTTCCCCAGATACTCACAAGTCTAAGCCAGGAACCCCAACCCCAGCTTCTGTGAATTCAAACTACAATGGAGTAAGTTTTTTTCCCCAGATACTCACATGTCTCAGCCAGGACCTCCACCCCCAGCTTTTTATGATTTGAAACTACAATGCAGTAAGGTTCTTTCCCCAGATACTCACATGTCTCAGCCAGGAACTCCACCCCCAGCTTCTGTGAATTCAAACTACAATGGAGTAAGGTTTTCCCCCCAGATACTCACAAGTCTCAGCCAGGAACTCCACCCCCAGCTTCTGTGAATTCAAACTACAATGGAGTAAGGTTTCCCCCCCAGATACTCACAAGTCTCAGCCAGGAACTCCACCCCCAGCTTCTGTGAATTCAAACTACAATGGAGTAAGGTTTTTCGCCCAGATACTTACAAGTCTCACCCAGGAACTCCACCCCCAGCTTCTGTGAATTCAAACTACAATGGAGTTAAGTTTTTCGCCCAGATACTTACAAGTCTCAGCCAGGAACTCCACCCCCAGCATTTTATGAATTCAAACTAAAATGGAGTAAGGTTTTTTCCCCAGATACTCACAAGTCTCAGCCAGGAACTGCACCCCCAGCATTTTATGAATTCAAACTACAATGGAGTTAAGTTTTTCGCCCAGATACTTACAAGTCTCAGCCAGGAACTCCACCCCCAGCATTTTATGAATTCAAACTAAAATGGAGTAAGGTTTTTTCCCCAGATACTCACAAGTCTCAGCCAGGAACTGCACCCCCAGCATTTTATGAATTCAAACTACAATGGAGTAAGGTTTTTTCCCCAGATACTCACAAGTCTCAGCCAGGAACCCCAACCCCAGCTTCTGTGAATTCAAACTACAATGGAGTAAGTTTTTTTCCCCAGATACTCACATGTCTCAGCCAGGAACTCCACCCCCAGCTTTTTATGAATTGAAACTACAATGGAGTAAGGTTTTTCCCACAGATACTCACAAGTCTCAGCCAGGAACTCCACCCCCAGCTTTTTATGAATTCAACCTACAATGGAGTAAGGTTTTTCGCCCAGATACTCACAAGTCTCAGCCAGGAACTCCACCCCCAGCTTCTGTGAATTCAAACTACAATGGAGTAAGGTTTTTCCCACAGATACTCACAAGTCTCAGCCAGGAACTCCACCCCCAGCTTTTTATGAATTGAAACTACAATGGAGTAAGTTTTTCCCCCCAGATACTCACATGTCTCAGCCAGGAACTCCACCCCCAGATTTTTATGAATTGAAACTACAATGGAGTAAGGCTTTCCCCCCAGATAGTCACAAGTCTCAACCAGGAACTCCACCCCCAGCTTTTTATGAATTGAACCTACAATGGAGTAAGGTTTTTTGCCCAGATACTCACAAGTCTCAGCCAGGAACTCCACCCCCAGCTTCTGTGAATTCAAACTACAATGGAGTAAGGTTTTTCGCCCAGATACTCACATGTCTCAGCCAGGAACTCCACCCCCAGCTTTTTATGAATTCAACCTACAATGGAGTAAGGTTTTTCGCCCAGATACTCACAAGTCTCAGCCAGGAACTCCACCCCCAGCTTCTGTGAATTCAAACTACAATGGAGTAAGGTTTTTCGCCCAGATACTTACAAGTCTCAGCCAGGAAGTCCACTCCCAGCTTCTGTGAATTCAAACTACAATGGAGTAAGGTTCTTTCCCCAGATACTCACATGTCTCAGCCAGGAACTCCACCCCCAGCTTCTGTGAATTCAAACTACAATGGAGTAAGGTTTTCCCCCCAGATACTCACAAGTCTCAGCCAGGAACTCCACCCCCAGATTTTTATGAATTGAAACTACAATGGAGTAAGGCTTTCCCCCCAGATACTCACAAGTCTCAACCAGGAACTCCACCCACAGCTTTTAATGAATTGAAACTACAATGGAGTAAGGTTTTTCCCCCAGATACTCACAAGTCTCAGCCAGGAACTCCACCCCCAGCTTTTTATGAATTCAAACTACAATGAAGTAAGGTTTTCCCCCGAGATACTCACATGTCTCAGCCAGGAACTCCACCCCAGCTTTTTATGAATTCAAACTACAATGGAGTAAGTTTTTCCCCCAGATACTCACATGTCTCAGCCAGGAACTCCACCCCCAGCTTCTGTGAATTCAAACTACAATGGAGTAAGGTTTTCCCCCCAGATACTCACATGTCTCAGCCAGGAACTCCACCCCCAGCTTTTTATGAATTGAAACTACAATGGAGTAAGGTTTTTCGCCCAGATATTCACAAGTCTCAGCCAGGAACTCCACCCCCAGCTTTTTATGAATTGAACCTACAATGGAGGACGGTTTTTCGCCCAGATACTCACAAGTCTCAGACAGGAACTCCAACCCCAGCTTCTGTGAATTCAAACTACAATGGAGTAAGGTTTTTCGCCCAGATACTTTCAAGTCTCAGCCAGGAAGTCCACTCCCAGCTTCTGTGAATTCAAACTACAATGGAGTAAGGTTCTTTCCCCAGATACTCACATGTCTCAGCCAGGAACTCCACCCCCAGCTTCTGTGAATTCAAACTACAATGGAGTAAGGTTTTCCCCCCAGATACTCACAAGTCTCAGCCAGGAACTCCACCCCCAGCTTCTGTGAATTCAAATTACAATGGAGTAAGGTTTTTTCCCCAGATACTCACAAGTCTCAGCCAGGAAGTCCACCCCCAGCTTCTGTGAATTCAAACTACAATGTAGTAAGGTTTTTCCCCCAGATACTCACAAGTCTCAGCCAGGAACTCCACCCCCAGCTTTTTATGAATTGAAACTACAATGGAGTAAGGTTTTGCCCCCAGATACTCACAAGTCTCAGCCAGGAACTCCACCCCCAGCTTCTGTGAATTCAAACTACAATGGAGTAAGGTTTTTCGCCCAGATACTTACAAGTCTCAGCCAGGAAGTCCACTCCCAGCTTCTGTGAATTCAAACTACAATGGAGTAAGTTTTTCCCCCCAGATACTCACATGTCTCAGCCAGGAACTCCACCCCCAGCTTTTTATGAATTGAAACTACAATGGAGTAAGGTTTTTCCCCCAGATACTCACATGTCTCAGCCAGGAACTC
Source organism: Diadophis punctatus similis (assembly GCA_023053685.1). Lineage (NCBI taxonomy): Eukaryota > Metazoa > Chordata > Lepidosauria > Squamata > Dipsadidae > Diadophis > Diadophis punctatus. The sequence continues at coordinate 4,623,353 of JALIGW010000045.1, forward strand.
CACCCCCAGCTTTTTATGAATTGAAACTACAATGGAGTAAGGTTTTTCGCCCAGATACTCACAAGTCTCAGCCAGGAACTCCACCCCCAGCTTCTGTGAATTCAAACTACAATGGAGTAAGGTTTTTCGCCCAGATACTCACATGTGTCAGCCAGGAACTCCACCCACAGCTTTTTATGAATTGAAACTACAATGGAGTAAGGTTTTTCCCCCAGATACTCACAAGTCTCAGCCAGGAACTCCACCCCCAGCTTTTTATGAATTCAAACTACAATGAAGTAAGGTTTTCCCCCGAGATACTCACATGTCTCAGCCAGGAACTCCACCCCCAGCTTTTTATGAATTGAAACTACAATGGAGTAAGGTTTTTCCCCCAGATACTCACAAGTCTCAGTCAGGAACTCCACCCCCAGCTTTTTATGAATTGAACCTATAATTGAGTAAGGTTTTTCGCCCAGATACTCACAAGTCTCAGCCAGGAACTCCACCCCCAGCTTCTGTGAATTCAAACTACAATGGAGTAAGGTTTTTCGCCCAGATACTCACATGTGTAAGCCAGGAACTCCACCCACAGCTTTTTATGAATTGAAACTACAATGGAGTAAGGTTTTTCCCCCAGATACTCACAAGTCTCAGCCAGGAACTCCACCCCCAGCTTTTTATGAATTCAAACTACAATGAAGTAAGGTTTTCCCCCGAGATACTCACATGTCTCAGCCAGGAACTCCACCCCCAGCTTTTTATGAATTCAAACTACAATGGAGTAAGTTTTTCCCCCAGATACTCACATGTCTCAGCCAGGAACTCTACCCCCAGCTTTTTATGAATTGAAACTACAATGGAGTAAGGTTTTTCGCGCAGATACTCACAAGTCTCAGCCAGGAACTCCACCCCCAGCTTCTGTGAATTCAAACTACAATGGAGTAAGGTTCTTTCCCCAGATACTCACATGTCTCAGCAAGGAACTCCACCCCCAGCTTCTGTGAATTCAAACTACAATGGAGTAAGGTTTTCCCCCCAGATACTCACATGTCTCAGCCAGGAACTCCACCCCCAGCTTTTTATGAATTGAAACTACAATGGAGTAAGGTTTTTCCCCCAGATACTCACAAGTCTCAGCCAGGAACTCCACCCCCAGCTTTTTATGATTTGAACCTACAATGGAGGACGGTTTTTCGCCCAGATACTCACAAGTCTCAGCCAGGAACTCCACCCCCAGCTTCTGTGAATTCAAACTACAATGGAGTAAGGTTTTTCGCCCAGATACTTACAAGTCTCAGCCAGGAAGTCCACTCCCAGCTTCTGTGAATTCAAACTACAATGGAGTAAGGTTCTTTCCCCAGATACTCACATGTCTCAGCCAGGAACTCCACCCCCAGCTTCTGTGAATTCAAATTACAATGGAGTAAGGTTTTCCCCCCAGATACTCACAAGTCTCAGCCAGGAACTCCACCCCCAGCTTCTGTGAATTCAAACTACAATGGAGTAAGTTTTTTTCCCCAGATACTCACAAGTCTCAGCCAGGAACTCCACCCCCAGCTTTTTATGAATTGAACCTACAATGGAGTAAGGTTTTTCGCCCAGATACTCACAAGTCTCAGCCAGGAACTCCACCCCCAGCTTCTGTGAATTCAAACTACAATGGAGTAAGGTTTTTCGCCCAGATACTTACAAGTCTCAGCCAGGAAGTCCACTCCCAGCTTCTGTGAATTCAAACTACAATGGAGTAAGGTTCTTTCCCCAGATACTCACATGTCTCAGCCAGGAACTCCACCCCCAGCTTCTGTGAATTCAAACTACAATGGAGTAAGGTTTTCCCCCCCGATACTCACATGTCTCAGCCAGGAACACCACCCCCAGCTTTTTGTGAATTCAAACTACAATGAAGTAAGGTTTTCCCCCGAGATACTCACAAGTCTCAGCCAGGAACCCCAACCCCAGCTTCTGTGAATTCAAACTACAATGGAGTAAGTTTTTTTCCCCAGATACTCACATGTCTCAGCCAGGAACTCCACCCCCAGATTTTTATGAATTGAAACTACAATGGAGTAAGGTTTTTCGCCCAGATACTCACAAGTCTCAGTCAGGAACTCCAACCCCAGCTTCTGTGAATTCAAACTACAATGGAGTAAGTTTTTTCCCCCAGATACTCTCATGTCTCAGCCAGGAACTCCACCCCCAGCTTTTTATGAATTGAAACTACAATGGAGTAATGTTTTCCCCCCAGATACTCACAGGTCTCAGCCAGGAACTCTACCCCCAGCTTTTTATGAATTGAACCTACAATGGAGTAAGGTTTTTCGCCCAGATACTCACAGGTCTGAGCCAGGAACTCCACCCCCAGCTTCTGTGAATTCAAACTACAATCGAGAAAGGTTTCCCCCCAGATAATCACAAGTCTCAGCCAGGAACTCCACCCCCAGCTTCTGTGAATTCAAACTACAATGGAGTAAGGTTTTCCCCCCAGGTACTCACATGTCTCAGCCAGGAACTCCTCCCCCAGATTTTTATGAATTGAAACTACAATGGAGTAAGGTTTTTCGCCCAGATACTCACAAGTCTCAGCCAGGAACTCCACCCCCAGCTTCTGTGAATTCAAACTACAATGGAGAAAGGTTTTTTCCCCAGATACTCACAAGTCTCAGCCAGGAACTCCACCCCCAGCTTCTGTGAATTCAAACTACAATGGAGTAAGGTTTTCCCCCGTGATACTCACAAGTCTCAGCCAGGAACTCCACCCCCAGCTTCTGTGAATTCAAACTACAATGGAGTAAGGTTTTCCCCCGTGATACTCACAAGTCTCAGCCAGGAACTCAACCCCCAGCTTCTGTGAATTCAAACTACAATGGAGTAAGGTTTTTTCCCCAGATACTCACAGGTCTCAGCCATGAACTCGACCCCCAGCTTTTTATGAATTCAGACTACAATGGAGTAAGGTTTTTTCCCAAGATACTCACAAGTCTCAGCCAGGAACTCCAACCCCAGCTTCTGTGAATTCAAACTACAATGGAGTAAGTTTTTTTCCCCAGATACTCACAAGTCTCAGCCAGGAACCCCAACCTCAGCTTCTGTGAATTCAAACTACAATGGAGTAAGTTTTTTTCCCCAGATACTCACAAGTCTCACCCAGGAACTCCACCCCCAGCATTTTATGAATTCAAACTACAATGGAGTAAGTTTTTCCCCCAGATACTCACAAGTCTCAGCCAGGAACTGCACCCCCAGCATTTTATGAATTCAAACTACAATGGAGTAAGGTTTTTTCCCCAGATACTCACAAGTCTCAGCCAGGAACCCCAACCCCAGCTTCTGTGAATTCAAACTACAATGGAGTAAGTTTTTTTCCCCAGATACTCACATGTCTCAGCCAGGAACTCCACCCCCAGCTTTTTATGAATTGAAACTACAATGGAGTAAGGTTTTTCCCACAGATACTCACAAGTCTCAGCCAGGAACTCCACCCCCAGCTTTTTATGAATTCAACCTACAATGGAGTAAGGTTTTTCGCCCAGATACTCACAAGTCTCAGCCAGGAACTCCACCCCCAGCTTCTGTGAATTCAAACTACAATGGAGTAAGGTTTTTCGCCCAGATACTTACAAGTCTCAGCCAGGAAGTCCACTCCCAGCTTCTGTGAATTCAAACTACAATGGAGTAAGGTTCTTTCCCCAGATACTCACATGTCTCAGCCAGGAACTCCACCCCCAGCTTCTGTGAATTCAAACTACAATGGAGTAAGGTTTTCCCCCCCGATACTCACAAGTCTCAGCCAGGAACTCCACCCCCAGCTTCTGTGAATTCAAACTACAATGGAGTAAGGTTTTTCGCCCAGATACTTACAAGTCTCAGCCAGGAAGTCCACTCCCAGCTTCTGTGAATTCAAACTACAATGGAGTAAGGTTCTTTCCCCAGATACTCACATGTCTCAGCCAGGAACTCCACCCCCAGCTTCTGTGAATTCAAACTACAATGGAGTAAGGTTTTCCCCCCCGATACTCACAAGTCTCAGCCAGGAACTCCACCCCCAGCTTTTTATGAATTGAAACTACAATGGAGTAAGTTTTTCCCCCCAGATACTCACATGTCTCAGCCAGGAACTCCACCCCCAGATTTTTATGAATTGAAACTACAATGGAGTAAGGCTTTCCCCCCAGATAGTCACAAGTCTCAACCAGGAACTCCACCCCCAGCTTTTTATGAATTGAACCTACAATGGAGTAAGGTTTTTCGCCCAGATACTCACAAGTCTCAGCCAGGAACTCCACCCCCAGCTTCTGTGAATTCAAACTACAATGGAGTAAGGTTTTTCGCCCAGATACTCACATGTCTCAGCCAGGAACTCCACCCCCAGCTTTTTATGAATTCAACCTACAATGGAGTAAGGTTTTTCGCCCAGATACTCACAAGTCTCAGCCAGGAACTCCACCCCCAGCTTCTGTGAATTCAAACTACAATGGAGTAAGGTTTTTCGCCCAGATACTTACAAGTCTCAGCCAGGAAGTCCACTCCCAGCTTCTGTGAATTCAAACTACAATGGAGTAAGGTTCTTTCCCCAGATACTCACATGTCTCAGCCAGGAACTCCACCCCCAGCTTCTGTGAATTCAAACTACAATGGAGTAAGGTTTTCCCCCCAGATACTCACAAGTCTCAGCCAGGAACTCCACCCCCAGATTTTTATGAATTGAAACTACAATGGAGTAAGGCTTTCCCCCCAGATACTCACAAGTCTCAACCAGGAACTCCACCCCCAGCTTTTTATGAATTGAACCTACAATGGAGTAAGGTTTTTCGCCCAGATACTCACAAGTCTCAGCCAGGAACTCCACCCCCAGCTTCTGTGAATTCAAACTACAATGGAGTAAGGTTTTCCCCCCAGATACTCACAAGTCTCAGCCAGGAACTCCACCCCCAGATTTTTATGAATTGAAACTACAATGGAGTAAGGTTTTCCCCCCAGATACTCACAAGTCTCAACCAGGAACTCCACCCCCAGCTTTTTATGAATTGAACCTACAATGGAGTAAGGTTTTTCGCCCAGATACTCACAAGTCTCAGCCAGGAACTCCACCCCCAGCTTCTGTGAATTCAAACTACAATGGAGTAAGGTTTTCCCCCCAGATACTCACATGTCTCAGCCAGGAACTCCACCCCCAGCTTTTTATGAATTGAAACTACAATGGAGTAAGGTTTTTCGCCCAGATATTCACAAGTCTCAGCCAGGAACTCCACCCCCAGCTTTTTATGAATTCAAACTACAATGAAGTAAGGTTTTCCCCCGAGATACTCACAAGTCTCAGCCAGGAACTCCACCCCCAGCTTCTGTGAATTCAAACTACAATGGAGTAAGGTTTTTCGCCCAGATACTTACAAGTCTCAGCCAGGAAGTCCACTCCCAGCTTCTGTGAATTCAAACTACAATGGAGTAAGGTTCTTTCCCCAGATACTCACATGTCTCAGCCAGGAACTCCACCCCCAGCTTTTTATGAATTCAAACTACAATGGAGTAAGTTTTTCCCCCAGATACTCACATGTCTCAGCCAGGAACTCCAACCCCAGCTTCTGTGAATTCAAACTACAATGGAGTAAGTTTTTTCCCCCAGATACTCTCATGTCTCAGCCAGGAACTCCACCCCCAGCTTTTTATGAATTGAAACTACAATGGAGTAATGTTTTCCCCCCAGATACTCACAGGTCTCAGCCAGGAACTCTACCCCCAGCTTTTTATGAATTGAACCTACAATGGAGTAAGGTTTTTCGCCCAGATACTCACAGGTCTGAGCCAGGAACTCCACCCCCAGCTTCTGTGAATTCAAACTACAATGGAGAAAGGTTTCCCCCCAGATAATCACAAGTCTCAGCCAGGAACTCCACCCCCAGCTTCTGTGAATTCAAACTACAATGGAGTAAGGTTTTCCCCCCAGGTACTCACATGTCTCAGCCAGGAACTCCTCCCCCAGATTTTTATGAATTGAAACTACAATGGAGTAAGGTTTTTCGCCCAGATACTCACAAGTCTCAGCCAGGAACTCCACCCCCAGCTTCTGTGAATTCAAACTACAATGGAGAAAGGTTTTTTCCCCAGATACTCACAAGTCTCAGCCAGGAACTCCACCTCCAGCTTCTGTGAATTCAAACTACAATGGAGTAAGGTTTTCCCCCGTGATACTCACAAGTCTCAGCCAGGAACTCCACCCCCAGCTTCTGTGAATTCAAACTACAATGGAGTAAGGTTTTCCCCCGTGATACTCACAAGTCTCAGCCAGGAACTCAACCCCCAGCTTCTGTGAATTCAAACTACAATGGAGTAAGGTTTTTTCCCCAGATACTCACAGGTCTCAGCCATGAACTCCACCCCCAGCTTTTTATGAATTCAGACTACAATGGAGTAAGGTTTTTTCCCAAGATACTCACAAGTCTCAGCCAGGAACTCCAACCCCAGCTTCTGTGAATTCAAACTACAATGGAGTAAGTTTTTTTCCCCAGATACTCACAAGTCTCAGCCAGGAACCCCAACCTCAGCTTCTGTGAATTCAAACTACAATGGAGTAAGTTTTTTTCCCCAGATACTCACAAGTCTCACCCAGGAACTCCACCCCCAGCATTTTATGAATTCAAACTACAATGGAGTAAGTTTTTCCCCCAGATACTCACAAGTCTCAGCCAGGAACTGCACTCCCAGCATTTTATGAATTCAAACTACAATGGAGTAAGGTTTTTTCCCCAGATACTCACAAGTCTCAGCCAGGAACCCCAACCCCAGCTTCTGTGAATTCAAACTACAATGGAGTAAGTTTTTTTCCCCAGATACTCACATGTCTCAGCCAGGAACTCCACCCCCAGCTTTTTATGAATTGAAACTACAATGGAGTAAGGTTTTTCCCACAGATACTCACAAGTCTCAGCCAGGAACTCCACCCCCAGCTTTTTATGAATTCAACCTACAATGGAGTAAGGTTTTTCGCCCAGATACTCACAAGTCTCAGCCAGGAACTCCACCCCCAGCTTCTCTGAATTCAAACTACAATGGAGTAAGGTTTTTCGCCCAGATACTTACAAGTCTCAGCCAGGAAGTCCACTCCCAGCTTCTGTGAATTCAAACTACAATGGAGTAAGGTTCTTTCCCCAGATACTCACATGTCTCAGCCAGGAACTCCACCCCCAGCTTCTGTGAATTCAAACTACAATGGAGTAAGGTTTTCCCCCCCGATACTCACAAGTCTCAGCCAGGAACTCCACCCCCAGCTTTTTATGAATTGAAACTACAATGGAGTAAGTTTTTCCCCCCAGATACTCACATGTCTCAGCCAGGAACTCCACCCCCAGATTTTTATGAATTGAAACTACAATGGAGTAAGGCTTTCCCCCCAGATAGTCACAAGTCTCAACCAGGAACTCCACCCCCAGCTTTTTATGAATTGAACCTACAATGGAGTAAGGTTTTTCGCCCAGATACTCACAAGTCTCAGCCAGGAACTCCACCCCCAGCTTCTGTGAATTCAAACTACAATGGAGTAAGGTTTTTCGCCCAGATACTCACATGTCTCAGCCAGGAACTCCACCCCCAGCTTTTTATGAATTCAACCTACAATGGAGTAAGGTTTTTCGCCCAGATACTCACAAGTCTCAGCCAGGAACTCCACCCCCAGCTTCTGTGAATTCAAACTACAATGGAGTAAGGTTTTTCGCCCAGATACTTACAAGTCTCAGCCAGGAAGTCCACTCCCAGCTTCTGTGAATTCAAACTACAATGGAGTAAGGTTCTTTCCCCAGATACTCACATGTCTCAGCCAGGAACTCCACCCCCAGCTTCTGTGAATTCAAACTACAATGGAGTAAGGTTTTCCCCCCAGATACTCACAAGTCTCAGCCAGGAACTCCACCCCCAGATTTTTATGAATTGAAACTACAATGGAGTAAGGCTTTCCCCCCAGATACTCACAAGTCTCAACCAGGAACTCCACCCCCAGCTTTTTATGAATTGAACCTACAATGGAGTAAGGTTTTTCGCCCAGATACTCACAAGTCTCAGCCAGGAACTCCACCCCCAGCTTCTGTGAATTCAAACTACAATGGAGTAAGGTTTTCCCCCCAGATACTCACAAGTCTCAGCCAGGAACTCCACCCCCAGATTTTTATGAATTGAAACTACAATGGAGTAAGGTTTTCCCCCCAGATACTCACAAGTCTCAACCAGGAACTCCACCCCCAGCTTTTTATGAATTGAACCTACAATGGAGTAAGGTTTTTCGCCCAGATACTCACAAGTCTCAGCCAGGAACTCCACCCCCAGCTTCTGTGAATTCAAACTACAATGGAGTAAGGTTTTCCCCCCAGATACTCACATGTCTCAGCCAGGAACTCCACCCCCAGCTTTTTATGAATTGAAACTACAATGGAGTAAGGTTTTTCGCCCAGATATTCACAAGTCTCAGCCAGGAACTCCACCCCCAGCTTTTTATGAATTCAAACTACAATGAAGTAAGGTTTTCCCCCGAGATACTCACAAGTCTCAGCCAGGAACTCCACCCCCAGCTTTTTATGAATTCAACCTACAATGGAGTAAGGTTTTTCGCCCAGATACTCACAAGTCTCAGCCAGGAACTCCACCCCCAGCTTCTGTGAATTCAAACTACAATGGAGTAAGGTTTTTCGCCCAGATACTTACAAGTCTCAGCCAGGAAGTCCACTCCCAGCTTCTGTGAATTCAAACTACAATGGAGTAAGGTTCTTTCCCCAGATACTCACATGTCTCAGCCAGGAACTCCACCCCCAGCTTTTTATGAATTCAAACTACAATGGAGTAAGTTTTTCCCCCAGATACTCACATGTCTCAGCCAGGAACTCCAACCCCAGCTTCTGTGAATTCAAACTACAATGGAGTAAGTTTTTTCCCCCAGATACTCTCATGTCTCAGCCAGGAACTCCACCCCCAGCTTTTTATGAATTGAAACTACAATGGAGTAATGTTTTCCCCCCAGATACTCACAGGTCTCAGCCAGGAACTCTACCCCCAGCTTTTTATGAATTGAACCTACAATGGAGTAAGGTTTTTCGCCCAGATACTCACAGGTCTGAGCCAGGAACTCCACCCCCAGCTTCTGTGAATTCAAACTACAATGGAGAAAGGTTTCCCCCCAGATAATCACAAGTCTCAGCCAGGAACTCCACCCCCAGCTTCTGTGAATTCAAACTACAATGGAGTAAGGTTTTCCCCCCAGGTACTCACATGTCTCAGCCAGGAACTCCTCCCCCAGATTTTTATGAATTGAAACTACAATGGAGTAAGGTTTTTCGCCCAGATACTCACAAGTCTCAGCCAGGAACTCCACCCCCAGCTTCTGTGAATTCAAACTACAATGGAGAAAGGTTTTTTCCCCAGATACTCACAAGTCTCAGCCAGGAACTCCACCCCCAGCTTCTGTGAATTCAAACTACAATGGAGTAAGGTTTTCCCCCGTGATACTCACAAGTCTCAGCCAGGAACTCCACCCCCAGCTTCTGTGAATTCAAACTACAATGGAGTAAGGTTTTCCCCCGTGATACTCACAAGTCTCAGCCAGGAACTCAACCCCCAGCTTCTGTGAATTCAAACTACAATGGAGTAAGGTTTTTTCCCCAGATACTCACAGGTCTCAGCCATGAACTCCACCCCCAGCTTTTTATGAATTCAGACTACAATGGAGTAAGGTTTTTTCCCAAGATACTCACAAGTCTCAGCCAGGAACTCCAACCCCAGCTTCTGTGAATTCAAACTACAATGGAGTAAGTTTTTTTCCCCAGATACTCACAAGTCTCAGCCAGGAACCCCAACCTCAGCTTCTGTGAATTCAAACTACAATGGAGTAAGTTTTTTTCCCCAGATACTCACAAGTCTCACCCAGGAACTCCACCCCCAGCATTTTATGAATTCAAACTACAATGGAGTAAGTTTTTCCCCCAGATACTCACAAGTCTCAGCCAGGAACTGCACTCCCAGCATTTTATGAATTCAAACTACAATGGAGTAAGGTTTTTTCCCCAGATACTCACAAGTCTCAGCCAGGAACCCCAACCCCAGCTTCTGTGAATTCAAACTACAATGGAGTAAGTTTTTTTCCCCAGATACTCACATGTCTCAGCCAGGAACTCCACCCCCAGCTTTTTATGAATTGAAACTACAATGGAGTAAGGTTTTTCCCACAGATACTCACAAGTCTCAGCCAGGAACTCCACCCCCAGCTTTTTATGAATTCAACCTACAATGGAGTAAGGTTTTTCGCCCAGATACTCACAAGTCTCAGCCAGGAACTCCACCCCCAGCTTCTCTGAATTCAAACTACAATGGAGTAAGGTTTTTCGCCCAGATACTTACAAGTCTCAGCCAGGAAGTCCACTCCCAGCTTCTGTGAATTCAAACTACAATGGAGTAAGGTTCTTTCCCCAGATACTCACATGTCTCAGCCAGGAACTCCACCCCCAGCTTCTGTGAATTCAAACTACAATGGAGTAAGGTTTTTCCCCCAGATACTCACAAGTCTCAGCCAGGAACTCCACCCCCAGCTTTTTATGAATTGAAACTACAATGGAGTAAGTTTTTCCCCCCAGATACTCACATGTCTCAGCCAGGAACTCCACCCCCAGATTTTTATGAATTGAAACTACAATGGAGTAAGGCTTTCCCCCCAGATAGTCACAAGTCTCAACCAGGAACTCCACCCCCAGCTTTTTATGAATTGAACCTACAATGGAGTAAGGTTTTTCGCCCAGATACTCACAAGTCTCAGCCAGGAACTCCACCCCCAGCTTCTGTGAATTCAAACTACAATGGAGTAAGGTTTTTCGCCCAGATACTCACATGTCTCAGCCAGGAACTCCACCCCCAGCTTTTTATGAATTCAACCTACAATGGAGTAAGGTTTTTCGCCCAGATACTCACAAGTCTCAGCCAGGAACTCCACCCCCAGCTTCTGTGAATTCAAACTACAATGGAGTAAGGTTTTTCGCCCAGATACTTACAAGTCTCAGCCAGGAAGTCCACTCCCAGCTTCTGTGAATTCAAACTACAATGGAGTAAGGTTCTTTCCCCAGATACTCACATGTCTCAGCCAGGAACTCCACCCCCAGCTTCTGTGAATTCAAACTACAATGGAGTAAGGTTTTCCCCCCAGATACTCACAAGTCTCAGCCAGGAACTCCACCCCCAGATTTTTATGAATTGAAACTACAATGGAGTAAGGCTTTCCCCCCAGATACTCACAAGTCTCAACCAGGAACTCCACCCCCAGCTTTTTATGAATTGAACCTACAATGGAGTAAGGTTTTTCGCCCAGATACTCACAAGTCTCAGCCAGGAACTCCACCCCCAGCTTCTGTGAATTCAAACTACAATGGAGTAAGGTTTTTCGCCCAGATACTCACATGTCTCAGCCAGGAACTCCACCCACAGCTTTTTATGAATTGAAACTACAATGGAGTAAGGTTTTTCCCCCAGATACTCACAAGTCTCAGCCAGGAACTCCACCCCCAGCTTTTTATGAATTCAAACTACAATGAAGTAAGGTTTTCCCCCGAGATACTAACATGTCTCAGCCAGGAACTCCACCCCCAGCTTTTTATGAATTCAAACTACAATGGAGTAAGTTTTTCCCCCAGATACTCACATGTCTCAGCCAGGAACTCCACCCCCAGCTTCTGTGAATTCAAACTACAATGGAGTAAGGTTTTCCCCCCAGATACTCACATGTCTCAGCCAGGAACTCCACCCCCAGCTTTTTATGAATTGAAACTACAATGGAGTAAGGTTTTTCGCCCAGATATTCACAAGTCTCAGCCAGGAACTCCACCCCCAGCTTTTTATGAATTGAACCTACAATGGAGGACGGTTTTTCGCCCAGATACTCACAAGTCTCAGCCAGGAAGTCCACTCCCAGCTTCTGTGAATTCAAACTACAATGGAGTAAGGTTCTTTCCCCAGATACTCACATGTCTCAGCCAGGAACTCCACCCCCAGCTTCTGTGAATTCAAACTACAATGGAGTAAGGTTTTCCCCCCAGATACTCACATGTCTCAGCCAGGAACTCCACCCCCAGCTTTTTATGAATTGAAACTACAATGGAGTAAGGTTTTTCGCCCAGATATTCACAAGTCTCAGCCAGGAACTCCACCCCCAGCTTTTTATGAATTGAACCTACAATGGAGGACGGTTTTTCGCCCAGATACTCACAAGTCTCAGCCAGGAAGTCCACTCCCAGCTTCTGTGAATTCAAACTACAATGGAGTAAGGTTCTTTCCCCAGATACTCACATGTCTCAGCCAGGAACTCCACCCCCAGCTTCTGTGAATTCAAACTACAATGGAGTAAGGTTTTTCCCCCAGATACTCACAAGTCTCAGCCAGGAACTCCACCCCCAGCTTTTTATGAATTGAAACTACAATGGAGTAAGTTTTTCCCCCCAGATACTCACATGTCTCAGCCAGGAACTCCACCCCCAGATTTTTATGAATTGAAACTACAATGGAGTAAGGCTTTCCCCCCAGATAGTCACAAGTCTCAACCAGGAACTCCACCCCCAGCTTTTTATGAATTGAACCTACAATGGAGTAAGGTTTTTCGCCCAGATACTCACAAGTCTCAGCCAGGAACTCCACCCCCAGCTTCTGTGAATTCAAACTACAATGGAGTAAGGTTTTTCGCCCAGATACTCACATGTCTCAGCCAGGAACTCCACCCCCAGCTTTTTATGAATTCAACCTACAATGGAGTAAGGTTTTTCGCCCAGATACTCACAAGTCTCAGCCAGGAACTCCACCCCCAGCTTCTGTGAATTCAAACTACAATGGAGTAAGGTTTTTCGCCCAGATACTTACAAGTCTCAGCCAGGAAGTCCACTCCCAGCTTCTGTGAATTCAAACTACAATGGAGTAAGGTTCTTTCCCCAGATACTCACATGTCTCAGCCAGGAACTCCACCCCCAGCTTCTGTGAATTCAAACTACAATGGAGTAAGGTTTTCCCCCCAGATACTCACAAGTCTCAGCCAGGAACTCCACCCCCAGATTTTTATGAATTGAAACTACAATGGAGTAAGGCTTTCCCCCCAGATACTCACAAGTCTCAACCAGGAACTCCACCCCCAGCTTTTTATGAATTGAACCTACAATGGAGTAAGGTTTTTCGCCCAGATACTCACAAGTCTCAGCCAGGAACTCCACCCCCAGCTTCTGTGAATTCAAACTACAATGGAGTAAGGTTTTTCGCCCAGATACTCACATGTCTCAGCCAGGAACTCCACCCACAGCTTTTTATGAATTGAAACTACAATGGAGTAAGGTTTTTCCCCCAGATACTCACAAGTCTCAGCCAGGAACTCCACCCCCAGCTTTTTATGAATTCAAACTACAATGAAGTAAGGTTTTCCCCCGAGATACTAACATGTCTCAGCCAGGAACTCCACCCCCAGCTTTTTATGAATTCAAACTACAATGGAGTAAGTTTTTCCCCCAGATACTCACATGTCTCAGCCAGGAACTCCACCCCCAGCTTCTGTGAATTCAAACTACAATGGAGTAAGGTTTTCCCCCCAGATACTCACATGTCTCAGCCAGGAACTCCACCCCCAGCTTTTTATGAATTGAAACTACAATGGAGTAAGGTTTTTCGCCCAGATATTCACAAGTCTCAGCCAGGAACTCCACCCCCAGCTTTTTATGAATTGAACCTACAATGGAGGACGGTTTTTCGCCCAGATACTCACAAGTCTCAGCCAGGAAGTCCACTCCCAGCTTCTGTGAATTCAAACTACAATGGAGTAAGGTTCTTTCCCCAGATACTCACATGTCTCAGCCAGGAACTCCACCCCCAGCTTCTGTGAATTCAAACTACAATGGAGTAAGGTTTTCCCCCCAGATACTCACATGTCTCAGCCAGGAACTCCACCCCCAGCTTTTTATGAATTGAAACTACAATGGAGTAAGGTTTTTCGCCCAGATATTCACAAGTCTCAGCCAGGAACTCCACCCCCAGCTTTTTATGAATTGAACCTACAATGGAGGACGGTTTTTCGCCCAGATACTCACAAGTCTCAGCCAGGAAGTCCACTCCCAGCTTCTGTGAATTCAAACTACAATGGAGTAAGGTTCTTTCCCCAGATACTCACATGTCTCAGCCAGGAACTCCACCCCCAGCTTCTGTGAATTCAAACTACAATGGAGTAAGGTTTTCCCCCCAGATACTCACAAGTCTCAGCCAGGAACTCCACCCCCAGCTTCTGTGAATTCAAATTACAATGGAGTAAGGTTTTTTCCCCAGATACTCACAAGTCTCAGCCAGGAAGTCCACCCCCAGCTTCTGTGAATTCAAACTACAATGTAGTAAGGTTTTTCCCCCAGATACTCACAAGTCTCAGCCAGGAACTCCACCCCCAGCTTTTTATGAATTGAAACTACAATGGAGTAAGGTTTTTCCCCCAGATACTCACAAGTCTCAGCCAGGAACTCCACCCCCAGCTTCTGTGAATTCAAACTACAGTGGAGTAAGGTTTTTCGCCCAGATACTTACAAGTCTCAGCCAGGAAGTCCACTCCCAGCTTCTGTGAATTCAAACTACAATGGAGTAAGGTTTTTCCCCCAGATACTCACAAGTCTCAGCCAGGAACTCCACCCCCAGCTTTTTATGAATTGAACCTATAATGGAGTAAGGTTTTTCGCCCAGATACTCACAAGTCTCAGCCAGGAACTCCACCCCCAGCTTCTGTGAATTCAAACTACAATGGAGTAAGGTTTTTCGCCCAGATACTCAGATGTGTCAGCCAGGAACTCCACCCACAGCTTTTTATGAATTGAAACTACAATGGAGTAAGGTTTTTCCCCCAGATACTCACAAGTCTCAGCCAGGAACTCCACCCCCAGCTTTTTATGAATTCAAACTACAATGAAGTAAGGTTTTCCCCCGAGATACTCACATGTCTCAGCCAGACACTCCACCCCCAGCTTTTTATGAATTGAAACTACAATGGAGTAAGGTTTTTCCCCCAGATACTCACAAGTCTCAGCCAGGAACTCCACCCCCAGCTTTTTATGAATTGAACCTATAATGGAGTAAGGTTTTTCGCCCAGATACTCACAAGTCTCAGCCAGGAACTCCACCCCCAGCTTCTGTGAATTCAAACTACAATGGAGTAAGGTTTTTCGCCCAGATACTCACATGTGTAAGCCAGGAACTCCACCCACAGCTTTTTATGAATTGAAACTACAATGGAGTAAGGTTTTTCCCCCAGATACTCACAAGTCTCAGCCAGGATCTCCACCCCCAGCTTTTTATGAATTCAAACTACAATGAAGTAAGGTTTTCCCCCGAGATACTCACATGTCTCAGCCAGGAACTCCACCCCCAGCTTTTTATGAATTCAAACTACAATGGAGTAAGTTTTTCCCCCAGATACTCACATGTCTCAGCCAGGAACTCCACCCCCAGCTTTTTATGAATTGAAACTACAATGGAGTAAGGTTTTTCGCGCAGATACTCACAAGTCTCAGCCAGGAACTCCACCCCCAGCTTCTGTGAATTCAAACTACAATGGAGTAAGGTTCTTTCCCCAGATACTCACATGTCTCAGCAAGGAACTCCACCCCCAGCTTCTGTGAATTCAAACTACAATGGAGTAAGGTTTTCCCCCCAGATACTCACATGTCTCAGCCAGGAACTCCACCCCCAGCTTTTTATGAATTTTAACTACAATGGAGGACGGTTTTTCGCCCAGATACTCACAAGTCTCAGCCAGGAACTCCACCCCCAGCTTCTGTGAATTCAAACTACAATGGAGTAAGGTTTTTTCCCCAGATACTCACAAGTCTCAGCCAGGAACCCCAACCCCAGCTTCTGTGAATTCAAACTACAATGGAGTAAGTTTTTTTCCCCAGATACTCACATGTCTCAGCCAGGAACTCCACCCCCAGCTTTTTATGAATTGAAACTACAATGGAGTAAGGTTTTTCCCACAGATACTCACAAGTCTCAGCCAGGAACTCCACCCCCAGCTTTTTATGAATTCAACCTACAATGGAGTAAGGTTTTTCGCCCAGATACTCACAAGTCTCAGCCAGGAACTCCACCCCCAGCTTTTTATGAATTGAAACTACAATGGAGTAAGGTTTTTCGCCCAGATATTCACAAGTCTCAGCCAGGAACTCCACCCCCAGCTTTTTATGAATTGAACCTACAATGGAGGACGGTTTTTCGCCCAGATACTCACAAGTCTCAGCCAGGAAGTCCACTCCCAGCTTCTGTGAATTCAAACTACAATGGAGTAAGGTTCTTTCCCCAGATACTCACATGTCTCAGCCAGGAACTCCACCCCCAGCTTCTGTGAATTCAAACTACAATGGAGTAAGGTTTTCCCCCCAGATACTCACAAGTCTCAGCCAGGAACTCCACCCCCAGCTTCTGTGAATTCAAATTACAATGGAGTAAGGTTTTTTCCCCAGATACTCACAAGTCTCAGCCAGGAAGTCCACCCCCAGCTTCTGTGAATTCAAACTACAATGTAGTAAGGTTTTTCCCCCAGATACTCACAAGTCTCAGCCAGGAACTCCACCCCCAGCTTTTTATGAATTGAAACTACAATGGAGTAAGGTTTTTCCCCCAGATACTCACAAGTCTCAGCCAGGAACTCCACCCCCAGCTTCTGTGAATTCAAACTACAATGGAGTAAGGTTTTTCGCCCAGATACTTACAAGTCTCAGCCAGGAAGTCCACTCCCAGCTTCTGTGAATTCAAACTACAATGGAGTAAGTTTTTCCCCCCAGATACTCACATGTCTCAGCCAGGAACTCCACCCCCAGCTTTTTATGAATTGAAACTACAATGGAGTAAGGTTTTTCCCCCAGATACTCACAAGTCTCAGCCAGGAACTCCACCCCCAGCTTTTTATGAATTGAACCTATAATGGAGTAAGGTTTTTCGCCCAGATACTCACAAGTCTCAGCCAGGAACTCCACCCCCAGCTTCTGTGAATTCAAACTACAATGGAGTAAGGTTTTTCGCCCAGATACTCACATGTGTCAGCCAGGAACTCCACCCACAGCTTTTTATGAATTGAAACTACAATGGAGTAAGGTTTTTCCCCCAGATACTCACAAGTCTCAGCCAGGAACTCCACCCCCAGCTTTTTATGAATTCAAACTACAATGAAGTAAGGTTTTCCCCCGAGATACTCACATGTCTCAGCCAGGAACTCCACCCCCAGCTTTTAATGAATTGAAACTACAATGGAGTAAGGTTTTTCCCCCAGATACTCACAAGTCTCAGCCAGGAACTCCACCCCCAGCTTTTTATGAATTGAACCTATAATGGAGTAAGGTTTTTCGCCCAGATACTCACAAGTCTCAGCCAGGAACTCCATCCCCAGCTTCTGTGAATTCAAACTACAATGGAGTAAGGTTTTTCGCCCAGATACTCACATGTGTAAGCCAGGAACTCCACCCACAGCTTTTTATGAATTGAAACTACAATGGAGTAAGGTTTTTCCCCCAGATACTCACAAGTCTCAGCCAGGAACTCCACCCCCAGCTTTTTATGAATTCAAACTACAATGAAGTAAGGTTTTCCCCCGAGATACTCACATGTCTCAGCCAGGAACTCCACCCCCAGCTTTTTATGAATTCAAACTACAATGGAGTAAGTTTTTCCCCCAGATACTCACATGTCTCAGCCAGGAACTCTACCCCCAGCTTTTTATGAATTGAAACTACAATGGAGTAAGGTTTTTCGCGCAGATACTCACAAGTCTCAGCCAGGAACTCCACCCCCAGCTTCTGTGAATTCAAACTACAATGGAGTAAGGTTCTTTCCCCAGATACTCACATGTCTCAGCAAGGAACTCCACCCCCAGCTTCTGTGAATTCAAACTACAATGGAGTAAGGTTTTCCCCCCAGATACTCACATGTCTCAGCCAGGAACTCCACCCCCAGCTTTTTATGAATTTTAACTACAATGGAGGACGGTTTTTCGCCCAGATACTCACAAGTCTCAGCCAGGAACTCCACCCCCAGCTTCTGTGAATTCAAACTACAATGGAGTAAGGTTTTTCGCCCAGATACTTACAAGTCTCAGCCAGGAAGTCCACTCCCAGCTTCTGTGAATTCAAACTACAATGGAGTAAGGTTCTTTCCCCAGATACTCACATGTCTCAGCCAGGAACTCCACCCCCAGCTTCTGTGAATTCAAACTACAATGGAGTAAGGTTTTCCCCCCAGATACTCACAAGTCTCAGCCAGGAACTCCACCCCCAGCTTCTGTGAATTCAAACTACAATGGAGTAAGTTTTTTTCCCCAGATACTCACAAGTCTCAGCCAGGAACTCCACCCCCAGCTTTTTATGAATTGAACCTACAATGGAGTAAGGTTTTTCGCCCAGATACTCACAAGTCTCAGCCAGGAACTCCACCCCCAGCTTCTGTGAATTCAAACTACAATGGAGTAAGGTTTTTCGCCCAGATACTTACAAGTCTCAGCCAGGAAGTCCACTCCCAGCTTCTGTGAATTCCAACTACAATGGAGTAAGGTTCTTTCCCCAGATACTCACATGTCTCAGCCAGGAACTCCACCCCCAGCTTCTGTGAATTCAAACTACAATGGAGTAAGGTTTTCCCCCCCGATACTCACATGTCTCAGCCAGGAACACCACCCCCAGCTTTTTGTGAATTCAAACTACAATGAAGTAAGGTTTTCCCCCGAGATACTCACAAGTCTCAGCCAGGAACCCCAACCCCAGCTTCTGTGAATTCAAACTACAATGGAGTAAGTTTTTTTCCCCAGATACTCACATGTCTCAGCCAGGAACTCCACCCCCAGATTTTTATGAATTGAAACTACAATGGAGTAAGGTTTTTCGCCCAGATACTCACAAGTCTCAGTCAGGAACTCCAACCCCAGCTTCTGTGAATTCAAACTACAATGGAGTAAGTTTTTTCCCCCAGATACTCTCATGTCTCAGCCAGGAACTCCACCCCCAGCTTTTTATGAATTGAAACTACAATGGAGTAATGTTTTCCCCCCAGATACTCACAGGTCTCAGCCAGGAACTCTACCCCCAGCTTTTTATAAATTGAACCTACAATGGAGTAAGGTTTTTCGCCCAGATACTTACAAGTCTCAGCCAGGAAGTCCACTCCCAGCTTCTGTGAATTCAAACTACAATGGAGTAAGGTTCTTTCCCCAGATACTCACATGTCTCAGCCAGGAACTCCACCCCCAGCTTCTGTGGATTCAAACTACAATGGAGTAAGGTTTTCCCCCCAGATACTCACATGTCTCAGCCAGGAACTCCACCCCCAGCTTCTGTGAATTGAAACTACAATGGAGTAAGGTTTTCCCCCCAGATACTCACAAGTCTCAGCCAGGAACTCCACCCCCAGCTTCTGTGAATTCAAACTACAATGGAGTAAGGTTTTCCCCCCAGGTACTCACATGTCTCAGCCAGGAACTCCTCCCCCAGATTTTTATGAATTGAAACTACAATGGAGTAAGGTTTTTCCCCAGATACTCACAAGTCTCAGCCAGGAACTCCACCCCCAGCTTCTGTGAATTCAAACTACAATGGAGTAAGGTTTTTCGCCCAGATACTTACAAGTCTCAGCCAGGAACTCCACCCCCAGCTTTTTATGAATTGAACCTACAATGGAGTAAGGTTTTTTCCCCAGATACTCAAAAGTCTCAGCCAGGAACTCCACCCCCAGCTTCTGTGAATTCAAACTACAATGGAGTAAGGTTTTTCGCCCAGATACTTACAAGTCTCAGCCAGGAACCCCAACCCCAGCTTCTGTGAATTCAAACTACAATGGAGTAAGGTTTTTCGCCCAGATACTCACATGTCTCAGCCAGGAACTCCACCCCCAGCTTTTTATGAATTCAACCTACAATGGAGTAAGGTTTTTCGCCCAGATACTCACAAGTCTCAGCCAGGAACTCCACCCCCAGCTTCTGTGAATTCAAACTACAATGGAGTAAGGTTTTCCCCCCAGATACTCACAAGTCTCAGCCAGGAACTCCACCCCCAGCTTCTGTGAATTCAAATTACAATGGAGTAAGGTTTTTTCCCCAGATACTCACAAGTCTCAGCCAGGAAGTCCACCCCCAGCTTCTGTGAATTCAAACTACAATGTAGTAAGGTTTTTCCCCCAGATACTCACAAGTCTCAGCCAGGAACTCCACCCCCAGCTTTTTATGAATTGAAACTACAATGGAGTAAGGTTTTTCCCCCAGATACTCACAAGTCTCAGCCAGGAACTCCACCCCCAGCTTCTGTGAATTCAAACTACAATGGAGTAAGGTTTTTCGCCCAGATACTTACAAGTCTCAGCCAGGAAGTCCACTCCCAGCTTCTGTGAATTCAAACTACAATGGAGTAAGTTTTTCCCCCCAGATACTCACATGTCTCAGCCAGGAACTCCACCCCCAGCTTTTTATGAATTGAAACTACAATGGAGTAAGGTTTTTCCCCCAGATACTCACAAGTCTCAGCCAGGAACTCCACCCCCAGCTTTTTATGAATTGAACCTATAATGGAGTAAGGTTTTTCGCCCAGATACTCACAAGTCTCAGCCAGGAACTCCACCCCCAGCTTCTGTGAATTCAAACTACAATGGAGTAAGGTTTTTCGCCCAGATACTCACATGTGTCAGCCAGGAACTCCACCCACAGCTTTTTATGAATTGAAACTACAATGGAGTAAGGTTTTTCCCCCAGATACTCACAAGTCTCAGCCAGGAACTCCACCCCCAGCTTTTTATGAATTCAAACTACAATGAAGTAAGGTTTTCCCCCGAGATACTCACATGTCTCAGCCAGGAACTCCACCCCCAGCTTTTAATGAATTGAAACTACAATGGAGTAAGGTTTTTCCCCCAGATACTCACAAGTCTCAGCCAGGAACTCCACCCCCAGCTTTTTATGAATTGAACCTATAATGGAGTAAGGTTTTTCGCCCAGATACTCACAAGTCTCAGCCAGGAACTCCACCCCCAGCTTCTGTGAATTCAAACTACAATGGAGTAAGGTTTTTCGCCCAGATACTCACATGTGTAAGCCAGGAACTCCACCCACAGCTTTTTATGAATTGAAACTACAATGGAGTAAGGTTTTTCCCCCAGATACTCACAAGTCTCAGCCAGGAACTCCACCCCCAGCTTTTTATGAATTCAAACTACAATGAAGTAAGGTTTTCCCCCGAGATACTCACATGTCTCAGCCAGGAACTCCACCCCCAGCTTTTTATGAATTCAAACTACAATGGAGTAAGTTTTTCCCCCAGATACTCACATGTCTCAGCCAGGAACTCTACCCCCAGCTTTTTATGAATTGAAACTACAATGGAGTAAGGTTTTTCGCGCAGATACTCACAAGTCTCAGCCAGGAACTCCACCCCCAGCTTCTGTGAATTCAAACTACAATGGAGTAAGGTTCTTTCCCCAGATACTCACATGTCTCAGCAAGGAACTCCACCCCCAGCTTCTGTGAATTCAAACTACAATGGAGTAAGGTTTTCCCCCCAGATACTCACATGTCTCAGCCAGGAACTCCACCCCCAGCTTTTTATGAATTTTAACTACAATGGAGGACGGTTTTTCGCCCAGATACTCACAAGTCTCAGCCAGGAACTCCACCCCCAGCTTCTGTGAATTCAAACTACAATGGAGTAAGGTTTTTCGCCCAGATACTTACAAGTCTCAGCCAGGAAGTCCACTCCCAGCTTCTGTGAATTCAAACTACAATGGAGTAAGGTTCTTTCCCCAGATACTCACATGTCTCAGCCAGGAACTCCACCCCCAGCTTCTGTGAATTCAAACTACAATGGAGTAAGGTTTTCCCCCCAGATACTCACAAGTCTCAGCCAGGAACTCCACCCCCAGCTTCTGTGAATTCAAACTACAATGGAGTAAGTTTTTTTCCCCAGATACTCACAAGTCTCAGCCAGGAACTCCACCCCCAGCTTTTTATGAATTGAACCTACAATGGAGTAAGGTTTTTCGCCCAGATACTCACAAGTCTCAGCCAGGAACTCCACCCCCAGCTTCTGTGAATTCAAACTACAATGGAGTAAGGTTTTTCGCCCAGATACTTACAAGTCTCAGCCAGGAAGTCCACTCCCAGCTTCTGTGAATTCCAACTACAATGGAGTAAGGTTCTTTCCCCAGATACTCACATGTCTCAGCCAGGAACTCCACCCCCAGCTTCTGTGAATTCAAACTACAATGGAGTAAGGTTTTCCCCCCCGATACTCACATGTCTCAGCCAGGAACACCACCCCCAGCTTTTTGTGAATTCAAACTACAATGAAGTAAGGTTTTCCCCCGAGATACTCACAAGTCTCAGCCAGGAACCCCAACCCCAGCTTCTGTGAATTCAAACTACAATGGAGTAAGTTTTTTTCCCCAGATACTCACATGTCTCAGCCAGGAACTCCACCCCCAGATTTTTATGAATTGAAACTACAATGGAGTAAGGTTTTTCGCCCAGATACTCACAAGTCTCAGTCAGGAACTCCAACCCCAGCTTCTGTGAATTCAAACTACAATGGAGTAAGTTTTTTCCCCCAGATACTCTCATGTCTCAGCCAGGAACTCCACCCCCAGCTTTTTATGAATTGAAACTACAATGGAGTAATGTTTTCCCCCCAGATACTCACAGGTCTCAGCCAGGAACTCTACCCCCAGCTTTTTATAAATTGAACCTACAATGGAGTAAGGTTTTTCGCCCAGATACTTACAAGTCTCAGCCAGGAAGTCCACTCCCAGCTTCGGTGAATTCAAACTACAATGGAGTAAGGTTCTTTCCCCAGATACTCACATGTCTCAGCCAGGAACTCCACCCCCAGCTTCTGTGGATTCAAACTACAATGGAGTAAGGTTTTCCCCCCAGATACTCACATGTCTCAGCCAGGAACTCCACCCCCAGCTTCTGTGAATTGAAACTACAATGGAGTAAGGTTTTCCCCCCAGATACTCACAAGTCTCAGCCAGGAACTCCACCCCCAGCTTCTGTGAATTCAAACTACAATGGAGTAAGGTTTTCCCCCCAGGTACTCACATGTCTCAGCCAGGAACTCCTCCCCCAGATTTTTATGAATTGAAACTACAATGGAGTAAGGTTTTTCCCCAGATACTCACAAGTCTCAGCCAGGAACTCCACCCCCAGCTTCTGTGAATTCAAACTACAATGGAGTAAGGTTTTTCGCCCAGATACTTACAAGTCTCAGCCAGGAACTCCACCCCCAGCTTTTTATGAATTGAACCTACAATGGAGTAAGGTTTTTTCCCCAGATACTCACAAGTCTCAGCCAGGAACTCCACCCCCAGCTTCTGTGAATTCAAACTACAATGGAGTAAGGTTTTTCGCCCAGATACTTACAAGTCTCAGCCAGGAACCCCAACCCCAGCTTCTGTGAATTCAAACTACAATGGAGTAAGGTTTTTCGCCCAGATACTCACATGTCTCAGCCAGGAACTCCACCCCCAGCTTTTTATGAATTCAACCTACAATGGAGTAAGGTTTTTCGCCCAGATACTCACAAGTCTCAGCCAGGAACTCCACCCCCAGCTTCTGTGAATTCAAACTACAATGGAGTAAGGTTTTCCCCCCAGATACTCACAAGTCTCAGCCAGGAACTCCACCCCCAGATTTTTATGAATTGAAACTACAATGGAGTAAGGCTTTCCCCCCAGATACTCACAAGTCTCAACCAGGAACTCCACCCCCAGCTTTTTATGAATTGAACCTACAATGGAGTAAGGTTTTTCGCCCAGATACTCACAAGTCTCAGCCAGGAACTCCACCCCCAGCTTCTGTGAATTCAAACTACAATGGAGTAAGGTTTTTCGCCCAGATACTCACATGTCTCAGCCAGGAACTCCACCCACAGCTTTTTATGAATTGAAACTACAATGGAGTAAGGTTTTTCCCCCAGATACTCACAAGTCTCAGCCAGGAACTCCACCCCCAGCTTTTTATGAATTCAAACTACAATGAAGTAAGGTTTTCCCCCGAGATACTCACATGTCTCAGCCAGGAACTCCACCCCCAGCTTTTTATGAATTCAAACTACAATGGAGTAAGTTTTTCCCCCAGATACTCACATGTCTCAGCCAGGAACTCCACCCCCAGCTTCTGTGAATTCAAACTACAATGGAGTAAGGTTTTCCCCCCAGATACTCACATGTCTCAGCCAGGAACTCCACCCCCAGCTTTTTATGAATTGAAACTACAATGGAGTAAGGTTTTTCGCCCAGATATTCACAAGTCTCAGCCAGGAACTCCACCCCCAGCTTTTTATGAATTGAACCTACAATGGAGGACGGTTTTTCGCCCAGATACTCACAAGTCTCAGACAGGAACTCCAACCCCAGCTTCTGTGAATTCAAACTACAATGGAGTAAGGTTTTTCGCCCAGATACTTTCAAGTCTCAGCCAGGAACTCCACCCCCAGCTTTTTATGAATTGAAACTACAATGGAGTAATGTTTTCCCCCCAGATACTCACAGGTCTCAGCCAGGAACTCTACCCCCAGCTTTTTATAAATTGAACCTACAATGGAGTAAGGTTTTTCGCCCAGATACTCACAGGTCTGAGCCAGGAACTCCACCCCCAGCTTCTGTGAATTCAAACTACAATGGAGTAAGGTTTTTCGCCCAGATACTTACAAGTCTCAGCCAGGAAGTCCACTCCCAGCTTCTGTGAATTCAAACTACAATGGAGTAAGGTTCTTTCCCCAGATACTCACATGTCTCAGCCAGGAACTCCACCCCCAGCTTCTGTGAATTCAAACTACAATGGAGTAAGGTTTTCCCCCCAGATACTCACATGTCTCAGCCAGGAACTCCACCCCCAGCTTCTGTGTATTGAAACTACAATGGAGTAAGGTTTTCCCCCCAGATACTCACAAGTCTCAGCCAGGAACTCCACCCCCAGCTTCTGTGAATTCAAACTACAATGGAGTAAGGTTTTCCCCCCAGGTACTCACATGTCTCAGCCAGGAACTCCTCCCCCAGATTTTTATGAATTGAAACTACAATGGAGTAAGGTTTTTCCCCAGATACTCACAAGTCTCAGCCAGGAACTCCACCCCCAGCTTCTGTGAATTCAAACTACAATGGAGTAAGGTTTTTCGCCCAGATACTTACAAGTCTCAGCCAGGAACTCCACCCCCAGCTTTTTATGAATTGAACCTACAATGGAGTAAGGTTTTTTCCCCAGATACTCACAAGTCTCAGCCAGGAACTCCACCCCCAGCTTCTGTGAATTCAAACTACAATGGAGTAAGGTTTTTCGCCCAGATACTTACAAGTCTCAGCCAGGAACCCCAACCCCAGCTTCTGTGAATTCAAACTACAATGGAGTAAGGTTTTTCGCCCAGATACTCACATGTCTCAGCCAGGAACTCCACCCCCAGCTTTTTATGAATTCAACCTACAATGGAGTAAGGTTTTTCGCCCAGATACTCACAAGTCTCAGCCAGGAACTCCACCCCCAGCTTCTGTGAATTCAAACTACAATGGAGTAAGGTTTTCCCCCCAGATACTCACAAGTCTCAACCAGGAACTCCACCCCCAGCTTTTTATGAATTGAACCTACAATGGAGTAAGGTTTTTCGCCCAGATACTCACAAGTCTCAGCCAGGAACTCCACCCCCAGCTTCTGTGAATTCAAACTACAATGGAGTAAGGTTTTTCGCCCAGATACTCACATGTCTCAGCCAGGAACTCCACCCACAGCTTTTTATGAATTGAAACTACAATGGAGTAAGGTTTTTCCCCCAGATACTCACAAGTCTCAGCCAGGAACTCCACCCCCAGCTTTTTATGAATTCAAACTACAATGAAGTAAGGTTTTCCCCCGAGATACTCACATGTCTCAGCCAGGAACTCCACCCCCAGATTGTTATGAATTCAAACTACAATGGAGTAAGTTTTTCCCCCAGATACTCACATGTCTCAGCCAGGAACTCCACCCCCAGCTTCTGTGAATTCAAACTACAATGGAGTAAGGTTTTCCCCCCAGATACTCACATGTCTCAGCCAGGAACTCCACCCCCAGCTTTTTATGAATTGAAACTACAATGGAGTAAGGTTTTTCGCCCAGATATTCACAAGTCTCAGCCAGGAACTCCACCCCCAGCTTTTTATGAATTGAACCTACAATGGAGGACGGTTTTTCGCCCAGATACTCACAAGTCTCAGACAGGAACTCCAACCCCAGCTTCTGTGAATTCAAACTACAATGGAGTAAGGTTTTTCGCCCAGATACTTTCAAGTCTCAGCCAGGAAGTCCACTCCCAGCTTCTGTGAATTCAAACTACAATGGAGTAAGGTTCTTTCCCCAGATACTCACATGTCTCAGCCAGGAACTCCACCCCCAGCTTCTGTGAATTCAAACTACAATGGAGTAAGGTTTTCCCCCCAGATACTCACAAGTCTCAGCCAGGAACTCCACCCCCAGCTTCTGTGAATTCAAATTACAATGGAGTAAGGTTTTTTCCCCAGATACTCACAAGTCTCAGCCAGGAAGTCCACCCCCAGCTTCTGTGAATTCAAACTACAATGTAGTAAGGTTTTTCCCCCAGATACTCACAAGTCTCAGTCAGGAACTCCAACCCCAGCTTCTGTGAATTCAAACTACAATGGAGTAAGTTTTTTCCCCCAGATACTCTCATGTCTCAGCCAGGAACTCCACCCCCAGCTTTTTATGAATTGAAACTACAATGGAGTAATGTTTTCCCCCCAGATACTCACAGGTCTCAGCCAGGAACTCTACCCCCAGCTTTTTATAAATTGAACCTACAATGGAGTAAGGTTTTTCGCCCAGATACTTACAAGTCTCAGCCAGGAAGTCCACTCCCAGCTTCTGTGAATTCAAACTACAATGGAGTAAGGTTCTTTCCCCAGATACTCACATGTCTCAGCCAGGAACTCCACCCCCAGCTTCTGTGGATTCAAACTACAATGGAGTAAGGTTTTCCCCCCAGATACTCACATGTCTCAGCCAGGAACTCCACCCCCAGCTTCTGTGAATTGAAACTACAATGGAGTAAGGTTTTCCCCCCAGATACTCACAAGTCTCAGCCAGGAACTCCACCCCCAGCTTCTGTGAATTCAAACTACAATGGAGTAAGGTTTTCCCCCCAGGTACTCACATGTCTCAGCCAGGAACTCCTCCCCCAGATTTTTATGAATTGAAACTACAATGGAGTAAGGTTTTTCCCCAGATACTCACAAGTCTCAGCCAGGAACTCCACCCCCAGCTTCTGTGAATTCAAACTACAATGGAGTAAGGTTTTTCGCCCAGATACTTACAAGTCTCAGCCAGGAACTCCACCCCCAGCTTTTTATGAATTGAACCTACAATGGAGTAAGGTTTTTTCCCCAGATACTCACAAGTCTCAGCCAGGAACTCCACCCCCAGCTTCTGTGAATTCAAACTACAATGGAGTAAGGTTTTTCGCCCAGATACTTACAAGTCTCAGCCAGGAACCCCAACCCCAGCTTCTGTGAATTCAAACTACAATGGAGTAAGGTTTTTCGCCCAGATACTCACATGTCTCAGCCAGGAACTCCACCCCCAGCTTTTTATGAATTCAACCTACAATGGAGTAAGGTTTTTCGCCCAGATACTCACAAGTCTCAGCCAGGAACTCCACCCCCAGCTTCTGTGAATTCAAACTACAATGGAGTAAGGTTTTCCCCCCAGATACTCACAAGTCTCAGCCAGGAACTCCACCCCCAGATTTTTATGAATTGAAACTACAATGGAGTAAGGCTTTCCCCCCAGATACTCACAAGTCTCAACCAGGAACTCCACCCCCAGCTTTTTATGAATTGAACCTACAATGGAGTAAGGTTTTTCGCCCAGATACTCACAAGTCTCAGCCAGGAACTCCACCCCCAGCTTCTGTGAATTCAAACTACAATGGAGTAAGGTTTTTCGCCCAGATACTCACATGTCTCAGCCAGGAACTCCACCCACAGCTTTTTATGAATTGAAACTACAATGGAGTAAGGTTTTTCCCCCAGATACTCACAAGTCTCAGCCAGGAACTCCACCCCCAGCTTTTTATGAATTCAAACTACAATGAAGTAAGGTTTTCCCCCGAGATACTCACATGTCTCAGCCAGGAACTCCACCCCCAGCTTTTTATGAATTCAAACTACAATGGAGTAAGTTTTTCCCCCAGATACTCACATGTCTCAGCCAGGAACTCCACCCCCAGCTTCTGTGAATTCAAACTACAATGGAGTAAGGTTTTCCCCCCAGATACTCACATGTCTCAGCCAGGAACTCCACCCCCAGCTTTTTATGAATTGAAACTACAATGGAGTAAGGTTTTTCGCCCAGATATTCACAAGTCTCAGCCAGGAACTCCACCCCCAGCTTTTTATGAATTGAACCTACAATGGAGGACGGTTTTTCGCCCAGATACTCACAAGTCTCAGACAGGAACTCCAACCCCAGCTTCTGTGAATTCAAACTACAATGGAGTAAGGTTTTTCGCCCAGATACTTTCAAGTCTCAGCCAGGAACTCCACCCCCAGCTTTTTATGAATTGAAACTACAATGGAGTAATGTTTTCCCCCCAGATACTCACAGGTCTCAGCCAGGAACTCTACCCCCAGCTTTTTATAAATTGAACCTACAATGGAGTAAGGTTTTTCGCCCAGATACTCACAGGTCTGAGCCAGGAACTCCACCCCCAGCTTCTGTGAATTCAAACTACAATGGAGTAAGGTTTTTCGCCCAGATACTTACAAGTCTCAGCCAGGAAGTCCACTCCCAGCTTCTGTGAATTCAAACTACAATGGAGTAAGGTTCTTTCCCCAGATACTCACATGTCTCAGCCAGGAACTCCACCCCCAGCTTCTGTGAATTCAAACTACAATGGAGTAAGGTTTTCCCCCCAGATACTCACATGTCTCAGCCAGGAACTCCACCCCCAGCTTCTGTGAATTGAAACTACAATGGAGTAAGGTTTTCCCCCCAGATACTCACAAGTCTCAGCCAGGAACTCCACCCCCAGCTTCTGTGAATTCAAACTACAATGGAGTAAGGTTTTCCCCCCAGGTACTCACATGTCTCAGCCAGGAACTCCTCCCCCAGATTTTTATGAATTGAAACTACAATGGAGTAAGGTTTTTCCCCAGATACTCACAGGTCTCAGCCAGGAACTCCACCCCCAGCTTCTGTGAATTCAAACTACAATGGAGTAAGGTTTTTCGCCCAGATACTTACAAGTCTCAGCCAGGAACTCCACCCCCAGCTTTTTATGAATTGAACCTACAATGGAGTAAGGTTTTTTCCCCAGATACTCACAAGTCTCAGCCAGGAACTCCACCCCCAGCTTCTGTGAATTCAAACTACAATGGAGTAAGGTTTTTCGCCCAGATACTTACAAGTCTCAGCCAGGAACCCCAACCCCAGCTTCTGTGAATTCAAACTACAATGGAGTAAGGTTTTTCGCCCAGATACTCACATGTCTCAGCCAGGAACTCCACCCCCAGCTTTTTATGAATTCAACCTACAATGGAGTAAGGTTTTTCGCCCAGATACTCACAAGTCTCAGCCAGGAACTCCACCCCCAGCTTCTGTGAATTCAAACTACAATGGAGTAAGGTTTTCCCCCCAGATACTCACAAGTCTCAGCCAGGAACTCCACCCCCAGATTTTTATGAATTGAAACTACAATGGAGTAAGGCTTTCCCCCCAGATACTCACAAGTCTCAACCAGGAACTCCACCCCCAGCTTTTTATGAATTGAACCTACAATGGAGTAAGGTTTTTCGCCCAGATACTCACAAGTCTCAGCCAGGAACTCCACCCCCAGCTTCTGTGAATTCAAACTACAATGGAGTAAGGTTTTTCGCCCAGATACTCACATGTCTCAGCCAGGAACTCCACCCACAGCTTTTTATGAATTGAAACTACAATGGAGTAAGGTTTTTCCCCCAGATACTCACAAGTCTCAGCCAGGAACTCCACCCCCAGCTTTTTATGAATTCAAACTACAATGAAGTAAGGTTTTCCCCCGAGATACTCACATGTCTCAGCCAGGAACTCCACCCCCAGATTGTTATGAATTCAAACTACAATGGAGTAAGTTTTTCCCCCAGATACTCACATGTCTCAGCCAGGAACTCCACCCCCAGCTTCTGTGAATTCAAACTACAATGGAGTAAGGTTTTCCCCCCAGATACTCACATGTCTCAGCCAGGAACTCCACCCCCAGCTTTTTATGAATTGAAACTACAATGGAGTAAGGTTTTTCGCCCAGATATTCACAAGTCTCAGCCAGGAACTCCACCCCCAGCTTTTTATGAATTGAACCTACAATGGAGGACGGTTTTTCGCCCAGATACTCACAAGTCTCAGACAGGAACTCCAACCCCAGCTTCTGTGAATTCAAACTACAATGGAGTAAGGTTTTTCGCCCAGATACTTTCAAGTCTCAGCCAGGAAGTCCACTCCCAGCTTCTGTGAATTCAAACTACAATGGAGTAAGGTTCTTTCCCCAGATACTCACATGTCTCAGCCAGGAACTCCACCCCCAGCTTCTGTGAATTCAAACTACAATGGAGTAAGGTTTTCCCCCCAGATACTCACAAGTCTCAGCCAGGAACTCCACCCCCAGCTTCTGTGAATTCAAATTACAATGGAGTAAGGTTCTTTCCCCAGATACTCACATGTCTCAGCCAGGAACTCCACCCCCAGCTTTTTATGAATTGAAACTACAATGGAGTAAGGTTTTTCCCCCAGATACTCACAAGTCTCAGCCAGGAACTCCACCCCCAGCTTCTGTGAATTCAAACTACAATGGAGTAAGGTTTTTCGCCCAGATACTTACAAGTCTCAGCCAGGAAGTCCACTCCCAGCTTCTGTGAATTCAAACTACAATGGAGTAAGGTTTTTCGCCCAGATACTCACATGTGTCAGCCAGGAACTCCACCCACAGCTTTTTATGAATTGAAACTACAATGGAGTAAGGTTTTTCCCCCAGATACTCACAGGTCTCAGCCAGGAACTCCACCCCCAGCTTTTTATGAATTCAAACTACAATGAAGTAAGGTTTTCCCCCGAGATACTCACATGTCTCAGCCAGGAACTCCACCCCCAGCTTTTTATGAATTGAAACTACAATGGAGTAAGGTTTTTCCCCCAGATACTCACAAGTCTCAGCCAGGAACTCCACCCCCAGCTTTTTATGAATTGAACCTATAATGGAGTAAGGTTTTTCGCCCAGATACTCACAAGTCTCAGCCAGGAACTCCACCCCCAGCTTCTGTGAATTCAAACTACAATGGAGTAAGGTTTTTCGCCCAGATACTCACATGTGTAAGCCAGGAACTCCACCCACAGCTTTTTATGAATTGAAACTACAATGGAGTAAGGTTTTTCCCCCAGATACTCACAAGTCTCAGCCAGGAACTCCACCCCCAGCTTTTTATGAATTCAAACTACAATGAAGTAAGGTTTTCCCCCGAGATACTCACATGTCTCAGCCAGGAACTCCACCCCCAGCTTTTTATGAATTCAAACTACAATGGAGTAAGTTTTTCCCCCAGATACTCACATGTCTCAGCCAGGAACTCTACCCCCAGCTTCTGTGAATTCAAACTACAATGGAGTAAGGTTCTTTCCCCAGATACTCACATGTCTCAGCAAGGAACTCCACCCCCAGCTTCTGTGAATTCAAACTACAATGGAGTAAGGTTTTCCCCCCAGATACTCACATGTCTCAGCCAGGAACTCCACCCCCAGCTTTTTATGAATTGAAACTACAATGGAGTAAGGTTTTTCCCCCAGATACTCACAAGTCTCAGCCAGGAACTCCACCCCCAGCTTTTTATGATTTGAACCTACAATGGAGGACGGTTTTTCGCCCAGATACTCACAAGTCTCAGCCAGGAACTCCACCCCCAGCTTCTGTGAATTCAAACTACAATGGACTAAGGTTTTTCGCCCAGATACTTACAAGTCTCAGCCAGGAAGTCCACTCCCAGCTTCTGTGAATTCAAACTACATTGGAGTAAGGTTCTTTCCCCAGATACTCACATGTCTCAGCCAGGAACTCCACCCCCAGCTTCTGTGAATTCAAACTACAATGGAGTAAGGTTTTCCCCCCAGATACTCACAAGTCTCAGCCAGGAACTCCACCCCCAGCTTCTGTGAATTCAAACTACAATGGAGTAAGTTTTTTTCCCCAGATACTCACAAGTCTCAGCCAGGAACTCCACCCCCAGCTTTTTATGAATTGAACCTACAATGGAGTAAAGTTTTTCGCCCAGATACTCACAAGTCTCAGCCAGGAACTCCACCCCCAGCTTCTGTGAATTCAAACTACAATGGAGTAAGGTTTTTCGCCCAGATACTTACAAGTCTCAGCCAGGAAGTCCACTCCCAGCTTCTGTGAATTCAAACTACAATGGAGTAAGGTTCTTTCCCCAGATACTCACATGTCTCAGCCAGGAACTCCACCCCCAGCTTCTGTGAATTCAAACTACAATGGAGTAAGGTTTTCCCCCCCGATACTCACATGTCTCAGCCAGGAACACCACCCCCAGCTTTTTGTGAATTCAAACTACAATGAAGTAAGGTTTTCCCCCGAGATACTCACAAGTCTCAGCCAGGAACCCCAACCCCAGCTTCTGTGAATTCAAACTACAATGGAGTAAGTTTTTTTCCCCAGATACTCACATGTCTCAGCCAGGAACTCCACCCCCAGCTTTTTATGAATTGAAACTACAATGGAGTAAGGTTTTTCGCCCAGATACTCACAAGTCTCAGTCAGGAACTCCAACCCCAGCTTCTGTGAATTCAAACTACAATGGAGTAAGTTTTTTCCCCCAGATACTCTCATGTCTCAGCCAGGAACTCCACCCCCAGCTTTTTATGAATTGAAACTACAATGGAGTAATGTTTTCCCCCCAGATACTCACAGGTCTCAGCCAGGAACTCTACCCCCAGCTTTTTATGAATTGAACCTACAATGGAGTAAGGTTTTTCGCCCAGATACTCACAGGTCTGAGCCAGGAACTCCACCCCCAGCTTCTGTGAATTCAAACTACAATGGAGTAAGGTTTTTCGCCCAGATACTTACAAGTCTCAGCCAGGAAGTCCACTCCCAGCTTCTGTGAATTCAAACTACAATGGAGTAAGGTTCTTTCCCCAGATACTCACATGTCTCAGCCAGGAACTCCACCCCCAGCTTCTGTGAATTCAAACTACAATGGAGTAAGGTTTTCCCCCCAGATACTCACATGTCTCAGCCAGGAACTCCACCCCCAGCTTCTGTGAATTGAAACTACAATGGAGTAAGGTTTTCCCCCCAGATACTCACAAGTCTCAGCCAGGAACTCCACCCCCAGCTTCTGTGAATTCAAACTACAATGGAGTAAGGTTTTCCCCCCAGGTACTCACATGTCTCAGCCAGGAACTCCTCCCCCAGATTTTTATGAATTGAAACTACAATGGAGTAAGGCTTTTCCCCAGATACTCACAGGTCTCAGCCAGGAACTCCACCCCCAGCTTCTGTGAATTCAAACTACAATGGAGTAAGGTTTCCCCCTCAGATACTCACAGGTCTCAGCCAGGAACTCCACCCCCAGCTTCTGTGAATTCAAACTACAATGGAGTAAGGTTTTTCGCCCAGATACTTACAAGTCTCACAAAGGAACTCCACCCCCAGCTTCTGTGAATTCAAACTACAATGGAGTTAAATTTTTCGCCCAGATACTTACAAGTCTCAGCCAGGAACTCCACCCCCAGCATTTTATGAATTCAAACTACAATGGAGTAAGGTTTTTTCCCCAGATACTCACAACTCTCAGCCAGGAACTCCACCCCCAGCATTTTATGAATTCAAACTACAATGGAGTAAGGTTTATTCCCCAGATACTCTCAAGTCTCAGCCAGGAACCCCAACCCCAGCTTCTGTGAATTCAAACTACAATTGAGTAAGTTTTTTTCCCCAGATACTCACATGTTTCAGCCAGGAACTCCAACCCCAGCTTTTTATGAATTGAAACTACAATGGAGTAAGGTTTTTCCCCCAGATACTCACAAGTCTCAGCCAGGAACTCCACCCCCAGCTTTTTATGAATTGAACCTACAATGGAGTAAGGTTTTTCGCCCAGATACTCACAAGTCTCAGCCAGGAACTCCACCCCCAGCTTCTGTGAATTCAAACTACAATGGAGTAAGGTTTTTCACCCAGATACTTACAAGTCTCAGCCAGGAACCCCAACCCCAGCTTCTTTGAATTCAAACTACAATGGAGTAAGTTTTTTTCCCCAGATACTCACATGTCTCAGCCAGGAACTCCAACCCCAGCTTTTTATGAATTGAAACTACAATGGAGTAAGGTTCTTTCCCCAGATACTCACATGTCTCAGCCAGGAACTCCACCCCCAGCTTCTGTGAATTCAAACTACAATGGAGTAAGGTTTTTCGCCCAGATACTTACAAGTCTCAGCCAGGAACTCCACCCCCAGCTTTTTATGAATTCAAACTACAATGGAGTAAGGTTTTTTCCCCAGATACTCACAAGTCTCAGCCAGGAACTCCACCCCCAGCTTCTGTGAATTCAAACTACAATGGAGTAAGGTTTTTCGCCCAGATACTTACAAGTCTCACCCAGGAACTCCACCCCCAGCTTCTGTGAATTCAAACTACAATGGAGTTAAGTTTTTCGCCCAGATACTTACAAGTCTCAGCCAGGAACTCCACCCCCAGCATTTTATGAATTCAAACTACAATGGAGTAAGGTTTTTTCCCCAGATACTCACAAGTCTCAGCCAGGGACTCCACCCCCAGCATTTTATGAATTCAAACTACAATGGAGTAAGTTTTTTCCCCCAGATACTCACAAGTCTCAGCCAGGAACTCCACCCCCAGCTTCTGTGAATTCAAACTACAATGGAGTAAGGTTTTTCGCCCAGATACTTACAAGTCTCACCCAGGAACTCCACCCCCAGCTTCTGTGAATTCAAACTACAATGGAGTTAAGTTTTTCGCCCAGATACTTACAAGTCTCAGCCAGGAACTCCACCCCCAGCATTTTATGAATTCAAACTACAATGGAGTAAGGTTTTTTCCCCAGATACTCACAAGTCTCAGCCAGGGACTCCACCCCCAGCATTTTATGAATTCAAACTACAATGGAGTAAGTTTTTTCCCCCAGATACTCACATGTCTCAGCCAGGAACTCCAACCCCAGCTTTTTATGAATTGAACCTATAATGGAGTAAGGTTTTTCCCCCAGATACTCACAAGTCTCAGCCAGGAACTCCACCCCCAGCTTCTGTGAATTCAAACTACAATGGAGTAAGGTTTTTCGCCCAGATACTTACAAGTCTCAGCCAGGAAGTCCACTCCCAGCTTCTGTGAATTCAAACTACAATGGAGTAAGGTTCTTTCCCCAGATACTCACATGTCTCAGCCAGGAACTCCACCCCCAGCTTCTGTGAATTCAAACTACAATGGAGTAAGGTTTTCCCCCCAGATACTCACATGTCTCAGCCAGGAACACCACCCCCAGCTTTTTGTGAATTCAAACTACAATGAAGTAAGGTTTTCCCCCGAGATACTCACAAGTCTCAGCCAGGAACCCCAACCCCAGCTTCTGTGAATTCAAACTACAATGGAGTAAGTTTTTTTCCCCAGATACTCACATGTCTCAGCCAGGAACTCCACCCCCAGCTTTTTATGAATTGAAACTACAATGGAGTAAGGTTTTTCGCCCAGATACTCACAAGTCTCAGTCAGGAACTCCAGCCCCAGCTTCTGTGAATTCAAACTACAATGGAGTAAGATTTTCCCCCCAGATACTTTCATGTCTCAGCCAGGAACTCCACCCCCAGCTTTTTATGAATTGAAACTACAATGGAGTAATGTTTTCCCCCCAGATACTCACAGGTCTCAGCCAGGAACTCCACCCCCAGCTTTTTATGAATTGACCCTACAATGGAGTAAGGTTTTTCGCCCAGATACTCACAGGTCTGACCCAGGAACTCCACCCCCAGCTTCTGTGAATTCACACTACAATGGAGTAAGGTTTTTCGCCCAGATACTTACAAGTCTCAGCGAGGAAGTCCACTCCCAGCTTCTGTGAATTCAAACTACAATGGAGTAAGGTTCTTTCCCCAGATACTCACATGTCTCAGCCAGGAACTCCACCCCCAGCTTCTGTGAATTCAAACTACAATGGAGTAAGGTTTTCCCCCCAGATACTGACATGTCTCAGCCAGGAACTCCACCCCCAGCTTCTGTGAATTGAAACTACAATGGAGTAAGGTTTTCCCCCCAGATACTCACAAGTCTCAGCCAGGAACTCCACCCCCAGCTTTTTATGAATTGAACCTACAATGGAGTAAGGTTTTTCGCCCAGATACTCAAAAGTCTCAGCCAGGAACTCCACCCCCAGCTTCTGTGAATTCAAACTACAATGGAGTAAGGTTTTTCGCCCAGATACTTACAAGTCTCAGCCAGGAAGTCCACTCCCAGCTTCTGTGAATTCAAACTACAATGGAGTAAGGATCTTTCCCCAGATGCTCACATGTCTCAGCCAGGAACTCCACCCCCAACGTCTGTGAATTCAAACTACAATGGAGTTAGGTTTCCCCCCAGGTACTCACATGTCTCAGCCAGGAACTCCTCCCCCAGATTTTTATGAATTGAAACTACAATGGAGTAAGGTTTTTCCCCAGATACTCACAGGTCTCAGCCAGGAACTCCACCCCCAGCTTCTGTGAATTCAAACTACAATGGAGTAAGGTTTCCCCCTCAGATACTCACAGGTCTCAGCCAGGAACTCCACACCCAGCTTCTGTGAATTCAAACTACAATGGATTAAGTTTTTTCCCCCAGATACTCACAAGTCTCAGCCAGGAACTCCACCCCCAGCTTCTGTGAATTCAAACTAGAATGGAGTAAGGTTTTTCCCCCAGATACTCACAAGTCTCAGCCAGGAACTCCACCCCCAGCTTTTTATGAATTGAACCTACAATGGAGTAAGGTTTTTCGCCCAGATACTCACAAGTCTCAGCCAGGAACTCCACCCCCAGCTTCTGTGAATTCAAACTACAATGGAGTAAGGTTTTTCGCCCAGATACTTACAAGTCTCAGCCAGGAAGTCCACTCCCAGCTTCTGTGAATTCAAACTACAATGGAGTAAGGTTCTTTCCCCAGATACTCACATGTCTCAGCCAGGAACTCCACCCCCAGCTTCTGTGAATTCAAACTACAATGGAGTAAGGTTTTCCCCCCAGATACTCACATGTCTCAGCCAGGAACACCACCCCCAGCTTTTTGTGAATTCAAACTACAATGAAGTAAGGTTTTCCCCCGAGATACTCACAAGTCTCAGCCAGGAACTCCACCCCCAGCTTTTTATGAATTGAAACTACAATGGAGTAAGGTTTTTCGCCCAGATACTCACAAGTCTCAGCCAGGAACTCCACCCCCAGCTTCTGTGAATTCAAACTACAATGGAGTAAGGTTTCCCCCTCAGATACTCACAGGTCTCAGCCAGGAACTCCACCCCCAGCTTCTGTGAATTCAAACTACAATGGAGTAAGGTTTTTCGCCCAGATACTTACAAGTCTCACAAAGGAACTCCACCCCCAGCTTCTGTGAATTCAAACTACAATGGAGTTAAATTTTTCGCCCAGATACTTACAAGTCTCAGCCAGGAACTCCACCCCCAGCATTTTATGAATTCAAACTACAATGGAGTAAGGTTTTTTCCCCAGATACTCACAACTCTCAGCCAGGAACTCCACCCCCAGCATTTTATGAATTCAAACTACAATGGAGTAAGGTTTATTCCCCAGATACTCTCAAGTCTCAGCCAGGAACCCCAACCCCAGCTTCTGTGAATTCAAACTACAATTGAGTAAGTTTTTTTCCCCAGATACTCACATGTTTCAGCCAGGAACTCCAACCCCAGCTTTTTATGAATTGAAACTACAATGGAGTAAGGTTTTTCCCCCAGATACTCACAAGTCTCAGCCAGGAACTCCACCCCCAGCTTTTTATGAATTGAACCTACAATGGAGTAAGGTTTTTCGCCCAGATACTCACAAGTCTCAGCCAGGAACTCCACCCCCAGCTTCTGTGAATTCAAACTACAATGGAGTAAGGTTTTTCACCCAGATACTTACAAGTCTCAGCCAGGAACCCCAACCCCAGCTTCTTTGAATTCAAACTACAATGGAGTAAGTTTTTTTCCCCAGATACTCACATGTCTCAGCCAGGAACTCCAACCCCAGCTTTTTATGAATTGAAACTACAATGGAGTAAGGTTCTTTCCCCAGATACTCACATGTCTCAGCCAGGAACTCCACCCCCAGCTTCTGTGAATTCAAACTACAATGGAGTAAGGTTTTTCGCCCAGATACTTACAAGTCTCAGCCAGGAACTCCACCCCCAGCTTTTTATGAATTCAAACTACAATGGAGTAAGGTTTTTTCCCCAGATACTCACAAGTCTCAGCCAGGAACTCCACCCCCAGCTTCTGTGAATTCAAACTACAATGGAGTAAGGTTTTTCGCCCAGATACTTACAAGTCTCACCCAGGAACTCCACCCCCAGCTTCTGTGAATTCAAACTACAATGGAGTTAAGTTTTTCGCCCAGATACTTACAAGTCTCAGCCAGGAACTCCACCCCCAGCATTTTATGAATTCAAACTACAATGGAGTAAGGTTTTTTCCCCAGATACTCACAAGTCTCAGCCAGGGACTCCACCCCCAGCATTTTATGAATTCAAACTACAATGGAGTAAGTTTTTTCCCTCCAGATACTCACAAGTCTCAGCCAGGAACTCCACCCCCAGCTTCTGTGAATTCAAACTACAATGGAGTAAGGTTTTTCGCCCAGATACTTACAAGTCTCACCCAGGAACTCCACCCCCAGCTTCTGTGAATTCAAACTACAATGGAGTTAAGTTTTTCGCCCAGATACTTACAAGTCTCAGCCAGGAACTCCACCCCCAGCATTTTATGAATTCAAACTACAATGGAGTAAGGTTTTTTCCCCAGATACTCACAAGTCTCAGCCAGGGACTCCACCCCCAGCATTTTATGAATTCAAACTACAATGGAGTAAGTTTTTTCCCCCAGATACTCACATGTCTCAGCCAGGAACTCCAACCCCAGCTTTTTATGAATTGAACCTATAATGGAGTAAGGTTTTTCCCCCAGATACTCACAAGTCTCAGCCAGGAACTCCACCCCCAGCTTCTGTGAATTCAAACTACAATGGAGTAAGGTTTTTCGCCCAGATACTTACAAGTCTCAGCCAGGAAGTCCACTCCCAGCTTCTGTGAATTCAAACTACAATGGAGTAAGGTTCTTTCCCCAGATACTCACATGTCTCAGCCAGGAACTCCACCCCCAGCTTCTGTGAATTCAAACTACAATGGAGTAAGGTTTTCCCCCCAGATACTCACATGTCTCAGCCAGGAACACCACCCCCAGCTTTTTGTGAATTCAAACTACAATGAAGTAAGGTTTTCCCCCGAGATACTCACAAGTCTCAGCCAGGAACCCCAACCCCAGCTTCTGTGAATTCAAACTACAATGGAGTAAGTTTTTTTCCCCAGATACTCACATGTCTCAGCCAGGAACTCCACCCCCAGCTTTTTATGAATTGAAACTACAATGGAGTAAGGTTTTTCGCCCAGATACTCACAAGTCTCAGTCAGGAACTCCAGCCCCAGCTTCTGTGAATTCAAACTACAATGGAGTAAGATTTTCCCCCCAGATACTTTCATGTCTCAGCCAGGAACTCCACCCCCAGCTTTTTATGAATTGAAACTACAATGGAGTAATGTTTTCCCCCCAGATACTCACAGGTCTCAGCCAGGAACTCCACCCCCAGCTTTTTATGAATTGACCCTACAATGGAGTAAGGTTTTTCGCCCAGATACTCACAGGTCTGACCCAGGAACTCCACCCCCAGCTTCTGTGAATTCACACTACAATGGAGTAAGGTTTTTCGCCCAGATACTTACAAGTCTCAGCGAGGAAGTCCACTCCCAGCTTCTGTGAATTCAAACTACAATGGAGTAAGGTTCTTTCCCCAGATACTCACATGTCTCAGCCAGGAACTCCACCCCCAGCTTCTGTGAATTCAAACTACAATGGAGTAAGGTTTTCCCCCCAGATACTGACATGTCTCAGCCAGGAACTCCACCCCCAGCTTCTGTGAATTGAAACTACAATGGAGTAAGGTTTTCCCCCCAGATACTCACAAGTCTCAGCCAGGAACTCCACCCCCAGCTTTTTATGAATTGAACCTACAATGGAGTAAGGTTTTTCGCCCAGATACTCAAAAGTCTCAGCCAGGAACTCCACCCCCAGCTTCTGTGAATTCAAACTACAATGGAGTAAGGTTTTTCGCCCAGATACTTACAAGTCTCAGCCAGGAAGTCCACTCCCAGCTTCTGTGAATTCAAACTACAATGGAGTAAGGATCTTTCCCCAGATGCTCACATGTCTCAGCCAGGAACTCCACCCCCAACGTCTGTGAATTCAAACTACAATGGAGTTAGGTTTCCCCCCAGGTACTCACATGTCTCAGCCAGGAACTCCTCCCCCAGATTTTTATGAATTGAAACTACAATGGAGTAAGGTTTTTCCCCAGATACTCACAGGTCTCAGCCAGGAACTCCACCCCCAGCTTCTGTGAATTCAAACTACAATGGAGTAAGGTTTCCCCCTCAGATACTCACAGGTCTCAGCCAGGAACTCCACACCCAGCTTCTGTGAATTCAAACTACAATGGATTAAGTTTTTTCCCCCAGATACTCACAAGTCTCAGCCAGGAACTCCACCCCCAGCTTCTGTGAATTCAAACTAGAATGGAGTAAGGTTTTTCCCCCAGATACTCACAAGTCTCAGCCAGGAACTCCACCCCCAGCTTTTTATGAATTGAACCTACAATGGAGTAAGGTTTTTCGCCCAGATACTCACAAGTCTCAGCCAGGAACTCCACCCCCAGCTTCTGTGAATTCAAACTACAATGGAGTAAGGTTTTTCGCCCAGATACTTACAAGTCTCAGCCAGGAAGTCCACTCCCAGCTTCTGTGAATTCAAACTACAATGGAGTAAGGTTCTTTCCCCAGATACTCACATGTCTCAGCCAGGAACTCCACCCCCAGCTTCTGTGAATTCAAACTACAATGGAGTAAGGTTTTCCCCCCAGATACTCACATGTCTCAGCCAGGAACACCACCCCCAGCTTTTTGTGAATTCAAACTACAATGAAGTAAGGTTTTCCCCCGAGATACTCACAAGTCTCAGCCAGGAACTCCACCCCCAGCTTTTTATGAATTGAAACTACAATGGAGTAAGGTTTTTCGCCCAGATACTCACAAGTCTCAGTCAGGAACTCCAGCCCCAGCTTCTGTGAATTCAAACTACAATGGAGTAAGTTTTTTCCCCCAGATACTTTCATGTCTCAGCCAGGAACTCCACCCCCAGCTTTTTATGAATTGAAACTACAATGGAGTAATGTTTTCCCCCCAGATACTCACAGGTCTCAGCCAGGAACTCCACCCCCAGCTTTTTATGAATTGACCCTACAATGGAGTAAGGTTTTTCGCCCAGATACTCACAGGTCTGAGCCAGGAACTCCACCCCCAGCTTCTGTGAATTCACACTACAATGGAGTAAGGTTTTTCGCCCAGATACTTACAAGTCTCAGCGAGGAAGTCCACTCCCAGCTTCTGTGAATTCAAACTACAATGGAGTAAGGTTCTTTCCCCAGATACTCACATGTCTCAGCCAGGAACTCCACCCCCAGCTTCTGTGAATTCAAACTACAATGGAGTAAGGTTTTCCCCCCAGATACTGACATGTCTCAGCCAGGAACTCCACCCCCAGCTTCTGTGAATTGAAACTACAATGGAGTAAGGTTTTCCCCCCAGATACTCACAAGTCTCAGCCAGGAACTCCACCCCCAGCTTTTTATGAATTGAACCTACAATGGAGTAAGGTTTTTCGCCCAGATACTCAAAAGTCTCAGCCAGGAACTCCACCCCCAGCTTCTGTGAATTCAAACTACAATGGAGTAAGGTTTTTCCCCCAGATACTCACAAGTCTCAGCCAGGAACTCCACCCCCAGCTTTTTATGAATTGAACCTACAATGGAGTAAGGTTTTTCGCCCAGATACTCACAAGTCTCAGCCAGGAACTCCACCCCCAGCTTCTGTGAATTCAAACTACAATGGAGTAAGGTTTTTCACCCAGATACTTACAAGTCTCAGCCAGGAACCCCAACCCCAGCTTCTTTGAATTCAAACTACAATGGAGTAAGTTTTTTTCCCCAGATACTCACATGTCTCAGCCAGGAACTCCAACCCCAGCTTTTTATGAATTGAAACTACAATGGAGTAAGGTTCTTTCCCCAGATACTCACATGTCTCAGCCAGGAACTCCACCCCCAGCTTCTGTGAATTCAAACTACAATGGAGTAAGGTTTTTCGCCCAGATACTTACAAGTCTCAGCCAGGAACTCCACCCCCAGCTTTTTATGAATTCAAACTACAATGGAGTAAGGTTTTTTCCCCAGATACTCACAAGTCTCAGCCAGGAACTCCACCCCCAGCTTCTGTGAATTCAAACTACAATGGAGTAAGGTTTTTCGCCCAGATACTTACAAGTCTCACCCAGGAACTCCACCCCCAGCTTCTGTGAATTCAAACTACAATGGAGTTAAGTTTTTCGCCCAGATACTTACAAGTCTCAGCCAGGAACTCCACCCCCAGCATTTTATGAATTCAAACTACAATGGAGTAAGGTTTTTTCCCCAGATACTCACAAGTCTCAGCCAGGGACTCCACCCCCAGCATTTTATGAATTCAAACTACAATGGAGTAAGTTTTTTCCCCCAGATACTCACAAGTCTCAGCCAGGAACTCCACCCCCAGCTTCTGTGAATTCAAACTACAATGGAGTAAGGTTTTTCGCCCAGATACTTACAAGTCTCACCCAGGAACTCCACCCCCAGCTTCTGTGAATTCAAACTACAATGGAGTTAAGTTTTTCGCCCAGATACTTACAAGTCTCAGCCAGGAACTCCACCCCCAGCATTTTATGAATTCAAACTACAATGGAGTAAGGTTTTTTCCCCAGATACTCACAAGTCTCAGCCAGGGACTCCACCCCCAGCATTTTATGAATTCAAACTACAATGGAGTAAGTTTTTTCC
The DNA here is from genome assembly GCA_023053685.1 of Diadophis punctatus similis. Classification (NCBI taxonomy): domain Eukaryota; kingdom Metazoa; phylum Chordata; class Lepidosauria; order Squamata; family Dipsadidae; genus Diadophis; species Diadophis punctatus. The sequence continues at coordinate 4,666,583 of JALIGW010000045.1, forward strand.
CCCAGATACTCACATGTCTCAGCCAGGAACTCCAACCCCAGCTTTTTATGAATTGAACCTATAATGGAGTAAGGTTTTTCCCCCAGATACTCACAAGTCTCAGCCAGGAACTCCACCCCCAGCTTCTGTGAATTCAAACTACAATGGAGTAAGGTTTTTCGCCCAGATACTTACAAGTCTCAGCCAGGAAGTCCACTCCCAGCTTCTGTGAATTCAAACTACAATGGAGTAAGGTTTTTTCCCCAGATACTCACATGTCTCAGCCAGGAACTCCACCCCCAGCTTCTGTGAATTCAAACTACAATGGAGTAAGGTTTTCCCCCCAGATACTCACATGTCTCAGCCAGGAACACCACCCCCAGCTTTTTGTGAATTCAAACTACAATGAAGTAAGGTTTTCCCCCGAGATACTCACAAGTCTCAGCCAGGAACCCCAACCCCAGCTTCTGTGAATTCAAACTACAATGGAGTAAGTTTTTTTCCCCAGATACTCACATGTCTCAGCCAGGAACTCCACCCCCAGCTTTTTATGAATTGAAACTACAATGGAGTAAGGTTTTTCGCCCAGATACTCACAAGTCTCAGTCAGGAACTCCAGCCCCAGCTTCTGTGAATTCAAACTACAATGGAGTAAGATTTTCCCCCCAGATACTTTCATGTCTCAGCCAGGAACTCCACCCCCAGCTTTTTATGAATTGAAACTACAATGGAGTAATGTTTTCCCCCCAGATACTCACAGGTCTCAGCCAGGAACTCCACCCCCAGCTTTTTATGAATTGACCCTACAATGGAGTAAGGTTTTTCGCCCAGATACTCACAGGTCTGACCCAGGAACTCCACCCCCAGCTTCTGTGAATTCACACTACAATGGAGTAAGGTTTTTCGCCCAGATACTTACAAGTCTCAGCGAGGAAGTCCACTCCCAGCTTCTGTGAATTCAAACTACAATGGAGTAAGGTTCTTTCCCCAGATACTCACATGTCTCAGCCAGGAACTCCACCCCCAGCTTCTGTGAATTCAAACTACAATGGAGTAAGGTTTTCCCCCCAGATACTGACATGTCTCAGCCAGGAACTCCACCCCCAGCTTCTGTGAATTGAAACTACAATGGAGTAAGGTTTTCCCCCCAGATACTCACAAGTCTCAGCCAGGAACTCCACCCCCAGCTTTTTATGAATTGAACCTACAATGGAGTAAGGTTTTTCGCCCAGATACTCAAAAGTCTCAGCCAGGAACTCCACCCCCAGCTTCTGTGAATTCAAACTACAATGGAGTAAGGTTTTTCGCCCAGATACTTACAAGTCTCAGCCAGGAAGTCCACTCCCAGCTTCTGTGAATTCAAACTACAATGGAGTAAGGATCTTTCCCCAGATGCTCACATGTCTCAGCCAGGAACTCCACCCCCAACGTCTGTGAATTCAAACTACAATGGAGTTAGGTTTCCCCCCAGGTACTCACATGTCTCAGCCAGGAACTCCTCCCCCAGATTTTTATGAATTGAAACTACAATGGAGTAAGGTTTTTCCCCAGATACTCACAGGTCTCAGCCAGGAACTCCACCCCCAGCTTCTGTGAATTCAAACTACAATGGAGTAAGGTTTCCCCCTCAGATACTCACAGGTCTCAGCCAGGAACTCCACACCCAGCTTCTGTGAATTCAAACTACAATGGATTAAGTTTTTTCCCCCAGATACTCACAAGTCTCAGCCAGGAACTCCACCCCCAGCTTCTGTGAATTCAAACTAGAATGGAGTAAGGTTTTTCCCCCAGATACTCACAAGTCTCAGCCAGGAACTCCACCCCCAGCTTTTTATGAATTGAACCTACAATGGAGTAAGGTTTTTCGCCCAGATACTCACAAGTCTCAGCCAGGAACTCCACCCCCAGCTTCTGTGAATTCAAACTACAATGGAGTAAGGTTTTTCGCCCAGATACTTACAAGTCTCAGCCAGGAAGTCCACTCCCAGCTTCTGTGAATTCAAACTACAATGGAGTAAGGTTCTTTCCCCAGATACTCACATGTCTCAGCCAGGAACTCCACCCCCAGCTTCTGTGAATTCAAACTACAATGGAGTAAGGTTTTCCCCCCAGATACTCACATGTCTCAGCCAGGAACACCACCCCCAGCTTTTTGTGAATTCAAACTACAATGAAGTAAGGTTTTCCCCCGAGATACTCACAAGTCTCAGCCAGGAACTCCACCCCCAGCTTTTTATGAATTGAAACTACAATGGAGTAAGGTTTTTCGCCCAGATACTCACAAGTCTCAGTCAGGAACTCCAGCCCCAGCTTCTGTGAATTCAAACTACAATGGAGTAAGTTTTTTCCCCCAGATACTTTCATGTCTCAGCCAGGAACTCCACCCCCAGCTTTTTATGAATTGAAACTACAATGGAGTAATGTTTTCCCCCCAGATACTCACAGGTCTCAGCCAGGAACTCCACCCCCAGCTTTTTATGAATTGACCCTACAATGGAGTAAGGTTTTTCGCCCAGATACTCACAGGTCTGAGCCAGGAACTCCACCCCCAGCTTCTGTGAATTCACACTACAATGGAGTAAGGTTTTTCGCCCAGATACTTACAAGTCTCAGCGAGGAAGTCCACTCCCAGCTTCTGTGAATTCAAACTACAATGGAGTAAGGTTCTTTCCCCAGATACTCACATGTCTCAGCCAGGAACTCCACCCCCAGCTTCTGTGAATTCAAACTACAATGGAGTAAGGTTTTCCCCCCAGATACTGACATGTCTCAGCCAGGAACTCCACCCCCAGCTTCTGTGAATTGAAACTACAATGGAGTAAGGTTTTCCCCCCAGATACTCACAAGTCTCAGCCAGGAACTCCACCCCCAGCTTTTTATGAATTGAACCTACAATGGAGTAAGGTTTTTCGCCCAGATACTCAAAAGTCTCAGCCAGGAACTCCACCCCCAGCTTCTGTGAATTCAAACTACAATGGAGTAAGGTTTTTCGCCCAGATACTTACAAGTCTCAGCCAGGAAGTCCACTCCCAGCTTCTGTGAATTCAAACTACAATGGAGTAAGGATCTTTCCCCAGATGCTCACATGTCTCAGCCAGGAACTCCACCCCCAACGTCTGTGAATTCAAACTACAATGGAGTTAGGTTTTCCCCCCAGGTACTCACATGTCTCAGCCAGGAACTCCTCCCCCAGATTTTTATGAATTGAAACTACAATGGAGTAAGGTTTTTCCCCAGATACTCACAGGTCTCAGCCAGGAACTCCACCCCCAGCTTCTGTGAATTCAAACTACAATGGAGTAAGGTTTCCCCCTCAGATACTCACAGGTCTCAGCCAGGAACTCCACACCCAGCTTCTGTGAATTCAAACTACAATGGATTAAGTTTTTTCCCCCAGATACTCACAAGTCTCAGCCAGGAACTCCACCCCCAGCTTCTGTGAATTCAAACTAGAATGGAGTAAGGTTTTTCGCCCAGATACTTAGAAGTCTCAGCCAGGAACTCCACCCCCAGCTTTTTATGAATTCAAACTACAATGGAGTAAGGTTTTTTCCCCAGATACTCACAAGTCTCAGCCAGGAACTCCACCCCCAGCTTCTGTGAATTCAAACTACAATGGAGAAAGGTTTTTTCCCCAGATACTCACAAGTCTCAGCCAGGAACTCCACCCCCAGCTTCTGTGAATTCAAACTACAATGGAGTAAGGTTTTCCCCCGTGATACTCACACGTCTCAGCCAGGAACTCCACCCCCAGCTTCTGTGCATTAAAACTACAATGGAGTAAGGTTTTTTCCCCAGATACTCACAAGTCTCAGCCAGGAACTCCACCCCCAGCATTTTATGAATTCAAACTACAATGGAGTAAGATTTTTTCCTCAGATACTCACAAGTCTCAGCCAGGAACCCCAACCCCAGCTTCTGTGAATTCAAACTACAATGGAGTAAGTTTTTCCCCCCAGATACTCACAAGTCTCACCCAGGAACTCCACCCCCTGCTTCTGTGAATTCAAACTACAATGGAGTAAGGTTTTTTTTTTCCAGATACTCACATGTCTCAGCCAGGAACTCCACCCCGAGCTTTTTTTGAATTGAAACTACAATGGAGTAAGGTTCTTTCCCCAGATACTCACATGTCTCAGCCAGGAACTCCACCCCCAGCTTCTGTGAATTCAAACTACAATGGAGTAAGGTTTTTCGCCCAGATACTTACAAGTCTCAGCCAGGAACTCCACCCCCAGCTTTTTATGAATTCAAACTACAATGGAGTAAGGTTTTTTCCCCAGATACTCACAAGTCTCAGCCAGGAACTCCACCCCCAGCTTCTGTGAATTCAAACTACAATGGAGTAAGGTTTTTCGCCCAGATACTTACAAGTCTCACCCAGGAACTCCACCCCCAGCTTCTGTGAATTCAAACTACAATGGAGTTAAGTTTTTCGCCCAGATACTTACAAGTCTCAGCCAGGAACTCCACCCCCAGCATTTTATGAATTCAAACTACAATGGAGTAAGGTTTTTTCCCCAGATACTCACAAGTCTCAGCCAGGGACTCCACCCCCAGCATTTTATGAATTCAAACTACAATGGAGTAAGTTTTTTCCCCCAGATACTCACAAGTCTCAGCCAGGAACTCCACCCCCAGCTTCTGTGAATTCAAACTACAATGGAGTAAGGTTTTTCGCCCAGATACTTACAAGTCTCACCCAGGAACTCCACCCCCAGCTTCTGTGAATTCAAACTACAATGGAGTTAAGTTTTTCGCCCAGATACTTACAAGTCTCAGCCAGGAACTCCACCCCCAGCATTTTATGAATTCAAACTACAATGGAGTAAGGTTTTTTCCCCAGATACTCACAAGTCTCAGCCAGGGACTCCACCCCCAGCATTTTATGAATTCAAACTACAATGGAGTAAGTTTTTTCCCCCAGATACTCACATGTCTCAGCCAGGAACTCCAACCCCAGCTTTTTATGAATTGAAACTACAATGGAGTAAGGTTTTTCCCCCAGATACTCACAAGTCTCAGCCAGGAACTCCACCCCCAGCTTTTTATGAATTGAACCTACAATGGAGTAAGGTTTTTCGCCCAGATACTCACAAGTCTCAGCCAGGAACTCCACCCCCAGCTTCTGTGAATTCAAACTACAATGGAGTAAGGTTTTTCGCCCAGATACTTACAAGTCTCAGCCAGGAAGTCCACTCCCAGCTTCTGTGAATTCAAACTACAATGGAGTAAGGTTCTTTCCCCAGATACTCACATGTCTCAGCCAGGAACTCCACCCCCAGCTTCTGTGAATTCAAACTACAATGGAGTAAGGTTTTCCCCCCAGATACTCACATGTCTCAGCCAGGAACTCCACCCCCAGCTTTTTATGAATTGAAACTACAATGGAGTAAGGTTTTTCGCCCAGATACTCACAAGTCTCAGTCAGGAACTCCAGCCCCAGCTTCTGTGAATTCAAACTACAATGGAGTAAGATTTTCCCCCCAGATACTTTCATGTCTCAGCCAGGAACTCCACCCCCAGCTTTTTATGAATTGAAACTACAATGGAGTAATGTTTTCCCCCCAGATACTCACAGGTCTCAGCCAGGAACTCCACCCCCAGCTTTTTATGAATTGACCCTACAATGGAGTAAGGTTTTTCGCCCAGATACTCACAGGTCTGACCCAGGAACTCCACCCCCAGCTTCTGTGAATTCACACTACAATGGAGTAAGGTTTTTCGCCCAGATACTTACAAGTCTCAGCGAGGAAGTCCACTCCCAGCTTCTGTGAATTCAAACTACAATGGAGTAAGGTTCTTTCCCCAGATACTCACATGTCTCAGCCAGGAACTCCACCCCCAGCTTCTGTGAATTCAAACTACAATGGAGTAAGGTTTTCCCCCCAGATACTGACATGTCTCAGCCAGGAACTCCACCCCCAGCTTCTGTGAATTGAAACTACAATGGAGTAAGGTTTTCCCCCCAGATACTCACAAGTCTCAGCCAGGAACTCCACCCCCAGCTTTTTATGAATTGAACCTACAATGGAGTAAGGTTTTTCGCCCAGATACTCAAAAGTCTCAGCCAGGAACTCCACCCCCAGCTTCTGTGAATTCAAACTACAATGGAGTAAGGTTTTTCGCCCAGATACTTACAAGTCTCAGCCAGGAAGTCCACTCCCAGCTTCTGTGAATTCAAACTACAATGGAGTAAGGATCTTTCCCCAGATGCTCACATGTCTCAGCCAGGAACTCCACCCCCAACGTCTGTGAATTCAAACTACAATGGAGTTAGGTTTCCCCCCAGGTACTCACATGTCTCAGCCAGGAACTCCTCCCCCAGATTTTTATGAATTGAAACTACAATGGAGTAAGGTTTTTCCCCAGATACTCACAGGTCTCAGCCAGGAACTCCACCCCCAGCTTCTGTGAATTCAAACTACAATGGAGTAAGGTTTCCCCCTCAGATACTCACAGGTCTCAGCCAGGAACTCCACACCCAGCTTCTGTGAATTCAAACTACAATGGATTAAGTTTTTTCCCCCAGATACTCACAAGTCTCAGCCAGGAACTCCACCCCCAGCTTCTGTGAATTCAAACTAGAATGGAGTAAGGTTTTTCCCCCAGATACTCACAAGTCTCAGCCAGGAACTCCACCCCCAGCTTTTTATGAATTGAACCTACAATGGAGTAAGGTTTTTCGCCCAGATACTCACAAGTCTCAGCCAGGAACTCCACCCCCAGCTTCTGTGAATTCAAACTACAATGGAGTAAGGTTTTTCGCCCAGATACTTACAAGTCTCAGCCAGGAAGTCCACTCCCAGCTTCTGTGAATTCAAACTACAATGGAGTAAGGTTCTTTCCCCAGATACTCACATGTCTCAGCCAGGAACTCCACCCCCAGCTTCTGTGAATTCAAACTACAATGGAGTAAGGTTTTCCCCCCAGATACTCACATGTCTCAGCCAGGAACACCACCCCCAGCTTTTTGTGAATTCAAACTACAATGAAGTAAGGTTTTCCCCCGAGATACTCACAAGTCTCAGCCAGGAACCCCAACCCCAGCTTCTGTGAATTCAAACTACAATGGAGTAAGTTTTTTTCCCCAGATACTCACATGTCTCAGCCAGGAACTCCACCCCCAGCTTTTTATGAATTGAAACTACAATGGAGTAAGGTTTTTCGCCCAGATACTCACAAGTCTCAGTCAGGAACTCCAGCCCCAGCTTCTGTGAATTCAAACTACAATGGAGTAAGTTTTTTCCCCCAGATACTTTCATGTCTCAGCCAGGAACTCCACCCCCAGCTTTTTATGAATTGAAACTACAATGGAGTAATGTTTTCCCCCCAGATACTCACAGGTCTCAGCCAGGAACTCCACCCCCAGCTTTTTATGAATTGACCCTACAATGGAGTAAGGTTTTTCGCCCAGATACTCACAGGTCTGAGCCAGGAACTCCACCCCCAGCTTCTGTGAATTCACACTACAATGGAGTAAGGTTTTTCGCCCAGATACTTACAAGTCTCAGCGAGGAAGTCCACTCCCAGCTTCTGTGAATTCAAACTACAATGGAGTAAGGTTCTTTCCCCAGATACTCACATGTCTCAGCCAGGAACTCCACCCCCAGCTTCTGTGAATTCAAACTACAATGGAGTAAGGTTTTCCCCCCAGATACTGACATGTCTCAGCCAGGAACTCCACCCCCAGCTTCTGTGAATTGAAACTACAATGGAGTAAGGTTTTCCCCCCAGATACTCACAAGTCTCAGCCAGGAACTCCACCCCCAGCTTTTTATGAATTGAACCTACAATGGAGTAAGGTTTTTCGCCCAGATACTCAAAAGTCTCAGCCAGGAACTCCACCCCCAGCTTCTGTGAATTCAAACTACAATGGAGTAAGGTTTTTCGCCCAGATACTTACAAGTCTCAGCCAGGAAGTCCACTCCCAGCTTCTGTGAATTCAAACTACAATGGAGTAAGGATCTTTCCCCAGATGCTCACATGTCTCAGCCAGGAACTCCACCCCCAACGTCTGTGAATTCAAACTACAATGGAGTTAGGTTTTCCCCCCAGGTACTCACATGTCTCAGCCAGGAACTCCTCCCCCAGATTTTTATGAATTGAAACTACAATGGAGTAAGGTTTTTCCCCAGATACTCACAGGTCTCAGCCAGGAACTCCACCCCCAGCTTCTGTGAATTCAAACTACAATGGAGTAAGGTTTCCCCCTCAGATACTCACAGGTCTCAGCCAGGAACTCCACACCCAGCTTCTGTGAATTCAAACTACAATGGATTAAGTTTTTTCCCCCAGATACTCACAAGTCTCAGCCAGGAACTCCACCCCCAGCTTCTGTGAATTCAAACTAGAATGGAGTAAGGTTTTTCGCCCAGATACTTAGAAGTCTCAGCCAGGAACTCCACCCCCAGCTTTTTATGAATTCAAACTACAATGGAGTAAGGTTTTTTCCCCAGATACTCACAAGTCTCAGCCAGGAACTCCACCCCCAGCTTCTGTGAATTCAAACTACAATGGAGAAAGGTTTTTTTCCCCAGATACTCACAAGTCTCAGCCAGGAACTCCACCCCCAGCTTCTGTGAATTCAAACTACAATGGAGTAAGGTTTTCCCCCGTGATACTCACACGTCTCAGCCAGGAACTCCACCCCCAGCTTCTGTGCATTAAAACTACAATGGAGTAAGGTTTTTTCCCCAGATACTCACAAGTCTCAGCCAGGAACTCCACCCCCAGCATTTTATGAATTCAAACTACAATGGAGTAAGATTTTTTCCTCAGATACTCACAAGTCTCAGCCAGGAACCCCAACCCCAGCTTCTGTGAATTCAAACTACAATGGAGTAAGTTTTTCCCCCCAGATACTCACAAGTCTCACCCAGGAACTCCACCCCCTGCTTCTGTGAATTCAAACTACAATGGAGTAAGGTTTTTTTTTTCCAGATACTCACATGTCTCAGCCAGGAACTCCACCCCGAGCTTTTTTTGAATTGAACCTACAATGGAGTAAGGTTTTCCCCCCCAGATACTAACAAGTCTCAGCCAGGAACTCCACCCCCAGCTTCTGTGAATTCAAACTACAATGGAGTAAGGTTTTTCGCCCAGATACTTACAAGTCTCAGCCAGGAACTCCACCCCCAGCATTTTATGAATTCAAACTACAATGGAGTAAGATTTTTTCCTCAGAAACTCACAAGTCTCAGCCAGGAACCCCAACCCCAGCTTCTGTGAATTCAAACTACAATGGAGTAAGTTTTTTTCCCCAGATACTCACAAGTCTCACCCAGGACCTCCACCCCCCAGCTATTTATGAATTGAACCTACAATGGAGTAAGGTTTTTCGCCCAGATACTCACAAGTCTCAGCCAGGAACTCCACCCCCAGCTTCTGTGAATTCAAACTACAATGGAGTAAGGTTTTTCGCCCAGATACTCACAAGTCTCAGCCAGGAACTCCACCCCCAGCATTTTATGAATTCAAACTACAATGGAGTTAAGTTTTTCGCCCAGATACTTACAAGTCTCAGCCAGGAACTCCATCCCCAGCATTTTATGAATTCAAACTAAAATGGAGTAAGGTTTTTTCCCCAGATACTCACAAGTCTCAGCCAGGAACTGCACCCCCAGCATTTTATGAATTCAAACTACAATGGAGTAAGGTTTTTTCCCCAGATACTCACAAGTCTCAGCCAGGAACCCCAACCCCAGCTTCTGTGAATTCAAACTACAATGGAGTAAGTTTTTTTCCCCAGATACTCACATGTCTCAGCCAGGAACTCCACCCCCAGCTTTTTATGAATTGAAACTACAATGGAGTAAGGTTTTTCCCACAGATACTCACAAGTCTCAGCCAGGAACTCCACCCCCAGCTTTTTATGAATTCAACCTACAATGGAGTAAGGTTTTTCGCCCAGATACTCACAAGTCTCAGCCAGGAACTCCACCCCCAGCTTCTGTGAATTCAAACTACAATGGAGTAAGGTTTTTCGCCCAGATACTTACAAGTCTCAGCCAGGAAGTCCACTCCCAGTTTCTGTGAATTCAAACTACAATGGAGTAAGGTTCTTTCCCCAGATACTCACATGTCTCAGCCAGGAACTCCACCCCCAGCTTCTGTGAATTCAAACTACAATGGAGTAAGGTTTTCCCCCCAGATACTCACAAGTCTCAGCCAGGAACTCCACCCCCAGATTTTTATGAATTGAAACTACAATGGAGTAAGTTTTCCCCCCAGATACTCACATGTCTCAGCCAGGAACTCCACCCCCAGATTTTTATGAATTGAAACTACAATGGAGTAAGGCTTTCCCCCCAGATAGTCACAAGTCTCAACCAGGAACTCCACCCCCAGCTTTTTATGAATTGAACCTACAATGGAGTAAGGTTTTTCGCCCAGATACTCACAACTCTCAGCCAGGAACTCCACCCCCAGCTTCTGTGAATTCAAACTACAATGGAGTAAGGTTTTTCGCCCAGATACTCACATGTCTCAGCCAGGAACTCCACCCCCAGCTTTTTATGAAATCAACCTACAATGGAGTAAGGTTTTTCGCCCAGATACTCACAAGTCTCAGCCAGGAACTCCACCCCCAGCTTCTGTGAATTCAAACTACAATGGAGTAAGGTTTTTCGCCCAGATACTTACAAGTCTCAGCCAGGAAGTCCACTCCAAGCTTCTGTGAATTCAAACTACAATGGAGTAAGGTTCTTTCCCCAGATACTCACATGTCTCAGCCAGGAACTCCACCCCCAGCTTCTGTGAATTCAAACTACAATGGAGTAAGGTTTTCCCCCCAGATACTCACAAGTCTCAGCCAGGAACTCCACCCCCAGATTTTTATGAATTGAAACTACAATGGAGTAAGGCTTTCCCCCCAGATACTCACAAGTCTCAACCAGGAACTCCACCCCCAGCTTTTTATGAATTGAACCTACAATGGAGTAAGGTTTTTCGCCCAGATACTCACAAGTCTCAGCCAGGAACTCCACCCCCAGCTTCTGTGAATTCAAACTACAATGGAGTAAGGTTTTTCGCCCAGATACTCACATGTCTCAGCCAGGAACTCCACCCACAGCTTTTTATGAATTGAAACTACAATGGAGTAAGGTTTTTCCCCCAGATACGCACAAGTCTCAGCCAGGAACTCCACCCCCAGCTTTTTATGAATTCAAACTACAATGAAGTAAGGTTTTCCCCCGAGATACTCACATGTCTCAGCCAGGAACTCCACCCCCAGCTTTTTATGAATTCAAACTACAATGGAGTAAGTTTTTCCCCCAGATACTCACATGTCTCAGCCAGGAACTCCACCCCCAGCTTCTGTGAATTCAAACTACAATGGAGTAAGGTTTTCCCCCCAGATACTCACATGTCTCAGCCAGGAACTCCACCCCCAGCTTTTTATGAATTGAAACTACAATGGAGTAAGGTTTTTCGCCCAGATATTCACAAGTCTCAGCCAGGAACTCCACCCCCAGCTTTTTATGAATTGAACCTACAATGGAGGACGGTTTTTCGCCCAGATACTCACAAGTCTCAGACAGGAACTCCAACCCCAGCTTCTGTGAATTCAAACTACAATGGAGTAAGGTTTTTCGCCCAGATACTTTCAAGTCTCAGCCAGGAAGTCCACTCCCAGCTTCTGTGAATTCAAACTACAATGGAGTAAGGTTCTTTCCCCAGATACTCACAAGTCTCAGCCAGGAACTCCACCCCCAGCTTCTGTGAATTCAAACTACAATGGAGTAAGGTTTTCCCCCCAGATACTCACAAGTCTCAGCCAGGAACTCCACCCCCAGCTTCTGTGAATTCAAATTACAATGGAGTAAGGTTTTTTCCCCAGATACTCACAAGTCTCAGCCAGGAAGTCCACCCCCAGCTTCTGTGAATTCAAACTACAATGTAGTAAGGTTTTTCCCCCAGATACTCACAAGTCTCAGCCAGGAACTCCACCCCCAGCTTTTTATGAATTGAAACTACAATGGAGTAAGGTTTTTCCCCCAGATACTCACAAGTCTCAGCCAGGAACTCCACCCCCAGCTTCTGTGAATTCAAACTACAATGGAGTAAGGTTTTTCGCCCAGATACGTACAAGTCTCAGCCAGGAAGTCCACTCCCAGCTTCTGTGAATTCAAACTACAATGGAGTAAGTTTTTCCCCCCAGATACTCACATGTCTCAGCCAGGAACTCCACCCCCAGCTTTTTATGAATTGAAACTACAATGGAGTAAGGTTTTTCCCCCAGATACTCACAAGTCTCAGCCAGGAACTCCACCCCCAGCTTTTTATGAATTGAACCTATAATGGAGTAAGGTTTTTCGCCCAGATACTCACAAGTCTCAGCCAGGAACTCCACCCCCAGCTTCTGTGAATTCAAACTACAATGGAGTAAGGTTTTTCGCCAAGATACTCACATGTGTCAGCCAGGAACTCCACCCACAGCTTTTTATGAATTGAAACTACAATGGAGTAAGGTTTTTCCCCCAGATACTCACAAGTCTCAGCCAGGAACTCCACCCCCAGCTTTTTATGAATTCAAACTACAATGAAGTAAGGTTTTCCCCCGAGATACTCACATGTCTCAGCCAGGAACTCCACCCCCAGCTTTTTATGAATTGAAACTACAATGGAGTAAGGTCTTTCCCCCAGATACTCACAAGTCTCAGCCAGGAACTCCACCCCCAGCTTTTTATTAATTGAACCTATAATGGAGTAAGGTTTTTCGCCCAGATACTCACAAGTCTCAGCCAGGAACTCCACCCCCAGCTTCTGTGAATTCAAACTACAATGGAGTAAGGTTTTTCGCCCAGATACTCACATGTGTAAGCCAGGAACTCCACCCACAGCTTTTTATGAATTGAAACTACAATGGAGTAAGGTTTTTCCCCCAGATACTCACAAGTCTCAGCCAGGAACTCCACCCCCAGCTTTTTATGAATTCAAACTACAATGAAGTAAGGTTTTCCCCCGAGATACTCACAAGTCTCAGCCAGGAACTCCACCCCCAGCTTCTGTGAATTCAAACTACAATGGAGTACGTTTTTTTGCCCAGATACTTACAAGTCTCAGCCAGGAAGTCCACTCCCAGCTTCTGTGAATTCAAACTACAATGGAGTAAGTTTCTTTCCCCAGATACTCACATGTCTCAGCCAGGAACTCCACCCCCAGCCTCTGTGAATTCAAATTACAATGGAGTAAGGTTTTCCCCCCAGATACTCACAAGTCTCAGCCAGGAACTCCACCCCCAGCTTCTGTGAATTCAAACTACAATGGAGTAAGTTTTTTTCCCCAGATACTCACAAGTCTCAGCCAGGAACTCCACCCCCAGCTTTTTATGAATTGAAACTACAATGGAGTAAGGTTTTTCGCCCAGATACTCACAAGTCTCAGCCAGGAACTCCACCCCCAGCTTCTGTGAATTCAAACTACAATGGAGTAAGGTTTTTCGCCCAGATACTTACAAGTCTCAGCCAGGAAGTCCACTCCCAGCTTCTGTGAATTCAAACTACAATGGAGTAAGGTTCTTTCCCCAGATACTCACATGTCTCAGCCAGGAACTCCACCCCCAGCTTCTGTGAATTCGAACTACAATGGAGTAAGGTTTCCCCCCCCCGATACTCACATGTCTCAGCCAGGAACACCACCCCCAGCTTTTTGTGAATTCAAACTACAATGAAGTAAGGTTTTCCCCCGAGATACTCACAAGTCTCAGCCAGGAACCCCAACCCCAGCTTCTGTGAATTCAAACTACAATGGAGTAAGTTTTTTTCCCCAGATACTCACATGTCTCAGCCAGGAACTCCACCCCCAGCTTTTTATGAATTGAAACTACAATGGAGTAAGGTTTTTCGCCCAGATACTCACAAGTCTCAGTCAGGAACTCCAACCCCAGCTTCTGTGAATTCAAACTACAATGGAGTAAGTTTTTTCCCCCAGATACTCTCATGTCTCAGCCAGGAACTCCACCCCCAGCTTTTTATGAATTGAAACTACAATGGAGTAATGTTTTCCCCCCAGATACTCACAGGTCTCAGCCAGGAACTCTACCCCCAGCTTTTTATGAATTGAACCTACAATGGAGTAAGGTTTTTCGCCCAGATACTCACAGGTCTGAGCCAGGAACTCCACCCCCAGCTTCTGTGAATTCAAACTACAATGGAGTAAGGTTTTTCGCCCAGATACTTACAAGTCTCAGCCAGGAAGTCCACTCCCAGCTTCTGTGAATTCAAACTACAATGGAGTAAGGTTCTTTCCCCAGATACTCACATGTCTCAGCCAGGAACTCCACCCCCAGCTTCTGTGAATTCAAACTACAATGGAGTAAGGTTTTCCCCCCAGATACTCACATGTCTCAGCCAGGAACTCCACCCCCAGCTTCTGTGAATTGAAACTACAATGGAGTAAGGTTTTCCCCCCAGATACTCACAAGTCTCAGCCAGGAACTCCACCCCCAGCTTCTGTGAATTCAAACTACAATGGAGTAAGGTTTTCCCCCCAGGTACTCACATGTCTCAGCCAGGAACTCCTCCCCCAGATTTTTATGAATTGAAACTACAATGGAGTAAGGTTTTTCCCCAGATACTCACAGGTCTCAGCCAGGAACTCCACCCCCAGCTTCTGTGAATTCAAACTACAATGGAGTAAGGTTTCCCCCTCAGATACTCACAGGTCTCAGCCAGGAACTCCACCCCCAGCTTCTGTGAATTCAAACTACAATGGAGTAAGGTTTTTCGCCCAGATACTTACAAGTCTCACCCAGGAACTCCACCCCCAGCTTCTGTGAATTCAAACTACAATGGAGTTAAGTTTTTCGCCCAGATACTTACAAGTCTCAGCCAGGAACTCCACCCCCAGCATTTTATGAATTCAAACTACAATGGAGTAAGGTTTTTTCCCCAGATACTCACAACTCTCAGCCAGGAACTCCACCCCCAGCATTTTATGAATTCAAACTACAATGGAGTAAGGTTTATTCCCCAGATACTCTCAAGTCTCAGCCAGGAACCCCAACCCCAGCTTCTGTGAATTCAAACTACAATGGAGTAAGTTTTTTTCCCCAGATACTCACATGTTTCAGCCAGGAACTCCAACCCCAGCTTTTTATGAATTGAAACTACAATGGAGTAAGGTTTTTCCCCCAGATACTCACAAGTCTCAGCCAGGAACTCCACCCCCAGCTTTTTATGAATTGAACCTACAATGGAGTAAGGTTTTTCGCCCAGATACTCACAAGTCTCAGCCAGGAACTCCACCCCCAGCTTCTGTGAATTCAAACTACAATGGAGTAAGGTTTTTCACCCAGAAACTTACAAGTCTCAGCCAGGAAGTCCACTCCAAGCTTCTGTGAATTCAAACTACAATGGAGTAAGGTTCTTTCCCCAGATACTCACATGTCTCAGCCAGGAACTCCACCCCCAGCTTCTGTGAATTCAAACTACAATGGAGTAAGGTTTTCCCCCCAGATACTCACAAGTCTCAGCCAGGAACTCCACCCCCAGATTTTTATGAATTGAAACTACAATGGAGTAAGGCTTTCCCCCCAGATACTCACAAGTCTCAACCAGGAACTCCACCCCCAGCTTTTTATGAATTGAACCTACAATGGAGTAAGGTTTTTCGCCCAGATACTCACAAGTCTCAGCCAGGAACTCCACCCCCAGCTTCTGTGAATTCAAACTACAATGGAGTAAGGTTTTTCGCCCAGATACTCACATGTCTCAGCCAGGAACTCCACCCACAGCTTTTTATGAATTGAAACTACAATGGAGTAAGGTTTTTCCCCCAGATACGCACAAGTCTCAGCCAGGAACTCCACCCCCAGCTTTTTATGAATTCAAACTACAATGAAGTAAGGTTTTCCCCCGAGATACTCACATGTCTCAGCCAGGAACTCCACCCCCAGCTTTTTATGAATTCAAACTACAATGGAGTAAGTTTTTCCCCCAGATACTCACATGTCTCAGCCAGGAACTCCACCCCCAGCTTCTGTGAATTCAAACTACAATGGAGTAAGGTTTTCCCCCCAGATACTCACATGTCTCAGCCAGGAACTCCACCCCCAGCTTTTTATGAATTGAAACTACAATGGAGTAAGGTTTTTCGCCCAGATATTCACAAGTCTCAGCCAGGAACTCCACCCCCAGCTTTTTATGAATTGAACCTACAATGGAGGACGGTTTTTCGCCCAGATACTCACAAGTCTCAGACAGGAACTCCAACCCCAGCTTCTGTGAATTCAAACTACAATGGAGTAAGGTTTTTCGCCCAGATACTTTCAAGTCTCAGCCAGGAAGTCCACTCCCAGCTTCTGTGAATTCAAACTACAAT
This sequence comes from Diadophis punctatus similis, assembly GCA_023053685.1. NCBI lineage: Eukaryota > Metazoa > Chordata > Lepidosauria > Squamata > Dipsadidae > Diadophis > Diadophis punctatus. The sequence continues at coordinate 4,682,888 of JALIGW010000045.1, forward strand.
GGAGTAAGGTTCTTTCCCCAGATACTCAAATGTCTCAGCCAGGAACTCCACCCCCAGCTTCTGTGAATTCAAACTACAATGGAGTAAGGTTTTCCCCCCAGATACTCACAAGTCTCAGCCAGGAACTCCACCCCCAGCTTCTGTGAATTCAAATTACAATGGAGTAAGGTTTTTTCCCCAGATACTCACAAGTCTCAGCCAGGAAGTCCACCCCCAGCTTCTGTGAATTCAAACTACAATGTAGTAAGGTTTTTCCCCCAGATACTCACAAGTCTCAGCCAGGAACTCCACCCCCAGCTTTTTATGAATTGAAACTACAATGGAGTAAGGTTTTTCCCCCAGATACTCACAAGTCTCAGCCAGGAACTCCACCCCCAGCTTCTGTGAATTCAAACTACAATGGAGTAAGGTTTTTCGCCCAGATACGTACAAGTCTCAGCCAGGAAGTCCACTCCCAGCTTCTGTGAATTCAAACTACAATGGAGTAAGCTTTTTCGCCCAGATACTCACATGTGTCAGCCAGGAACTCCACCCACAGCTTTTTATGAATTGAAACTACAATGGAGTAAGGTTTTTCCCCCAGATACTCACAAGTCTCAGCCAGGAACTCCACCCCCAGCTTTTTATGAATTCAAACTACAATGAAGTAAGGTTTTCCCCCGAGATACTCACATGTCTCAGCCAGGAACTCCACCCCCAGCTTTTTATGAATTGAAACTACAATGGAGTAAGGTCTTTCCCCCAGATACTCACAAGTCTCAGCCAGGAACTCCACCCCCAGCTTTTTATTAATTGAACCTATAATGGAGTAAGGTTTTTCGCCCAGATACTCACAAGTCTCAGCCAGGAACTCCACCCCCAGCTTCTGTGAATTCAAACTACAATGGAGTAAGGTTTTTCGCCCAGATACTCACATGTGTAAGCCAGGAACTCCACCCACAGCTTTTTATGAATTGAAACTACAATGGAGTAAGGTTTTTCCCCCAGATACTCACAAGTCTCAGCCAGGAACTCCACCCCCAGCTTTTTATGAATTCAAACTACAATGAAGTAAGGTTTTCCCCCGAGATACTCACAAGTCTCAGCCAGGAACTCCACCCCCAGCTTCTGTGAATTCAAACTACAATGGAGTAAGTTTTTTCGCCCAGATACTTACAAGTCTCAGCCAGGAAGTCCACTCCCAGCTTCTGTGAATTCAAACTACAATGGAGTAAGGTTCTTTCCCCAGATACTCACATGTCTCAGCCAGGAACTCCACCCCCAGCCTCTGTGAATTCAAACTACAATGGAGTAAGATTTTCCCCCCAGATACTCACAAGTCTCAGCCAGGAACTCCACCCCCAGCTTCTGTGAATTCAAACTACAATGGAGTAAGTTTTTTTCCCCAGATACTCACAAGTCTCAGCCAGGAACTCCACCCCCAGCTTTTTATGAATTGAAACTACAATGGAGTAAGGTTTTTCGCCCAGATACTCACAAGTCTCAGCCAGGAACTCCACCCCCAGCTTCTGTGAATTCAAACTACAATGGAGTAAGGTTTTTCGCCCAGATACTTACAAGTCTCAGCCAGGAAGTCCACTCCCAGCTTCTGTGAATTCAAACTACAATGGAGTAAGGTTCTTTCCCCAGATACTCACATGTCTCAGCCAGGAACTCCACCCCCAGCTTCTGTGAATTCAAACTACAATGGAGTAAGGTTTTCCCCCCCGATACTCACATGTCTCAGCCAGGAACACCACCCCCAGCTTTTTGTGAATTCAAACTACAATGAAGTAAGGTTTTCCCCCGAGATACTCACAAGTCTCAGCCAGGAACCCCAACCCCAGCTTCTGTGAATTCAAACTACAATGGAGTAAGTTTTTTTCCCCAGATACTCACATGTCTCAGCCAGGAACTCCACCCCCAGCTTTTTATGAATTGAAACTACAATGGAGTAAGGTTTTTCGCCCAGATACTCACAAGTCTCAGTCAGGAACTCCAACCCCAGCTTCTGTGAATTCAAACTACAATGGAGTAAGTTTTTTCCCCCAGATACTCTCATGTCTCAGCCAGGAACTCCACCCCCAGCTTTTTATGAATTGAAACTACAATGGAGTAATGTTTTCCCCCCAGATACTCACAGGTCTCAGCCAGGAACTCTACCCCCAGCTTTTTATGAATTGAACCTACAATGGAGTAAGGTTTTTCGCCCAGATACTCACAGGTCTGAGCCAGGAACTCCACCCCCAGCTTCTGTGAATTCAAACTACAATGGAGTAAGGTTTTTCGCCCAGATACTTACAAGTCTCAGCCAGGAAGTCCACTCCCAGCTTCTGTGAATTCAAACTACAATGGAGTAAGGTTCTTTCCCCAGATACTCACATGTCTCAGCCAGGAACTCCACCCCCAGCTTCTGTGAATTCAAACTACAATGGAGTAAGGTGTTCCCCCCAGATACTCACATGTCTCAGCCAGGAACTCCACCCCCAGCTTCTGTGAATTCAAACTACAATGGAGTAAGGTTTTCCCCCCAGGTACTCACATGTCTCAGCCAGGAACTCCTCCCCCAGATTTTTATGAATTGAAACTACAATGGAGTAAGGTTTTTCCCCAGATACTCACAGGTCTCAGCCAGGAACTCCACCCCCAGCTTCTGTGAATTCAAACTACAATGGAGTAAGGTTTCCCCCTCAGATACTCACAGGTCTCAGCCAGGAACTCCACCCCCAGCTTCTGTGAATTCAAACTACAATGGAGTAAGGTTTTTCGCCCAGATACTTACAAGTCTCACCCAGGAACTCCACCCCCAGTTTCTGTGAATTCAAACTACAATGGAGTTAAGTTTTTCGCCCAGATACTTACAAGTCTCAGCCAGGAACTCCACCCCCAGCATTTTATGAATTCAAACTACAATGGAGTAAGGTTTTTTCCCCAGATACTCACAACTCTCAGCCAGGAACTCCACCCCCAGCATTTTATGAATTCAAACTACAATGGAGTAAGGTTTATTCCCCAGATACTCTCAAGTCTCAGCCAGGAACCCCAACCCCAGCTTCTGTGAATTCAAACTACAATGGAGTAAGTTTTTTTCCCCAGATACTCACATGTTTCAGCCAGGAACTCCAACCCCAGCTTTTTATGAATTGAAACTACAATGGAGTAAGGTTTTTCCCCCAGATACTCACAAGTCTCAGCCAGGAACTCCACCCCCAGCTTTTTATGAATTGAACCTACAATGGAGTAAGGTTTTTCGCCCAGATACTCACAAGTCTCAGCCAGGAACTCCACCCCCAGCTTCTGTGAATTCAAACTACAATGGAGTAAGGTTTTTCACCCAGAAACTTACAAGTCTCAGCCAGGAACCCCAACCTCAGCTTCTTTGAATTCAAACTACAATGGAGTAAGTTTTTTTCCCCACATACTCACATGTCTCAGCCAGGAACTCCACCCCCAGCTTTTTATGAATTGAAACTACAATGGAGTAAGGTTCTTTCCCCAGATACTCACATGTCTCAGCCAGGAACTCCACCCCCAGCTTCTGTGAATTCAAACTACAATGGAGTAAGGTTTTTCGCCCAGATACTTACAAGTCTCAGCCAGGAACTCCACCCCCAGCTTTTTATGAATTCAAACTACAATGGAGTAAGGTTTTTTCCCCAGATACTCACAAGTCTCAGCCAGGAACTCCACCCCCAGCTTCTGTGAATTCAAACTACAATGGAGTAAGGTTTTTCGCCCAGATACTTACAAGTCTCACCCAGGAACTCCACCCCCAGCTTCTGTGAATTCAAACTACAATGGAGTTAAGTTTTTCGCCCAGATACTTACAAGTCTCAGCCAGGAACTCCACCCCCAGCATTTTATGAATTCAAACTACAATGGAGTAAGTTTTTTTCCCCAGATACTCACAAATCTCAGCCAGGGACTCCACCCCCAGCATTTTATGAATTCAAACTAAAATGGAGTAAGGTTTTTTCCCCAGATACTCACAAGTCTCAGCCAGGAACCCCAACCCCAGCTTCTGTGAATTCAAACTACAATGGAGTAAGTTTTTTCCCCCAGATACTCACATGTCTCAGCCAGGAACTCCAACCCCAGCTTTTTATGAATTGAAACTACAATGGAGTAAGGTTTTTCCCCCAGATACTCACAAGTCTCAGCCAGGAACTCCACCCCCAGCTTTTTATGAATTGAACCTACAATGGAGTAAGGTTTTTCGCCCAGATACTCACAAGTCTCAGCCAGGAACTCCACCCCCAGCTTCTGTGAATTCAAACTACAATGGAGTAAGGTTTTTCGCCCAGATACTTACAAGTCTCAGCCAGGAAGTCCACTCCCAGCTTCTGTGAATTCAAACTACAATGGAGTAAGGTTCTTTCCCCAGATACTCACATGTCTCAGCCAGGAACTCCACCCCCAGCTTCTGTGAATTCAAACTACAATGGAGTAAGGTTTTCCCCCCAGATACTCACATGTCTCAGCCAGGAACACCACCCCCAGCTTTTTGTGAATTCAAACTACAATGAAGTAAGGTTTTCCCCCGAGATACTCACAAGTCTCAGCCAGGAACCCCAACCCCAGCTTCTGTGAATTCAAACTACAATGGAGTAAGTTTTTTTCCCCAGATACTCACATGTCTCAGCCAGGAACTCCACCCCCAGCTTTTTATGAATTGAAACTACAATGGAGTAAGGTTTTTCGCCCAGATACTCACAAGTCTCAGTCAGGAACTCCAGCCCCAGCTTCTGTGAATTCAAACTACAATGGAGTAAGATTTTCCCCCCAGATACTTTCATGTCTCAGCCAGGAACTCCACCCCCAGCTTTTTATGAATTGAAACTACAATGGAGTAATGTTTTCCCCCCAGATACTCACAGGTCTCAGCCAGGAACTCCACCCCCAGCTTTTTATGAATTGACCCTACAATGGAGTAAGGTTTTTCGCCCAGATACTCACAGGTCTGACCCAGGAACTCCACCCCCAGCTTCTGTGAATTCACACTACAATGGAGTAAGGTTTTTCGCCCAGATACTTACAAGTCTCAGCGAGGAATGCCACTCCCAGCTTCTGTGAATTCAAACTACAATGGAGTAAGGTTCTTTCCCCAGATACTCACATGTCTCAGCCAGGAACTCCACCCCCAGCTTCTGTGAATTCAAACTACAATGGAGTAAGGTTTTCCCCCCAGATACTGACATGTCTCAGCCAGGAACTCCACCCCCAGCTTCTGTGAATTGAAACTACAATGGAGTAAGGTTTTCCCCCCAGATACTCACAAGTCTCAGCCAGGAACTCCACCCCCAGCTTTTTATGAATTGAACCTACAATGGAGTAAGGTTTTTCGCCCAGATACTCAAAAGTCTCAGCCAGGAACTCCACCCCCAGCTTCTGTGAATTCAAACTACAATGGAGTAAGGTTTTTCGCCCAGATACTTACAAGTCTCAGCCAGGAAGTCCACTCCCAGCTTCTGTGAATTCAAACTACAATGGAGTAAGGATCTTTCCCCAGATGCTCACATGTCTCAGCCAGGAACTCCACCCCCAACGTCTGTGAATTCAAACTACAATGGAGTTAGGTTTTCCCCCCAGGTACTCACATGTCTCAGCCAGGAACTCCTCCCCCAGATTTTTATGAATTGAAACTACAATGGAGTAAGGTTTTTCCCCAGATACTCACAGGTCTCAGCCAGGAACTCCACCCCCAGCTTCTGTGAATTCAAACTACAATGGAGTAAGGTTTCCCCCTCAGATACTCACAGGTCTCAGCCAGGAACTCCACACCCAGCTTCTGTGAATTCAAACTACAATGGATTAAGTTTTTTCCCCCAGATACTCACAAGTCTCAGCCAGGAACTCCACCCCCAGCTTCTGTGAATTCAAACTAGAATGGAGTAAGGTTTTTCGCCCAGATACTTAGAAGTCTCAGCCAGGAACTCCACCCCCAGCTTTTTATGAATTCAAACTACAATGGAGTAAGGTTTTTTCCCCAGATACTCACAAGTCTCAGCCAGGAACTCCACCCCCAGCTTCTGTGAATTCAAACTACAATGGAGAAAGGTTTTTTCCCCAGATACTCACAAGTCTCAGCCAGGAACTCCACCCCCAGCTTCTGTGAATTCAAACTACAATGGAGTAAGGTTTTCCCCCGTGATACTCACACGTCTCAGCCAGGAACTCCACCCCCAGCTTCTGTGCATTAAAACTACAATGGAGTAAGGTTTTTTCCCCAGATACTCACAAGTCTCAGCCAGGAACTCCACCCCCAGCATTTTATGAATTCAAACTACAATGGAGTAAGATTTTTTCCTCAGATACTCACAAGTCTCAGCCAGGAACCCCAACCCCAGCTTCTGTGAATTCAAACTACAATGGAGTAAGTTTTTCCCCCCAGATACTCACAAGTCTCACCCAGGAACTCCACCCCCTGCTTCTGTGAATTCAAACTACAATGGAGTAAGGTTTTTTTTTCCCAGATACTCACATATCTCAGCCAGGAACTCCACCCCGAGCTTTTTTTGAATTGAACCTACAATGGAGTAAGGTTTTCCCCCCCAGATACTAACAAGTCTCAGCCAGGAACTCCACCCCCAGCTTCTGTGAATTCAAACTACAATGGAGTAAGGTTTTTCGCCCAGATACTTACAAGTCTCAGCCAGGAACTCCACCCCCAGCATTTTATGAATTCAAACTACAATGGAGTAAGATTTTTTCCTCAGAAACTCACAAGTCTCAGCCAGGAACCCCAACCCCAGCTTCTGTGAATTCAAACTACAATGGAGTAAGTTTTTTTCCCCAGATACTCACAAGTCTCACCCAGGACCTCCACCCCCCAGCTATTTATGAATTGAACCTACAATGGAGTAAGGTTTTTCGCCCAGATACTCACAAGTCTCAGCCAGGAACTCCACCCCCAGCTTCTGTGAATTCAAACTACAATGGAGTAAGGTTTTTCGCCCAGATACTCACAAGTCTCAGCCAGGAACTCCACCCCCAGCATTTTATGAATTCAAACTACAATGGAGTTAGGTTTTTCGCCCAGATACTTACAAGTCTCAGCCAGGAACTCCACCCCCAGCATTTTATGAATTCAAACTAAAATGGAGTAAGGTTTTTTCCCCAGATACTCACAAGTCTCAGCCAGGAACTGCACCCCCAGCATTTTATGAATTCAAACTACAATGGAGTAAGGTTTTTTCCCCAGATACTCACAAGTCTCAGCCAGGAACCCCAACCCCAGCTTCTGTGAATTCAAACTACAATGGAGTAAGTTTTTTTCCCCAGATACTCACATGTCTCAGCCAGGAACTCCACCCCCAGCTTTTTATGAATTGAAACTACAATGGAGTAAGGTTTTTCCCACAGATACTCACAAGTCTCAGCCAGGAACTCCACCCCCAGCTTTTTATGAATTCAACCTACAATGGAGTAAGGTTTTTCGCCCAGATACTCACAAGTCTCAGCCAGGAACTCCACCCCCAGCTTCTGTGAATTCAAACTACAATGGAGTAAGGTTTTTCGCCCAGATACTTACAAGTCTCAGCCAGGAAGTCCACTCCCAGTTTCTGTGAATTCAAACTACAATGGAGTAAGGTTCTTTCCCCAGATACTCACATGTCTCAGCCAGGAACTCCACCCCCAGCTTCTGTGAATTCAAACTACAATGGAGTAAGGTTTTCCCCCCAGATACTCACAAGTCTCAGCCAGGAACTCCACCCCCAGATTTTTATGAATTGAAACTACAATGGAGTAAGTTTTTCCCCCCAGATACTCACATGTCTCAGCCAGGAACTCCACCCCCAGATTTTTATGAATTGAAACTACAATGGAGTAAGGCTTTCCCCCCAGATAGTCACAAGTCTCAACCAGGAACTCCACCCCCAGCTTTTTATGAATTGAACCTACAATGGAGTAAGGTTTTTCGCCCAGATACTCACAACTCTCAGCCAGGAACTCCACCCCCAGCTTCTGTGAATTCAAACTACAATGGAGTAAGGTTTTTTGCCCAGATACTCACATGTCTCAGCCAGGAACTCCACCCCCAGCTTTTTATGAATTCAACCTACAATGGAGTAAGGTTTTTCGCCCAGATACTCACAAGTCTCAGCCAGGAACTCCACCCCCAGCTTCTGTGAATTCAAACTACAATGGAGTAAGGTTTTTCGCCCAGATACTTACAAGTCTCAGCCAGGAAGTCCACTCCAAGCTTCTGTGAATTCAAACTACAATGGAGTAAGGTTCTTTCCCCAGATACTCACATGTCTCAGCCAGGAACTCCACCCCCAGCTTCTGTGAATTCAAACTACAATGGAGTAAGGTTTTCCCCCCAGATACTCACAAGTCTCAGCCAGGAACTCCACCCCCAGATTTTTATGAATTCAAACTACAATGGAGTAAGGTTTTTTCCCCAGATACTCACAAGTCTCAGCCAGGAACTCCACCCCCAGCTTCTGTGAATTCAAACTACAATGGAGTAAGGTTTTTCGCCCAGATACTTACAAGTCTCACCCAGGAACTCCACCCCCAGCTTCTGTGAATTCAAACTACAATGGAGTTAAGTTTTTCGCCCAGATACTTACAAGTCTCAGCCAGGAACTCCACCCCCAGCATTTTATGAATTCAAACTACAATGGAGTAAGTTTTTTTCCCCAGATACTCACAAATCTCAGCCAGGGACTCCACCCCCAGCATTTTATGAATTCAAACTAAAATGGAGTAAGGTTTTTTCCCCAGATACTCACAAGTCTCAGCCAGGAACCCCAACCCCAGCTTCTGTGAATTCAAACTACAATGGAGTAAGTTTTTTCCCCCAGATACTCACATGTCTCAGCCAGGAACTCCAACCCCAGCTTTTTATGAATTGAAACTACAATGGAGTAAGGTTTTTCCCCCAGATACTCACAAGTCTCAGCCAGGAACTCCACCCCCAGCTTTTTATGAATTGAACCTACAATGGAGTAAGGTTTTTCGCCCAGATACTCACAAGTCTCAGCCAGGAACTCCACCCCCAGCTTCTGTGAATTCAAACTACAATGGAGTAAGGTTTTTCGCCCAGATACTTACAAGTCTCAGCCAGGAAGTCCACTCCCAGCTTCTGTGAATTCAAACTACAATGGAGTAAGGTTCTTTCCCCAGATACTCACATGTCTCAGCCAGGAACTCCACCCCCAGCTTCTGTGAATTCAAACTACAATGGAGTAAGGTTTTCCCCCCAGATACTCACATGTCTCAGCCAGGAACACCACCCCCAGCTTTTTGTGAATTCAAACTACAATGAAGTAAGGTTTTCCCCCGAGATACTCACAAGTCTCAGCCAGGAACCCCAACCCCAGCTTCTGTGAATTCAAACTACAATGGAGTAAGTTTTTTTCCCCAGATACTCACATGTCTCAGCCAGGAACTCCACCCCCAGCTTTTTATGAATTGAAACTACAATGGAGTAAGGTTTTTCGCCCAGATACTCACAAGTCTCAGTCAGGAACTCCAGCCCCAGCTTCTGTGAATTCAAACTACAATGGAGTAAGATTTTCCCACCAGATACTTTCATGTCTCAGCCAGGAACTCCACCCCCAGCTTTTTATGAATTGAAACTACAATGGAGTAATGTTTTCCCCCCAGATACTCACAGGTCTCAGCCAGGAACTCCACCCCCAGCTTTTTATGAATTGACCCTACAATGGAGTAAGGTTTTTCGCCCAGATACTCACAGGTCTGACCCAGGAACTCCACCCCCAGCTTCTGTGAATTCACACTACAATGGAGTAAGGTTTTTCGCCCAGATACTTACAAGTCTCAGCGAGGAAGTCCACTCCCAGCTTCTGTGAATTCAAACTACAATGGAGTAAGGTTCTTTCCCCAGATACTCACATGTCTCAGCCAGGAACTCCACCCCCAGCTTCTGTGAATTCAAACTACAATGGAGTAAGGTTTTCCCCCCAGATACTGACATGTCTCAGCCAGGAACTCCACCCCCAGCTTCTGTGAATTGAAACTACAATGGAGTAAGGTTTTCCCCCCAGATACTCACAAGTCTCAGCCAGGAACTCCACCCCCAGCTTTTTATGAATTGAACCTACAATGGAGTAAGGTTTTTCGCCCAGATACTCAAAAGTCTCAGCCAGGAACTCCACCCCCAGCTTCTGTGAATTCAAACTACAATGGAGTAAGGTTTTTCGCCCAGATACTTACAAGTCTCAGCCAGGAAGTCCACTCCCAGCTTCTGTGAATTCAAACTACAATGGAGTAAGGATCTTTCCCCAGATGCTCACATGTCTCAGCCAGGAACTCCACCCCCAACGTCTGTGAATTCAAACTACAATGGAGTGAGGTTTTCCCCCCAGGTACTCACATGTCTCAGCCAGGAACTCCTCCCCCAGATTTTTATGAATTGAAACTACAATGGAGTAAGGTTTTTCCCCAGATACTCACAGGTCTCAGCCAGGAACTCCACCCCCAGCTTCTGTGAATTCAAACTACAATGGAGTAAGGTTTCCCCCTCAGATACTCACAGGTCTCAGCCAGGAACTCCACACCCAGCTTCTGTGAATTCAAACTACAATGGATTAAGTTTTTTCCCCCAGATACTCACAAGTCTCAGCCAGGAACTCCACCCCCAGCTTCTGTGAATTCAAACTAGAATGGAGTAAGGTTTTTCGCCCAGATACTTAGAAGTCTCAGCCAGGAACTCCACCCCCAGCTTTTTATGAATTCAAACTACAATGGAGTAAGGTTTTTTCCCCAGATACTCACAAGTCTCAGCCAGGAACTCCACCCCCAGCTTCTGTGAATTCAAACTACAATGGAGAAAGGTTTTTTCCCCAGATACTCACAAGTCTCAGCCAGGAACTCCACCCCCAGCTTCTGTGAATTCAAACTACAATGGAGTAAGGTTTTCCCCCGTGATACTCACACGTCTCAGCCAGGAACTCCACCCCCAGCTTCTGTGCATTAAAACTACAATGGAGTAAGGTTTTTTCCCCAGATACTCACAAGTCTCAGCCAGGAACTCCACCCCCAGCATTTTATGAATTCAAACTACAATGGAGTAAGATTTTTTCCTCAGATACTCACAAGTCTCAGCCAGGAACCCCAACCCCAGCTTCTGTGAATTCAAACTACAATGGAGTAAGTTTTTCCCCCCAGATACTCACAAGTCTCACCCAGGAACTCCACCCCCTGCTTCTGTGAATTCAAACTACAATGGAGTAAGGTTTTTTTTTCCCAGATACTCACATATCTCAGCCAGGAACTCCACCCCGAGCTTTTTTTGAATTGAACCTACAATGGAGTAAGGTTTTCCCCCCCAGATACTAACAAGTCTCAGCCAGGAACTCCACCCCCAGCTTCTGTGAATTCAAACTACAATGGAGTAAGGTTTTTCGCCCAGATACTTACAAGTCTCAGCCAGGAACTCCACCCCCAGCATTTTATGAATTCAAACTACAATGGAGTAAGATTTTTTCCTCAGAAACTCACAAGTCTCAGCCAGGAACCCCAACCCCAGCTTCTGTGAATTCAAACTACAATGGAGTAAGTTTTTTTCCCCAGATACTCACAAGTCTCACCCAGGACCTCCACCCCCCAGCTATTTATGAATTGAACCTACAATGGAGTAAGGTTTTTCGCCCAGATACTCACAAGTCTCAGCCAGGAACTCCACCCCCAGCTTCTGTGAATTCAAACTACAATGGAGTAAGGTTTTTCGCCCAGATACTCACAAGTCTCAGCCAGGAACTCCACCCCCAGCATTTTATGAATTCAAACTACAATGGAGTTAGGTTTTTCGCCCAGATACTTACAAGTCTCAGCCAGGAACTCCACCCCCAGCATTTTATGAATTCAAACTAAAATGGAGTAAGGTTTTTTCCCCAGATACTCACAAGTCTCAGCCAGGAACTGCACCCCCAGCATTTTATGAATTCAAACTACAATGGAGTAAGGTTTTTTCCCCAGATACTCACAAGTCTCAGCCAGGAACCCCAACCCCAGCTTCTGTGAATTCAAACTACAATGGAGTAAGTTTTTTTCCCCAGATACTCACATGTCTCAGCCAGGAACTCCACCCCCAGCTTTTTATGAATTGAAACTACAATGGAGTAAGGTTTTTCCCACAGATACTCACAAGTCTCAGCCAGGAACTCCACCCCCAGCTTTTTATGAATTCAACCTACAATGGAGTAAGGTTTTTCGCCCAGATACTCACAAGTCTCAGCCAGGAACTCCACCCCCAGCTTCTGTGAATTCAAACTACAATGGAGTAAGGTTTTTCGCCCAGATACTTACAAGTCTCAGCCAGGAAGTCCACTCCCAGTTTCTGTGAATTCAAACTACAATGGAGTAAGGTTCTTTCCCCAGATACTCACATGTCTCAGCCAGGAACTCCACCCCCAGCTTCTGTGAATTCAAACTACAATGGAGTAAGGTTTTCCCCCCAGATACTCACAAGTCTCAGCCAGGAACTCCACCCCCAGATTTTTATGAATTGAAACTACAATGGAGTAAGTTTTTCCCCCCAGATACTCACATGTCTCAGCCAGGAACTCCACCCCCAGATTTTTATGAATTGAAACTACAATGGAGTAAGGCTTTCCCCCCAGATAGTCACAAGTCTCAACCAGGAACTCCACCCCCAGCTTTTTATGAATTGAACCTACAATGGAGTAAGGTTTTTCGCCCAGATACTCACAACTCTCAGCCAGGAACTCCACCCCCAGCTTCTGTGAATTCAAACTACAATGGAGTAAGGTTTTTTGCCCAGATACTCACATGTCTCAGCCAGGAACTCCACCCCCAGCTTTTTATGAATTCAACCTACAATGGAGTAAGGTTTTTCGCCCAGATACTCACAAGTCTCAGCCAGGAACTCCACCCCCAGCTTCTGTGAATTCAAACTACAATGGAGTAAGGTTTTTCGCCCAGATACTTACAAGTCTCAGCCAGGAAGTCCACTCCAAGCTTCTGTGAATTCAAACTACAATGGAGTAAGGTTCTTTCCCCAGATACTCACATGTCTCAGCCAGGAACTCCACCCCCAGCTTCTGTGAATTCAAACTACAATGGAGTAAGGTTTTCCCCCCAGATACTCACATGTCTCAGCCAGGAACTCCACCCCCAGATTTTTATGAATTGAAACTACAATGGAGTAAGGCTTTCCCCCCAGATACTCACAAGTCTCAACCAGGAACTCCACCCCCAGCTTTTTATGAATTGAACCTACAATGGAGTAAGGTTTTTCGCCCAGATACTCACAAGTCTCAGCCAGGAACTCCACCCCCAGCTTCTGTGAATTCAAACTACAATGGAGTAAGGTTTTTCGCCCATATACTCACATGTCTCAGCCAGGAACTCCACCCACAGCTTTTTATGAATTGAAACTACAATGGAGTAAGGTTTTTCCCCCAGATACTCACAAGTCTCAGCCAGGAACTCCACCCCCAGCTTTTTATGAATTCAAACTACAATGAAGTAAGGTTTTCCCCCGAGATACTCACATGTCTCAGCCAGGAACTCCACCCCCAGCTTTTTATGAATTCAAACTACAATGGAGTAAGTTTTTCCCCCAGATACTCACATGTCTCAGCCAGGAACTCCACCCCCAGCTTCTGTGAATTCAAACTACAATGGAGTAAGGTTTTCCCCCCAGATACTCACATGTCTCAGCCAGGAACTCCACCCCCAGCTTTTTATGAATTGAAACTACAATGCAGTAAGGTTTTTCGCCCAGATATTCACAAGTCTCAGCCAGGAACTCCACCCCCAGCTTTTTATGAATTGAACCTACAATGGAGGACGGTTTTTCGCCCAGATACTCACAAGTCTCAGACAGGAACTCCAACCCCAGCTTCTGTGAATTCAAACTACAATGGAGTAAGGTTTTTCGCCCAGATACTTTCAAGTCTCAGCCAGGAAGTCCACTCCCAGCTTCTGTGAATTCAAACTACAATGGAGTAAGGTTCTTTCCCCAGATACTCACATGTCTCAGCCAGGAACTCCACCCCCAGCTTCTGTGAATTCAAACTACAATGGAGTAAGGTTTTCCCCCCAGATACTCACAAGTCTCAGCCAGGAACTCCACCCCCAGCTTCTGTGAATTCAAATTACAATGGAGTAAGGTTTTTTCCCCAGATACTCACAAGTCTCAGCCAGGAAGTCCACCCCCAGCTTCTGTGAATTCAAACTACAATGTAGTAAGGTTTTTCCCCCAGATACTCACAAGTCTCAGCCAGGAACTCCACCCCCAGCTTTTTATGAATTGAAACTACAATGGAGTAAGGTTTTTCCCCCAGATACTCACAAGTCTCAGCCAGGAACTCCACCCCCAGCTTCTGTGAATTCAAACTACAATGGAGTAAGGTTTTTCGCCCAGATACTTACAAGTCTCAGCCAGGAAGTCCACTCCCAGCTTCTGTGAATTCAAACTACAATGGAGTAAGTTTTTCCCCCCAGATACTCACATGTCTCAGCCAGGAACTCCACCCCCAGCTTTTTATGAATTGAAACTACAATGGAGTAAGGTTTTTCCCCCAGATACTCACAAGTCTCAGCCAGAAACTCCACCCCCAGCTTTTTATGAATTGAACCTATAATGGAGTAAGGTTTTTCGCCCAGATACTCACAAGTCTCAGCCAGGAACTCCACCCCCAGCTTCTGTGAATTCAAACTACAATGGAGTAAGGTTTTTCGCCCAGATACTCACATGTGTCAGCCAGGAACTCCACCCACAGCTTTTTATGAATTGAAACTACAATGGAGTAAGGTTTTTCCCCCAGATACTCACAAGTCTCAGCCAGGAACTCCACCCCCAGCTTTTTATGAATTCAAACTACAATGAAGTAAGGTTTTCCCCCGAGATACTCACATGTCTCAGCCAGGAACTCCACCCCCAGCTTTTTATGAATTGAAACTACAATGGAGTAAGGTCTTTCCCCCAGATACTCACAAGTCTCAGCCAGGAACTCCACCCCCAGCTTTTTATGAATTGAACCTATAATGGAGTAAGGTTTTTCGCCCAGATACTCACAAGTCTCAGCCAGGAACTCCACCCCCAGCTTCTGTGAATTCAAACTACAATGGAGTAAGGTTTTTCGCCCAGATACTCACATGTGTAAGCCAGGAACTCCACCCACAGCTTTTTATGAATTGAAACTACAATGGAGTAAGGTTTTTCCCCCAGATACTCACAAGTCTCAGCCAGGAACTCCACCCCCAGCTTTTTATGAATTCAAACTACAATGAAGTAAGGTTTTCCCCCGAGATACTCACAAGTCTCAGCCAGGAACTCCACCCCCAGCTTCTGTGAATTCAAACTACAATGGAGTAAGTTTTTTCGCCCAGATACTTACAAGTCTCAGCCAGGAAGTCCACTCCCAGCTTCTGTGAATTCAAACTACAATGGAGTAAGGTTCTTTCCCCAGATACTCACATGTCTCAGCCAGGAACTCCACCCCCAGCTTCTGTGAATTCAAACTACAATGGAGTAAGGTTTTCCCCCCAGATACTCACAAGTCTCAGCCAGGAACTCCACCCCCAGCTTCTGTGAATTCAAACTACAATGGAGTAAGTTTTTTTCCCCAGATACTCACAAGTCTCAGCCAGGAACTCCACCCCCAGCTTTTTATGAATTGAAACTACAATGGAGTAAGGTTTTTCGCCCAGATACTCACAAGTCTCAGCCAGGAACTCCACCCCCAGCTTCTGTGAATTCAAACTACAATGGAGTAAGGTTTTTCGCCCAGATACTTACAAGTCTCAGCCAGGAAGTCCACTCCCAGCTTCTGTGAATTCAAACTACAATGGAGTAAGGTTCTTTCCCCAGATACTCACATGTCTCAGCCAGGAACTCCACCCCCAGCTTCTGTGAATTCAAACTACAATGGAGTAAGTTTTTCCCCCCCGATACTCACATGTCTCAGCCAGGAACACCACCCCCAGCTTTTTGTGAATTCAAACTACAATGAAGTAAGGTTTTCCCCCGAGATACTCACAAGTCTCAGCCAGGAACCCCAACCCCAGCTTCTGTGAATTCAAACTACAATGGAGTAAGTTTTTTTCCCCAGATACTCACATGTCTCAGCCAGGAACTCCACCCCCAGCTTTTTATGAATTGAAACTACAATGGAGTAAGGTTTTTCGCCCAGATACTCACAAGTCTCAGTCAGGAACTCCAACCCCAGCTTCTGTGAATTCAAACTACAATGGAGTAAGTTTTTTCCCCCAGATACTCTCATGTCTCAGCCAGGAACTCCACCCCCAGCTTTTTATGAATTGAAACTACAATGGAGTAATGTTTTCCCCCCAGATACTCACAGGTCTCAGCCAGGAACTCTACCCCCAGCTTTTTATGAATTGAACCTACAATGGAGTAAGGTTTTTCGCCCAGATACTCACAGGTCTGAGCCAGGAACTCCACCCCCAGCTTCTGTGAATTCAAACTACAATGGAGTAAGGTTTTTCGCCCAGATACTTACAAGTCTCAGCCAGGAAGTCCACTCCCAGCTTCTGTGAATTCAAACTACAATGGAGTAAGGTTCTTTCCCCAGATACTCACATGTCTCAGCCAGGAACTCCACCCCCAGCTTCTGTGAATTCAAACTACAATGGAGTAAGGTTTTCCCCCCAGATACTCACATGTCTCAGCCAGGAACTCCACCCCCAGCTTCTGTGAATTGAAACTACAATGGAGTAAGGTTTTCCCCCCAGATACTCACAAGTCTCAGCCAGGAACTCCACCCCCAGCTTCTGTGAATTCAAACTACAATGGAGTAAGGTTTTCCCCCCAGGTACTCACATGTCTCAGCCAGGAACTCCTCCCCCAGATTTTTATGAATTGAAACTACAATGGAGTAAGGTTTTTCCCCAGATACTCACAGGTCTCAGCCAGGAACTCCACCCCCAGCTTCTGTGAATTCAAACTACAATGGAGTAAGGTTTCCCCCTCAGATACTCACAGGTCTCAGCCAGGAACTCCACCCCCAGCTTCTGTGAATTCAAACTACAATGGAGTAAGGTTTTTCGCCCAGATACTTACAAGTCTCACCCAGGAACTCCACCCCCAGCTTCTGTGAATTCAAACTACAATGGAGTTAAGTTTTTCGCCCAGATACTTACAAGTCTCAGCCAGGAACTCCACCCCCAGCATTTTATGAATTCAAACTACAATGGAGTAAGGTTTTTTCCCCAGATACTCACAACTCTCAGCCAGGAACTCCACCCCCAGCATTTTATGAATTCAAACTACAATGGAGTAAGGTTTATTCCCCAGATACTCTCAAGTCTCAGCCAGGAACCCCAACCCCAGCTTCTGTGAATTCAAACTACAATGGAGTAAGTTTTTTTCCCCAGATACTCACATGTTTCAGCCAGGAACTCCAACCCCAGCTTTTTATGAATTGAAACTACAATGGAGTAAGGTTTTTCCCCCAGATACTCACAAGTCTCAGCCAGGAACTCCACCCCCAGCTTTTTATGAATTGAACCTACAATGGAGTAAGGTTTTTCGCCCAGATACTCACAAGTCTCAGCCAGGAACTCCACCCCCAGCTTCTGTGAATTCAAACTACAATGGAGTAAGGTTTTTCACCCAGAAACTTACAAGTCTCAGCCAGGAACCCCAACCCCAGCTTCTTTGAATTCAAACTACAATGGAGTAAGTTTTTTTCCCCACATACTCACATGTCTCAGCCAGGAACTCCACCCCCAGCTTTTTATGAATTGAAACTACAATGGAGTAAGGTTCTTTCCCCAGATACTCACATGTCTCAGCCAGGAACTCCACCCCCAGCTTCTGTGAATTCAAACTACAATGGAGTAAGGTTTTCCCCCCAGATACTCACATGTCTCAGCCAGGAACTCCACCCCCAGCTTTTTATGAATTGAAACTACAATGGAGTAAGGTTTTTCCCCCAGATACTCACAAGTCTCAGCCAGGAACTCCACCCCCAGCTTTTTATGAATTGAACCTATAATGGAGTAAGGTTTTTCGCCCAGATACTCACAAGTCTCAGCCAGGAACTCCACCCCCAGCTTCTGTGAATTCAAACTACAATGGAGTAAGGTTTTTCGCCCAGATACTCACATGTGTCAGCCAGGAACTCCACCCACAGCTTTTTATGAATTGAAACTACAATGGAGTAAGGTTTTTCCCCCAGATACTCACAAGTCTCAGCCAGGAACTCCACCCCCAGCTTTTTATGAATTCAAACTACAATGAAGTAAGGTTTTCCCCCGAGATACTCACATGTCTCAGCCAGGAACTCCACCCCCAGCTTTTTATGAATTGAAACTACAATGGAGTAAGGTCTTTCCCCCAGATACTCACAAGTCTCAGCCAGGAACTCCACCCCCAGCTTTTTATGAATTGAACCTATAATGGAGTAAGGTTTTTCGCCCAGATACTCACAAGTCTCAGCCAGGAACTCCACCCCCAGCTTCTGTGAATTCAAACTACAATGGAGTAAGGTTTTTCGCCCAGATACTCACATGTGTAAGCCAGGAACTCCACCCACAGCTTTTTATGAATTGAAACTACAATGGAGTAAGGTTTTTCCCCCAGATACTCACAAGTCTCAGCCAGGAACTCCACCCCCAGCTTTTTATGAATTCAAACTACAATGAAGTAAGGTTTTCCCCCGAGATACTCACAAGTCTCAGCCAGGAACTCCACCCCCAGCTTCTGTGAATTCAAACTACAATGGAGTAAGGTTTTTCGCCCAGATACTTACAAGTCTCAGCCAGGAAGTCCACTCCCAGCTTCTGTGAATTCAAACTACAATGGAGTAAGGTTCTTTCCCCAGATACTCACATGTCTCAGCCAGGAACTCCACCCCCAGCTTCTGTGAATTCAAACTACAATGGAGTAAGGTTTTCCCCCCCGATACTCACATGTCTCAGCCAGGAACACCACCCCCAGCTTTTTGTGAATTCAAACTACAATGAAGTAAGGTTTTCCCCCGAGATACTCACAAGTCTCAGCCAGGAACCCCAACCCCAGCTTCTGTGAATTCAAACTACAATGGAGTAAGGTTTTCCCCCCAGGTACTCACATGTCTCAGCCAGGAACTCCTCCCCCAGATTTTTATGAATTGAAACTACAATGGAGTAAGGTTTTTCGCCCAGATACTCACAAGTCTCAGTCAGGAACTCCAACCCCAGCTTCTGTGAATTCAAACTACAATGGAGTAAGTTTTTTCCCCCAGATACTCTCATGTCTCAGCCAGGAACTCCACCCCCAGCTTTTTATGAATTGAAACTACAATGGAGTAATGTTTTCCCCCCAGATACTCACAGGTCTCAGCCAGGAACTCTACCCCCAGCTTTTTATGAATTGAACCTACAATGGAGTAAGGTTTTTCGCCCAGATACTCACAGGTCTGAGCCAGGAACTCCACCCCCAGCTTCTGTGAATTCAAACTACAATGGAGTAAGGTTTTTCGCCCAGATACTTACAAGTCTCAGCCAGGAAGTCCACTCCCAGCTTCTGTGAATTCAAACTACAATGGAGTAAGGTTCTTTCCCCAGATACTCACATGTCTCAGCCAGGAACTCCACCCCCAGCTTCTGTGAATTCAAACTACAATGGAGTAAGGTTTTCCCCCCAGATACTCACATGTCTCAGCCAGGAACTCCACCCCCAGCTTCTGTGAATTGAAACTACAATGGAGTAAGGTTTTCCCCCCAGATACTCACAAGTCTCAGCCAGGAACTCCACCCCCAGCTTCTGTGAATTCAAACTACAATGGAGTAAGGTTTTCCCCCCAGGTACTCACATGTCTCAGCCAGGAACTCCTCCCCCAGATTTTTATGAATTGAAACTACAATGGAGTAAGGTTTTTCCCCAGATACTCACAGGTCTCAGCCAGGAACTCCACCCCCAGCTTCTGTGAATTCAAACTACAATGGAGTAAGGTTTCCCCCTCAGATACTCACAGGTCTCAGCCAGGAACTCCACCCCCAGCTTCTGTGAATTCAAACTACAATGGAGTAAGGTTTTTCGCCCAGATACTTACAAGTCTCACCCAGGAACTCCACCCCCAGCTTCTGTGAATTCAAACTACAATGGAGTTAAGTTTTTCGCCCAGATACTTACAAGTCTCAGCCAGGAACTCCACCCCCAGCATTTTATGAATTCAAACTACAATGGAGTAAGGTTTTTTCCCCAGATACTCACAACACTCAGCCAGGAACTCCACCCCCAGCATTTTATGAATTCAAACTACAATGGAGTAAGGTTTATTCCCCAGATACTCTCAAGTCTCAGCCAGGAACCCCAACCCCAGCTTCTGTGAATTCAAACTACAATGGAGTAAGTTTTTTTCCCCAGATACTCACATGTTTCAGCCAGGAACTCCAACCCCAGCTTTTTATGAATTGAAACTACAATGGAGTAAGGTTTTTCCCCCAGATACTCACAAGTCTCAGCCAGGAACTCCACCCCCAGCTTTTTATGAATTGAACCTACAATGGAGTAAGGTTTTTCGCCCAGATACTCACAAGTCTCAGCCAGGAACTCCACCCCCAGCTTCTGTGAATTCAAACTACAATGGAGTAAGGTTTTTCACCCAGAAACTTACAAGTCTCAGCCAGGAACCCCAACCCCAGCTTCTTTGAATTCAAACTACAATGGAGTAAGTTTTTTTCCCCACATACTCACATGTCTCAGCCAGGAACTCCACCCCCAGCTTTTTATGAATTGAAACTACAATGGAGTAAGGTTCTTTCCCCAGATACTCACATGTCTCAGCCAGGAACTCCACCCCCAGCTTCTGTGAATTCAAACTACAATGGAGTAAGGTTTTTCGCCCAGATACTTACAAGTCTCAGCCAGGAACTCCACCCCCAGCTTTTTATGAATTCAAACTACAATGGAGTAAGGTTTTTTACCCAGATACTCACAAGTCTCAGCCAGGAACTCCACCCCCAGCTTCTGTGAATTCAAACTACAATGGAGTAAGGTTTTTCGCCCAGATACTTACAAGTCTCACCCAGGAACTCCACCCCCAGCTTCTGTGAATTCAAACTACAATGGAGTTAAGTTTTTCGCCCAGATACTTACAAGTCTCAGCCAGGAACTCCACCCCCAGCTTTTTATGAATTGAAACTACAATGGAGTAAGGTTCTTTCCCCAGATACTCACATGTCTCAGCCAGGAACTCCACCCCCAGCTTCTGTGAATTCAAACTACAATGGAGTAAGGTTTTTCGCCCAGATACTTACAAGTCTCAGCCAGGAAGTCCACTCCCAGCTTCTGTGAATTCAAACTACAATGGAGTAAGGTTCTTTCCCCAGATACTCACATGTCTCAGCCAGGAACTCCACCCCCAGCTTCTGTGAATTCAAACTACAATGGAGTAAGGTTCTTTCCCCAGATACTCACATGTCTCAGCCAGGAACACCACCCCCAGCTTTTTGTGAATTCAAACTACAATGAAGTAAGGTTTTCCCCCGAGATACTCACAAGTCTCAGCCAGGAACCCCAACCCCAGCTTCTGTGAATTCAAACTACAATGGAGTAAGTTTTTTTCCCCAGATACTCACATGTCTCAGCCAGGAACTCCACCCCCAGCTTTTTATGAATTGAAACTACAATGGAGTAAGGTTTTTCGCCCAGATACTCACAAGTCTCAGTCAGGAACTCCAACCCCAGCTTCTGTGAATTCAAACTACAATGGAGTAAGTTTTTTCCCCCAGATACTCTCATGTCTCAGCCAGGAACTCCACCCCCAGCTTTTTATGAATTGAAACTACAATGGAGTAATGTTTTCCCCCCAGATACTCACAGGTCTCAGCCAGGAACTCTACCCCCAGCTTTTTATGAATTGAACCTACAATGGAGTAAGGTTTTTCACCCAGATACTCACAGGTCTGAGCCAGGAACTCCACCCCCAGCTTCTGTGAATTCAAACTACAATGGAGTAAGGTTTTTCGCCCAGATACTTACAAGTCTCAGCCAGGAAGTCCACTCCCAGCTTCTGTGAATTCAAACTACAATGGAGTAAGGTTCTTTCCCCAGATACTCACATGTCTCAGCCAGGAACTCCACCCCCAGCTTCTGTGAATTCAAACTACAATGGAGTAAGGTTTTCCCCCCAGATACTCACATGTCTCAGCCAGGAACTCCACCCCCAGCTTCTGTGAATTGAAACTACAATGGAGTAAGGTTTTCCCCCCAGATACTCACAAGTCTCAGCCAGGAACTCCACCCCCAGCTTCTGTGAATTCAAACTACAATGGAGTAAGGTTTTCCCCCCAGGTACTCACATGTCTCAGCCAGGAACTCCTCCCCCAGATTTTTATGAATTGAAACTACAATGGAGTAAGGTTTTTCCCCAGATACTCACAGGTCTCAGCCAGGAACTCCACCCCCAGCTTCTGTGAATTCAAACTACAATGGAGTAAGGTTTCCCCCTCAGATACTCACAGGTCTCAGCCAGGAACTCCACCCCCAGCTTCTGTGAATTCAAACTACAATGGAGTAAGGTTTTTCGCCCAGATACTTACAAGTCTCACCCAGGAACTCCACCCCCAGCTTCTGTGAATTCAAACTACAATGGAGTTAGGTTTTTCGCCCAGATACTTACAAGTCTCAGCCAGGAACTCCACCCCCAGCATTTTATGAATTCAAACTACAATGGAGTAAGGTTTTTTCCCCAGATACTCACAACTCTCAGCCAGGAACTCCACCCCCAGCATTTTATGAATTCAAACTACAATGGAGTAAGGTTTATTCCCCAGATACTCTCAAGTCTCAGCCAGGAACCCCAACCCCAGCTTCTGTGAATTCAAACTACAATGGAGTAAGTTTTTTTCCCCAGATACTCACATGTTTCAGCCAGGAACTCCAACCCCAGCTTTTTATGAATTGAAACTACAATGGAGTAAGGTTTTTCCCCCAGATACTCACAAGTCTCAGCCAGGAACTCCACCCCCAGCTTTTTATGAATTGAACCTACAATGGAGTAAGGTTTTTCGCCCAGATACTCACAAGTCTCAGCCAGGAACTCCACCCCCAGCTTCTGTGAATTCAAACTACAATGGAGTAAGGTTTTTCACCCAGAAACTTACAAGTCTCAGCCAGGAACCCCAACCCCAGCTTCTTTGAATTCAAACTACAATGGAGTAAGTTTTTTTCCCCACATACTCACATGTCTCAGCCAGGAACTCCACCCCCAGCTTTTTATGAATTGAAACTACAATGGAGTAAGGTTCTTTACCCAGATACTCACATGTCTCAGCCAGGAACTCCACCCCCAGCTTCTGTGAATTCAAACTACAATGGAGTAAAGTTTTTCGCCCAGATACTTACAAGTCTCAGCCAGGAACTCCACCCCCAGCTTTTTATGAATTCAAACTACAATGGAGTAAGGTTTTTTCCCCAGATACTCACAAGTCTCAGCCAGGAACTCCACCCCCAGCTTCTGTGAATTCAAACTACAATGGAGTAAGGTTTTTCGCCCAGATACTTACAAGTCTCACCCAGGAACTCCACCCCCAGCTTCTGTGAATTCAAACTACAATGGAGTTAAGTTTTTCGCCCAGATACTTACAAGTCTCAGCCAGGAACTCCACCCCCAGCTTTTTATGAATTGAAACTACAATGGAGTAAGGTTCTTTCCCCAGATACTCACATGTCTCAGCCAGGAACTCCACCCCCAGCTTCTGTGAATTCAAACTACAATGGAGTAAGGTTTTTCGCCCAGATACTTACAAGTCTCAGCCAGGAAGTCCACTCCCAGCTTCTGTGAATTCAAACTACAATGGAGTAAGGTTCTTTCCCCAGATACTCACATGTCTCAGCCAGGAACTCCACCCCCAGCTTCTGTGAATTCAAACTACAATGGAGTAAGGTTCTTTCCCCAGATACTCACATGTCTCAGCCAGGAACACCACCCCCAGCTTTTTGTGAATTCAAACTACAATGAAGTAAGGTTTTCCCCCGAGATACTCACAAGTCTCAGCCAGGAACCCCAACCCCAGCTTCTGTGAATTCAAACTACAATGGAGTAAGTTTTTTTCCCCAGATACTCACATGTCTCAGCCAGGAACTCCACCCCCAGCTTTTTATGAATTGAAACTACAATGGAGTAAGGTTTTTCGCCCAGATACTCACAAGTCTCAGTCAGGAACTCCAACCCCAGCTTCTGTGAATTCAAACTACAATGGAGTAAGTTTTTTCCCCCAGATACTCTCATGTCTCAGCCAGGAACTCCACCCCCAGCTTTTTATGAATTGAAACTACAATGGAGTAATGTTTTCCCCCCAGATACTCACAGGTCTCAGCCAGGAACTCTACCCCCAGCTTTTTATGAATTGAACCTACAATGGAGTAAGGTTTTTTGCCCAGATACTCACAGGTCTGAGCCAGGAACTCCACCCCCAGCTTCTGTGAATTCAAACTACAATGGAGTAAGGTTTTTCGCCCAGATACTTACAAGTCTCAGCCAGGAAGTCCACTCCCAGCTTCTGTGAATTCAAACTACAATGGAGTAAGGTTCTTTCCCCAGATACTCACATGTCTCAGCCAGGAACTCCACCCCCAGCTTCTGTGAATTCAAACTACAATGGAGTAAGGTTTTCCCCCCAGATACTCACATGTCTCAGCCAGGAACTCCACCCCCAGCTTCTGTGAATTGAAACTACAATGGAGTAAGGTTTTCCCCCCGATACTCACAAGTCTCAGCCAGGAACTCCACCCCCAGCTTCTGTGAATTCAAACTACAATGGAGTAAGGTTTTCCCCCCAGGTACTCACATGTCTCAGCCAGGAACTCCTCCCCCAGATTTTTATGAATTGAAACTACAATGGAGTAAGGTTTTTCCCCAGATACTCACAGGTCTCAGCCAGGAACTCCACCCCCAGCTTCTGTGAATTCAAACTACAATGGAGTAAGGTTTCCCCCTCAGATACTCACAGGTCTCAGCCAGGAACTCCACCCCCAGCTTCTGTGAATTCAAACTACAATGGAGTAAGTTTTTTTCCCCACATACTCACATGTCTCAGCCAGGAACTCCACCCCCAGCTTTTTATGAATTGAAACTACAATGGAGTAAGGTTCTTTCCCCAGATACTCACATGTCTCAGCCAGGAACTCCACCCCCAGCTTCTGTGAATTCAAACTACAATGGAGTAAGGTTTTTCGCCCAGATACTTACAAGTCTCAGCCAGGAACTCCACCCCCAGCTTTTTATGAATTCAAACTACAATGGAGTAAGGTTTTTTCCCCAGATACTCACAAGTCTCAGCCAGGAACTCCACCCCCAGCTTCTGTGAATTCAAACTACAATGGAGTAAGGTTTTTCGCCCAGGTACTTACAAGTCTCACCCAGGAACTCCACCCCCAGCTTTTTGTGAATTCAAACTACAATGAAGTAAGGTTTTCCCCCGAGATACTCACAAGTCTCAGCCAGGAACCCCAACCCCAGCTTCTGTGAATTCAAACTACAATGGAGTAAGTTTTTTTCCCCAGATACTCACATGTCTCAGCCAGGAACTCCACCCCCAGCTTTTTATGAATTGAAACTACAATGGAGTAAGGTTTTTCGCCCAGATACTCACAAGTCTCAGTCAGGAACTCCAACCCCAGCTTCTGTGAATTCAAACTACAATGGAGTAAGTTTTTTCCCCCAGATACTCTCATGTCTCAGCCAGGAACTCCACCCCCAGCTTTTTATGAATTGAAACTACAATGGAGTAATGTTTTCCCCCCAGATACTCACAGGTCTCAGCCAGGAACTCTACCCCCAGCTTTTTATGAATTGAACCTACAATGGAGTAAGGTTTTTCGCCCAGATACTCACAGGTCTGAGCCAGGAACTCCACCCCCAGCTTCTGTGAATTCAAACTACAATGGAGTAAGGTTTTTCGCCCAGATACTTACAAGTCTCAGCCAGGAAGTCCACTCCCAGCTTCTGTGAATTCAAACTACAATGGAGTAAGGTTCTTTCCCCAGATACTCACATGTCTCAGCCAGGAACTCCACCCCCAGCTTCTGTGAATTCAAACTACAATGGAGTAAGGTTTTCCCCCCAGATACTCACATGTCTCAGCCAGGAACTCCACCCCCAGCTTCTGTGAATTGAAACTACAATGGAGTAAGGTTTTCCCCCCAGATACTCACAAGTCTCAGCCAGGAACTCCACCCCCAGCTTCTGTGAATTCAAACTACAATGGAGTAAGGTTTTCCCCCCAGGTACTCACATGTCTCAGCCAGGAACTCCAACCCCAGATTTTTATGAATTGAAACTACAATGGAGTAAGGTTTTTCCCCAGATACTCACAGGTCTCAGCCAGGAACTCCACCCCCAGCTTCTGTGAATTCAAACTACAATGGAGTAAGGTTTCCCCCTCAGATACTCACAGGTCTCAGCCAGGAACTCCACCCCCAGCTTCTGTGAATTCAAACTACAATGGAGTAAGGTTTTTCGCCCAGATACTTACAAGTCTCACCCAGGAACTCCACCCCCAGCTTCTGTGAATTCAAACTACAATGGAGTTAAGTTTTTCGCCCAGATACTTACAAGTCTCAGCCAGGAACTCCACCCCCAGCATTTTATGAATTCAAACTACAATGGAGTAAGGTTTTTTCCCCAGATACTCACAACTCTCAGCCAGGAACTCCACCCCCAGCATTTTATGAATTCAAACTACAATGGAGTAAGGTTTATTCCCCAGATACTCTCAAGTCTCAGCCAGGAACCCCAACCCCAGCTTCTGTGAATTCAAACTACAATGGAGTAAGTTTTTTTCCCCAGATACTCACATGTTTCAGCCAGGAACTCCAACCCCAGCTTTTTATGAATTGAAACTACAATGGAGTAAGGTTTTTCCCCCAGATACTCACAAGTCTCAGCCAGGAACTCCACCCGCAGCTTTTTATGAATTGAACCTACAATGGAGTAAGGTTTTTCGCCCAGATACTCACAAGTCTCAGCCAGGAACTCCACCCCCAGCTTCTGTGAATTAAAACTACAATGGAGTAAGGTTTTTCACCCAGATACTTACAAGTCTCAGCCAGGAACCCCAACCCCAGCTTCTTTGAATTCAAACTACAATGGAGTAAGTTTTTTTCCCCAGATACTCACATGTCTCAGCCAGGAACTCCACCCCCAGCTTTTTATGAATTGAAACTACAATGGAGTAAGGTTCTTTCCCCAGATACTCACATGTCTCAGCCAGGAACTCCACCCCCAGCTTCTGTGAATTCAAACTACAATGGAGTAAGGTTTTTCGCCCAGATACTTACAAGTCTCAGCCAGGAACTCCACCCCCAGCTTTTTATGAATTCAAACTACAATGGAGTAAGGTTTTTTCCCCAGATACTCACAAGTCTCAGCCAGGAACTCCACCCCCAGCTTCTGTGAATTCAAACTACAATGGAGTAAGGTTTTTCGCCCAGATACTTACAAGTCTCACCCAGGAACTCCACCCCCAGCTTCTGTGAATTCAAACTACAATGGAGTTAAGTTTTTCGCCCAGATACTTACAAGTCTCAGCCAGGAACTCCACCCCCAGCTTTTTATGAATTGAAACTACAATGGAGTAAGGTTCTTTCCCCAGATACTCACATGTCTCAGCCAGGAACTCCACCCCCAGCTTCTGTGAATTCAAACTACAATGGAGTAAGTTTTTTCCCCCAGATACTCTCATGTCTCAGCCAGGAACTCCACCCCCAGCTTTTTATGAATTGAAACTACAATGGAGTAATGTTTTCCCCCCAGATACTCACAGGTCTCAGCCAGGAACTCTACCCCCAGCTTTTTATGAATTGAACCTACAATGGAGTAAGGTTTTTCGCCCAGATACTCACAGGTCTGAGCCAGGAACTCCACCCCCAGCTTCTGTGAATTCAAACTACAATGGAGTAAGGTTTTTCGCCCAGATACTTACAAGTCTCAGCCAGGAAGTCCACTCCCAGCTTCTGTGAATTCAAACTACAATGGAGTAAGGTTCTTTCCCCAGATACTCACATGTCTCAGCCAGGAACTCCACCCCCAGCTTCTGTGAATTCAAACTACAATAGAGTAAGGTTTTCCCCCCAGATACTCACATGTCTCAGCCAGGAACTCCACCCCCAGCTTCTGTGAATTGAAACTACAATGGAGTAAGGTTTTCCCCCCAGATACTCACAAGTCTCAGCCAGGAACTCCACCCCCAGCTTCTGTGAATTCAAACTACAATGGAGTAAGGTTTTCCCCCCAGGTACTCACATGTCTCAGCCAGGAACTCCTCCCCCAGATTTTTTTGAATTGAAACTACAATGGAGTAAGGTTTTTCCCCAGATACTCACAGGTCTCAGCCAGGAACTCCACCCCCAGCTTCTGTGAATTCAAACTACAATGGAGTAAGGTTTCCCCCTCAAATACTCACAGGTCTCAGCCAGGAACTCCACCCCCAGCTTCTGTGAATTCAAACTACAATGGAGTAAGGTTTTTCGCCCAGATACTTACAAGTCTCACCCAGGAACTCCACCCCCAGCTTCTGTGAATTCAAACTACAATGGAGTTAAGTTTTTCGCCCAGATACTTACAAGTCTCAGCCAGGAACTCCACCCCCAGCATTTTATGAATTCAAACTACAATGGAGTAAGGTTTTTTCCCCAGATACTCACAACTCTCAGCCAGGAACTCCACCCCCAGCATTTTATGAATTCAAACTACAATGGAGTAAGGTTTATTCCCCAGATACTCTCAAGTCTCAGCCAGGAACCCCAACCCCAGCTTCTGTGAATTCAAACTACAATGGAGTAAGTTTTTTTCCCCAGATACTCACATGTTTCAGCCAGGAACTCCAACCCCAGCTTTTTATGAATTGAAACTACAATGGAGTAAGGTTTTTCCCCCAGATACTCACAAGTCTCAGCCAGGAACTCCACCCCCAGCTTTTTATGAATTGAACCTACAATGGAGTAAGGTTTTTCACCCAGATACTCACAAGTCTCAGCCAGGAACTCCACCCCCAGCTTCTGTGAATTCAAACTACAATGGAGTAAGGTTTTTCACCCAGATACTTACAAGTCTCAGCCAGGAACCCCAACCCCAGCTTCTTTGAATTCAAACTACAATGGAGTAAGTTTTTTTCCCCAGATACTCACATGTCTCAGCCAGGAACTCCACCCCCAGCTTTTTATGAATTGAAACTACAATGGAGTAAGGTTCTTTCCCCAGATACTCACATGTCTCAGCCAGGAACTCCACCCCCAGCTTCTGTGAATTCAAACTACAATGGAGTAAGGTTTTTCGCCCAGATACTTACAAGTCTCAGCCAGGAACTCCACCCCCAGCTTTTTATGAATTCAAACTACAATGGAGTAAGGTTTTTTCCCCAGATACTCACAAGTCTCAGCCAGGAACTCCACCCCCAGCTTCTGTGAATTCAAACTACAATGGAGTAAGGTTTTTCGCCCAGATACTTACAAGTCTCACCCAGGAACTCCACCCCCAGCTTCTGTGAATTCAAACTACAATGGAGTTAAGTTTTTCGCCCAGATACTTACAAGTCTCAGCCAGGAACTCCACCCCCAGCATTTTATGAATTCAAACTACAATGGAGTAAGGTTTTTTCCCCAGATACTCACAAGTCTCAGCCAGGAACTCCACCCCCAGCATTTTATGAATTCAAACTAAAATGGAGTAAGGTTTTTTCCCCAGATACTCACAAGTCTCAGCCAGGAACCCCAACCCCAGCTTCTGTGAATTCAAACTACAATGGAGTAAGTTTTTTCCCCCAGATACTCACATGTCTCAGCCAGGAACTCCAACCCCAGCTTTTTATGAATTGAAACTACAATGGAGTAAGGTTTTTCGCCCAGATACTCACAAGTCTCAGTCAGGAACTCCAACCCCAGCTTCTGTGAATTCAAACTACAATGGAGTATGTTTTTTCCCCCAGATACTCTCATGTCTCAGCCAGGAACTCCACCCCCAGCTCTTTATGAATTGAAACTACAATGGAGTAATGTTTTCCCCCCAGATACTCACAGGTCTCAGCCAGGAACTCTACCCCAAGCTTTTTATGAATTGAACCTACAATGGAGTAAGGTTTTTCGCCCAGATACTCACAGGTCTGAGCCAGGAACTCCACCCCCAGCTTCTGTGAATTCAAACTACAATGGAGTAAGGTTTTTCGCCCAGATACTTACAAGTCTCAGCCAGGAAGTCCACTCCCAGCTTCTGTGAATTCAAACTACAATGGAGTAAGGTTCTTTCCCCAGATACTCACATGTCTCAGCCAGGAACTCCACCCCCAGCTTCTGTGAATTCAAACTACAATGGAGTAAGGTTTTCCCCCCAGATACTCACATGTCTCAGCCAGGAACTCCACCCCCAGCTTCTGTGAATTGAAACTACAATGGAGTAAGGTTTTCCCCCCAGATACTCACAAGTGTCAGCCAGGAACTCCACCCCCAGCTTCTGTGAATTCAAACTACAATGGAGTAAGGTTTTCCCCCCAGGTACTCACATGTCTCAGCCAGGAACTCCTCCCCCAGATTTTTATGAATTGAAACTACAATGGAGTAAGGTTTTTCCCCAGATACTCACAGGTCTCAGCCAGGAACTCCACCCCCAGCTTCTGTGAATTCAAACTACAATGGAGTAAGGTTTCCCCCTCAGATACTCACAGGTCTCAGCCAGGAACTCCACCCCCAGCTTCTGTGAATTCAAACTACAATGGAGTAAGGTTTTTCGCCCAGATACTTACAAGTCTCACCCAGGAACTCCACCCCCAGCTTCTGTGAATTCAAACTACAATGGAGTTAAGTTTTTCGCCCAGATACTTACAAGTCTCAGCCAGGAACTCCACCCCCAGCATTTTATGAATTCAAACTACAATGGAGTAAGGTTTTTTCCCCAGATACTCACAACTCTCAGCCAGGAACTCCACCCCCAGCATTTTATGAATTCAAACTACAATGGAGTAAGGTTTATTCCCCAGATACTCTCAAGTCTCAGCCAGGAACCCCAACCCCAGCTTCTGTGAATTCAAACTACAATGGAGTAAGTTTTTTTCCCCAGATACTCACATGTTTCAGCCAGGAACTCCAACCCCAGCTTTTTATGAATTGAAACTACAATGGAGTAAGGTTTTTCCCCCAGATACTCACAAGTCTCAGCCAGGAACTCCACCCCCAGCTTTTTATGAATTGAACCTACAATGGAGTAAGGTTTTTCGCCCAGATACTCACAAGTCTCAGCCAGGAACTCCACCCCCAGCTTCTGTGAATTCAAACTACAATGGAGTAAGGTTTTTCACCCAGATACTTACAAGTCTCAGCCAGGAACCCCAACCCCAGCTTCTTTGAATTCAAACTACAATGGAGTAAGGTTTTTTCCCCAGATACTCACATGTCTCAGCCAGGAACTCCACCCCCAGCTTTTTATGAATTGAAACTACAATGGAGTAAGGTTCTTTCCCCAGATACTCACATGTCTCAGCCAGGAACTCCACCCCCAGCTTCTGTGAATTGAAACTACAATGGAGTAAGGTTTTTCGCCCAGATACTTACAAGTCTCAGCCAGGAACTCCACCCCCAGCTTTTTATGAATTCAAACTACAATGGAGTAAGGTTTTTTCCCCAGATACTCACAAGTCTCAGCCAGGAACTCCACCCCCAGCTTCTGTGAATTCAAACTACAATGGAGTAAGGTTTTTCGCCCAGATACTTACAAGTCTCACCCAGGAACTCCACCCCCAGCTTCTGTGAATTCAAACTACAATGGAGTTAAGTTTTTCGCCCAGATACTTACAAGTCTCAGCCAGGAACTCCACCCCCAGATTTTTATGAATTGAAACTACAATGGAGTAAGGTTCTTTCCCCAGATACTCACATGTCTCAGCCAGGAACTCCACCCCCAGCTTCTGTGAATTCAAACTACAATGGAGTAAGGTTTTTCGCCCAGATACTTACAAGTCTCAGCCAGGAAGTCCACTCCCAGCTTCTGTGAATTCAAACTACAATGGAGTAAGGTTCTTTCCCCAGATACTCACATGTCTCAGCCAGGAACTCCACCCCCAGCTTCTGTGAATTCAAACTACAATGGAGTAAGGTTCTTTCCCCAGATACTCACATGTCTCAGCCAGGAACACCACCCCCAGCTTTTTGTGAATTCAAACTACAATGAAGTAAGGTTTTCCCCCGAGATACTCACAAGTCTCAGCCAGGAACCCCAACCCCAGCTTCTGTGAATTCAAACTACAATGGAGTAAGTTTTTTTCCCCAGATACTCACATGTCTCAGCCAGGAACTCCACCCCCAGCTTTTTATGAATTGAAACTACAATGGAGTAAGGTTTTTCGCCCAGATACTCACAAGTCTCAGTCAGGAACTCCAACCCCAGCTTCTGTGAATTCAAACTACAATGGAGTAAGTTTTTTCCCCCAGATACTCTCATGTCTCAGCCAGGAACTCCACCCCCAGCTTTTTATGAATTGAAACTACAATGGAGTAATGTTTTCCCCCCAGATATTCACAGGTCTCAGCCAGGAACTCTACCCCCAGCTTTTTATGAATTGAACCTACAATGAAGTAAGGTTTTTCGCCCAGATACTCACAGGTCTGAGCCAGGAACTCCACCCCCAGCTTCTGTGAATTCAAACTACAATGGAGTAAGGTTTTTCGCCCAGATACTTACAAGTCTCAGCCAGGAAGTCCACTCCCAGCTTCTGTGAATTCAAACTACAATGGAGTAAGGTTCTTTCCCCAGATACTCACATGTCTCAGCCAGGAACTCCACCCCCAGCTTCTGTGAATTCAAACTACAATGGAGTAAGGTTTTCCCCCCAGATACTCACATGTCTCACCCAGGAACTCCACCCCCAGCTTCTGTGAATTGAAACTACAATGGAGTAAGGTTTTCCCCCCAGATACTCACAAGTCTCAGCCAGGAACTCCACCCCCAGCTTCTGTGAATTCAAACTACAATGGAGTAAGGTTTTCCCCCCAGGTACTCACATGTCTCAGCCAGGAACTCCTCCCCCAGATTTTTATGAATTGAAACTACAATGGAGTAAGGTTTTTCCCCAGATACTCACAGGTCTCAGCCAGGAACTCCACCCCCAGCTTCTGTGAATTCAAACTACAATGGAGTAAAGTTTCCCCCTCAGATACTCACAGGTCTCAGCCAGGAACTCCACCCCCAGCTTCTGTGAATTCAAACTACAATGGAGTAAGGTTTTTCGCCCAGATACTTACAAGTCTCACCCAGGAACTCCACCCCCAGCTTCTGTGAATTCAAACTACAATGGAGTAAGGTTTTTCGCCCAGATACTTACAAGTCTCAGCCAGGAACTCCACCCCCAGCATTTTATGAATTCAAACTACAATGGAGTAAGGTTTTTTCCCCAGATACTCACAACTCTCAGCCAGGAACTCCACCCCCAGCATTTTATGAATTCAAACTACAATGGAGTAAGGTTTATTCCCCAGATACTCTCAAGTCTCAGCCAGGAACCCCAACCCCAGCTTCTGTGAATTCAAACTACAATGGAGTAAGTTTTTTTCCCCAGATACTCACATGTTTCAGCCAGGAACTCCAACCCCAGCTTTTTATGAATTGAAACTACAATGGAGTAAGGTTTTTCCCCCAGATACTCACAAGTCTCAGCCAGGAACTCCACCCCCAGCTTTTTATGAATTGAACCTACAATGGAGTAAGGTTTTTCGCCCAGATACTCACAAGTCTCAGCCAGGAACTCCACCCCCAGCTTCTGTGAATTCAAACTACAATGGAGTAAGGTTTTTCACCCAGATACTTACAAGTCTCAGCCAGGAACCCCAACTCCAGCTTCTTTGAATTCAAACTACAATGGAGTAAGTTTTTTTCCCCAGATACTCACATGTCTCAGCCAGGAACTCCACCCCCAGTTTTTTATGAATTGAAACTACAATGGAGTAAGGTTCTTTCCCCAGATACTCACATGTCTCAGCCAGGAACTCCACCCCCAGCTTCTGTGAATTCAAACTACAATGGAGTAAGGTTTTTCGCCCAGATGCTTACAAGTCTCAGCCAGGAACTCCACCCCCAGCTTTTTATGAATTCAAACTACAATGGAGTAAGGTTTTTTCCCCAGATACTCACAAGTCTCAGCCAGGAACTCCACCCCCAGCTTCTGTGAATTCAAACTACAATGGAGTAAGGTTTTTCGCCCAGATACTTACAAGTCTCACCCAGGAACTCCACCCCCAGCTTCTGTGAATTCAAACTACAATGGAGTTAAGTTTTTCGCCCAGATACTTACAAGTCTCAGCCAGGAACTCCACCCCCAGCATTTTATGAATTCAAACTACAATGGAGTAAGGTTTTTTCCCCAGATACTCACAAGTCTCAGCCAGGAACTCCACCCCCAGCATTTTATGAATTCAAACTAAAATGGAGTAAGGTTTTTTCCCCAGATACTCACAAG
The DNA here is from genome assembly GCA_023053685.1 of Diadophis punctatus similis. Taxonomy (NCBI): domain Eukaryota; kingdom Metazoa; phylum Chordata; class Lepidosauria; order Squamata; family Dipsadidae; genus Diadophis; species Diadophis punctatus. The sequence continues at coordinate 4,717,256 of JALIGW010000045.1, forward strand.
TCTCAGCCAGGAACCCCAACCCCAGCTTCTGTGAATTCAAACTACAATGGAGTTAAGTTTTTCGCCCAGATACTTACAAGTCTCAGCCAGGAACTCCACCCCCAGCATTTTATGAATTCAAACTACAATGGAGTAAGGTTTTTTCCCCAGATACTCACAACTCTCAGCCAGGAACTCCACCCCCAGCATTTTATGAATTCAAACTACAATGGAGTAAGGTTTATTCCCCAGATACTCTCAAGTCTCAGCCAGGAACCCCAACCCCAGCTTCTGTGAATTCAAACTACAATGGAGTAAGTTTTTTGCCCCAGATACTCACAAGTCTCAGCCAGGAACTCCACCCCCAGCTTTTTATGAATTGAAACTACAATGGAGTAAGGTTTTTCCCCAGATACTCACATGTCTCAGCCAGGAACTCCACCCCCAGCTTCTGTGAATTCAAACTACAATGGAGTAAGGTTTTTCGCCCAGATACTTACAAGTCTCAGCCAGGAAGTCCACTCCCAGCTTCTGTGAATTCAAACTACAATGGAGTAAGGTTCTTTCCCCAGATACTCACATGTCTCAGCCAGGAACTCCACCCCCAGCTTCTGTGAATTCAAACTACAATGGAGTAAGGTTCTTTCCCCAGATACTCACATGTCTCAGCCAGGAACACCACCCCCAGCTTTTTGTGAATTCAAACTACAATGAAGTAAGGTTTTCCCCCGAGATACTCACAAGTCTCAGCCAGGAACCCCAACCCCAGCTTCTGTGAATTCAAACTACAATGGAGTAAGTTTTTTTCCCCAGATACTCACATGTCTCAGCCAGGAACTCCACCCCCAGCTTTTTATGAATTGAAACTACAATGGAGTAAGGTTTTTCGCCCAGATACTCACAAGTCTCAGTCAGGAACTCCAACCCCAGCTTCTGTGAATTCAAACTACAATGGAGTAAGTTTTTTCCCCCAGATACTCTCATGTCTCAGCCAGGAACTCCACCCCCAGCTTTTTATGAATTGAAACTACAATGGAGTAATGTTTTCCCCCCAGATACTCACAGGTCTCAGCCAGGAACTCTACCCCCAGCTTTTTATGAATTGAACCTACAATGAAGTAAGGTTTTTCGCCCAGATACTCACAGGTCTGAGCCAGGAACTCCACCCCCAGCTTCTGTGAATTCAAACTACAATGGAGTAAGGTTTTTCGCCCAGATACTTACAAGTCTCAGCCAGGAAGTCCACTCCCAGCTTCTGTGAATTCAAACTACAATGGAGTAAGGTTCTTTCCCCAGATACTCACATGTCTCAGCCAGGAACTCCACCCCCAGCTTCTGTGAATTCAAACTACAATGGAGTAAGGTTTTCCCCCCAGATACTCACATGTCTCAGCCAGGAACTCCACCCCCAGCTTCTGTGAATTGAAACTACAATGGAGTAAGGTTTTCCCCCCAGATACTCACAAGTCTCAGCCAGGAACTCCACCCCCAGCTTCTGTGAATTCAAACTACAATGGAGTAAGGTTTTCCCCCCAGGTACTCACATGTCTCAGCCAGGAACTCCTCCCCCAGATTTTTATGAATTGAAACTACAATGGAGTAAGGTTTTTCCCCAGATACTCACAGGTCTCAGCCAGGAACTCCACCCCCAGCTTCTGTGAATTCAAACTACAATGGAGTAAAGTTTCCCCCTCAGATACTCACAGGTCTCAGCCAGGAACTCCACCCCCAGCTTCTGTGAATTCAAACTACAATGGAGTAAGGTTTTTCGCCCAGATACTTACAAGTCTCACCCAGGAACTCCACCCCCAGCTTCTGTGAATTCAAACTACAATGGAGTAAGGTTTTTCGCCCAGATACTTACAAGTCTCAGCCAGGAACTCCACCCCCAGCATTTTATGAATTCAAACTACAATGGAGTAAGGTTTTTTCCCCAGATACTCACAACTCTCAGCCAGGAACTCCACCCCCAGCATTTTATGAATTCAAACTACAATGGAGTAAGGTTTATTCCCCAGATACTCTCAAGTCTCAGCCAGGAACCCCAACCCCAGCTTCTGTGAATTCAAACTACAATGGAGTAAGTTTTTTTCCCCAGATACTCACATGTTTCAGCCAGGAACTCCAACCCCAGCTTTTTATGAATTGAAACTACAATGGAGTAAGGTTTTTCCCCCAGATACTCACAAGTCTCAGCCAGGAACTCCACCCCCAGCTTTTTATGAATTGAACCTACAATGGAGTAAGGTTTTTCGCCCAGATACTCACAAGTCTCAGCCAGGAACTCCACCCCCAGCTTCTGTGAATTCAAACTACAATGGAGTAAGGTTTTTCACCCAGATACTTACAAGTCTCAGCCAGGAACCCCAACCCCAGCTTCTTTGAATTCAAACTACAATGGAGTAAGTTTTTTTCCCCAGATACTCACATGTCTCAGCCAGGAACTCCACCCCCAGTTTTTTATGAATTGAAACTACAATGGAGTAAGGTTCTTTCCCCAGATACTCACATGTCTCAGCCAGGAACTCCACCCCCAGCTTCTGTGAATTCAAACTACAATGGAGTAAGGTTTTTCGCCCAGATGCTTACAAGTCTCAGCCAGGAACTCCACCCCCAGCTTTTTATGAATTCAAACTACAATGGAGTAAGGTTTTTTCCCCAGATACTCACAAGTCTCAGCCAGGAACTCCACCCCCAGCTTCTGTGAATTCAAACTACAATGGAGTAAGGTTTTTCGCCCAGATACTTACAAGTCTCACCCAGGAACTCCACCCCCAGCTTCTGTGAATTCAAACTACAATGGAGTTAAGTTTTTCGCCCAGATACTTACAAGTCTCAGCCAGGAACTCCACCCCCAGCATTTTATGAATTCAAACTACAATGGAGTAAGGTTTTTTCCCCAGATACTCACAAGTCTCAGCCAGGAACTCCACCCCCAGCATTTTATGAATTCAAACTAAAATGGAGTAAGGTTTTTTCCCCAGATACTCACAAGTCTCAGCCAGGAACCCCAACCCCAGCTTCTGTGAATTCAAACTACAATGGAGTAAGTTTTTTCCCCCAGATACTCACATGTCTCAGCCAGGAACTCCAACCCCAGCTTTTTATGAATTGAAACTACAATGGAGTAAGGTTTTTCCCCCAGATACTCACAAGTCTCAGCCAGGAACTCCACCCCCAGCTTTTTATGAATTGAACCTACAATGGAGTAAGGTTTTTCGCCCAGATACTCACAAGTCTCAGCCAGGAACTCCACCCCCAGCTTCTGTGAATTCAAACTACAATGGAGTAAGGTTTTTCGCCCAGATACTTACAAGTCTCAGCCAGGAAGTCCACTCCCAGCTTCTGTGAATTCAAACTACAATGGAGTAAGGTTCTTTCCCCAGATACTCACATGTCTCAGCCAGGAACTCCACCCCCAGCTTCTGTGAATTCAAACTACAATGGAGTAAGGTTTTCCCCCCAGATACTCACATGTCTCAGCCAGGAACACCACCCCCAGCTTTTTGTGAATTCAAACTACAATGAAGTAAGGTTTTCCCCCGAGATACTCACAAGTCTCAGCCAGGAACCCCAACCCCAGCTTCTGTGAATTCAAACTACAATGGAGTAAGTTTTTTTCCCCAGATACTCACATGTCTCAGCCAGGAACTCCACCCCCAGCTTTTTATGAATTGAAACTACAATGGAGTAAGGTTTTTCGCCCAGATACTCACAAGTCTCAGTCAGGAACTCCAGCCCCAGCTTCTGTGAATTCAAACTACAATGGAGTAAGTTTTTTCCCCCAGATACTTTCATGTCTCAGCCAGGAACTCCACCCCCAGCTTTTTATGAATTGAAACTACAATGGAGTAATGTTTTCCCCCCAGATACTCACAGGTCTCAGCCAGGAACTCCACCCCCAGCTTTTTATGAATTGACCCTACAATGGAGTAAGGTTTTTCGCCCAGATACTCACAGGTCTGAGCCAGGAACTCCACCCCCAGCTTCTGTGAATTCACACTACAATGGAGTAAGGTTTTTCGCCCAGATACTTACAAGTCTCAGCGAGGAAGTCCACTCCCAGCTTCTGTGAATTCAAACTACAATGGAGTAAGGATTTTTCCCCAGATGCTCACATGTCTCAGCCAGGAACTCCACCCCCAGCGTCTGTGAATTCAAACTACAATGGAGTTAGGTTTTCCCCCCCAGGTACTCACATGTCTCAGCCAGGAACTCCTCCCCCAGATTTTTATGAATTGAAACTACAATGGAGTAAGGTTTTTCCCCAGATACTCACAGGTCTCAGCCAGGAACTCCACCCCCAGCTTCTGTGAATTCAAACTACAATGGAGTAAGGTTTCCCCCTCAGATACTCACAGGTCTCAGCCAGGAACTCCACACCCAGCTTCTGTGAATTCAAACTACAATGGATTAAGTTTTTTCCCCCAGATACTCACAAGTCTCAGCCAGGAACTCCACCCCCAGCTTCTGTGAATTCAAACTAGAATGGAGTAAGGTTTTTCGCCCAGATACTTAGAAGTCTCAGCCAGGAACTCCACCCCCAGCTTTTTATGAATTCAAACTACAATGGAGTAAGGTTTTTTCCCCAGATACTCACAAGTCTCAGCCAGGAACTCCACCCCCAGCTTCTGTGAATTCAAACTACAATGGAGAAAGGTTTTTTCCCCAGATACTCACAAGTCTCAGCCAGGAACTCCACCCCCAGCTTCTGTGAATTCAAACTACAATGGAGTAAGGTTTTCCCCCGTGATACTCACAAGTCTCAGCCAGGAACTCCACCCCCAGCTTCTGTGCATTCAAACTACAATGGAGTAAGGTTTTTTCCCCAGATACTCACATGTCTCAGCCAGGAACTCCACCCCCAGCTTCTGTGAATTCAAACTACAATGGAGTAAGGTTTTCCCCCGTGATACTCACAAGTCTCAGCCAGGAACTCAACCCCCAGCATTTTATTAATTGAAACTACAATGGAGTAAGGTTTTTCCCCCAGATACTCACAAGTCTCAGCAAGGAACTCCACCCCCAGCTTTTTTTGAATTGAACCTACAATGGAGTAAGGTTTTCCCCCCAGATACTCACAAGTCTCAGCCAGGAACTCCACCCCCAGCTTCTGTGAATTCAAACTACAATGGAGTAAGGTTTTTCGCCCAGATACTTACAAGTCTCAGCCAGGAACTCCACCCCCAGCATTTTATGAATTCAAACTACAATGGAGTAAGATTTTTTCCTCAGATACTCACAAGTCTCAGCCAGGAACCCCAACCCCAGCTTCTGTGAATTCAAACTACAATGGAGTAAGTTTTTTTCCCCAGATACTCACAAGTCTCACCCAGGAACTCCACCCCCTGCTTCTGTGAATTCAAACTACAATGGAGTAAGGTTTTTTTTCCCAGATACTCACATGTCTCAGCCAGGAACTCCACCCCGAGCTTTTTTTGAATTGAACCTTCAATGGAGTAAGGTTTTCCCCCCCAGATACTCACAAGTCTCAGCCAGGAACTCCACCCCCAGCTTCTGTGAATTCAAACTACAATGGAGTAAGGTTTTTCGCCCAGATACTTACAAGTCTCAGCCAGGAACTCCACCCCCAGCATTTTATGAATTCAAACTAAAATGGAGTAAGGTTTTTTCCCCAGATACTCACAAGTCTCAGCCAGGAACCCCAACCCCAGCTTCTGTGAATTCAAACTACAATGGAGTAAGTTTTTTTCCCCAGATACTCACAAGTCTCACCCAGGACCTCCACCCCCCAGCTTTTTATGAATTGAACCTACAATGGAGTAAGGTTTTTCGCCCAGATACTCACAAGTCTCAGCCAGGAACTCCACCCCCAGCTTCTGTGAATTCAAACTACAATGGAGTAAGGTTTTTCGCCCAGATACTTACAAGTCTCAGCCAGGAAGTCCACTCCCAGCTTCTGTGAATTCAAACTACAATGGAGTAAGGTTCTTTCCCCAGATACTCACATGTCTCAGCCAGGAACTCCACCCCCAGCTTCTGTGAATTCAAACTACAATGGAGTAAGGTTTTCCCCCCAGATACTCACAAGTTTCAGCCAGGAACTCCACCCCCAGCTTTTTATGAATTGAAACTACAATGGAGTAAGGTTTTTCCCCCAGATACTCACAAGTCTCAGCCAGGAACTCCACCCCCAGCTTTTTATGAATCGAACCTACAATGGAGTAAGGTTTTTCGCCCAGATACTCACTAGTCTCAGCCAGGAACTCCAACCCCAACTTCTGTGAATTCAAACTACAATGGAGTAAGTTTTTTTCCACAGATACTCACATGTCTCAGCCAGGAACTCCACCCCCAGCTTTTATGAATTCAAACTACAATGGAGTAAGGTTTTCCCCCCAGATACTCACAAGTCTCAGCCAGGAACTCCACCCCTAGCTTTTTGTGAATTCAAACTACAATGAAGTAAGGTTTTTCGCCCAGATACTTACAAGTCTCAGCCAGGAACTCCACCCCCAGCATTTTATGAATTCAAACTACAATGGAGTAAGGTTCTTTCCCCAGATACTCACATGTCTCAGCCAGGAACTCCACCCCCAGCTTCTGTGAATTCAAACTACAATGGAGTAAGGTTTCCCCCCCAGATACTTACAAGTCTCACCCAGGAACTCCACCCCCAGCTTCTGTGAATTCAAACTACAATGGAGTTAAGTTTTTCGCCCAGATACTTACAAGTCTCAGCCAGGAACTCCACCCCCAGCATTTTTTGAATTCAAACTACAATGGAGTAAGGTTTTTTCCCCAGATACTCACAAGTCTCAGCCAGGAACCCCAACCCCAGCTTCTTTGAATTCAAACTACAATGGAGTAAGTTTTTTTCCCCAGATACTCACAAGTTTCAGCCAGGAACTCCACCCCCAGTTTTTTATGAATTGAAACTACAATGGAGTAAGGTTTTTCCCCCAGATACTCACAAGTCTCAGCCAGGAACTCCACCCCCAGCTTTTTATGAATCGAACCTACAATGGAGTAAGGTTTTTCGCCCAGATACTCACTAGTCTCAGCCAGGAACTCCAACCCCAGCTTTTGTGAATTCAAACTACAATGGAGTAAGTTTTTTCCCCAGATACTCACATGTCTCAGCCAGGAACTCCACCCCCAGCTTTTATGAATTGAAACTACAATGGAGTAAGGTTTTCCCCCCAGATACTCACAAGTCTCAGCCAGGAACTCCACCCCCAGCATTTTATGAATTCAAACTACAATGGAGTAAGGTTCTTTCCCCAGATACTCACATGTCTCAGCCAGGAACTCCACCCCCAGCTTCTGTGAATTCAAACTACAATGGAGTAAGGTTTCCCCCCCAGATACTTACAAGTCTCACCCAGGAACTCCACCCCCAGCTTCTGTGAATTCAAACTACAATGGAGTTAAGTTTTTCGCCAAGATACTTACAAGTCTCAGCCAGGAACTCCACCCCCAGCATTTTATGAATTCAAAGTACAATGGAGTAAGGTTTTTTCCCCAGATACTCAAAAGTCTCAGCCAGGAACCCCACCCCCAGCTTCTGTGAATTCAAACTACAATGGAGTAAGGTTTTCCCCCCACATACTCACAAGTCTCAGCCAGGAACTCCACCCCCAGCTTCTGTGAATTCAAACTACAATGGAGTAAGGTTTTCCCCCCAGATACTCACAAGTCTCAGCTAGGAACTCCACCCCCAGCTTCTGTGAATTCAAACTACAATGGAGTAAGGTTTTTCGCCCAGATACTTACAAGTCTCAGCCAGGAACCCCAACCCCAGCTTCTTTGAATTCAAACTACAATGGAGTAAGTTTTTTTCCCCAGATACTCACATGTCTCAGCCAGGAACTCCACCCCCAGCTTTTTATGAATTGAAACTACAATGGAGTAAGGTTTTCCCCCCAGATACTCACAAGTCTCAGCCAGGAACTCCACCCCCAGCATTTTATGAATTCAAACTACAATGGAGTAAGGTTCTTTCCCCAGATACTCACATGTCTCAGCCAGGAACTCCACCCCCAGCTTCTGTGAATTCAAACTACAATGGAGTAAGGTTTCCCCCCCAGATACTTACAAGTCTCACCCAGGAACTCCACCCCCAGCTTCTGTGAATTCAAACTACAATGGAGTTAAGTTTTTCGCCCAGATACTTACAAGTCTCAGCCAGGAACTCCACCCCCAGCATTTTTTGAATTCAAACTACAATGGAGTAAGGTTTTTTCCCCAGATACTCACAAGTCTCAGCCAGGAACCCCAACCCCAGCTTCTTTGAATTCAAACTACAATGGAGTAAGTTTTTTTCCCCAGATACTCACAAGTTTCAGCCAGGAACTCCACCCCCAGTTTTTTATGAATTGAAACTACAATGGAGTAAGGTTTTTCCCCCAGATACTCACAAGTCTCAGCCAGGAACTCCACCCCCAGCTTTTTATGAATCGAACCTACAATGGAGTAAGGTTTTTCGCCCAGATACTCACTAGTCTCAGCCAGGAACTCCAACCCCAGCTTTTGTGAATTCAAACTACAATGGAGTAAGTTTTTCCCCAGATACTCACATGTCTCAGCCAGGAACTCCACCCCCAGCTTTTATGAATTGAAACTACAATGGAGTAAGGTTTTCCCCCCAGATACTCACAAGTCTCAGCCAGGAACTCCACCCCCAGCATTTTATGAATTCAAACTACAATGGAGTAAGGTTCTTTCCCCAGATACTCACATGTCTCAGCCAGGAACTCCACCCCCAGCTTCTGTGAATTCAAACTACAATGGAGTAAGGTTTCCCCCCCAGATACTTACAAGTCTCACCCAGGAACTCCACCCCCAGCTTCTGTGAATTCAAACTACAATGGAGTTAAGTTTTTCGCCAAGATACTTACAAGTCTCAGCCAGGAACTCCACCCCCAGCATTTTATGAATTCAAAGTACAATGGAGTAAGGTTTTTTCCCCAGATACTCAAAAGTCTCAGCCAGGAACCCCACCCCCAGCTTCTGTGAATTCAAACTACAATGGAGTAAGGTTTTCCCCCCACATACTCACAAGTCTCAGCCAGGAACTCCACCCCCAGCTTCTGTGAATTCAAACTACAATGGAGTAAGGTTTTCCCCCCAGATACTCACAAGTCTCAGCTAGGAACTCCACCCCCAGCTTCTGTGAATTCAAACTACAATGGAGTAAGGTTTTTCGCCCAGATACTTACAAGTCTCAGCCAGGAACCCCAACCCCAGCTTCTTTGAATTCAAACTACAATGGAGTAAGTTTTTTTCCCCAGATACTCACATGTCTCAGCCAGGAACTCCACCCCCAGCTTTTTATGAATTGAAACTACAATGGAGTAAGGTTTTCCCCCCAGATGCTCACAAGTCTCAGCCAGGAACTCCACCCCCAGCTTCTGTGAATTCAAACTACAATGGAGTAAGGTTATCCCCCCAGATACTCACAAGTCTCAGCCAGGAACTCCACCCCCAGCTTCTGTGAATTAAAACTACAATGGAGTAAGGTTTTTCGCCCAGATACTTACAAGTCTCACCCAGGAACTCCACCCCCAGCTTCTGTGAATTCAAACTACAATGGAGTTAAGTTTTTCGCCCAGATACTTACAAGTCTCAGCCAGGAACTCCACCCCCAGCATTTTATGAATTCAAACTACAATGGTGTAAGGTTTTTTCCCCAGATACTCACAAGTCTCAGCCAGGAACTCCACCCCCAGCATTTTATGAATTCAAACTACAATGGAGTAAGGTTTTTTCCCCAGATACTCACAAGTCTCAGCCAGGAACCCCAACCCCAGCTTCTGTGAATTCAAACTACAATGGAGTAAGTTTTTTTCCCCAGATACTCACATGTCTCAGCCAGGAACTCCACCCCCAGCTTCTGTGAATTCAAACTACAATGGAGTAAGGTTTTCCCCCCAGATACTCACAAGTTTCAGCCAGGAACTCCACCCCCAGCTTTTTATGAATTGAAACTACAATGGAGTAAGGTTTTTCCCCCAGATACTCACAAGTCTCAGCCAGGAACTCCACCCCCAGCTTTTTATGAATCGAACCTACAATGGAGTAAGGTTTTTCGCCCAGATACTCACTAGTCTCAGCCAGGAACTCCAACCCCAACTTCTGTGAATTCAAACTACAATGGAGTAAGTTTTTTTCCCCAGATACTCACATGTCTCAGCCAGGAACTCCACCCCCAGCTTTTATGAATTGAAACTACAATGGAGTAAGGTTTTCCCCCCAGATACTCACAAGTCTCAGCCAGGAACTCCACCCCTAGCTTTTTGTGAATTCAAACTACAATGAAGTAAGGTCTTTTCGCCCAGATACTTACAAGTCTCAGCCAGGAACTCCACCCCCAGCATTTTATGAATTCAAACTACAATGGAGTAAGGTTCTTTCCCCAGATACTCACATGTCTCAGCCAGGAACTCCACCCCCAGCTTCTGTGAATTCAAACTACAATGGAGTAAGGTTTCCCCCCCAGATACTTACAAGTCTCACCCAGGAACTCCACCCCCAGCTTCTGTGAATTCAAACTACAATGGAGTTAAGTTTTTCGCCCAGATACTTACAAGTCTCAGCCAGGAACTCCACCCCCAGCATTTTATGAATTCAAACTACAATGGAGTAAGGTTTTTTCCCCAGATACTCACAAGTCTCAGCCAGGAACCCCAACCCCAGCTTCTTTGAATTCAAACTACAATGGAGTAAGTTTTTTTCCCCAGATACTCACAAGTTTCAGCCAGGAACTCCACCCCCAGCTTTTTATGAATTGAAACTACAATGGAGTAAGGTTTTTCCCCCAGATACTCACAAGTCTCAGCCAGGAACTCCACCCCCAGCTTTTTATGAATCGAACCTACAATGGAGTAAGGTTTTTCGCCCAGATACTCACTAGTCTCAGCCAGGAACTCCAACCCCAGCTTCTGTGAATTCAAACTACAATGGAGTAAGTTTTTTCCCCAGATACTCACATGTCTCAGCCAGGAACTCCACCCCCAGCTTTTATGAATTGAAACTACAATGGAGTAAGGTTTTCCCCCCAGATACTCACAAGTCTCAGCCAGGAACTCCACCCCCAGCATTTTATGAATTCAAACTACAATGGAGTAAGGTTCTTTCCCCAGATACTCACATGTCTCAGCCAGGAACTCCACCCCCAGCTTCTGTGAATTCAAACTACAATGGAGTAAGGTTTCCCCCCCAGATACTTACAAGTCTCACCCAGGAACTCCACCCCCAGCTTCTGTGAATTCAAACTACAATGGAGTTAAGTTTTTCGCCAAGATACTTACAAGTCTCAGCCAGGAACTCCACCCCCAGCATTTTATGAATTCAAAGTACAATGGAGTAAGGTTTTTTCCCCAGATACTCAAAAGTCTCAGCCAGGAACCCCACCCCCAGCTTCTGTGAATTCAAACTACAATGGAGTAAGGTTTTCCCCCCACATACTCACAAGTCTCAGCCAGGAACTCCACCCCCAGCTTCTGTGAATTCAAACTACAATGGAGTAAGGTTTTCCCCCCAGATACTCACAAGTCTCAGCTAGGAACTCCACCCCCAGCTTCTGTGAATTCAAACTAAAATGGAGTAAGGTTTTTCGCCCAGATACTTACAAGTCTCAGCCAGGAACCCCAACCCCAGCTTCTTTGAATTCAAACTACAATGGAGTAAGTTTTTTTCCCCAGATACTAACATGTCTCAGCCAGGAACTCCACCCCCAGCTTTTTATGAATTGAAACTACAATGGAGTAAGGTTTTCCCCCCAGATACTCACAAGTCTCAGCCAGGAACTCCACCCCCAGCTTCTGTGAATTCAAACTACAATGGAGTAAGGTTATCCCCCCAGATACTCACAAGTCTCACCCAGGAACTCCACCCCCAGCTTCTGTGAATTCAAACTACAATGGAGTTAAGTTTTTCGCCCAGATACTTACAAGTCTCAGCCAGGAACTCCACCCCCAGCATTTTATGAATTCAAACTACAATGGAGTAAGGTTTTTTCCCCAGATACTCACAAGTCTCAGCCAGGAACTCCACCCCCAGCATTTTATGAATTCAAACTACAATGGAGTAAGGTTTTTTCCCCAGATACTCACAAGTCTCAGCCAGGAACCCCAACCCCAGCTTCTGTGAATTCAAACTACAATGGAGTAAGTTTTTTTCCCCAGATACTCACATGTCTCAGCCAGGAACTCCAACCCCAGCTTTTTTTTAATTCAAACTACAATAAAGTAAGGTTTTCCCCCAAGATACTCACATGTCTCAGCCAGGAACTCCACCCCCAGCTTTTTATGAATTCAAACTACAATGGAGTAAGTTTTTTTCCCCCAGATACTCACATGTCTAAGCCAGGAACTCCACCCCCAGCTTTTTATGAATTGAAACTACAATGGAGTAAGGTTTTTCCCCCAGATACTCACAAGTCTCAGCCAGGAACTCCACCCCCAGCTTTTTTTGAATTGAACCTACAATGGAGTAAGGTTTTTCGCCCAGATACTCACAGGTCTCAGCCAGGAACTCCACCCCCAGCTTCTGTGAATTCAAACTACAATGGAGTAAGGTTTTCCCCCCAGATACTCACAAGTCTCAGCCAGGAACTCCACCCCCAGCTTCTGTGAATTCAAATTACAATGGAGTAAGGTTTTTTCCCCAGATACTCACAGGTCTCAGCCAGGAAGTCCACCCCCAGCTTCTGTGAATTCAAACTACAATGGAGTAAGGTTTTCCCCCCAGATACTCACAAGTCTCAGCCAGGAACCCCACCCCCAGCTTTTTGTGAATTCAAATTACAATGAAGTAAGGTTTCCCCCCGAGATACTCACAAGTCTCAGCCAGGAACCCCAACCCCAGCTACTGTGAATTCAAACTACAATGGAGTAAGTTTTTTTCCCCAGATACTCACATGTCTCAGCCAGGAACTCCACACCCAGCTTTTTATGAATTGAAACTACAATGGAGTAAGGTTTTTCCCCCAGATACTTACAAGTCTCACCCAGGAACTCCACACCCAGCTTCTGTGAATTCAAACTACAATGGAGTTAAGTTTTTTTCCCGAGATACTCACACGTCTCAGCCAGGAACTCCACCCCCAGCATTTTATGAATTCAAACTACAATGGAGTAAGTTTTTTTCCCCAGATACTCACACGTCTCAGCCAGGAACTCCACCCCAAGGTTCTGTGAATTCAAACTACAATGGAGTAAGGTTTTCCCCCCAGATACTCACAAGTCTCAGCCAGGAACTGCACCCCAAGCTTCTGTGAATTCAAACTACAATGCAGTAAGGTTTTCCCCCCAGATACTCACAAGTCTCAGCCAGGAACTCCACCTCCAGCATTTTATGAATCCAAACTACAATGGAGTAAGGTTTTTCCCCCAGATACTCACATGTCTAAGCCAGGAACTCCACCCCCAGCTTTTTATGAATTGAAACTACAATGGAGTAAGGTTTTTCCCCCAGATACTCACAAGTCTCAGCCAGGAACTCCACCCCCAACTTTTTTTGAATTGAACCTACAATGGAGTAAGGTTTTTCGCCCAGATACTCACAGGTCTCAGCCAGGAACTCCACCCCCAGCTTCTGTGAATTCAAACTACAATGGAGTAAGGTTTTCCCCCCAGATACTCACATGTCTCAGCCAGGAACTCCACCCCCAGCTTCTGTGAATTCAAATTACAATGGAGTAAGGTTTTTTCCCCAGATACTCACAGGTCTCAGCCAGGAAGTCCACCCCCAGCTTCTGTGAATTCAAACTACAATGGAGTAAGGTATTCCCCCCAGATACTCACAAGTCTCAGCCAGGAACCCCACCCCCAGCTTTTTGTGAATTCAAATTACAATGAAGTAAGGTTTCCCCCCGAGATACTCACAAGTCTCAGCCAGGAACCCCAACCCCAGCTACTGTGAATTCAAACTACAATGGAGTAAGTTTTTTTCCCCAGATACTCACATGTCTCAGCCAGGAACTCCACACCCAGCTTTTTATGAATTGAAACTACAATGGAGTAAGGTTTTTCCCCCAGATACTCACAAGTCTCAGCCAGGAACTCCACCCCCAGCTTCTGTGAATTCAAACTACAATGGAGTAAGGTTTTTCGCCCAGATACTTACAAGTCTCACCCAGGAACTCCACACCCAGCTTCTGTGAATTCAAACTACAATGGAGTTAAGTTTTTTTCCCGAGATACTCACACGTCTCAGCCAGGAACTCCACCCCCAGCATTTTATGAATTCAAACTACAATGGAGTAAGTTTTTTTCCCCAGATACTCACACGTCTCAGCCAGGAACTCCACCCCAAGGTTCTGTGAATTCAAACTACAATGGAGTAAGGTTTTCCCCCCAGATACTCACAAGTCTCAGCCAGGAACTGCACCCCAAGCTTCTGTGAATTCAAACTACAATGCAGTAAGGTTTTCCCCCCAGATACTCACAAGTCTCAGCCAGGAACTCCACCTCCAGCATTTTATGAATCCAAACTACAATGGAGTAAGGTTTTTCCCCCAGATACTCACAAGTCTCAACCAGGAACTCCACCCCCAGCTTTTTATGAATTCAAACTACAATGGAGTAAGGTTTTTTCCAAAGATACTCACAAGTCTCAGCCAGGAACCCCAACCCCAGCTTCTGTGAATTCAAACTACAATGGAGTAAGTTTTTTTCCCCAGATACTCACATGTCTCAGCCAGGAACTCCAACCCCAGCTTTTTATGAATTGAAACTACAATGGAGTAAGGTTTTTCCCCCAGATACTCACAAGTCTCAGCCAGGAACTCCACCCCCAGCTTTTTGTGTATTGAACCTACAATGGAGTAAGGTTTTTCGCCCAGATACTCACAAGTCTCAGCCAGGAACTCCACCCCCAGCTTCTGTGAATTCAAACTACAATGGAGTAAGGTTTTTCGCCCAGATACTTACAAGTCTCAGCCAGGAAGTCCACTCCCAGCTTCTGTGAATTCAAACTACAATGGAGTAAGGTTCTTTCCCCAGATACTCACATGTCTCAGCCAGGAACTCCACCCCCAGCTTCTGTGAATTCAAACTACAATGGAGTAAGGTTTTCCCCCCAGATACTCACAAGTTTCAGCCAGGAACTCCACCCCCAGCTTTTTATGAATTGAAACTACAATGGAGTAAGGTTTTTCCCCCAGATACTCACAAGTCTCAGCCAGGAACTCCACCCCCAGCTTTTTATGAATCGAACCTACAATGGAGTAAGGTTTTTCGCCCAGATACTCACTAGTCTCAGCCAGGAACTCCAACCCCAACTTCTGTGAATTTAAACTACAATGGAGTAAGTTTTTTTCCCCAGATACTCACATGTCTCAGCCAGGAACTCCACCCCCAGCTTCTGTGAATTCAAACTACAATGGAGTAAGGTTTTTCGCCCAGATACTTACAAGTCTCAGCCAGGAACTCCACCCCCAGCATTTTATGAATTCAAACTACAATGGAGTAAGGTTTTTTCCCCAGATACTCACAAGTCTCAGCCAGGAACCCCAACCCCAGCTTCTGTGAATTCAAACTACAATGGAGTAAGTTTTTTTCGCCAGATACTCACATGTCTGAGCCAGGAACTCCAACCCCAGCTTTTTATGAATTGAAACTACAATGGAGTAAGGTTTTTCCCCCAGATACTCACAAGTCTCAGCCAGGAACTCCACCCCCAGCTTTTTGTGTATTGAACCTACAATGGAGTAAGGTTTTTCGCCCAGATACTCACAAGTCTCAGCCAGGAACTCCACCCCCAGCTTCTGTGAATTCAAACTACAATGGAGTAAGGTTTTTCGCCCAGATACTTACAAGTCTCAGCCAGGAAGTCCACTCCCAGCTTCTGTGAATTCAAACTACAATGGAGTAAGGTTCTTTCCCCAGATACTCACATGTCTCAGCCAGGAACTCCACCCCCAGCTTCTGTGAATTCAAACTACAATGGAGTAAGGTTTTCCCCCCAGATACTCACAAGTTTCAGCCAGGAACTCCACCCCCAGCTTTTTATGAATTGAAACTACAATGGAGTAAGGTTTTTCCCCCAGATACTCACAAGTCTCAGCCAGGAACTCCACCCCCAGCTTTTTATGAATCGAACCTACAATGGAGTAAGGTTTTTCGCCCAGATACTCACTAGTCTCAGCCAGGAACTCCAAACCCAACTTCTGTGAATTCAAACTACAATGGAGTAAGTTTTTTTCCACAGATACTCACATGTCTCAGCCAGGAACTCCACCCCCAGCTTTTATGAATTCAAACTACAATGGAGTAAGGTTTTCCCCCCAGATACTCACAAGCCTCAGCCAGGAACTCCACCCCTAGCTTTTTGTGAATTCAAACTACAATGAAGTAAGGTTTTTCGCCCAGATACTTACAAGTCTCAGCCAGGAACTCCACCCCCAGCATTTTATGAATTCAAACTACAATGGAGTAAGGTTCTTTCCCCAGATACTCACATGTCTCAGCCAGGAACTCCACCCCCAGCTTCTGTGAATTCAAACTACAATGGAGTAAGGTTTCCCCCCCAGATACTTACAAGTCTCACCCAGGAACTCCACCCCCAGCTTCTGTGAATTCAAACTACAATGGAGTTAAGTTTTTCGCCCAGATACTTACAAGTCTCAGCCAGGAACTCCACCCCCAGCATTTTTTGAATTCAAACTACAATGGAGTAAGGTTTTTTCCCCAGATACTCACAAGTCTCAGCCAGGAACCCCAACCCCAGCTTCTTTGAATTCAAACTACAATGGAGTAAGTTTTTTTCCCCAGATACTCACAAGTTTCAGCCAGGAACTCCACCCCCAGTTTTTTATGAATTGAAACTACAATGGAGTAAGGTTTTTCCCCCAGATACTCACAAGTCTCAGCCAGGAACTCCACCCCCAGCTTTTTATGAATCGAACCTACAATGGAGTAAGGTTTTTCGCCCAGATACTCACTAGTCTCAGCCAGGAACTCCAACCCCAGCTTCTGTGAATTCAAACTACAATGGAGTAAGTTTTTTCCCCAGATACTCACATGTCTCAGCCAGGAACTCCACCCCCAGCTTTTATGAATTGAAACTACAATGGAGTAAGGTTTTCCCCCCAGATACTCACAAGTCTCAGCCAGGAACTCCACCCCCAGCATTTTATGAATTCAAACTACAATGGAGTAAGGTTCTTTCCCCAGATACTCACATGTCTCAGCCAGGAACTCCACCCCCAGCTTCTGTGAATTCAAACTACAATGGAGTAAGGTTTCCCCCCCAGATACTTACAAGTCTCACCCAGGAACTCCACCCCCAGCTTCTGTGAATTCAAACTACAATGGAGTTAAGTTTTTCGCCAAGATACTTACAAGTCTCAGCCAGGAACTCCACCCCCAGCATTTTATGAATTCAAAGTACAATGGAGTAAGGTTTTTTCCCCAGATACTCAAAAGTCTCAGCCAGGAACCCCACCCCCAGCTTCTGTGAATTCAAACTACAATGGAGTAAGGTTTTCCCCCCACATACTCACAAGTCTCAGCCAGGAACTCCACCCCCAGCTTCTGTGAATTCAAACTACAATGGAGTAAGGTTTTCCCCCCAGATACTCACAAGTCTCAGCTAGGAACTCCACCCCCAGCTTCTGTGAATTCAAACTACAATGGAGTAAGGTTTTTCGCCCAGATACTTACAAGTCTCAGCCAGGAACTCCACCCCCAGCATTTTATGAATTCAAACTACAATGGAGTAAGGTTCTTTCCCCAGATACTCACATGTCTCAGCCAGGAACTCCACCCCCAGCTTCTGTGAATTCAAACTACAATGGAGTAAGGTTTCCCCCCCAGATACTTACAAGTCTCACCCAGGAACTCCACCCCCAGCTTCTGTGAATTCAAACTACAATGGAGTTAAGTTTTTCGCCAAGATACTTACAAGTCTCAGCCAGGAACTCCACCCCCAGCATTTTATGAATTCAAAGTACAATGGAGTAAGGTTTTTTCCCCAGATACTCAAAAGTCTCAGCCAGGAACCCCACCCCCAGCTTCTGTGAATTCAAACTACAATGGAGTAAGGTTTTCCCCCCACATACTCACAAGTCTCAGCCAGGAACTCCACCCCCAGCTTCTGTGAATTCAAACTACAATGGAGTAAGGTTTTCCCCCCAGATACTCACAAGTCTCAGCTAGGAACTCCACCCCCAGCTTCTGTGAATTCAAACTACAATGGAGTAAGGTTTTTCGCCCAGATACTTACAAGTCTCAGCCAGGAACCCCAACCCCAGCTTCTTTGAATTCAAACTACAATGGAGTAAGTTTTTTT
The DNA here is from genome assembly GCA_023053685.1 of Diadophis punctatus similis. Taxonomy (NCBI): domain Eukaryota; kingdom Metazoa; phylum Chordata; class Lepidosauria; order Squamata; family Dipsadidae; genus Diadophis; species Diadophis punctatus. Next base: position 4,735,493 of record JALIGW010000045.1, read on the forward strand.
CCCCAGATACTCACATGTCTCAGCCAGGAACTCCACCCCCAGCTTTTTATGAATTGAAACTACAATGGAGTAAGGTTTTCCCCCCAGATACTCACAAGTCTCAGCCAGGAACTCCACCCCCAGCTTCTGTGAATTCAAACTACAATGGAGTAAGGTTATCCCCCCAGATACTCACAAGTCTCAGCCAGGAACTCCACCCCCAGCTTCTGTGAATTCAAACTACAATGGAGTAAGGTTTTTCGCCCAGATACTTACAAGTCTCACCCAGGAACTCCACCCCCAGCTTCTGTGAATTCAAACTACAATGGAGTTAAGTTTTTCGCCCAGATACTTACAAGTCTCAGCCAGGAACTCCACCCCCAGCATTTTATGAATTCAAACTACAATGGAGTAAGGTTTTTTCCCCAGATACTCACAAGTCTCAGCCAGGAACTCCACCCCCAGCATTTTATGAATTCAAACTACAATGGAGTAAGGTTTTTTCCCCAGATACTCACAAGTCTCAGCCAGGAACCCCAACCCCAGCTTCTGTGAATTCAAACTACAATGGAGTAAGTTTTTTTCCCCAGATACTCACATGTCTCAGCCAGGAACTCCACCCCCAGCTTCTGTGAATTCAAACTACAATGGAGTAAGGTTTTCCCCCCAGATACTCACAAGTTTCAGCCAGGAACTCCACCCCCAGCTTTTTATGAATTGAAACTACAATGGAGTAAGGTTTTTCGCCCAGATACTCACTAGTCTCAGCCAGGAACTCCAACCCCAACTTCTGTGAATTCAAACTACAATGGAGTAAGTTTTTTTCCCCAGATACTCACATGTCTCAGCCAGGAACTCCACCCCCAGCTTTTATGAATTGAAACTACAATGGAGTAAGGTTTTCCCCCCAGATACTCACAAGTCTCAGCCAGGAACTCCACCCCTAGCTTTTTGTGAATTCAAACTACAATGAAGTAAGGTTTTTCGCCCAGATACTTACAAGTCTCAGCCAGGAACTCCACCCCCAGCATTTTATGAATTCAAACTACAATGGAGTAAGGTTCTTTCCCCAGATACTCACATGTCTCAGCCAGGAACTCCACCCCCAGCTTCTGTGAATTCAAACTACAATGGAGTAAGGTTTCCCCCCCAGATACTTACAAGTCTCACCCAGGAACTCCACCCCCAGCTTCTGTGAATTCAAACTACAATGGAGTTAAGTTTTTCGCCCAGATACTTACAAGTCTCAGCCAGGAACTCCACCCCCAGCATTTTATGAATTCAAACTACAATGGAGTAAGGTTTTTTCCCCAGATACTCACAAGTCTCAGCCAGGAACCCCAACCCCAGCTTCTTTGAATTCAAACTACAATGGAGTAAGTTTTTTCCCCCAGATACTCACAAGTTTCAGCCAGGAACTCCACCCCCAGCTTTTTATGAATTGAAACTACAATGGAGTAAGGTTTTTCCCCCAGATACTCACAAGTCTCAGCCAGGAACTCCACCCCCAGCTTTTTATGAATCGAACCTACAATGGAGTAAGGTTTTTCGCCCAGATACTCACTAGTCTCAGCCAGGAACTCCAACCCCAGCTTCTGTGAATTCAAACTACAATGGAGTAAGTTTTTTCCCCAGATACTCACATGTCTCAGCCAGGAACTCCACCCCCAGCTTTTATGAATTGAAACTACAATGGAGTAAGGTTTTCCCCCCAGATACTCACAAGTCTCAGCCAGGAACTCCACCCCCAGCATTTTATGAATTCAAACTACAATGGAGTAAGGTTCTTTCCCCAGATACTCACATGTCTCAGCCAGGAACTCCACCCCCAGCTTCTGTGAATTCAAACTACAATGGAGTAAGGTTTCCCCCCCAGATACTTACAAGTCTCACCCAGGAACTCCACCCCCAGCTTCTGTGAATTCAAACTACAATGGAGTTAAGTTTTTCGCCAAGATACTTACAAGTCTCAGCCAGGAACTCCACCCCCAGCATTTTATGAATTCAAAGTACAATGGAGTAAGGTTTTTTCCCCAGATACTCAAAAGTCTCAGCCAGGAACCCCACCCCCAGCTTCTGTGAATTCAAACTACAATGGAGTAAGGTTTTCCCCCCACATACTCACAAGTCTCAGCCAGGAACTCCACCCCCAGCTTCTGTGAATTCAAACTACAATGGAGTAAGGTTTTCCCCCCAGATACTCACAAGTCTCAGCTAGGAACTCCACCCCCAGCTTCTGTGAATTCAAACTAAAATGGAGTAAGGTTTTTCGCCCAGATACTTAGAAGTCTCAGCCAGGAACCCCAACCCCAGCTTCTTTGAATTCAAACTACAATGGAGTAAGTTTTTTTCCCCAGATACTAACATGTCTCAGCCAGGAACTCCACCCCCAGCTTTTTATGAATTGAAACTACAATGGAGTAAGGTTTTCCCCCCAGATACTCACAAGTCTCAGCCAGGAACTCCACCCCCAGCTTCTGTGAATTCAAACTACAATGGAGTAAGGTTATCCCCCCAGATACTCACAAGTCTCAGCCAGGAACTCCACCCCCAGCTTCTGTGAATTCAAACTACAATGGAGTAAGGTTTTTCGCCCAGATACTTACAAGTCTCACCCAGGAACTCCACCCCCAGCTTCTGTGAATTCAAACTACAATGGAGTTAAGTTTTTCGCCCAGATACTTACAAGTCTCAGCCAGGAACTCCACCCCCAGCATTTTATGAATTCAAACTACAATGGAGTAAGGTTTTTTCCCCAGATACTCACAAGTCTCAGCCAGGAACTCCACCCCCAGCATTTTATGAATTCAAACTACAATGGAGTAAGGTTTTTTCCCCAGATACTCACAAGTCTCAGCCAGGAACCCCAACCCCAGCTTCTGTGAATTCAAACTACAATGGAGTAAGTTTTTTTCCCCAGATACTCACATGTCTCAGCCAGGAACTCCAACCCCAGCTTTTTTTTAATTCAAACTACAATAAAGTAAGGTTTTCCCCCAAGATACTCACATGTCTCAGCCAGGAACTCCACCCCCAGCTTTTTATGAATTCAAACTACAATGGAGTAAGTTTTTTTCCCCCAGATACTCACATGTCTAAGCCAGGAACTCCACCCCCAGCTTTTTATGAATTGAAACTACAATGGAGTAAGGTTTTTCCCCCAGATACTCACAAGTCTCAGCCAGGAACTCCACCCCCAGCTTTTTTTGAATTGAACCTACAATGGAGTAAGGTTTTTCGCCCAGATACTCACAGGTCTCAGCCAGGAAGTCCACCCCCAGCTTCTGTGAATTCAAACTACAATGGAGTAAGGTTTTCCCCCCAGATACTCACAAGTCTCAGCCAGGAACCCCACCCCCAGCTTTTTGTGAATTCAAATTACAATGAAGTAAGGTTTCCCCCCGAGATACTCACAAGTCTCAGCCAGGAACCCCAACCCCAGCTACTGTGAATTCAAACTACAATGGAGTATGTTTTTTCCCCAGATACTCACATGTCTCAGCCAGGAACTCCACACCCAGCTTTTTATGAATTGAAACTACAATGGAGTAAGGTTTTTCCCCCAGATACTCACAAGTCTCAGCCAGGAACTCCACCCCCAGCTTCTGTGAATTCAAACTACAATGGAGTAAGGTTTTTCGCCCAGATACTTACAAGTCTCACCCAGGAACTCCACACCCAGCTTCTGTGAATTCAAACTACAATGGAGTTAAGTTTGTTTCCCGAGATACTCACACGTCTCAGCCAGGAACTCCACCCCCAGCATTTTATGAATTCAAACTACAATGGAGTAAGTTTTTTTCCCCAGATACTCACACGTCTCAGCCAGGAACTCCACCCCAAGGTTCTGTGAATTCAAACTACAATGGAGTAAGGTTTTCCCCCCAGATACTCACAAGTCTCAGCCAGGAACTGCACCCCAAGCTTCTGTGAATTCAAACTACAATGCAGTAAGGTTTTCCCCCCAGATACTCACAAGTCTCAGCCAGGAACTCCACCTCCAGCATTTTATGAATCCAAACTACAATGGAGTAAGGTTTTTCCCCCAGATACTCACAAGTCTCAACCAGGAACTCCACCCCCAGCTTTTTATGAATTCAAACTACAATGGAGTAAGGTTTTTTCCAAAGATACTCACAAGTCTCAGCCAGGAACCCCAACCCCAGCTTCTGTGAATTCAAACTACAATGGAGTAAGTTTTTTTCCCCAGATACTCACATGTCTCAGCCAGGAACTCCAACCCCAGCTTTTTATGAATTGAAACTACAATGGAGTAAGGTTTTTCCCCCAGATACTCACAAGTCTCAGCCAGGAACTCCACCCCCAGCTTTTTGTGTATTGAACCTACAATGGAGTAAGGTTTTTCGCCCAGATACTCACATGTCTCAGCCAGGAACTCCACCCCCAGCTTCTGTGAATTCAAACTACAATGGAGTAAGGTTTTTCGCCCAGATACTTACAAGTCTCAGCCAGGAAGTCCACTCCCAGCTTCTGTGAATTCAAACTACAATGGAGTAAGGTTCTTTCCCCAGATACTCACATGTCTCAGCCAGGAACTCCACCCCCAGCTTCTGTGAATTCAAACTACAATGGAGTAAGGTTTTCCCCCCAGATACTCACAAGTTTCAGCCAGGAACTCCACCCCCAGCTTTTTATGAATTGAAACTACAATGGAGTAAGGTTTTTCCCCCAGATACTCACAAGTCTCAGCCAGGAACTCCACCCCCAGCTTTTTATGAATCGAACCTACAATGGAGTAAGGTTTTTCGCCCAGATACTCACTAGTCTCAGCCAGGAACTCCAACCCCAGCTTTTTATGAATTGAAACTACAATGGAGTAAGGTTTTTCCCCCAGATACTCACAAGTCTCAGCCAGGAACTCCACCCCCAGCTTTTTGTGTATTGAACCTACAATGGAGTAAGGTTTTTCGCCCAGATACTCACAAGTCTCAGCCAGGAACTCCACCCCCAGCTTCTGTGAATTCAAACTACAATGGAGTAAGGTTTTTCGCCCAGATACTTACAAGTCTCAGCCAGGAAGTCCACTCCCAGCTTCTGTGAATTCAAACTACAATGGAGTAAGGTTCTTTCCCCAGATACTCACATGTCTCAGCCAGGAACTCCACCCCCAGCTTCTGTGAATTCAAACTACAATGGAGTAAGGTTTTCCCCCCAGATACTCACAAGTTTCAGCCAGGAACTCCACCCCCAGCTTTTTATGAATTGAAACTACAATGGAGTAAGGTTTTTCCCCCAGATACTCACAAGTCTCAGCCAGGAACTCCACCCCCAGCTTTTTATGAATCGAACCTACAATGGAGTAAGGTTTTTCGCCCAGATACTCACTAGTCTCAGCCAGGAACTCCAACCCCAACTTCTGTGAATTCAAACTACAATGGAGTAAGTTTTTTTCCCCAGATACTCACATGTCTCAGCCAGGAACTCCACCCCCAGCTTTTATGAATTCAAACTACAATGGAGTAAGGTTTTCCCCCCAGATACTCACAAGTCTCAGCCAGGAACTCCACCCCCAGCTTCTGTGAATTCAAACTACAATGGAGTAAGGTTTCCCCCCCAGATACTTACAAGTCCCACCCAGGAACTCCACCCCCAGCTTCTGTGAATTCAAACTACAATGGAGTTAAGTTTTTCGCCCAGATACTTACAAGTCTCAGCCAGGAACTCCACCCCCAGCATTTTTTGAATTCAAACTACAATGGAGTAAGGTTTTTTCCCCAGATACTCACAAGTCTCAGCCAGGAACCCCAACCCCAGCTTCTTTGAATTCAAACTACAATGGAGTAAGTTTTTTTCCCCAGATACTCACAAGTTTCAGCCAGGAACTCCACCCCCAGTTTTTTATGAATTGAAACTACAATGGAGTAAGGTTTTTCCCCCAGATACTCACAAGTCTCAGCCAGGAACTCCACCCCCAGCTTTTTATGAATCGAACCTACAATGGAGTAAGGTTTTTCGCCCAGATACTCACTAGTCTCAGCCAGGAACTCCAACCCCAGCTTCTGTGAATTCAAACTACAATGGAGTAAGTTTTTTCCCCAGATACTCACATGTCTCAGCCAGGAACTCCACCCCCAGCTTTTATGAATTGAAACTACAATGGAGTAAGGTTTTCCCCCCAGATACTCACAAGTCTCAGCCAGGAACTCCACCCCCAGCATTTTATGAATTCAAACTACAATGGAGTAAGGTTCTTTCCCCAGATACTCACATGTCTCAGCCAGGAACTCCACCCCCAGCTTTTTGTGAATTGAACCTACAATGGAGTAAGGTTTTTCGCCCAGATACTCACAAGTCTCAGCCAGGAACTCCACCCCCAGCTTCTGTGAATTCAAACTACAATGGAGTAAGGTTTTTCGCCCAGATACTTACAAGTCTCAGCCAGGAAGTCCACTCCCAGCTTCTCTGAATTCAAACTACAATGGAGTAAGGTTCTCTCCCCAGATACTCACATGTCTCAGCCAGGAACTCCACCCCCAGCTTCTGTGAATTCAAACTACAATGGAGTAAGGTTTTCCCCCCAGATACTCACAAGTCTCAACCAGGAACTCCACCCCCAGCTTTTTATGAATTCAAACTACAATGGAGTAAGGTTTCCCCCCCAGATACTTACAAGTCTCACCCAGGAACTCCACCCCCAGCTTCTGTGAATTCAAACTACAATGGAGTTAAGTTTTTCGCCAAGATACTTACAAGTCTCAGCCAGGAACTCCACCCCCAGCATTTTATGAATTCAAAGTACAATGGAGTAAGGTTTTTTCCCCAGATACTCAAAAGTCTCAGCCAGGAACCCCACCCCCAGCTTCTGTGAATTCAAACTACAATGGAGTAAGGTTTTCCCCCCACATACTCACAAGTCTCAGCCAGGAACTCCACCCCCAGCTTCTGTGAATTCAAACTACAATGGAGTAAGGTTTTCCCCCCAGATACTCACAAGTCTCAGCTAGGAACTCCACCCCCAGCTTCTGTGAATTCAAACTACAATGGAGTAAGGTTTTTCGCCCAGATACTTACAAGTCTCAGCCAGGAACCCCAACCCCAGCTTCTTTGAATTCAAACTACAATGGAGTAAGTTTTTTCCCCAGATACTCACATGTCTCAGCCAGGAACTCCACCCCCAGCTTTTTATGAATTGAAACTACAATGGAGTAAGGTTTTCCCCCCAGATACTCACAAGTCTCAGCCAGGAACTCCACCCCCAGCTTCTGTGAATTCAAACTACAATGGAGTAAGGTTATCCCCCCAGATACTCACAAGTCTCAGCCAGGAACTCCACCCCCAGCTTCTGTGAATTCAAACTACAATGGAGTAAGGTTTTTCGCCCAGATACTTACAAGTCTCACCCAGGAACTCCACCCCCAGCTTCTGTGAATTCAAACTACAATGGAGTTAAGTTTTTCGCCCAGATACTTACAAGTCTCAGCGAGGAACTCCACCCCCAGCATTTTATGAATTCAAACTACAATGGAGTAAGGTTTTTTCCCCAGATACTCACAAGTCTCAGCCAGGAACTCCACCCCCAGCATTTTATGAATTCAAACTACAATGGAGTAAGGTTTTTTCCCCAGATACTCACAAGTCTCAGCCAGGAACCCCAACCCCAGCTTCTGTGAATTCAAACTACAATGGAGTAAGTTTTTTTCCCCAGATACTCACATGTCTCAGCCAGGAACTCCACCCCCAGCTTCTGTGAATTCAAACTACAATGGAGTAAGGTTTTCCCCCCAGATACTCACAAGTTTCAGCCAGGAACTCCACCCCCAGCTTTTTATGAATTGAAACTACAATGGAGTAAGGTTTTTCCCCCAGATACTCACAAGTCTCAGCCAGGAACTCCACCCCCAGCTTTTTATGAATCGAACCTACAATGGAGTAAGGTTTTTCGCCCAGATACTCACTAGTCTCAGCCAGGAACTCCAACCCCAACTTCTGTGAATTCAAACTACAATGGAGTAAGTTTTTTTCCCCAGATACTCACATGTCTCAGCCAGGAACTCCACCCCCAGCTTTTATGAATTGAAACTACAATGGAGTAAGGTTTTCCCCCCAGATACTCACAAGTCTCAGCCAGGAACTCCACCCCTAGCTTTTTGTGAATTCAAACTACAATGAAGTAAGGTTTTTCGCCCAGATACTTACAAGTCTCAGCCAGGAACTCCACCCCCAGCATTTTATGAATTCAAACTACAATGGAGTAAGGTTCTTTCCCCAGATACTCACATGTCTCAGCCAGGAACTCCACCCCCAGCTTCTGTGAATTCAAACTACAATGGAGTAAGGTTTCCCCCCCAGATACTTACAAGTCTCACCCAGGAACTCCACCCCCAGCTTCTGTGAATTCAAACTACAATGGAGTTAAGTTTTTCGCCCAGATACTTACAAGTCTCAGCCAGGAACTCCACCCCCAGCATTTTATGAATTCAAACTACAATGGAGTAAGGTTTTTTCCCCAGATACTCACAAGTCTCAGCCAGGAACCCCAACCCCAGCTTCTTTGAATTCAAACTACAATGGAGTAAGTTTTTTTCCCCAGATACTCACAAGTTTCAGCCAGGAACTCCACCCCCAGCTTTTTATGAATTGAAACTACAATGGAGTAAGGTTTTTCCCCCAGATACTCACAAGTCTCAGCCAGGAACTCCACCCCCAGCTTTTTATGAATCGAACCTACAATGGAGTAAGGTTTTTCGCCCAGATACTCACTAGTCTCAGCCAGGAACTCCAACCCCAGCTTCTGTGAATTCAAACTACAATGGAGTAAGTTTTTTCCCCAGATACTCACATGTCTCAGCCAGGAACTCCACCCCCAGCTTTTATGAATTGAAACTACAATGGAGTAAGGTTTTCCCCCCAGATACTCACAAGTCTCAGCCAGGAACTCCACCCCCAGCATTTTATGAATTCAAACTACAATGGAGTAAGGTTCTTTCCCCAGATACTCACATGTCTCAGCCAGGAACTCCACCCCCAGCTTCTGTGAATTCAAACTACAATGGAGTAAGGTTTTCCCCCCAGATACTCACAAGTCTCAGCTAGGAACTCCACCCCCAGCTTCTGTGAATTCAAACTAAAATGGAGTAAGGTTTTTCGCCCAGATACTTACAAGTCTCAGCCAGGAACCCCAACCCCAGCTTCTTTGAATTCAAACTACAATGGAGTAAGTTTTTTTCCCCAGATACTAACATGTCTCAGCCAGGAACTCCACCCCCAGCTTTTTATGAATTGAAACTACAATGGAGTAAGGTTTTCCCCCCAGATACTCACAAGTCTCAGCCAGGAACTCCACCCCCAGCTTCTGTGAATTCAAACTACAATGGAGTAAGGTTATCCCCCCAGATACTCACAAGTCTCAGCCAGGAACTCCACCCCCAGCTTCTGTGAATTCAAACTACAATGGAGTAAGGTTTTTCGCCCAGATACTTACAAGTCTCACCCAGGAACTCCACCCCCAGCTTCTGTGAATTCAAACTACAATGGAGTTAAGTTTTTCGCCCAGATACTTACAAGTCTCAGCCAGGAACTCCACCCCCAGCATTTTATGAATTCAAACTACAATGGAGTAAGGTTTTTTCCCCAGATACTCACAAGTCTCAGCCAGGAACTCCACCCCCAGCATTTTATGAATTCAAACTACAATGGAGTAAGGTTTTTTCCCCAGATACTCACAAGTCTCAGCCAGGAACCCCAACCCCAGCTTCTGTGAATTCAAACTACAATGGAGTAAGTTTTTTTCCCCAGATACTCACATGTCTCAGCCAGGAACTCCAACCCCAGCTTTTTTTTAATTCAAACTACAATAAAGTAAGGTTTTCCCCCAAGATACTCACATGTCTCAGCCAGGAACTCCACCCCCAGCTTTTTATGAATTCAAACTACAATGGAGTAAGTTTTTTTCCCCCAGATACTCACATGTCTAAGCCAGGAACTCCACCCCCAGCTTTTTATGAATTGAAACTACAATGGAGTAAGGTTTTTCCCCCAGATACTCACAAGTCTCAGCCAGGAACTCCACCCCCAGCTTTTTTTGAATTGAACCTACAATGGAGTAAGGTTTTTCGCCCAGATACTCACAGGTCTCAGCCAGGAACTCCACCCCCAGCTTCTGTGAATTCAAACTACAATGGAGTAAGGTTTTCCCCCCAGATACTCACAAGTCTCAGCCAGGAACTCCACCCCCAGCTTCTGTGAATTCAAATTACAATGGAGTAAGGTTTTTTCCCCAGATACTCACAGGTCTCAGCCAGGAAGTCCACCCCCAGCTTCTGTGAATTCAAACTACAATGGAGTAAGGTTTTCCCCCCAGATACTCACAAGTCTCAGCCAGGAACCCCACCCCCAGCTTTTTGTGAATTCAAATTACAATGAAGTAAGGTTTCCCCCCGAGATACTCACAAGTCTCAGCCAGGAACCCCAACCCCAGCTTCTGTGAATTCAAACTACAATGGAGTAAGTTTTTTTCCCCAGATACTCACATGTCTCAGCCAGGAACTCCACACCCAGCTTTTTATGAATTGAAACTACAATGGAGTAAGGTTTTTCCCCCAGATACTCACAAGTCTCAGCCAGGAACTCCACCCCCAGCTTCTGTGAATTCAAACTACAATGGAGTAAGGTTTTTCGCCCAGATACTTACAAGTCTCACCCAGGAACTCCACACCCAGCTTCTGTGAATTCAAACTACAATGGAGTTAAGTTTTTTTCCCGAGATACTCACACGTCTCAGCCAGGAACTCCACCCCCAGCTTTTATGAATTGAAACTACAATGGAGTAAGGTTTTCCCCCCAGATACTCACAAGTCTCAGCCAGGAACTCCACCCCCAGCATTTTATGAATTCAAACTACAATGGAGTAAGGTTCTTTCCCCAGATACTCACATGTCTCAGCCAGGAACTCCACCCCCAGCTTTTTGTGAATTGAACCTACAATGGAGTAAGGTTTTTCGCCCAGATACTCACAAGTCTCAGCCAGGAACTCCACCCCCAGCTTCTGTGAATTCAAACTACAATGGAGTAAGGTTTTTCGCCCAGATACTTACAAGTCTCAGCCAGGAAGTCCACTCCCAGCTTCTCTGAATTCAAACTACAATGGAGTAAGGTTCTCTCCCCAGATACTCACATGTCTCAGCCAGGAACTCCACCCCCAGCTTCTGTGAATTCAAACTACAATGGAGTAAGGTTTTCCCCCCAGATACTCACAAGTCTCAACCAGGAACTCCACCCCCAGCTTTTTATGAATTCAAACTACAATGGAGTAAGGTTTCCCCCCCAGATACTTACAAGTCTCACCCAGGAACTCCACCCCCAGCTTCTGTGAATTCAAACTACAATGGAGTTAAGTTTTTCGCCAAGATACTTACAAGTCTCAGCCAGGAACTCCACCCCCAGCATTTTATGAATTCAAAGTACAATGGAGTAAGGTTTTTTCCCCAGATACTCAAAAGTCTCAGCCAGGAACCCCACCCCCAGCTTCTGTGAATTCAAACTACAATGGAGTAAGGTTTTCCCCCCACATACTCACAAGTCTCAGCCAGGAACTCCACCCCCAGCTTCTGTGAATTCAAACTACAATGGAGTAAGGTTTTCCCCCCAGATACTCACAAGTCTCAGCTAGGAACTCCACCCCCAGCTTCTGTGAATTCAAACTACAATGGAGTAAGGTTTTTCGCCCAGATACTTACAAGTCTCAGCCAGGAACCCCAACCCCAGCTTCTTTGAATTCAAACTACAATGGAGTAAGTTTTTTTCCCCAGATACTCACATGTCTCAGCCAGGAACTCCACCCCCAGCTTTTTATGAATTGAAACTACAATGGAGTAAGGTTTTCCCCCCAGATACTCACAAGTCTCAGCCAGGAACTCCACCCCCAGCTTCTGTGAATTCAAACTACAATGGAGTAAGGTTATCCCCCCAGATACTCACAAGTCTCAGCCAGGAACTCCACCCCCAGCTTCTGTGAATTCAAACTACAATGGAGTAAGGTTTTTCGCCCAGATACTTACAAGTCTCACCCAGGAACTCCACCCCCAGCTTCTGTGAATTCAAACTACAATGGAGTTAAGTTTTTCGCCCAGATACTTACAAGTCTCAGCGAGGAACTCCACCCCCAGCATTTTATGAATTCAAACTACAATGGAGTAAGGTTTTTTCCCCAGATACTCACAAGTCTCAGCCAGGAACTCCACCCCCAGCATTTTATGAATTCAAACTACAATGGAGTAAGGTTTTTTCCCCAGATACTCACAAGTCTCAGCCAGGAACCCCAACCCCAGCTTCTGTGAATTCAAACTACAATGGAGTAAGTTTTTTTCCCCAGATACTCACATGTCTCAGCCAGGAACTCCACCCCCAGCTTCTGTGAATTCAAACTACAATGGAGTAAGGTTTTCCCCCCAGATACTCACAAGTTTCAGCCAGGAACTCCACCCCCAGCTTTTTATGAATTGAAACTACAATGGAGTAAGGTTTTTCCCCCAGATACTCACAAGTCTCAGCCAGGAACTCCACCCCCAGCTTTTTATGAATCGAACCTACAATGGAGTAAGGTTTTTCGCCCAGATACTCACTAGTCTCAGCCAGGAACTCCAACCCCAACTTCTGTGAATTCAAACTACAATGGAGTAAGTTTTTTTCCCCAGATACTCACATGTCTCAGCCAGGAACTCCACCCCCAGCTTTTATGAATTGAAACTACAATGGAGTAAGGTTTTCCCCCCAGATACTCACAAGTCTCAGCCAGGAACTCCACCCCTAGCTTTTTGTGAATTCAAACTACAATGAAGTAAGGTTTTTCGCCCAGATACTTACAAGTCTCAGCCAGGAACTCCACCCCCAGCATTTTATGAATTCAAACTACAATGGAGTAAGGTTCTTTCCCCAGATACTCACATGTCTCAGCCAGGAACTCCACCCCCAGCTTCTGTGAATTCAAACTACAATGGAGTAAGGTTTCCCCCCCAGATACTTACAAGTCTCACCCAGGAACTCCACCCCCAGCTTCTGTGAATTCAAACTACAATGGAATTAAGTTTTTCGCCCAGATACTTACAAGTCTCAGCCAGGAACTCCACCCCCAGCATTTTATGAATTCAAACTACAATGGAGTAAGGTTTTTTCCCCAGATACTCACAAGTCTCAGCCAGGAACCCCAACCCCAGCTTCTTTGAATTCAAACTACAATGGAGTAAGTTTTTTTCCCCAGATACTCACAAGTTTCAGCCAGGAACTCCACCCCCAGCTTTTTATGAATTGAAACTACAATGGAGTAAGGTTTTTCCCCCAGATACTCACAAGTCTCAGCCAGGAACTCCACCCCCAGCTTTTTATGAATCGAACCTACAATGGAGTAAGGTTTTTCGCCCAGATACTCACTAGTCTCAGCCAGGAACTCCAACCCCAGCTTCTGTGAATTCAAACTACAATGGAGTAAGTTTTTTCCCCAGATACTCACAAGTCTCAGCCAGGAACTCCACCCCCAGCATTTTATGAATTCAAACTACAATGGAGTAAGGTTCTTTCCCCAGATACTCACATGTCTCAGCCAGGAACTCCACCCCCAGCTTCTGTGAATTCAAACTACAATGGAGTAAGGTTTTCCCCCCAGATACTCACAAGTCTCAGCTAGGAACTCCACCCCCAGCTTCTGTGAATTCAAACTAAAATGGAGTAAGGTTTTTCGCCCAGATACTTACAAGTCTCAGCCAGGAACCCCAACCCCAGCTTCTTTGAATTCAAACTACAATGGAGTAAGTTTTTTTCCCCAGATACTAACATGTCTCAGCCAGGAACTCCACCCCCAGCTTTTTATGAATTGAAACTACAATGGAGTAAGGTTTTCCCCCCAGATACTCACAAGTCTCAGCCAGGAACTCCACCCCCAGCTTCTGTGAATTCAAACTACAATGGAGTAAGGTTATCCCCCCAGATACTCACAAGTCTCAGCCAGGAACTCCACCCCCAGCTTCTGTGAATTCAAACTACAATGGAGTAAGGTTTTTCGCCCAGATACTTACAAGTCTCACCCAGGAACTCCACCCCCAGCTTCTGTGAATTCAAACTACAATGGAGTTAAGTTTTTCGCCCAGATACTTACAAGTCTCAGCCAGGAACTCCACCCCCAGCATTTTATGAATTCAAACTACAATGGAGTAAGGTTTTTTCCCCAGATACTCACAAGTCTCAGCCAGGAACTCCACCCCCAGCATTTTATGAATTCAAACTACAATGGAGTAAGGTTTTTTCCCCAGATACTCACAAGTCTCAGCCAGGAACCCCAACCCCAGCTTCTGTGAATTCAAACTACAATGGAGTAAGTTTTTTTCCCCAGATACTCACATGTCTCAGCCAGGAACTCCAACCCCAGCTTTTTTTTAATTCAAACTACAATAAAGTAAGGTTTTCCCCCAAGATACTCACATGTCTCAGCCAGGAACTCCACCCCCAGCTTTTTATGAATTCAAACTACAATGGAGTAAGTTTTTTTCCCCCAGATACTCACATGTCTAAGCCAGGAACTCCACCCCCAGCTTTTTATGAATTGAAACTACAATGGAGTAAGGTTTTTCCCCCAGATACTCACAAGTCTCAGCCAGGAACTCCACCCCCAGCTTTTTTTGAATTGAACCTACAATGGAGTAAGGTTTTTCGCCCAGATACTCACAGGTCTCAGCCAGGAACTCCACCCCCAGCTTCTGTGAATTCAAACTACAATGGAGTAAGGTTTTCCCCCCAGATACTCACAAGTCTCAGCCAGGAACTCCACCCCCAGCTTCTGTGAATTCAAATTACAATGGAGTAAGGTTTTTTCCCCAGATACTCACAGGTCTCAGCCAGGAAGTCCACCCCCAGCTTCTGTGAATTCAAACTACAATGGAGTAAGGTTTTCCCCCCAGATACTCACAAGTCTCAGCCAGGAACCCCAACCCCAGCTTCTGTGAATTCAAACTACAATGGAGTAAGTTTTTTTCCCCAGATACTCACATGTCTCAGCCAGGAACTCCACACCCAGCTTTTTATGAATTGAAACTACAATGGAGTAAGGTTTTTCCCCCAGATACTCACAAGTCTCAGCCAGGAACTCCACCCCCAGCTTCTGTGAATTCAAACTACAATGGAGTAAGGTTTTTCGCCCAGATACTTACAAGTCTCACCCAGGAACTCCACACCCAGCTTCTGTGAATTCAAACTACAATGGAGTTAAGTTTTTTTCCCGAGATACTCACACGTCTCAGCCAGGAACTCCACCCCCAGCATTTTATGAATTCAAACTACAATGGAGTAAGTTTTTTTCCCCAGATACTCACACGTCTCAGCCAGGAACTCCACCCCAAGGTTCTGTGAATTCAAACTACAATGGAGTAAGGTTTTCCCCCCAGATACTCACAAGTCTCAGCCAGGAACTGCACCCCAAGCTTCTGTGAATTCAAACTACAATGCAGTAAGGTTTTCCCCCCAGATACTCACAAGTCTCAGCCAGGAACTCCACCTCCAGCATTTTATGAATCCAAACTACAATGGAGTAAGGTTTTTCCCCCAGATACTCACAAGTCTCAACCAGGAACTCCACCCCCAGCTTTTTATGAATTCAAATTACAATGGAGTAAGGTTTTTTCCAAAGATACTCACAAGTCTCAGCCAGGAACCCCAACCCCAGCTTCTGTGAATTCAAACTACAATGGAGTAAGTTTTTTTCCCCAGATACTCACATGTCTCAGCCAGGAACTCCAACCCCAGCTTTTTATGAATTGAAACTACAATGGAGTAAGGTTTTTCCCCCAGATACTCACAGGTCTCAGCCAGGAACTCCACCCCCAGCTTTTTATGAATTGAATCTACAATGGAGTAAGGTTTTTCGCCCAGATACTCACAAGTCTCAGCCAGGAACTCCACCCCCAGCTTCTGTGAATTCAAACTACAATGGAGTAAGGTTTTTCGCCCAGATACTTACAAGTCTCAGCCAGGAAGTCCACTCCCAGCTTCTGTGAATTCAAACTACAATGGAGTAAGGTTCTTTCCCCAGATACTCACATGTCTCAGCCAGGAACTCCACCCCCAGCTTCTGTGAATTCAAACTACAATGGAGTAAGGTTTTCCCCCCAGATACTCACAAGTCTCAGCCAGGAACTCCATCCCCAGCTTTTTATGAATTGAAACTACAATGGAGTAAGGTTTTTCCCCCAGATACTCACAAGTCTCAGCCAGGAACTCCACCCCCAGCTTTTTATGAATCGAACCTACAATGGAGTAAGGTTTTTCGCCCAGATACTCACTAGTCTCAGCCAGGAACCCCAACCCCAGCTTCTGTGAATTCAAACTACAATGGAGTAAGTTTTTTTCCCCAGATACTCACATGTCACAGCCAGGAACTCCAACGCCAGCTTTTTATGAATTGAAACTACAATGGAGTAAGGTTTTTCCCCCAGATACTCACAAGTCTCAGCCAGGAACTCCACCCCCAGCTTTTTATGAATCGAACCTACAATGGAGTAAGGTTTTTCGCCCAGATACTCACTAGTCTCAGCCAGGAACTCCAACCCCAGCTTCTGTGAATTCAAACTACAATGGAGTAAGTTTTTTTCCCCAGATACTCACATGTCTCAGTCAGGAACTCCACCCTCAGCTTTTATGAATTGAAACTAAAATGGAGTAAGGTTTTCCCCCCAGATACTCACAAGTCTCAGCCAGGAACCCCAACCCCAGCTTCTGTGAATTCAAACTACAATGGAGTAAGTTTTTTCCTCCAGATACTCACATGTCTCAGCCAGGAACTCCACCCCCAGCTTTTTATGAATTGAAACTACAATGGAGTAAGGTTTTACGCCCAGATACTCACAAGTCTCAGCCAGGAACTCCACCCCCAGCTTCTGTGAATTCAAACTACAATGGAGTAAGGTTTTCCCCCCAGATACTCACAAGTCTCAGCCAGGAACTCCACCCCCAGCTTCTGTGAATTCAAATTACAATGGAGTAAGGTTTTTTCCCCAGATACTCACAAGTCTCAGCCAGGAAGTCCACCCCCAGCTTCTGTGAATTCAAACTACAATGGAGTAAGGTTTTCCCCCCAGATACTCACAAGTCTCAGCCAGGAACCCCACCCCCAGCTTTTTGTGAATTCAAACTACAATGAAGTAAGGTTTTCCCCCGAGATACTCAAAAGTCTCAGCCAGGAACCCCAACCCCAGCTTCTGTGAATTCAAACTACAATGGAGTAAGATTTTTTCCCCAGATACTCACAAGTCTCAGCCAGGAACTCCACCCCCAGCTTCTGTGAATTCAAACTACAATGGAGTAAGGTTTTCCCCCCAGATACTCACAAGTCTCAGCCAGGAACTCCACCCCCAGCTTCTGTGAATTCAAATTACAATGGAGTAAGGTTTTTTCCCCAGATACTCACAGGTCTCAGCCAGGAAGTCCACCCCCAGCTTCTGTGAATTCAAACTACAATGGAGTAAGGTTTTCCCCCCAGATACTCACAAGTCTCAGCCAGGAACCCCACCCCCAGCTTTTTGTGAATTCAAATTACAATGAAGTAAGGTTTCCCCCCGAGATACTCACAAGTCTCAGCCAGGAACCCCAACCCCAGCTTCTGTGAATTCAAACTACAATGGAGTAAGTTTTTTTCCCCAGATACTCACATGTCTCAGCCAGGAACTCCACACCCAGCTTTTTATGAATTGAAACTACAATGGAGTAAGGTTTTTCCCCCAGATACTCACAAGTCTCAGCCAGGAACTCCACCCCCAGCTTCTGTGAATTCAAACTACAATGGAGTAAGGTTTTTCGCCCAGATACTTACAAGTCTCACCCAGGAACTCCACACCCAGCTTCTGTGAATTCAAACTACAATGGAGTTAAGTTTTTTTCCCGAGATACTCACACGTCTCAGCCAGGAACTCCACCCCCAGCATTTTATGAATTCAAACTACAATGGAGTAAGATTTTTTCCCCAGATACTCACACGTCTCAGCCAGGAACTCCACCCCAAGGTTCTGTGAATTCAAACTACAATGGAGTAAGGTTTTCCCCCCAGATACTCACAAGTCTCAGCCAGGAACTGCACCCCAAGCTTCTGTGAATTCAAACTACAATGCAGTAAGGTTTTCCCCCCAGATACTCACAAGTCTCAGCCAGGAACTCCACCTCCAGCATTTTATGAATCCAAACTACAAT
The DNA here is from genome assembly GCA_023053685.1 of Diadophis punctatus similis. NCBI lineage: Eukaryota > Metazoa > Chordata > Lepidosauria > Squamata > Dipsadidae > Diadophis > Diadophis punctatus. Next base: position 4,753,655 of record JALIGW010000045.1, read on the forward strand.
GGAGTAAGGTTTTTCCCCCAGATACTCACAAGTCTCAACCAGGAACTCCACCCCCAGCTTTTTATGAATTCAAACTACAATGGAGTAAGGTTTTTTCCAAAGATACTCACAAGTCTCAGCCAGGAACCCCAACCCCAGCTTCTGTGAATTCAAACTACAATGGAGTAAGTTTTTTTCCCCAGATACTCACATGTCTCAGCCAGGAACTCCAACCCCAGCTTTTTATGAATTGAAACTACAATGGAGTAAGGTTTTTCCCCCAGATACTCACAGGTCTCAGCCAGGAACTCCACCCCCAGCTTTTTATGAATTGAACCTACAATGGAGTAAGGTTTTTCGCCCAGATACTCACAAGTCTCAGCCAGGAACTCCACTCCCAGCTTCTGTGAATTCAAACTACAATGGAGTAAGGTTTTTCGCCCAGATACTTACAAGTCTCAGCCAGGAAGTCCACTCCCAGCTTCTGTGAATTCAAACTACAATGGAGTAAGGTTCTTTCCCCAGATACTCACATGTCTCAGCCAGGAACTCCACCCCCAGCTTCTGTGAATTCAAACTACAATGGAGTAAGGTTTTCCCCCCAGATACTCACAAGTCTCAGCCAGGAACTCCATCCCCAGCTTTTTATGAATTGAAACTACAATGGAGTAAGGTTTTTCCCCCAGATACTCACAAGTCTCAGCCAGGAACTCCACCCCCAGCTTTTTATGAATCGAACCTACAATGGAGTAAGGTTTTTCGCCCAGATACTCACTAGTCTCAGCCAGGAACCCCAACCCCAGCTTCTGTGAATTCAAACTACAATGGAGTAAGTTTTTTTCCCCAGATACTCACATGTCTCAGCCAGGAACTCCAACCCCAGCTTTTTATGAATTGAAACTACAATGGAGTAAGGTTTTTCCCCCAGATACTCACAAGTCTCAGCCAGGAACTCCACCCCCAGCTGTTTATGAATCGAACCTACAATGGAGTAAGGTTTTTCGCCCAGATACTCACTAGTCTCAGCCAGGAACTCCAACCCCAGCTTCTGTGAATTCAAACTACAATGGAGTAAGTTTTTTTCCCCAGATACTCACATGTCTCAGTCAGGAACTCCACCCTCAGCTTTTATGAATTGAAACTAAAATGGAGTAAGGTTTTCCCCCCAGATACTCACAAGTCTCAGCCAGGAACCCCAACCCCAGCTTCTGTGAATTCAAACTACAATGGAGTAAGTTTTTTCCTCCAGATACTCACATGTCTCAGCCAGGAACTCCACCCCCAGCTTTTTATGAATTGAAACTACAATGGAGTAAGGTTTTACGCCCAGATACTCACAAGTCTCAGCCAGGAACTCCACCCCCAGCTTCTGTGAATTCAAACTACAATGGAGTAAGGTTTTCCCCCCAGATACTCACAAGTCTCAGCCAGGAACTCCACCCCCAGCTTCTGTGAATTCAAATTACAATGGAGTAAGGTTTTTTCCCCAGATACTCACAAGTCTCAGCCAGGAAGTCCACCCCCAGCTTCTGTGAATTCAAACTACAATGGAGTAAGGTTTTCCCCCCAGATACTCACAAGTCTCAGCCAGGAACCCCACCCCCAGCTTTTTGTGAATTCAAACTACAATGAAGTAAGGTTTTCCCCCGAGATACTCAAAAGTCTCAGCCAGGAACCCCAACCCCAGCTTCTGTGAATTCAAACTACAATGGAGTAAGATTTTTCCCCAGATACTCACAAGTCTCAGCCAGGAACTCCACCCCCAGCTTCTGTGAATTCAAACTACAATGGAGTAAGGTTTTCCCCCCAGATACTCACAAGTCTCAGCCAGGAACTCCACCCCCAGCTTCTGTGAATTCAAATTACAATGGAGTAAGGTTTTTTCCCCAGATACTCACAGGTCTCAGCCAGGAAGTCCACCCCCAGCTTCTGTGAATTCAAACTACAATGGAGTAAGGTTTTCCCCCCAGATACTCACAAGTCTCAGCCAGGAACCCCACCCCCAGCTTTTTGTGAATTCAAATTACAATGAAGTAAGGTTTCCCCCCGAGATACTCACAAGTCTCAGCCAGGAACCCCAACCCCAGCTTCTGTGAATTCAAACTACAATGGAGTAAGTTTTTTTCCCCAGATACTCACATGTCTCAGCCAGGAACTCCACACCCAGCTTTTTATGAATTGAAACTACAATGGAGTAAGGTTTTTCCCCCAGATACTCACAAGTCTCAGCCAGGAACTCCACCCCCAGCTTCTGTGAATTCAAACTACAATGGAGTAAGGTTTTTCGCCCAGATACTTACAAGTCTCACCCAGGAACTCCACACCCAGCTTCTGTGAATTCAAACTACAATGGAGTTAAGTTTTTTTCCCGAGATACTCACACGTCTCAGCCAGGAACTCCACCCCCAGCATTTTATGAATTCAAACTACAATGGAGTAAGTTTTTTTCCCCAGATACTCACACGTCTCAGCCAGGAACTCCACCCCAAGGTTCTGTGAATTCAAACTACAATGGAGTAAGGTTTTCCCCCCAGATACTCACAAGTCTCAGCCAGGAACTGCACCCCAAGCTTCTGTGAATTCAAACTACAATGCAGTAAGGTTTTCCCCCCAGATACTCACAAGTCTCAGCCAGGAACTCCACCTCCAGCATTTTATGAATCCAAACTACAATGGAGTAAGGTTTTTCCCCCAGATACTCACAAGTCTCAACCAGGAACTCCACCCCCAGCTTTTTATGAATTCAAACTACAATGGAGTAAGGTTTTTTCCAAAGATACTCACAAGTCTCAGCCAGGAACCCCAACCCCAGCTTTTTATGAATTGAAACTACAATGGAGTAAGGTTTTTCCCCCAGATACTCACAGGTCTCAGCCAGGAACTCCACCCCCAGCTTTTTATGAATTGAACCTACAATGGAGTAAGGTTTTTCGCCCAGATACTCACAAGTCTCAGCCAGGAACTCCACTCCCAGCTTCTGTGAATTCAAACTACAATGGAGTAAGGTTTTTCGCCCAGATACTTACAAGTCTCAGCCAGGAAGTCCACTCCCAGCTTCTGTGAATTCAAACTACAATGGAGTAAGGTTCTTTCCCCAGATACTCACATGTCTCAGCCAGGAACTCCACCCCCAGCTTCTGTGAATTCAAACTACAATGGAGTAAGGTTTTCCCCCCAGATACTCACAAGTCTCAGCCAGGAACTCCACCCCCAGCTTTTTATGAATTGAAACTACAATGGAGTAAGGTTTTTCCCCCAGATACTCACAAGTCTCAGCCAGGAACTCCACCCCCAGCTTTTTATGAATCGAACCTACAATGGAGTAAGGTTTTTCGCCCAGATACTCACTAGTCTCAGCCAGGAACTCCAACCCCAGCTTCTGTGAATTCAAACTACAATGGAGTAAGTTTTTTTCCCCAGATACTCACATGTCTCAGTCAGGAACTCCACCCTCAGCTTTTATGAATTGAAACTAAAATGGAGTAAGGTTTTCCCCCCAGATACTCACAAGTCTCAGCCAGGAACCCCAACCCCAGCTTCTGTGAATTCAAACTACAATGGAGTAAGTTTTTTCCTCCAGATACTCACATGTCTCAGCCAGGAACTCCACCCCCAGCTTTTTATGAATTGAAACTACAATGGAGTAAGGTTTTACGCCCAGATACTCACAAGTCTCAGCCAGGAACTCCACCCCCAGCTTCTGTGAATTCAAACTACAATGGAGTAAGGTTTTCCCCCCAGATACTCACAAGTCTCAGCCAGGAACCCCACCCCCAGCTTTTTGTGAATTCAAACTACAATGAAGTAAGGTTTTCCCCCGAGATACTCAAAAGTCTCAGCCAGGAACCCCAACCCCAGCTTCTGTGAATTCAAACTACAATGGAGTAAGATTTTTTCCCCAGATACTCACAAGTCTCAGCCAGGAACTCCACCCCCAGCTTCTGTGAATTCAAACTACAATGGAGTAAGGTTTTCCCCCCAGATACTCACAAGTCTCAACCAGGAACTCCACCCCCAGCTTTTTATGAATTGAAACTACAATGGAGTAAGGTTTTTCCCCCAGATACTCACAAGTCTCAGCCAGGAACTCCACCCCCAGCTTTTTATGAATTGAACCTACAATGGAGTAAGGTTTTTCGCCCAGATACTCACAAGTCTCAGCCAGGAACTTCACCCCCAGCTTCTGTGAATTCAAACTACAATGAAGTAAGGTTTTTCGCCCAGATATTTACAAGTCTCAGCCAGGAAGTCCACTCCCAGCTTCTGTGAATTCAAACTACAATGGAGTAAGGTTCTTTCCCCAGATACTCACATGTCTCAGCCAGGAACTCCACCCCCAGCTTCTGTGAATTCAAACTACAATGGAGTAAGGTTTTCCCCCCAGATACTCACAAGTCTCACCCAGGAACTCCACCCCCAGCTTCTGTGAATTCAAACTACAATGGAGTTAAGTTTTTTGCCCAGATACTTACAAGTCTCAGCCAGGAACTCCACCCCCAGCATTTTATGAATTCAAACTACAATGGAGTAAGGTTTTTCCCCCAGATACTCACAAGTCTCAGCCAGGAACTCCACCCCCAGCATTTTATGAATTCAAACTACAATGGAGAAAGGTTTTTTCCCCAGATACTCACAAGTCTCAGCCAGGAACCCCAACCCCAGCTTCTTTGAATTCAACCTACAATGGAGTAAGTTTTTTTCCCCAGATACTCACATGTCTCAGCCAGGAACTCCACCCCCAGCTTTTGTGAATTCAAACTACAATGGAGTAAGGTTTTCCCCCCAGATACTCACAAGTCTCAGCCAGGAACCCCACCCCCAGCTTCTGTGAATTCAAACTACAATGGAGTAAGGTTTTCCCCCCAGATACTCACAAGTCTCAGCCAGGAACTCCACCCCCAGCTTCTGTGAATTCAAACTACAATGGAGTAAGGTTTTTCGCCCAGATACTTACAAGTCTCACCCAGGAACTCCACCCCCAGCTTCTGTGAATTCAAACTACAATGGAGTTAAGTTTTTCGCCCAGATACTTACAAGTCTCAGCCAGGAACTCCACCCCCAGCATTTTATGAATTCAAACTACAATGGAGTAAGGTTTTTTCCCCAGATACTCACAAGTCTCAGCCAGGAACTCCACCCCCAGCATTTTATGAATTCAAACTACAATGGAGTAAGGTTTTTTCCCCAGATACTCACAAGTCTCAGCCAGGAACCCCAACCCCAGCTTCTGTGAATTCAAACTACAATGGAGTAAGTTTTTTTCCCCAGATACTCACATGTCTCAGCCAGGAACTCCAACCCCAGCTTTTTATGAATTGAAACTACAATGGAGTAAGGTTCTTTCCCCAGATACTCACATGTCTCAGCCAGGAACTCCACCCCCAGCTTCTGTGAATTCAAACTACAATGGAGTAAGGTTTTTCCCCCAGATACTCACAAGTCTCAGCCAGGAACTCCACCCCCAGCTTTTTATGAATTTAACCTACAATGGAGTAAGGATTTTCGCCCAGATACTCACAAGTCTCAGCCAGGAACTTCACCCCCAGCTTCTGTGAATTCAAACTACAATGGAGTAAGGTTTTTCACCCAGACACTTACAAGTCTCAGCCAGGAAGTCCACTCCCAGCTTCTGTGAATTCAAACTACAATGGAGTAAGGTTCTTTCCCCAGATACTCACATGTCTCAGCCAGGAACTCCACCCCCAGCATTTTATGAATTCAAACTACAATGGAGTAAGGTTTTTTCCCCAGATACTCACAAGTCTCAGCCAGGAACCCCAACCCCAGCTTCTGTGAATTCAAACTACAATGGAGTAAGTTTTTTTCCCCAGATATTCACATGTCTCAGCCAGGAACTCCAACCCCAGCTTTTTATGAATTGAAACTACAATGGAGTAAGGTTTTTCCCCCAGATACTCACAAGTCTCAGCCAGGAACTCCACCCCCAGCTTCTGTGAATTCAAACTACAATGGAGTAAGGTTCTTTCCCCAGATACTCACATGTCTCAGCCAGGAACTCCACCCCCAGCTTCTGTGAATTCAAACTACAATGGAGTAAGGTTTTCCCCCCAGATACTCACAAGTCTCACCCAGGAACTCCACCCCCAGCTTCTGTGAATTCAAACTACAATGGAGTTAAGTTTTTCGCCCAGATACTTACAAGTCTCAGCCAGGAACTCCACCCCCAGCATTTTATGAATTCAAACTACAATGGAGTAAGGTTTTTCCCCCAGATACTCACAAGTCTCAGCCAGGAACTCCACCCCCAGCATTTTATGAATTCAAACTACAATGGAGAAAGGTTTTTTCCCCAGATACTCACAAGTCTCAGCCAGGAACCCCAACCCCAGCTTCTTTGAATTCAACCTACAATGGAGTAAGTTTTTTTCCCCAGATACTCACATGTCTCAGCCAGGAACTCCACCCCCAGCTTTTGTGAATTCAAACTACAATGGAGTAAGGTTTTCCCCCCAGATACTCACAAGTCTCAGCCAGGAACCCCACCCCCAGCTTCTGTGAATTCAAACTACAATGGAGTAAGGTTTTCCCCCCAGATACTCACAAGTCTCAGCCAGGAACTCCACCCCCAGCTTCTGTGAATTCAAACTACAATGGAGTAAGGTTTTTCGCCCAGATACTTACAAGTCTCACCCAGGAACTCCACCCCCAGCTTCTGTGAATTCAAACTACAATGGAGTTAAGTTTTTCGCCCAGATACTTACAAGTCTCAGCCAGGAACTCCACCCCCAGCATTTTATGAATTCAAACTACAATGGAGTAAGGTTTTTTCCCCAGATACTCACAAGTCTCAGCCAGGAACTCCACCCCCAGCATTTTATGAATTCAAACTACAATGGAGTAAGGTTTTTTCCCCAGATACTCACAAGTCTCAGCCAGGAACCCCAACCCCAGCTTCTGTGAATTCAAACTACAATGGAGTAAGTTTTTTTCCCCAGATACTCACATGTCTCAGCCAGGAACTCCAACCCCAGCTTTTTATGAATTGAAACTACAATGGAGTAAGGTTCTTTCCCCAGATACTCACATGTCTCAGCCAGGAACTCCACCCCCAGCTTCTGTGAATTCAAACTACAATGGAGTAAGGTTTTTCCCCCAGATACTCACAAGTCTCAGCCAGGAACTCCACCCCCAGCTTTTTATGAATTTAACCTACAATGGAGTAAGGTTTTTCGCCCAGATACTCACAAGTCTCAGCCAGGAACTTCACCCCCAGCTTCTGTGAATTCAAACTACAATGGAGTAAGGTTTTTCACCCAGACACTTACAAGTCTCAGCCAGGAAGTCCACTCCCAGCTTCTGTGAATTCAAACTACAATGGAGTAAGGTTCTTTCCCCAGATACTCACATGTCTCAGCCAGGAACTCCACCCCCAGCATTTTATGAATTCAAACTACAATGGAGTAAGGTTTTTTCCCCAGATACTCACAAGTCTCAGCCAGGAACCCCAACCCCAGCTTCTGTGAATTCAAACTACAATGGAGTAAGTTTTTTTCCCCAGATATTCACATGTCTCAGCCAGGAACTCCAACCCCAGCTTTTTATGAATTGAAACTACAATGGAGTAAGGTTTTTCCCCCAGATACTCACAAGTCTCAGCCAGGAACTCCACCCCCAGCTTTTTATGAATTGAACCTACAATGGAGTAAGGTTTTTCGCCCAGATACTCACAAGTCTCAGCCAGGAACTTCACCCCCAGCTTCTGTGAATTCAAACTACAATGGAGTAAGGTTTTTCGCCCAGATACTTACAAGTCTCAGCCAGGAACTCCACCCCCAGCATCTGTGAATTCAAACTACAATGGAGTAAGGTTTTTTGCCCAGATACTTACAAGTCTCACCCAGGAACTCCACCCCCAGCTTCTGTGAATTCAAACTACAATGGAGTAAGGTTTTCCCCCCAGATACTCACAAGTCTCAGCCAGGAACTCCACCCCCAGCTTTTTATGAATTGAAACTACAATGGAGTAAGGTTTTTCCCCCAGATACTCACAAGTCTCAGCCAGGAACTCCACCCCCAGCTTTTTATGAATCGAACCTACAATGGAGTAAGGTTTTTCGCCCAGATACTCACTAGTCTCAGCCAGGAACCCCAACCCCAGCTTCTGTGAATTCAAATTACAATGGAGTAAGTTTTTTTTCCCCAGATACTCACATGTCTCAGCCAGGAACTCCACCCCCAGCTTTTATGAATTGAAACTACAATGGAGTAATGTTTTCCCCCAGGATACTCACAAGTCTCAGCCAGGAACTCCACCCCCAGCTTTTTATGAATTGAACCTACAACGGAGTAAGGTTTTTCACCCAGATACTCACTAGTCTCAGCCAGGAACTCCACCCCCAGCATTTTATGAATTCAAACTACAATGGAGTAAGGTTTTCCCCCCAGATACTCACAAGTCTCAGCCAGGAACTCCACCCCCAGCTTCTGTGAATTCAAACTACAATGGAGTAAGGTTTTTCACCCAGATACTTACAAGTCTCACCCAGGAACTCCACCCCCAGCTTCTGTGAATTCAAACTACAATGCAGTAAGGTTTTCCCCCCAGATACTCACAAGTCTCAGCCAGGAACTCCACCCCCAGCATTTTATGAATTCAAACTACAATGGAGTAAGTTTTTTTCCCGAGATACTCACACGTCTCAGCCAGGAACTCCACCCCCAGCTTCTGTGAATTCAAACTACAATGGAGTAAGGTTTTCCCCCGATACTCACAAGTCTCAGCCAGGAACTCCACACCAAGCTTCTGTGAATTCAAACTACAATGCAGTAAGGTTTTCCCTCCAGATACTCACAAGTCTCAGCCAGGAACTCCACCCCCAGCTTCTGTGAATTCAAACTACAATGGAGTAAGGTTTTTCGCCCAGATACTTACAAGTCTCACCCAGGAACTCCACCCCCAGCATTTTATGAATCCAAACTACAATGGAGTAAGGTTTTTCGCCCAGATACTTACAAGTCTCAGCCAGGAAGTCCACTCCCAGCTTCTGTGAATTCAAATTACAATGGAGTAAGTTTTTTCCCCAGATACTCACATGTCTCAGCCAGGAACTCCACCCCCAGCTTTTTATGAATTCAAACTACAATGGAGTAAGGTTTTTTCCCCAGATACTCACAAGTCTCAGCCAGGAACTCCACCCCCAGCTTCTGTGAATTCAAACTACAATGGAGTAAGGTTTTTTGCCCAGATACTTACAAGTCTCACCCAGGAACTCCACCCCCAGCTTCTGTGAATTCAAACTACAATGGAGTTAAGTTTTTCGCCCAGATACTTACAAGTCTCAGCCAGGAACTCCACCCCCAGCTTCTGTGAATTCAAACTACAATGGAGTAAGGTTTTCCCCCCAGATACTCACAAGTCTCAGCCAGGATCTCCACCCCCAGCTTCTGTGAATTCAAACTACAATGGAGTAAGGTTTTTCGCCCAGATACTTACAAGTCTCACCCAGGAACTCCACCCCCAGCTTCTGTGAATTCAAACTACAATGGAGTTAAGATTTTCGCCCAGATACTTACAAGTCTAAGGCCAGGAACTCCACCCACAGCATTTTATGAATTCAATCTACAATGGAGTAACGTTTTTTCCCCAGATACTCACATGTCTCAGCCAGGAACTCCACCCCCAGCATTTTATGAATTCAAACTACAATGGAGTAAGGTTTTTTCCCCAGATACTCACAAGTCTCAGCCAGGAACCCCAACCCCAGCTTCTGTGAATTCAAACTACAATGGAGTAAGTTTTTTTCCCCAGATATTCACATGTCTCAGCCAGGAACTCCAACCCCAGCTTTTTATGAATTGAAACTACAATGGAGTAAGGTTTTTCCCCCAGATACTCACAAGTCTCAGCCAGGAACTCCACCCCCAGCTTTTTATGAATTGAACCTACAATGGAGTAAGGTTTTTCGCCCAGATACTCACAAGTCTCAGCCAGGAACTTCACCCCCAGCTTCTGTGAATTCAAACTACAATGGAGTAAGGTTTTTCGCCCAGATACTTACAAGTCTCAGCCAGGAACTCCACCCCCAGCATCTGTGAATTCAAACTACAATGGAGTAAGGTTTTTTGCCCAGATACTTACAAGTCTCACCCAGGAACTCCACCCCCAGCTTCTGTGAATTCAAACTACAATGGAGTAAGGTTTTCCCCCCAGATACTCACAAGTCTCAGCCAGGAACTCCACCCCCAGCTTTTTATGAATTGAAACTACAATGGAGTAAGGTTTTTCCCCCAGATACTCACAAGTCTCAGCCAGGAACTCCACCCCCAGCTTTTTATGAATCGAACCTACAATGGAGTAAGGTTTTTCGCCCAGATACTCACTAGTCTCAGCCAGGAACTCCAACCCCAGCTTCTGTGAATTCAAATTACAATGGAGTAAGTTTTTTTTCCCCAGATACTCACATGTCTCAGCCAGGAACTCCACCCCCAGCTTTTATGAATTGAAACTACAATGGAGTAATGTTTTCCCCCAGGATACTCACAAGTCTCAGCCAGGAACTCCACCCCCAGCTTTTTATGAATTGAACCTACAACGGAGTAAGGTTTTTCACCCAGATACTCACTAGTCTCAGCCAGGAACTCCACCCCCAGCATTTTATGAATTCAAACTACAATGGAGTAAGGTTTTCCCCCCAGATACTCACAAGTCTCAGCCAGGAACTCCACCCCCAGCTTCTGTGAATTCAAACTACAATGGAGTAAGGTTTTTCACCCAGATACTTACAAGTCTCACCCAGGAACTCCACCCCCAGCTTCTGTGAATTCAAACTACAATGCAGTAAGGTTTTCCCCCCAGATACTCACAAGTCTCAGCCAGGAACTCCACCCCCAGCATTTTATGAATTCAAACTACAATGGAGTAAGTTTTTTTCCCGAGATACTCACACGTCTCAGCCAGGAACTCCACCCCCAGCTTCTGTGAATTCAAACTACAATGGAGTAAGGTTTTCCCCCGATACTCACAAGTCTCAGCCAGGAACTCCACACCAAGCTTCTGTGAATTCAAACTACAATGCAGTAAGGTTTTCCCTCCAGATACTCACAAGTCTCAGCCAGGAACTCCACCCCCAGCTTCTGTGAATTCAAACTACAATGGAGTAAGGTTTTTCGCCCAGATACTTACAAGTCTCACCCAGGAACTCCACCCCCAGCATTTTTTGAATCCAAACTACAATGGAGTAAGGTTTTTTCCCCAGATACTCACAAGTCTCAGCCAGGAACTCCACCCCCACCTTTTAATGAATTCAAACTACAATGGAGTAAGGTTTTTTCCCCAGATACTCACATGTCTCAGCCAGGAACCCCAACCCCAGCTTCTTTGAATTCAAATTACAATGGAGTAAGTTTTTTCCCCAGATACTCACATGTCTCAGCCAGGAACCCCAACCCCAGCTTCTGTGAATTCAAACTACAATGGAGTAAGTTTTTTTGCCCAGATACTCACATGTCTCAGCCAGGAACCCCAACCCCAGCTTTTTATGAATTGAACCTACAATGGAATAAGGTTTTTCGCCCAGATACTCACAAGTCTCAGCCAGGAACTCCACCCCCAGCTTCTGTGAATTCAAACTACAATGGAGTAAGGTTTTTCTCCCAGATACTGACAAGTCTCAGCCAGGAACTCCACCCCCAGCTTCTGTGAATTCAAACTACAATGGAGTAAGGTTTTCCCCCCAGATACTCACAAGTCTCAGCCAGGAACTCCACCCCCAGCTTTTTATGAATTCAAACTACAATGGAGTAAGGTTTTTCCCCCAGATACTCACAAGTCTCAGCCAGGAACTCCACCCCCAGCTTTTTATGAATCGAACCTACAATGGAGTAAGGTTTTTCGCCCAGATACTCACTAGTCTCAGCCAGGAACTCCAACCCCAGCTTCTGTGAATTCAAACTACAATGGAGTAAGTTTTTCCCCCAGATACTCACATGTCTCAGCCAGGAAATCCACCCCCAGCTTTTATGAATTGAAACTACAATGGAGTAAGGTTTCCCCCCCAGATACTCACAAGTCTCAGCCAGGAACTCCACCCCCAGCTTTTTATGAATTGAACCTACAATGGAGTAAGGTTTTTCGCCCAGATACTCACAAGTCTCAGCCTGGAACTCCACCCCCAGCTTCTGTGAATTCAAACTACAATGGAGTAAGGTTTTCCCCCCAGATACTCACAAGTCTCAGCCAGGAACTCCACCCCCAGCTTTTTATGAATTCAAACTACAATGCAGTAAGGTTTTCCCCCCAGAAACTCACAAGTCTCAGCCATTTACTCCACCCCCAGCTTCTGTGAATTCAAACTACAATGGAGTAAGGTTTTTCGCCCAGATACTTACAAGTCTCACCCAGGAACTCCACCCCCAGTTTCTGTGAATTCAAACTACAATGGAGTTAAGTTTTTCGCCCAGATACTTACAAGTCTCAGCCAGGAACTCCACCCCCAGCATTTTATGAATCCAAACTACAATGGAGTAAGGTTTTTTCCCCAGATACTCACAAGTCTCAGCCAGGAACTCCATCCCCAGCATTTTATGAATTCAAACTACAATGGAGTAAGGTTTTTTCCCCAGATACTCACAAGTCTCAGCCAGGAACCCCAACCCCAGCTTCTGTGAATTCAAACTACAATGGAGTAAGTTTTTTTCCCCAGATACTCACATGTCTCAGCCAGGAACTCCAACCCCAGCTTTTTATGAATTGAAACTACAATGGAGTAAGGTTTTTCCCCCAGATACTCACAAGTCTCAGCCAGGAACTCCACCCCCAGCTTTTTATGAATTGAACCTACAATGGAGTAAGGTTTTTCGCCCAGATACTCACTAGTCTCAGCCAGGAACTCCAACCCCAGCTTCTGTGAATTCAAACTACAATGGAGTAAGTTTTTCCCCCAGATACTCACATGTCTCAGCCAGGAACTCCACCCCCAGCTTTTATGAATTCAAACTACAATGGAGTAAGGTTCCCCCCCCCCGATACTCACAAGTCTCAGCCGGGAACTCCACCCCCAGCTTTTTATGAATTGAACCTACAATGGAGTAAGGTTTTTGCCCAGATACTCACAAGTCTCAGCCTGGAACTCCACCCCCAGCTTCTGTGAATTCAAACTACAATGGAGTAAGGTTTTTCCCCCAGATACTCACAAGTCTCAGCCAGGAACCCCAACCCCAGCTTCTGTGAATTCAAACTACAATGGAGTAAGTTTTTTCCCCCAGATACTCACATGTCTCAGCCAGGAACTCTACCCCCAGCTTTTTATGAATTGAAACTGCAATGGAGTAAGGTTTTTCCCCCAGATACTCACAAGTCTCAGCCAGGAACTCCACCCCCAGCTTTTTATGAATTCAAACTACAATGAAGTAAGGTTTTCCCCCGAGATACTCACAAGTCTCAGCCAGGAACTCCACCCCCAGCTTTTTATGAATTCAAACTACAATGAAGTAAGGTTTTCCCCCGAGATACTCACATGTCTCAGCCAGGAACTCCACCCCCAGCTTTTTATGAATTCAATCTACAATGGAGTAAGTTTTTTCCCCCAGATACTCACATGTCTCAGCCAGGAACTCCACCCCCAGCTTTTTATGAATTGAAACTACAATGGAGTAAGGTTTTTCGCCCAGATACTCACAAGTCTCAGCCAGGAACTCCACCCCTAGCTTCTGTGAATTCAAACTACAATGGAGTAAGGTTCTTTCCCCAGATACTCACATGTCTCAGCCAGGAACTCCACCCCCAGCTTCTGTGAATTCAAACTACAATGGAGTAAGGTTTTCCCCCCAGATACTCACATGTCTCAGCCAGGAACTCCACCCCCAGCTTTTTATGAATTGAAACTACAATGGAGTAAGGTTCTTTCCCCAGATACTCACATGTCTCAGCCAGGAACTCCACCCCCAGCTTCTGTGCATTCAAACTACAATGGAGTAAGGTTTTCCCCCCAGATACTCACAAGTCTCAGCCAGGAAGTCCACCCCCAGCTTCTGTGAATTCAAACTACAATGGAGTAAGGTTTTCCCCCCAGATACTCACAAGTCTCAGCCAGGAACTCCACCCCCAGCTTCTGTGAATTCAAACTACAATGGAGTAAGGTTTTCCCCCCAGATACTTACAAGTCTCACCCAGGAACTCCACCCCCAGCTTCTGTGAAATCAAACTACAATGGAGTTAAGTTTTTCGCCCAGATACTTACAAGTCTCAGCCAGGAACTCCACCCCCAGCATTTTATGAATTCAAACTACAATGGAGTAAGGTTTTTCCCCCAGATACTCACAAGTCTCAGCCAGGAACTCCACCCCCAGCATTTTATGAATTCAAACTACAATGGAGTAAGGTTTTTTCCCCAGATACTCACAAGTCTCAGCCAGGAACCCCAACCCCAGCTTCTTTGAATTCAAACTACAATGGAGTAAGTTTTTTTCCCCAGATACTCACATGTCTCAGCCAGGAACTCCACCCCCAGCTTTTTATGAATTGAAACTACAATGGAGTAAGGTTCTTTCCCCAGATACTCACATGTCTCAGCCAGGAACTCCACCCCCAGCTTCTGTGAATTCAAACTACAATGGAGTAAGGTTTTCCCCGCAGATACTCACAAGTCTCAGCCAGGAACCCCACCCCCAGCTTTTTATGAATTGAAACTACAATGGAGTAAGGTTTTCCCCCAAGATACTCACAAGTCTCAGCCAGGAACTCCACCCCCAGCTTTTTATGAATTGAACCTACAATGGAGTAAGGTTTTTCGCCCAGATACTTACAAGTCTCAGCCAGGAACTCCACCCCCAGCTTTTTATGAATTGAAACTACAATGGAGTAAGGTTTTTCACCCAGATACTCACAAGTCTCAGCCAGGAACTCCACCCCTAGCTTCTGTGAATTCAAACTACAATGGAGTAAGGTTCTTTCCCCAGATACTCACATGTCTCAGCCAGGAACTCCACCCCCAGCTTCTGTGAATTCAAACTACAATGGAGTAAGGTTTTCCCCCCAGATACTCACATGTCTCAGCCAGGAACTCCACCCCCAGCTTTTTATGAATTGAAACTACAATGGAGTAAGGTTCTTTCCCCAGATACTCACATGTCTCAGCCAGGAACTCCACCCCCAGCTTCTGTGAATTCAAACTACAATGGAGTAAGGTTTTCCCCCCAGATACTCACAAGTCTCAGCCAGGAACTCCACCCCCAGCTTTTTATGAATTGAAACTACAATGGAGTAAGGTTTTCCCCCCAGATACTCACAAGTCTCAGCCAGGAACTCCACCCCCAGCTTCTGTGAATTCAAACTACAATGGAATAAGTTTTTCCCCCCAGATACTTACAAGTCTCACCCAGGAACTCCACCCCCAGCTTCTGTGAATTCAAACTACAATGGAGTTAAGTTTTTCGCCCAGATACTTACAAGTCTCAGCCAGGAACTCCACCCCCAGCATTTTATGAATTCAAACTACAATGGATTAAGTTTTTTCCCCCAGATACTCACAAGTCTCAGCCAGGAACTCCACCCCCAGCATTTTATGAATTCAAACTACAATGGAGTAAGGTTTTTTCCCCAGATACTCACAAGTCTCAGCCAGGAACCCCAACCCCAGCTTCTTTGAATTCAAACTACAATGGAGTAAGTTTTTTTCCCCAGATACTCACATGTCTCAGCCAGGAACTCCACCCCCAGCTTCTGTGAATTCAAACTACAATGGAGTAAGGTTTTCCCCCCAGATACTCACAAGTCTCAGCCAGGAACTCCACACCCAGCTTCTGTGAATTCAAACTACAATGGAGTAAGGTTTTCCCCCCAGATACTCACAAGTCTCACCCAGGAACTCCACCCCCAGCTTCTGTGAATTCAAACTACAATGGAGTTAAGTTTTTCGCCCAGATACTTACAAGTCTCAGCCAGGAACTCCACCCCCAGCATTTTATGAATTCAAACTACAATGGATTAAGTTTTTTCCCCCAGATACTCACTAGTCTCAGCCAGGAACTCCACCCCCAGCATTTTATGAATTCAAACTACAATGGAGTAAGGTTTTCCCCCCAGATACTCACAAGTCTCAGCCAGGAACTCCACCCCCAGCTTCTGTGAATTCAAACTACAATGGAGTAAGGTTTTTCACCCAGATACTTACAAGTCTCACCCAGGAACTCCACCCCCAGCTTCTGTGAATTCAAACTACAATGCAGTAAGGTTTTCCCCCCAGATACTCACAAGTCTCAGCCAGGAACTCCACCCCCAGCATTTTATGAATTCAAACTACAATGGAGTAAGTTTTTTTCCCGAGATACTCACACGTCTCAGCCAGGAACTCCACCCCCAGCTTCTGTGAATTCAAACTACAATGGAGTAAGGTTTTCCCCCGATACTCACAAGTCTCAGCCAGGAACTCCACACCAAGCTTCTGTGAATTCAAACTACAATGCAGTAAGGTTTTCCCTCCAGATACTCACAAGTCTCAGCCAGGAACTCCACCCCCAGCTTCTGTGAATTCAAACTACAATGGAGTAAGGTTTTTCGCCCAGATACTTACAAGTCTCACCCAGGAACTCCACCCCCAGCATTTTTTGAATCCAAACTACAATGGAGTAAGGTTTTTTCCCCAGATACTCACAAGTCTCAGCCAGGAACTCCACCCCCACCTTTTAATGAATTCAAACTACAATGGAGTAAGGTTTTTTCCCTAGATACTCACATGTCTCAGCCAGGAACCCCAACCCCAGCTTCTTTGAATTCAAATTACAATGGAGTAAGTTTTTTCCCCAGATACTCACATGTCTCAGCCAGGAACCCCAACCCCAGCTTCTGTGAATTCAAACTACAATGGAGTAAGTTTTTTTGCCCAGATACTCACATGTCTCAGCCAGGAACCCCAACCCCAGCTTTTTATGAATTGAACCTACAATGGAATAAGGTTTTTCGCCCAGATACTCACAAGTCTCAGCCAGGAACTCCACCCCCAGCTTCTGTGAATTCAAACTACAATGGAGTAAGGTTTTTCTCCCAGATACTGACAAGTCTCAGCCAGGAACTCCACCCCCAGCTTCTGTGAATTCAAACTACAATGGAGTAAGGTTTTCCCCCCAGATACTCACAAGTCTCAGCCAGGAACTCCACCCCCAGCTTTTTATGAATTCAAACTACAATGGAGTAAGGTTTTTCCCCCAGATACTCACAAGTCTCAGCCAGGAACTCCACCCCCAGCTTTTTATGAATCGAACCTACAATGGAGTAAGGTTTTTCGCCCAGATACTCACTAGTCTCAGCCAGGAACTCCAACCCCAGCTTCTGTGAATTCAAACTACAATGGAGTAAGTTTTTCCCCCAGATACTCACATGTCTCAGCCAGGAAATCCACCCCCAGCTTTTATGAATTGAAACTACAATGGAGTAAGGTTTCCCCCCCAGATACTCACAAGTCTCAGCCAGGAACTCCACCCCCAGCTTTTTATGAATTGAACCTACAATGGAGTAAGGTTTTTCGCCCAGATACTCACAAGTCTCAGCCTGGAACTCCACCCCCAGCTTCTGTGAATTCAAACTACAATGGAGTAAGGTTTTCCCCCCAGATACTCACAAGTCTCAGCCAGGAACTCCACCCCCAGCTTTTTATGAATTCAAACTACAATGCAGTAAGGTTTTCCCCCCAGAAACTCACAAGTCTCAGCCATTTACTCCACCCCCAGCTTCTGTGAATTCAAACTACAATGGAGTAAGGTTTTTCGCCCAGATACTTACAAGTCTCACCCAGGAACTCCACCCCCAGTTTCTGTGAATTCAAACTACAATGGAGTTAAGTTTTTCGCCCAGATACTTACAAGTCTCAGCCAGGAACTCCACCCCCAGCATTTTATGAATCCAAACTACAATGGAGTAAGGTTTTTTCCCCAGATACTCACAAGTCTCAGCCAGGAACTCCATCCCCAGCATTTTATGAATTCAAACTACAATGGAGTAAGGTTTTTTCCCCAGATACTCACAAGTCTCAGCCAGGAACCCCAACCCCAGCTTCTGTGAATTCAAACTACAATGGAGTAAGTTTTTTTCCCCAGATACTCACATGTCTCAGCCAGGAACTCCAACCCCAGCTTTTTATGAATTGAAACTACAATGGAGTAAGGTTTTTCCCCCAGATACTCACAAGTCTCAGCCAGGAACTCCACCCCCAGCTTTTTATGAATTGAACCTACAATGGAGTAAGGTTTTTCGCCCAGATACTCACTAGTCTCAGCCAGGAACTCCAACCCCAGCTTCTGTGAATTCAAACTACAATGGAGTAAGTTTTTCCCCCAGATACTCACATGTCTCAGCCAGGAACTCCACCCCCAGCTTTTATGAATTCAAACTACAATGGAGTAAGGTTCCCCCCCCCCGATACTCACAAGTCTCAGCCGGGAACTCCACCCCCAGCTTTTTATGAATTGAACCTACAATGGAGTAAGGTTTTTGCCCAGATACTCACAAGTCTCAGCCTGGAACTCCACCCCCAGCTTCTGTGAATTCAAACTACAATGGAGTAAGGTTTTTCCCCCAGATACTCACAAGTCTCAGCCAGGAACCCCAACCCCAGCTTCTGTGAATTCAAACTACAATGGAGTAAGTTTTTTCCCCCAGATACTCACATGTCTCAGCCAGGAACTCTACCCCCAGCTTTTTATGAATTGAAACTGCAATGGAGTAAGGTTTTTCCCCCAGATACTCACAAGTCTCAGCCAGGAACTCCACCCCCAGCTTTTTATGAATTCAAACTACAATGAAGTAAGGTTTTCCCCCGAGATACTCACAAGTCTCAGCCAGGAACTCCACCCCCAGCTTTTTATGAATTCAAACTACAATGAAGTAAGGTTTTCCCCCGAGATACTCACATGTCTCAGCCAGGAACTCCACCCCCAGCTTTTTATGAATTCAATCTACAATGGAGTAAGTTTTTTCCCCCAGATACTCACATGTCTCAGCCAGGAACTCCACCCCCAGCTTTTTATGAATTGAAACTACAATGGAGTAAGGTTTTTCGCCCAGATACTCACAAGTCTCAGCCAGGAACTCCACCCCTAGCTTCTGTGAATTCAAACTACAATGGAGTAAGGTTCTTTCCCCAGATACTCACATGTCTCAGCCAGGAACTCCACCCCCAGCTTCTGTGAATTCAAACTACAATGGAGTAAGGTTTTCCCCCCAGATACTCACATGTCTCAGCCAGGAACTCCACCCCCAGCTTTTTATGAATTGAAACTACAATGGAGTAAGGTTCTTTCCCCAGATACTCACATGTCTCAGCCAGGAACTCCACCCCCAGCTTCTGTGCATTCAAACTACAATGGAGTAAGGTTTTCCCCCCAGATACTCACAAGTCTCAGCCAGGAAGTCCACCCCCAGCTTCTGTGAATTCAAACTACAATGGAGTAAGGTTTTCCCCCCAGATACTCACAAGTCTCAGCCAGGAACTCCACCCCCAGCTTCTGTGAATTCAAACTACAATGGAGTAAGGTTTTCCCCCCAGATACTTACAAGTCTCACCCAGGAACTCCACCCCCAGCTTCTGTGAAATCAAACTACAATGGAGTTAAGTTTTTCGCCCAGATACTTACAAGTCTCAGCCAGGAACTCCACCCCCAGCATTTTATGAATTCAAACTACAATGGAGTAAGGTTTTTCCCCCAGATACTCACAAGTCTCAGCCAGGAACTCCACCCCCAGCATTTTATGAATTCAAACTACAATGGAGTAAGGTTTTTTCCCCAGATACTCACAAGTCTCAGCCAGGAACCCCAACCCCAGCTTCTTTGAATTCAAACTACAATGGAGTAAGTTTTTTTCCCCAGATACTCACATGTCTCAGCCAGGAACTCCACCCCCAGCTTTTTATGAATTGAAACTACAATGGAGTAAGGTTCTTTCCCCAGATACTCACATGTCTCAGCCAGGAACTCCACCCCCAGCTTCTGTGAATTCAAACTACAATGGAGTAAGGTTTTCCCCGCAGATACTCACAAGTCTCAGCCAGGAACCCCACCCCCAGCTTTTTATGAATTGAAACTACAATGGAGTAAGGTTTTCCCCCAAGATACTCACAAGTCTCAGCCAGGAACTCCACCCCCAGCTTTTTATGAATTGAACCTACAATGGAGTAAGGTTTTTCGCCCAGATACTTACAAGTCTCAGCCAGGAACTCCACCCCCAGCTTTTTATGAATTGAAACTACAATGGAGTAAGGTTTTTCACCCAGATACTCACAAGTCTCAGCCAGGAACTCCACCCCTAGCTTCTGTGAATTCAAACTACAATGGAGTAAGGTTCTTTCCCCAGATACTCACATGTCTCAGCCAGGAACTCCACCCCCAGCTTCTGTGAATTCAAACTACAATGGAGTAAGGTTTTCCCCCCAGATACTCACATGTCTCAGCCAGGAACTCCACCCCCAGCTTTTTATGAATTGAAACTACAATGGAGTAAGGTTCTTTCCCCAGATACTCACATGTCTCAGCCAGGAACTCCACCCCCAGCTTCTGTGAATTCAAACTACAATGGAGTAAGGTTTTCCCCCCAGATACTCACAAGTCTCAGCCAGGAACTCCACCCCCAGCTTTTTATGAATTGAAACTACAATGGAGTAAGGTTTTCCCCCCAGATACTCACAAGTCTCAGCCAGGAACTCCACCCCCAGCTTCTGTGAATTCAAACTACAATGGAATAAGTTTTTCCCCCCAGATACTTACAAGTCTCACCCAGGAACTCCACCCCCAGCTTCTGTGAATTCAAACTACAATGGAGTTAAGTTTTTCGCCCAGATACTTACAAGTCTCAGCCAGGAACTCCACCCCCAGCATTTTATGAATTCAAACTACAATGGATTAAGTTTTTTCCCCCAGATACTCACAAGTCTCAGCCAGGAACTCCACCCCCAGCATTTTATGAATTCAAACTACAATGGAGTAAGGTTTTTTCCCCAGATACTCACAAGTCTCAGCCAGGAACCCCAACCCCAGCTTCTTTGAATTCAAACTACAATGGAGTAAGTTTTTTTCCCCAGATACTCACATGTCTCAGCCAGGAACTCCACCCCCAGCTTCTGTGAATTCAAACTACAATGGAGTAAGGTTTTCCCCCCAGATACTCACAAGTCTCAGCCAGGAACTCCACACCCAGCTTCTGTGAATTCAAACTACAATGGAGTAAGGTTTTCCCCCCAGATACTCACAAGTCTCACCCAGGAACTCCACCCCCAGCTTCTGTGAATTCAAACTACAATGGAGTTAAGTTTTTCGCCCAGATACTTACAAGTCTCAGCCAGGAACTCCACCCCCAGCATTTTATGAATTCAAACTACAATGGATTAAGTTTTTTCCCCCAGATACTCACAAGTCTCAGCCAGGAACTCCACCCCCAGCATTTTATGAATTCAAACTACAATGGAGTAAGGTTTTTTCCCCAGATACTCACAAGTCTCAGCCAGGAACCCCAACCCCAGCTTCTTTGAATTCAAACTACAATGGAGTAAGTTTTTTTCCCCAGATACTCACATGGCTCAGCCAGGAACTCCACCCCCAGCTTCTGTGAATTCAAACTACAATGGAGTAAGGTTTTCCCCCCAGATACTCACAAGTCTCAGCCAGGAACTCCACACCCAGCTTCTGTGAATTCAAACTACAATGGAGTAAGGTTTTCCCCCCAGATACTCACAAGTCTCAGCCAGGAACTCCACCCCCAGCTTCTGTGAATTCAAACTACAATGGAGTAAGGTTTTTCGCCCAGATACTTACAAGTCTCACCCAGGAACTCCACCCCCAGCTTCTGTGAATTCAAACTACAATGGAGTTAAGTTTTTCGCCCAGATACGTACAAGTCTCAGCCAGGAACTCCACCCCCAGCATTTTATGAATTCAAACTACAATGGAGTAAGGTTTTTTCCCCAGATACTCACAAGTCTCAGCCAGGAACTCCACCCCCAGCATTTTATGAATTCAAACTACAATGGAGTAAGGTTTTTTCCCCAGATACTCACAAGTCTCAGCCAGGAACCCCAACCCCAGCTTCTGTGAATTCAAACTACAATGGAGTAAGTTTTTTTCCCCAGATACTCACATGTCTCAGCCAGGAACTCCAACCCCAGCTTTTTATGAATTGAAACTACAATGGAGTAAGGTTTTTCCCCCAGATACTCACAAGTCTCAGCCAGGAACTCCACCCCCAGCTTTTTATGAATTGAACCTACAATGGAGTAAGGTTTTTCGCCCAGATACTCACAAGTCTCAGCCAGGAACTCCACCCCCAGCTTCTGTGAATTCAAACTACAATGGAGTAAGGTTTTTCGCCCAGATACTTACAAGTCTCAGCCAGGAACTCCACCCCCAGCTTCTGTGAATTCAAACTACAATGGAGAAAGGTTTTCCCCCCAGATACTCACAAGTCTCAGCCAGGAACTCCACCCCCAGCTTTTTATGAATTGAAACAACAATGGAGTAAGGTTTTTCCCCCAGATACTCACAAGTCTCAGCCAGGAACTCCACCCCCAGCTTTTTGTGAATCGAACCTACAATGGAGTAAGGTTTTTCCCCCAGATACTCACTAGTTCAGCCAGGAACTCCAACCCCAGCTTCTGTGAATTCAAACTACAATGGAGTAAGTTTTTTTCCCCAGATACTCACATGTCTCAGCCAGGAAATCCACCCCCAGCTTTTATGAATTGAAACTACAATGGAGTAAGGTTTTCCCCCAGGATACTCACAAGTCTCAGCCAGGAACTCCACCCCCAGCTTTTTATGAATTGAACCTACAACGGAGTAAGGTTTTTCACCCAGATACTCACTAGTCTCAGACAGGAACTCCACCCCCAGCATTTTATGAATTCAAACTACAATGGAGTAAGGTTTTCCCCCCAGATACTCACAAGTCTCAGCCAGGAACTCCATCCCCAGCATTTTATGAATTCAAACTACAATGGGGTAAGTTTTTTTCCCGAGATACTCACACGTCTCAGCCAGGAACTCCACCCCCAGCTTCTGTGAATTCAAACTACAATGGAGTAAGGTTTTCCCCCCAGATACTCACAAGTCTCAGTCAGGAACTCCACCCCAAGCTTCTGTGAATTCAAACTACAATGCAGTAAGGTTTTCCCCCCAGATACTCACAAGTCTCAGCCAGGAACTCCACCCCCAGCTTCTGTGAATTCAAACTACAATGGAGTAAGGTTTTTCGCCCAGATACGTACAAGTCTCACCCAGGAACTCCACCCCCAGCATTTTATGAATCCAAACTACAATGGAGTAAGGTTTTTTCCCCAGATACTCACAAGTCTCAGCCAGGAACTCTACCCCCAGCTTTTTATGAATTCAAACTACAATGGAGTAAGGTTTTTTCCCCAGATACTCACAAGTCTCAGCCAGGAAACCCAACCCCAGCTTCTGTGAATTCAAACTACAATGGAGTAAGTTTTTTTTCCCCAGATACTCACATGTCTCAGCCAGGAACTCCAACCCCAGCTTTTTATGAATTGAAACTACAATGGAGTAAGGTTTTTCCCCCAGATACTCACAAGTCTCAGCCAGGAACTCCACCCCCAGCTTTTTATGAATTGAACCTACAATGGAGTAAGGTTTTTCGCCCAGATACTCACAAGTCTCAGCCAGGAACTCCACCCCCAGCTTCTGTGAATTCAAACTACAATGGAGTAAGGTTTTTCGCCCAGATACTGACAAGTCTCAGCCAGGAAGTCCACTCCCAGCTTCTGTGAATTCAAACTACAATGGAGTAAGGTTCTTTCCCCAGATACTCACATGTCTCAGCCAGGAACTCCACCCCCAGCTTTTTATTAATTCAACCTACAATGGAGTAAGTTTTTTTGCCCAGATACTCACAAGTCTCAGCCAGGAACTCCACCCCCAGCTTTTTATGAATTGAAACTACAATGGAGTAAGGTTTTTCCCCCAGATACTCACAAGTCTCAGCCAGGAACTCCACCCCCAGCTTTTTATGAATCGAACCTACAATGGAGTAAGGTTTTTCGCCCAGATACTCACTAGTCTCAGCCAGGAACTCCAACCCCAGCTTCTGTGAATTCAAACTACAATGGAGTAAGTTTTTCCCCCAGATACTCACATGTCTCAGCCAGGAACTCCACCCCCAGCTTTTATGAATTGAAACTACAATGGAGTAAGGTTTCCCCCCCCAGATACTCACAAGTCTCAGCCAGGAACTCCACCCCCAGCTTTTTATGAATTGAACCTACAATGGAGTAAGGTTTTTCGCCCAGATACTCACAAGTCTCAGCCTGGAACTCCACCCCCAGCTTCTGTGAATTCAAACTACAATGGAGTAAGGTTTTCCCCCCAGATACTCACAAGTCTCAACCAGGAACTCCACCCCCAGCTTTTTATGAATCCAAACTACAATGGAGTAAGGTTTTTTCCCCAGATACTCACAAGTCTCAGCCAGGAACTCCATCCCCAGCATTTTATGAATTCAAACTACAATGGAGTAAGGTTTTTTCCCCAGATACTCACAGGTCTCAGCCAGGAACCCAAACCCCAGCTTCTATGAATTCAAACTACAATGGAGTAAGTTTTTTTCCCCAGATACTCACATGTCTCAGCCAGGAACTCCAACCCCAGCTTTTTATGAATTGAAACTACAATGGAGTAAGGTTTTTCCCCCAGATACTCACAAGTCTCAGCCAGGAACTCCACCCCCAGCTTTTTATGAATTGAACCTACAATGGAGTAAGGTTTTTCGCCCAGATACTCACTAGTCTCAGCCAGGAACTCTAACCCCAGCTTCTGTGAATTCAAACTACAATGGAGTAAGTTTTTCCCCCAGATACTCACATGTCTCAGCCAGGAACTCCACCCCCAGCTTTTATGAATTGAAACTACAATGGAGTATGGTTTTCCCCCCAGATACTCACAAGTCTCAGCCAGGAACTCCACCCCCAGCTTTTTATTAATTCAACCTACAATGGAGTAAGGTTTTCCCCCCAGATACTCACAAGTCTCAGCCAGGAACTCCACCCCCAGCTTTTTATGAATTGAAACTACAATGGAGTAAGGTTTTTCCCCCAGATACTCACAAGTCTCAGCCAGGAACTCCACCCCCAGCTTTTTATGAATTGAACCAACAATGGAGTAAGGTTTTTCGCCCAGATACTCACAAGTCTCAGCCAGGAACTTCACCCCCAGCTTCTGTGAACTCAAACTACAATGGAGTAAGGTTTTTCGCCCAGATACTTACAAGTCTCAGCCAGGAAGTCCACTCCCAGCTTCTGTGAATTCAAACTACAATGGAGCAAGGTTCTTTCCCCAGATACTCACATGTCTCAGCCAGGAACTCCACCCCCAGCTTCTGTGAATTCAAACTACAATGGAGTAAGGTTTTCCCCCCAGATACTCACAAGTCTCAGCCAGGAACTCCACCCCCAGCTTCTGTGAATTCAAACTACAATGGAATAAGTTTTCCCCCCCAGATACTTACAAGTCTCACCCAGGAACTCCACCCCCCAGCTTCTGTGAATTCAAACTACAATGGAGTTAAGTTTTTCGCCCAGATACTTACAAGTCTCAGCCAGGAACTCCACCCCCAGCATTTTATGAATTCAAACTACAATGGATTAAGTTTTTTCCCCCAGATACTCACAAGTCTCAGCCAGGAACTCCACCCCCAGCATTTTATGAATTCAAACTACAATGGAGTAAGGTTTTTTCCCCAGATACTCACAAGTCTCAGCCAGGAACCCCAACCCCAGCTTCTTTGAATTCAAACTACAATGGAGTAAGTTTTTTTCCCCAGATACTCACATGTCTCAGCCAGGAACTCCACCCCCAGCTTCTGTGAATTCAAACTACAATGGAGTAAGGTTTTCCCCCCAGATACTCACAAGTCTCAGCCAGGAACTCCACCCCCAGCTTCTGTGAATTCAAACTACAATGGAGTAAGGTTTTCCCCCCAGATACTCACAAGTCTCAGCCAGGAACTCCACCCCCAGCATTTTATGAATTCAAACTACAATGGAGTAAGGTTTTTTCCCCAGATACTCACAAGTCTCAGCCAGGAACTCCACCCCCAGCATTTTATGAATTCAAACTACAATGGAGTAAGGTTTTTTCCCCAGATACTCACAAGTCTCAGCCAGGAACCCCAACCCCAGCTTCTGTGAATTCAAACTACAATGGAGTAAGTTTTTTTCCCCAGATACTCACATGTCTCAGCCAGGAACTCCAACCCCAGCTTTTTATGAATTGAAACTACAATGGAGTAAGGTTTTTCCCCCAGATACTCACAAGTCTCAGCCAGGAACTCCACCCCCAGCTTTTTATGAATTGAACCTACAATGGAGTAAGGTTTTTCGCCCAGATACTCACAAGTCTCAGCCAGGAACTCCACCCCCAGCTTCTGTGAATTCAAACTACAATGGAGTAAGGTTTTTCGCCCAGATACTTACAAGTCTCAGCCAGGAACTCCACCCCCAGCTTCTGTGAATTCAAACTACAATGGAGTAAGGTTTTCCCCCCAGATACTCACAAGTCTCAGCCAGGAACTCCACCCCCAGCTTTTTATGAATTGAAACAACAATGGAGTAAGGTTTTTCCCCCAGATACTCACAGGTCTCAGCCAGGAACTCCACCCCCAGCTTTTTGTGAATCGAACCTAAAATGGAGTAAGGTTTTTCGCCCAGATACTCACTAGTCTCAGCCAGGAACTCCAACCCCAGCTTCTGTGAATTCAAACTACAATGGAGTAAGGTTTTTCGCCCAGATACTCACAAGTCTCAGCCAGGAACTCCACCCCCAGCTTCTGTGAATTCAAACTACAATGGAGTAAGGTTTTTCGCCCAGATACTTACAAGTCTCAGCCAGGAACTCCACCCCCAGCTTCTGTGAATTCAAACTACAATGGAGTAAGGTTTTCCCCCCAGATACTCACATGTCTCAGCCAGGAAATCCACCCGCAGCTTTTATGAATTGAAACTACAATGGAGTAAGGTTTTCCCCCAGGATACTCACAAGTCTCAGCCAGGAACTCCACCCCCAGCTTTTTATGAATTGAACCTACAACGGAGTAAGGTTTTTCACCCAGATACTCACTAGTCTCAGACAGGAACTCCACCCCCAGCATTTTATGAATTCAAACTACAATGGAGTAAGGTTTTCCCCCCAGATACTCACAACTCTCAGCCAGGAACTCCATCCCCAGCATTTTATGAATTCAAACTACAATGGAGTAAGTTTTTTTCCCGAGATACTCACACGTCTCAGCCAGGAACTCCACCCCCTGCTTCTGTGAATTCAAACTACAATGGAGTAAGGTTTTCCCCCCAGATACTCACAAGTCTCAGTCAGGAACTCCACCCCAAGCTTCTGTGAATTCAAACTACAATGCAGTAAGGTTTTCCCCCCAGATACTCACAAGTCTCAGCCAGGAACTCCACCCCCAGCTTCTGTGAATTCAAACTACAATGGAGTAAGGTTTTTCGCCCAGATACGTACAAGTCTCACCCAGGAACTCCACCCCCAGCATTTTATGAATCCAAACTACAATGGAGTAAGGTTTTTTCCCCAGATACTCACAAGTCTCAGCCAGGAACTCTACCCCCAGCTTTTTATGAATTCAAACTACAATGGAGTAAGGTTTTTTCCCCAGATACTCACAAGTCTCAGCCAGGAAACACAACCCCAGCTTCTGTGAATTCAAACTACAATGGAGTAAGTTTTTTTCCCCAGATACTCACATGTCTCAGCCAGGAACTCCAACCCCAGCTTTTTATGAATTGAAACTACAATGGAGTAAGGTTTTTCCCCCAGATACTCACAAGTCTCAGCCAGGAACTCCACCCCCAGCTTTTTATGAATTGAACCTACAATGGAGTAAGGTTTTTCGCCCAGATACTCACAAGTCTCAGCCAGGAACTCCACCCCCAGCTTCTGTGAATTCAAACTACAATGGAGTAAGGTTTTTCGCCCAGATACTGACAAGTCTCAGCCAGGAAGTCCACTCCCAGCTTCTGTGAATTCAAACTACAATGGAGTAAGGTTCTTTCCCCAGATACTCACATGTCTCAGCCAGGAATACACCCCCAGGTTTTTATTAATTCAACCTACAATGGAGTAAGGTTTTTCCCCCAGATACTCACAAGTCTCAGCCAGGAACTCCACCCCCAGCTTTTTATGAATTGAAACTACAATGGAGTAAGGTTTTTCCCCCAGATACTCACAAGTCTCAGCCAGGAACTCCACCCCCAGCTTTTTATGAATCGAACCTACAATGGAGTAAGGTTTTTCGCCCAGATACTCACTAGTCTCAGCCAGGAACTCCAACCCCAGCTTCTGTGAATTCAAACTACAATGGAGTAAGTTTTTCCCCCAGATACTCACATGTCTCAGCCAGGAACTCCACCCCCAGCTTTTATGAATTGAAACTACAATGGAGTAAGGTTTCCCCCCCCCAGATACTCACAAGTCTCAGCCAGGAACTCCACCCCCAGCTTTTTATGAATTGAACCTACAATGGAGTAAGGTTTTTCGCCCAGATACTCACAAGTCTCAGCCTGGAACTCCACCCCCAGCTTCTGTGAATTCAAACTACAATGGAGTAAGGTTTTCCCCCCAGATACTCACAAGTCTCAACCAGGAACTCCACCCCCAGCTTTTTATGAATCCAAACTACAATGGAGTAAGGTTTTTTCCCCAGATACTCACATGTCTCAGCCAGGAACTCCAACCCCAGCTTTTTATGAATTCAAACTACAATGGAGTAAGGTTTTTTCCCCAGATACTCACAAGTCTCAGCCAGGAACTCCACCCCCAGCTTTTTATGAATTGAACCTACAATGGAGTAAGGTTTTTCGCCCAGATACTCACTAGTCTCAGCCAGGAACTCTAACCCCAGCTTCTGTGAATTCAAACTACAATGGAGTAAGTTTTTCCCCCAGATACTCACATGTCTCAGCCAGGAACTCCACCCCCAGCTTTTATGAATTGAAACTACAATGGAGTAAGGTTTTCCCCCCAGATACTCACAAGTCTCAGCCAGGAACTCCACCCCCAGCTTTTTATTAATTCAACCTACAATGGAGTAAGGTTTTTCGCCCAGATACTCACAAGTCTCAGCCTGGAACTCCACCCCCAGCTTCTGTGAATTCAAACTACAATGGAGTAAGGTTTTTCCCCAGATACTCACAAGTCTCAGCCAGGAACTCCACCCCCAGCTTTTTGTGAATTCAAACTACAATGAAGTAAGGTTTTCCCCCGAGATACTCACAAGTCTCAGCCAGGAACCCCAACCCCAGCTTCTGTGAATTCAAACTACAATGGAGTAAGTTTTTTGCCCCAGATACTCACAAGTCTCAGCCAGGAACTCCACCCCCAGCTTTTTATGAATTGAAACTACAATGGAGTAAGGTTTTTCCCCCAGATACTCACAAGTCTCAGCCAGGAACTCCACCCCCAGCTTTTTATGAATCGAACCTACAATGGAGTAAGGTTTTTCGCCCAGATACTCACTAGTCTCAGCCAGGAACTCCAACCCCAGCTTCTGTGAATTCAAACTACAATGGAGTAAGTTTTTCCCCCAGATACTCACATGTCTCAGCCAGGAACTCCACCCCCAGCTTTTATGAATTGAAACTACAATGGAGTAAGGTTTCCCCCCCCAGATACTCACAAGTCTCAGCCAGGAACTCCACCCCCAGCTTTTTATGAATTGAACCTACAATGGAGTAAGGTTTTTCGCCCAGATACTCACAAGTCTCAGCCTGGAACTCCACCCCCAGCTTCTGTGAATTCAAACTACAATGGAGTAAGGTTTTCCCCCCAGATACTCACAAGTCTCAACCAGGAACTCCACCCCCAGCTTTTTATGAATCCAAACTACAATGGAGTAAGGTTTTTTCCCCAGATACTCACAAGTCTCAGCCAGGAAATCCATCCCCAGCATTTTATGAATTCAAACTACAATGGAGTAAGGTTTTTTCCCCAGATACTCACAAGTCTCAGCCAGGAACCCCAACCCCAGCTTCTGTGAATTCAAACTACAATGGAGTAAGTTTTTTTCCCCAGATACTCACATGTCTCAGCCAGGAACTCCAACCCCAGCTTTTTATGAATTGAAACTACAATGGAGTAAGGTTTTTCCCCCAGATACTCACAAGTCTCAGCCAGGAACTCCACCCCCAGCTTTTTATGAATTGAACCTACAATGGAGTAAGGTTTTTCGCCCAGATACTCACTAGTCTCAGCCAGGAACTCTAACCCCAGCTTCTGTGAATTCAAACTACAATGGAGTAAGTTTTTCCCCCAGATACTCACATGTCTCAGCCAGGAACTCCACCCCCAGCTTTTATGAATTGAAACTACAATGGAGTAAGGTTTTCCCCCCAGATACTCACAAGTCTCAGCCAGGAACTCCACCCCCAGCTTTTTATTAATTCAACCTACAATGGAGTAAGGTTTTTCGCCCAGATACTCACAAGTCTCAGCCTGGAACTCCACCCCCAGCTTCTGTGAATTCAAACTACAATGGAGTAAGGTTTTTCCCCAGATACTCACAAGTCTCAGCCAGGAACTCCACCCCCAGCTTTTTGTGAATTCAAACTACAATGAAGTAAGGTTTTCCCCCCAGATACTCACAAGTCTCAGCCAGGAACCCCAACCCCAGCTTCTGTGAATTCAAACTACAATGGAGTAAGTTTTTTCCCCCAGATACTCACATGTCTCAGCCAGGAACTCCACCCCCAGCTTTTTATGAATTGAACCTACAATGGAGTAAGGTTTTTCGCCCAGATACTCACAAGTCTCAGCCAGGAACTCCACCCCTAGCTTCTGTGAATTCAAACTACAATGGAGTAAGGTTCTTTCCCCAGATACTCACATGTCTCACCCAGGAACTCCACCCCCAGCTTCTGTGAATTCAAACTACAATGGAGTAAGGTTTTCCCCCCAGATACTCACATGTCTCAGCCAGGAACTCCACCCCCAGCTTTTTATGAGTTGAAACTACAATGGAGTAAGGTTCTTTCCCCAGATACTCACATGTCTCAGCCAGGAACTCCACCCCCAGCTTCTGTGAATTCAAACTACAATGGAGTAAGGTTTTCCCCCCAGATACTCACAAGTCTCAGCCCAGAACTCCACCCCCAGCTTCTGTGAATTCAAACTACAATGGAGTAAGGTTTTCCCCCGAGATACTCACAAGTCTCAGCCAGGAACTCCACCCCCAGCTTCTGTGAATTCAAACTACAATGGAGTGAGGTTTTTCGCCCAGATACTTACAAGTCTCAGCCAGGAACTCCACCCCCAGCATTTTATGAATTCAAACTACAATGGAGTAAGGTTTTTTCCCCAGATACTCACAAGTCTCAGCCAGGAACTCCACCCCCAGCATTTTATGAATTCAAACTACAATGGAGTAAGGTTTTTTCCCCGGATACTCACAAGTCTCAGCCAGGAACCCCACCCCCAGCTTCTGTGAATTCAAACTACAATGGAGTAAGGTTTTCCCCCCAGATACTCACAAGTCTCAGCCAGGAACTCCACCCCCAGCTTTTTATGAATTGAAACTACAATGGAGTAAGGTTTTTCCCCCAGATACTCACAAGTCTCAGCCAGGAACTCCACCCCCAGCTTTTTATGAATTGAACCTACAATGGAGTAAGGTTTTTCGCCCAGATACTCACAAGTCTCAGCCAGGAACTTCACCCCCAGCTTCTGTGAATTCAAACTACAATGGAGTAAGGTTTTTCGCCCAGATACTTACAAGTCTCAGCCAGGAAGTCCACTCCCAGCTTCTGTGAATTCAAACTACAATGCAGTAAGG
Organism: Diadophis punctatus similis; assembly: GCA_023053685.1. Taxonomy (NCBI): domain Eukaryota; kingdom Metazoa; phylum Chordata; class Lepidosauria; order Squamata; family Dipsadidae; genus Diadophis; species Diadophis punctatus. The sequence continues at coordinate 4,785,429 of JALIGW010000045.1, forward strand.
TTCTTTCCCCAGATACTCACATGTCTCAGCCAGGAACTCCACCCCCAGCTTCTGTGAATTCAAACTACAATGGAGTAAGGTTTTCCCCCCAGATACTCACAAGTCTCAGCCAGGAACTCCACCCCCAGCTTCTGTGAATTCAAACTACAATGGAATAAGTTTTCCCCCCAGATACTTACAAGTCTCACACAGGAACTCCACCCCCAGCTTCTGTGAATTCAAACTACAATGGAGTTAAGTTTTTCGCCCAGATACTTACAAGTCTCAGCCAGGAACTCCACCCCCAGCATTTTATGAATTCAAACTACAATGGAGTAAGGTTTTTCCCCCAGATACTCACAAGTCTCAGCCAGGAACTTCACCCCCAGCTTCTGTGAATTCAAACTACAATGGAGTAAGGTTTTTCGCCCAGATACTTACAAGTCTCAGCCAGGAAGTCCACTCCCAGCTTCTGTGAATTCAAACTACAATGGAGTAAGGTTCTTTCCCCAGATACTCACATGTCTCAGCCAGGAACTCCACCCCCAGCTTCTGTGAATTCAAACTACAATGGAGTAAGGTTTTCCCCCCAGATACTCACAAGTCTCAGCCAGGAACTCCACCCCCAGCTTCTGTGAATTCAAACTACAATGGAATAAGTTTTCCCCCCAGATACTTACAAGTCTCACACAGGAACTCCACCCCCAGCTTCTGTGAATTCAAACTACAATGGAGTTAAGTTTTTCGCCCAGATACTTACAAGTCTCAGCCAGGAACTCCACCCCCAGCATTTTATGAATTCAAACTACAATGGAGTAAGGTTTTTTCCCCAGATACTCACAAGTCTCAGCCAGGAACTCCACCCCCAGCTTCTGTGAATTCAAACTACAATGGAATAAGTTTTCCCCCCAGATACTTACAAGTCTCACACAGGAACTCCACCCCCAGCTTCTGTGAATTCAAACTACAATGGAGTTAAGTTTTTCGCCCAGATACTTACAAGTCTCAGCCAGGAACTCCACCCCCAGCATTTTATGAATTCAAACTACAATGGAGTAAGGTTTTTTCCCCAGATACTCACAAGTCTCAGCCAGGAACCCCAACCCCAGCTTCTGTGAATTCAAACTACAATGGAGTAAGGTTCTTTCCCCAGATACTCACATGTCTCAGCCAGGAACTCCAACCCCAGCTTCTGTGAATTCAAACTACAATGGAGTAAGGTTTTCCCCCCAGATACTCACAAGTCTCAGCCAGGAACTCCACCCCCAGCTTCTGTGAATTCAAACTACAATGGAGTAAGGTTTTTCGCCCAGATACTTACAAGTCTCAGCCAGGAACTCCACCCCCAGCTTCTGTGAATTCAAACTACAATGGAGTAAGGTTTTCCCCCCAGATACTCACAAGTCTCAGCCAGGAACTCCACCCCCAGCTTTTTATGAATTGAAACTACAATGGAGTAAGGTTTTTCCCCCAGATACTCACAAGTCTCAGCCAGGAACTCCACCCCCAGCTTTTTATGAATCGAACCTACAATGGAGTAAGGCTTTTCGCCCAGATACTCACTAGTCTCAGCCAGGAACTCCAATCCCAGCTACTGTGAATTCAAACTACAATGGAGTAAGTTTTTTTCCCCAGATACTCACATGTCTCAGCCAGGAAATCCACCCCCAGCTTTTATGAATTGAAACTACAATGGAGTAAGGTTTTCCCCCAGGATACTCACAAGTCTCAGCCAGGAACTCCACCCCCAGCTTTTTATGAATTGAACCTACAACGGAGTAAGGTTTTTCACCCAGATACTCACTAGTCTCAGCCAGGAACTCCACCCCCAGCATTTTATGAATTCAAACTACAATGGAGTAAGGTTTTCCCCCCAGATACTCACAAGTCTCAGCCAGGAACTCCACCCCCAGCTTCTGTGAATTCAAACTACAATGGAGTAAGGTTTTTCGCCCAGATACTTACAAGTCTCACCCAGGAACTCCACCCCCAGCTTCTGTGAATTCAAACTACAATGCAGTAAGGTTTTCCCCCCAGATACTCACAAGTCTCAGCCAGGAACTCCACCCCCAGCATTTTATGAATTCAAACTACAATGGAGTAAGTTTTTTTCCCGAGATACTCACACGTCTCAGCCAGGAACTCCACCCCCAGCTTCTGTGAATTCAAACTACAATGGAGTAAGGTTTTCCCCCCAGATACTCACAAGTCTCAGCCAGGAACTCCACCCCAAGCTTCTGTGAATTCAAACTACAATGCAGTAAGGTTTTCCCCCCAGATACTCACAAGTCTCAGCCAGGAACTCCACCCCCAGCTTCTGTGAATTCAAACTACAATGGAGTAAGGTTTTTCGCCCAGATACGTACAAGTCTCACTCAGGAACTCCACCCCCAGCATTTTATGAATCCAAACTACAATGGAGTAAGGTTTTTTCCCCAGATACTCACAAGTCTCAGCCAGGAACTCCACCCCCAGCATTTTATGAATCCAAACTACAATGGAGTAAGGTTTTTTCCCCAGATACTCACAAGTCTCAGCCAGGAACTCCACCCCCAGCTTCTGTGAATTCAAACTACAATGGAATAAGTTTTCCCCCCCAGATACTTACAAGTCTCACCCAGGAACTCCACCCCCCAGCTTCTGTGAATTCAAACTACAATGGAGTTAAGTTTTTCGCCCAGATACTTACAAGTCTCAGCCAGGAACTTCACCCCCAGCTTCTGTGAACTCAAACTACAATGGAGTAAGGTTTTTCGCCCAGATACTTACAAGTCTCAGCCAGGAAGTCCACTCCCAGCTTCTGTGAATTCAAACTACAATGGAGCAAGGTTCTTTCCCCAGATACTCACATGTCTCAGCCAGGAACTCCACCCCCAGCTTCTGTGAATTCAAACTACAATGGAGTAAGGTTTTCCCCCCAGATACTCACAAGTCTCAGCCAGGAACTCCACCCCCAGCTTCTGTGAATTCAAACTACAATGGAATAAGTTTTCCCCCCCAGATACTTACAAGTCTCACCCAGGAACTCCACCCCCCAGCTTCTGTGAATTCAAACTACAATGGAGTTAAGTTTTTCGCCCAGATACTTACAAGTCTCAGCCAGGAACTCCACCCCCAGCATTTTATGAATTCAAACTACAATGGATTAAGTTTTTTCCCCCAGATACTCACAAGTCTCAGCCAGGAACTCCACCCCCAGCATTTTATGAATTCAAACTACAATGGAGTAAGGTTTTTTCCCCAGATACTCACAAGTCTCAGCCAGGAACCCCAACCCCAGCTTCTTTGAATTCAAACTACAATGGAGTAAGTTTTTTTCCCCAGATACTCACATGTCTCAGCCAGGAACTCCACCCCCAGCTTCTGTGAATTCAAACTACAATGGAGTAAGGTTTTCCCCCCAGATACTCACAAGTCTCAGCCAGGAACTCCACCCCCAGCTTCTGTGAATTCAAACTACAATGGAGTAAGGTTTTCCCCCCAGATACTCACAAGTCTCAGCCAGGAACTCCACCCCCAGCATTTTATGAATTCAAACTACAATGGAGTAAGGTTTTTTCCCCAGATACTCACAAGTCTCAGCCAGGAACTCCACCCCCAGCATTTTATGAATTCAAACTACAATGGAGTAAGGTTTTTTCCCCAGATACTCACAAGTCTCAGCCAGGAACTCCACCCCCAGCTTCTGTGAATTCAAACTACAATGGAGTAAGGTTTTCCCCCCAGATACTCACAAGTCTCAGCCAGGAACTCCACCCCCAGCTTTTTATGAATTGAAACAACAATGGAGTAAGGTTTTTCCCCCAGATACTCACAGGTCTCAGCCAGGAACTCCACCCCCAGCTTTTTGTGAATCGAACCTACAATGGAGTAAGGTTTTTCGCCCAGATACTCACTAGTCTCAGCCAGGAACTCCAACCCCAGCTTCTGTGAATTCAAACTACAATGGAGTAAGGTTTTTCGCCCAGATACTCACAAGTCTCAGCCAGGAACTCCACCCCCAGCTTCTGTGAATTCAAACTACAATGGAGTAAGGTTTTTCGCCCAGATACTTACAAGTCTCAGCCAGGAACTCCACCCCCAGCTTCTGTGAATTCAAACTACAATGGAGTAAGGTTTTCCCCCCAGATACTCACATGTCTCAGCCAGGAAATCCACCCCCAGCTTTTATGAATTGAAACTACAATGGAGTAAGGTTTTCCCCCAGGATACTCACAAGTCTCAGCCAGGAACTCCACCCCCAGCTTTTTATGAATTGAACCTACAACGGAGTAAGGTTTTTCACCCAGATACTCACTAGTCTCAGACAGGAACTCCACCCCCAGCATTTTATGAATTCAAACTACAATGGAGTAAGGTTTTCCCCCCAGATACTCACAACTCTCAGCCAGGAACTCCATCCCCAGCATTTTATGAATTCAAACTACAATGGAGTAAGTTTTTTTCCCGAGATACTCACACGTCTCAGCCAGGAACTCCACCCCCTGCTTCTGTGAATTCAAACTACAATGGAGTAAGGTTTTCCCCCCAGATACTCACAAGTCTCAGTCAGGAACTCCACCCCAAGCTTCTGTGAATTCAAACTACAATGCAGTAAGGTTTTCCCCCCAGATACTCACAAGTCTCAGCCAGGAACTCCACCCCCAGCTTCTGTGAATTCAAACTACAATGGAGTAAGGTTTTTCGCCCAGATACGTACAAGTCTCACCCAGGAACTCCACCCCCAGCATTTTATGAATCCAAACTACAATGGAGTAAGGTTTTTTCCCCAGATACTCACAAGTCTCAGCCACGAACTCTACCCCCAGCTTTTTATGAATTCAAACTACAATGGAGTAAGGTTTTTTCCCCAGATACTCACAAGTCTCAGCCAGGAAACACAACCCCAGCTTCTGTGAATTCAAACTACAATGGAGTAAGTTTTTTTCCCCAGATACTCACATGTCTCAGCCAGGAACTCCAACCCCAGCTTTTTATGAATTGAAACTACAATGGAGTAAGGTTTTTCCCCCAGATACTCACAAGTCTCAGCCAGGAACTCCACCCCCAGCTTTTTATGAATTGAACCTACAATGGAGTAAGGTTTTTCGCCCAGATACTCACAAGTCTCAGCCAGGAACTCCACCCCCAGCTTCTGTGAATTCAAACTACAATGGAGTAAGGTTTTTCGCCCAGATACTGACAAGTCTCAGCCAGGAAGTCCACTCCCAGCTTCTGTGAATTCAAACTACAATGGAGTAAGGTTCTTTCCCCAGATACTCACATGTCTCAGCCAGGAACTCCACCCCCAGCTTTTTATTAATTCAACCTACAATGGAGTAAGGTTTTTCCCCCAGATACTCACAAGTCTCAGCCAGGAACTCCACCCCCAGCTTTTTATGAATTGAAACTACAATGGAGTAAGGTTTTTCCCCCAGATACTCACAAGTCTCAGCCAGGAACTCCACCCCCAGCTTTTTATGAATCGAACCTACAATGGAGTAAGGTTTTTCGCCCAGATACTCACTAGTCTCAGCCAGGAACTCCAACCCCAGCTTCTGTGAATTCAAACTACAATGGAGTAAGTTTTTCCCCCAGATACTCACATGTCTCAGCCAGGAACTCCACCCCCAGCTTTTATGAATTGAAACTACAATGGAGTAAGGTTTTCCCCCCCCCAGATACTCACAAGTCTCAGCCAGGAACTCCACCCCCAGCTTTTTATGAATTGAACCTACAATGGAGTAAGGTTTTTCGCCCAGATACTCACAAGTCTCAGCCTGGAACTCCACCCCCAGCTTCTGTGAATTCAAACTACAATGGAGTAAGGTTTTCCCCCCAGATACTCACAAGTCTCAACCAGGAACTCCACCCCCAGCTTTTTATGAATCCAAACTACAATGGAGTAAGGTTTTTTCCCCAGATACTCACATGTCTCAGCCAGGAACTCCAACCCCAGCTTTTTATGAATTCAAACTACAATGGAGTAAGGTTTTTTCCCCAGATACTCACAAGTCTCAGCCAGGAACTCCACCCCCAGCTTTTTATGAATTGAACCTACAATGGAGTAAGGTTTTTCGTCCAGATACTCACTAGTCTCAGCCAGGAACTCTAACCCCAGCTTCTGTGAATTCAAACTACAATGGAGTAAGTTTTTCCCCCAGATACTCACATGTCTCAGCCAGGAACTCCACCCCCAGCTTTTATGAATTGAAACTACAATGGAGTAAGGTTTTCCCCCCAGATACTCACAAGTCTCAGCCAGGAACTCCACCCCCAGCTTTTTATTAATTCAACCTACAATGGAGTAAGGTTTTTCGCCCAGATACTCACAAGTCTCAGCCTGGAACTCCACCCCCAGCTTCTGTGAATTCAAACTACAATGGAGTAAGGTTTTTCCCCAGATACTCACAAGTCTCAGCCAGGAACTCCACCCCCAGCTTTTTGTGAATTCAAACTACAATGAAGTAAGGTTTTACCCCGAGATACTCACAAGTCTCAGCCAGGAACCCCAACCCCAGCTTCTGTGAATTCAAACTACAATGGAGTAAGTTTTTTGCCCCAGATACTCACAAGTCTCAGCCAGGAACTCCACCCCCAGCTTTTTATGAATTGAAACTACAATGGAGTAAGGTTTTTCCCCCAGATACTCACAAGTCTCAGCCAGGAACTCCACCCCCAGCTTTTTATGAATCGAACCTACAATGGAGTAAGGTTTTTCGCCCAGATACTCACTAGTCTCAGCCAGGAACTCCAACCCCAGCTTCTGTGAATTCAAACTACAATGGATTAAGTTTTTCCCCCAGATACTCACATGTCTCAGCCAGGAACTCCACCCCCAGCTTTTATGAATTGAAACTACAATGGAGTAAGGTTTCCCCCCCCAGATACTCACAAGTCTCAGCCAGGAACTCCACCCCCAGCTTTTTATGAATTGAACCTACAATGGAGTAAGGTTTTTCGCCCAGATACTCACAAGTCTCAGCCTGGAACTCCACCCCCAGCTTCTGTGAATTCAAACTACAATGGAGTAAGGTTTTCCCCCCAGATACTCACAAGTCTCAACCAGGAACTCCACCCCCAGCTTTTTATGAATCCAAACTACAATGGAGTAAGGTTTTTTCCCCAGATACTCACAAGTCTCAGCCAGGAACTCCATCCCCAGCATTTTATGAATTCAAACTACAATGGAGTAAGGTTTTTTCCCCAGATACTCACAAGTCTCAGCCAGGAACCCCAACCCCAGCTTCTGTGAATTCAAACTACAATGGAGTAAGGTTTTTCCCCCAGATACTCACAAGTCTCAGCCAGGAACTCCACCCCCAGCTTTTTATGAATTGAACCTACAATGGAGTAAGGTTTTTCGCCCAGATACTCACTAGTCTCAGCCAGGAACTCTAACCCCAGCTTCTGTGAATTCAAACTACAATGGAGTAAGTTTTTCCCCCAGATACTCACATGTCTCAGCCAGGAACTCCACCCCCAGCTTTTATGAATTGAAACTACAATGGAGTAAGGTTTTCCCCCCAGATACTCACAAGTCTCAGCCAGGAACTCCACCCCCAGCTTTTTATTAATTCAACCTACAATGGAGTAAGGTTTTTCGCCCAGATACTCACAAGTCTCAGCCTGGAACTCCACCCCCAGCTTCTGTGAATTCAAACTACAATGGAGTAAGGTTTTTCCCCAGATACTCACAAGTCTCAGCCAGGAACTCCACCCCCAGCTTTTTGTGAATTCAAACTACAATGAAGTAAGGTTTTCCCCCCAGATACTCACAAGTCTCAGCCAGGAACCCCAACCCCAGCTTCTGTGAATTCAAACTACAATGGAGTAAGTTTTTTCCCCCAGATACTCACATGTCTCAGCCAGGAACTCCACCCCCAGCTTTTTATGAATTGAACCTACAATGGAGTAAGGTTTTTCGCCCAGATACTCACAAGTCTCAGCCAGGAACTCCACCCCTAGCTTCTGTGAATTCAAACTACAATGGAGTAAGGTTCTTTCCCCAGATACTCACATGTCTCAGCCAGGAACTCCACCCCCAGCTTCTGTGAATTCAAACTACAATGGAGTAAGGTTTTCCCCCCAGATACTCACATGTCTCAGCCAGGAACTCCACCCCCAGCTTTTTATGAGTTGAAACTACAATGGAGTAAGGTTCTTTCCCCAGATACTCACATGTCTCAGCCAGGAACTCCACCCCCAGCTTCTGTGAATTCAAACTACAATGGAGTAAGGTTTTCCCCCCAGATACTCACAAGTCTCAGCCCAGAACTCCACCCCCAGCTTCTGTGAATTCAAACTACAATGGAGTAAGGTTTTCCCCCGAGATACTCACAAGTCTCAGCCAGGAACTCCACCCCCAGCTTCTGTGAATTCAAACTACAATGGAGTGAGGTTTTTCGCCCAGATACTTACAAGTCTCAGCCAGGAACTCCACCCCCAGCATTTTATGAATTCAAACTACAATGGAGTAAGGTTTTTTCCCCAGATACTCACAAGTCTCAGCCAGGAACTCCACCCCCAGCATTTTATGAATTCAAACTACAATGGAGTAAGGTTTTTTCCCCGGATACTCACAAGTCTCAGCCAGGAACCCCACCCCCAGCTTCTGTGAATTCAAACTACAATGGAGTAAGGTTTTCCCCCCAGATACTCACAAGTCTCAGCCAGGAACTCCACCCCCAGCTTTTTATGAATTGAAACTACAATGGAGTAAGGTTTTTCCCCCAGATACTCACAAGTCTCAGCCAGGAACTCCACCCCCAGCTTTTTATGAATTGAACCTACAATGGAGTAAGGTTTTTCGCCCAGATACTCACAAGTCTCAGCCAGGAACTTCACCCCCAGCTTCTGTGAATTCAAACTACAATGGAGTAAGGTTTTTCGCCCAGATACTTACAAGTCTCAGCCAGGAAGTCCACTCCCAGCTTCTGTGAATTCAAACTACAATGGAGTAAGGTTCTTTCCCCAGATACTCACATGTCTCAGCCAGGAACTCCACCCCCAGCTTCTGTGAATTCAAACTACAATGGAGTAAGGTTTTCCCCCCAGATACTCACAAGTCTCAGCCAGGAACTCCACCCCCAGCTTCTGTGAATTCAAACTACAATGGAATAAGTTTTCCCCCCAGATACTTACAAGTCTCACACAGGAACTCCACCCCCAGCTTCTGTGAATTCAAACTACAATGGAGTTAAGTTTTTCGCCCAGATACTTACAAGTCTCAGCCAGGAACTCCACCCCCAGCATTTTATGAATTCAAACTACAATGGAGTAAGGTTTTTCCCCCAGATACTCACAAGTCTCAGCCAGGAACTTCACCCCCAGCTTCTGTGAATTCAAACTACAATGGAGTAAGGTTTTTCGCCCAGATACTTACAAGTCTCAGCCAGGAAGTCCACTCCCAGCTTCTGTGAATTCAAACTACAATGGAGTAAGGTTCTTTCCCCAGATACTCACATGTCTCAGCCAGGAACTCCACCCCCAGCTTCTGTGAATTCAAACTACAATGGAGTAAGGTTTTCCCCCCAGATACTCACAAGTCTCAGCCAGGAACTCCACCCCCAGCTTCTGTGAATTCAAACTACAATGGAATAAGTTTTCCCCCCAGATACTTACAAGTCTCACACAGGAACTCCACCCCCAGCTTCTGTGAATTCAAACTACAATGGAGTTAAGTTTTTCGCCCAGATACTTACAAGTCTCAGCCAGGAACTCCACCCCCAGCATTTTATGAATTCAAACTACAATGGAGTAAGGTTTTTCCCCCAGATACTCACAAGTCTCAGCCAGGAACTCCACCCCCAGCATTTTATGAATTCAAACTACAATGGAGTAAGGTTTTTCCCCCAGATACTCACAAGTCTCAGCCAGGAACTTCACCCCCAGCTTCTGTGAATTCAAACTACAATGGAGTAAGGTTTTTCGCCCAGATACTTACAAGTCTCAGCCAGGAAGTCCACTCCCAGCTTCTGTGAATTCAAACTACAATGGAGTAAGGTTCTTTCCCCAGATACTCACATGTCTCAGCCAGGAACTCCAACCCCAGCTTCTGTGAATTCAAACTACAATGGAGTAAGGTTTTCCCCCCAGATACTCACAAGTCTCAGCCAGGAACTCCACCCCCAGCTTCTGTGAATTCAAACTACAATGGAATAAGTTTTCCCCCCAGATACTTACAAGTCTCACACAGGAACTCCACCCCCAGCTTCTGTGAATTCAAACTACAATGGAGTTAAGTTTTTCGCCCAGATACTTACAAGTCTCAGCCAGGAACTCCACCCCCAGCATTTTATGAATTCAAACTACAATGGAGTAAGGTTTTCCCCCCAGATACTCACAAGTCTCAGCCAGGAACTCCACCCCCAGCATTTTATGAATTCAAACTACAATGGAGTAAGGTTTTTTCACCAGATACTCACAAGTCTCAGCCAGGAACCCCAACCCCAGCTTCTTTGAATTCAAACTACAATGGAGTAAGTTTTTTTCCCCAGATACTCACATGTCTCAGCCAGGAACTCCACCCCCAGCTTCTGTGAATTCAAACTACAATGGAGTAAGGTTTCCCCCCCAGATACTCACAAGTCTCAGCCAGGAACTCCACCCCCAGCTTCTGTGAATTCAAACTACAATGGAGTAAGGTTTTCCCCCCAGATACTTACAAGTCTCACCCAGGAACTCCACCCCCAGCTTCTGTGAATTCAAACTACAATGGAGTTAAGTTTTTCGCCCAGATACTTACAAGTCTCAGCCAGGAACTCCACCCCCAGCATTTTATGAATTCAAACTACAATGGAGTAAGGTTTTTTCCCCAGATACTCACAAGTCTCAGCCAGGAACTCCACCCCCAGCATTTTATGAATTCAAACTACAAAGGAGTAAGGTTTTTTCCCCAGATACTCACAAGTCTCAGCCAGGAACTCCACCCCCAGCTTTTTGTGAATTCAAACTACAATGAAGTAAGGTTTTCCCCCCAGATACTCACAAGTCTCAGCCAGGAACCCCAACCCCAGCTTCTGTGAATTCAAACTACAATGGAGTAAGTTTTCCCCCCCAGATACTCACATGTCTCAGCCAGGAACTCCACCCCCAGCTTTTTATGAATTGAACCTACAATGGAGTAAGGTTTTTCGCCCAGATACTCACAAGTCTCAGCCAGGAACTCCACCCCTAGCTTCTGTGAATTCAAACTACAATGGAGTAAGGTTCTTTCCCCAGATACTCACATGTCTCAGCCCGGAACTCCACCCCCAGCTTCTGTGAATTCAAACTACAATGGAGTAAGGTTTTCCCCCCAGATACTCACAAGTCTCAGCCAGGAACTCCACCCCCAGCTTCTGTGAATTCAAACTACAATGGAGTAAGGTTTTTCGCCCAGATACTTACAAGTCTCACCCAGGAACTCCACCCCCAGCTTCTGTGAATTCAAACTACAATGGAGTAAGGTTTTTCGCCCAGATACTTACAAGTCTCAGCCAGGAACTCCACCCCCAGCAATTTATGAATTCAAACTACAATGGAGTAAGGTTTTTCCCCAGATACTCACAAGTCTCAGCCAGGAACTCCACCCCCAGCATTTTATGAATTCAAACTACAATGGAGTAAGGTTTTTTCCCCAGATACTCACAAGTCTCAGCCAGGAACCCCACCCCCAGCTTCTGTGAATTCAAACTACAATGGAGTAAGGTTTTCCCCCCAGATACTCACAAGTCTCAGCCAGGAACTCCACCCCCAGCTTCTGTGAATTCAAACTACAATGGAGTAAGGTTTTTCGCCCAGATACTTACAAGTCTCACCCAGGAACTCCACCCCCAGCTTCTGTGAATTCAAACTACAATGGAGTAAGGTTTTTCGCCCAGATACTTACAAGTCTCAGCCAGGAACTCCACCCCCAGCAATTTATGAATTCAAACTACAATGGAGTAAGGTTTTTCCCCAGATACTCACAAGTCTCAGCCAGGAACTCCACCCCCAGCATTTTATGAATTCAAACTACAATGGAGTAAGGTTTTTTCCCCAGATACTCACAAGTCTCAGCCAGGAACCCCACCCCCAGCTTCTGTGAATTCAAACTACAATGGAGTAAGGTTTTTCCCCCAGATATTCACAAGTCTCAGCCAGGAACTCCACCCCCAGCTTCTGTGAATTCAAACTACAATGGAGTAAGGTTTTTCGCCCAGATACTTACAAGTCTCACCCAGGAACTCCACCCCCAGCTTCTGTGAATTCAAACTACAATGGAGTAAGGTTTTTCGCCCAGATACTTTCAAGTCTCAGCCAGGAACTCCACCCCCAGCAATTTATGAATTCAAACTACAATGGAGTTAAGTTTTTCGCCCAGATACTTACAAGTCTCAGCCAGGAACTCCACCCCCAGCATTTTATGAATTCAAACTACAATGGAGTAAGGTTTTTTCCCCAGATACTCACAAGTCTCAGCCAGGAACTCCACCCCCAGCATTTTATGAATTCAAACTACAATGGAGTAAGGTTTTTCGCCCAGATACTCACTAGTCTCAGCCAGGAACTCCAACCCCAGCTTCTGTGAATTCAAACTACAATGGAGTAAGTTTTTCCCCCAGATACTCACATGTCTCAGCCAGGAACTCCACCCCCAGCTTTTATGAATTGAAACTACAATGGAGTAAGGTTTCCCCCCCCCCAGATACTCACAAGTCTCAGCCAGGAACTCCACCCCCAGCTTTTTATGAATTGAACCTACAATGGAGTAAGGTTTTTCGCCCAGATACTCACAAGTCTCAGCCTGGAACTCCACCCCCAGCTTCTGTGAATTCAAACTACAATGGAGTAAGGTTTTCCCCCCAGATACTCACAAGTCTCAACCAGGAACTCCACCCCCAGCTTTTTATGAATCCAAACTACAATGGAGTAAGGTTTTTTCCCCAGATACTCACATGTCTCAGCCAGGAACTCCAACCCCAGCTTTTTATGAATTCAAACTACAATGGAGTAAGGTTTTTTCCCCAGATACTCACAAGTCTCAGCCAGGAACTCCACCCCCAGCTTTTTATGAATTGAACCTACAATGGAGTAAGGTTTTTCGCCCAGATACTCACTAGTCTCAGCCAGGAACTCTAACCCCAGCTTCTGTGAATTCAAACTACAATGGAGTAAGTTTTTCCCCCAGATACTCACATGTCTCAGCCAGGAACTCCACCCCCAGCTTTTATGAATTGAAACTACAATGGAGTAAGGTTTTCCCCCCAGATACTCACAAGTCTCAGCCAGGAACTCCACCCCCAGCTTTTTATTAATTCAACCTACAATGGAGTAAGGTTTTTCGCCCAGATACTCACAAGTCTCAGCCTGGAACTCCACCCCCAGCTTCTGTGAATTCAAACTACAATGGAGTAAGGTTTTTCCCCAGATACTCACAAGTCTCAGCCAGGAACTCCACCCCCAGCTTTTTGTGAATTCAAACTACAATGAAGTAAGGTTTTACCCCGAGATACTCACAAGTCTCAGCCAGGAACCCCAACCCCAGCTTCTGTGAATTCAAACTACAATGGAGTAAGTTTTTTGCCCCAGATACTCACAAGTCTCAGCCAGGAACTCCACCCCCAGCTTTTTATGAATTGAAACTACAATGGAGTAAGGTTTTTCCCCCAGATACTCACAAGTCTCAGCCAGGAACTCCACCCCCAGCTTTTTATGAATCGAACCTACAATGGAGTAAGGTTTTTCGCCCAGATACTCACTAGTCTCAGCCAGGAACTCCAACCCCAGCTTCTGTGAATTCAAACTACAATGGAGTAAGTTTTTCCCCCAGATACTCACATGTCTCAGCCAGGAACTCCACCCCCAGCTTTTATGAATTGAAACTACAATGGAGTAAGGTTTCCCCCCCCAGATACTCACAAGTCTCAGCCAGGAACTCCACCCCCAGCTTTTTATGAATTGAACCTACAATGGAGTAAGGTTTTTCGCCCAGATACTCACAAGTCTCAGCCTGGAACTCCACCCCCAGCTTCTGTTAATTCAAACTACAATGGAGTAAGGTTTTCCCCCCAGATACTCACAAGTCTCAACCAGGAACTCCACCCCCAGCTTTTTATGAATCCAAACTACAATGGAGTAAGGTTTTTTCCCCAGATACTCACAAGTCTCAGCCAGGAACTCCATCCCCAGCATTTTATGAATTCAAACTACAATGGAGTAAGGTTTTTTCCCCAGATACTCACAAGTCTCAGCCAGGAACCCCAACCCCAGCTTCTGTGAATTCAAACTACAATGGAGTAAGGTTTTTCCCCCAGATACTCACAAGTCTCAGCCAGGAACTCCACCCCCAGCTTTTTATGAATTGAACCTACAATGGAGTAAGGTTTTTCGCCCAGATACTCACTAGTCTCAGCCAGGAACTCTAACCCCAGCTTCTGTGAATTCAAACTACAATGGAGTAAGTTTTTCCCCCAGATACTCACATGTCTCAGCCAGGAACTCCACCCCCAGCTTTTATGAATTGAAACTACAATGGAGTAAGGTTTTCCCCCCAGATACTCACAAGTCTCAGCCAGGAACTCCACCCCCAGCTTTTTATTAATTCAACCTACAATGGAGTAAGGTTTTTCGCCCAGATACTCACAAGTCTCAGCCTGGAACTCCACCCCCAGCTTCTGTGAATTCAAACTACAATGGAGTAAGGTTTTTCCCCAGATACTCACAAGTCTCAGCCAGGAACTCCACCCCCAGCTTTTTGTGAATTCAAACTACAATGAAGTAAGGTTTTCCCCCCAGATACTCACAAGTCTCAGCCAGGAACCCCAACCCCAGCTTCTGTGAATTCAAACTACAATGGAGTAAGTTTTTTCCCCCAGATACTCACATGTCTCAGCCAGGAACTCCACCCCCAGCTTTTTATGAATTGAACCTACAATGGAGTAAGGTTTTTCGCCCAGATACTCACAAGTCTCAGCCAGGAACTCCACCCCTAGCTTCTGTGAATTCAAACTACAATGGAGTAAGGTTCTTTCCCCAGATACTCACATGTCTCAGCCAGGAACTCCACCCCCAGCTTCTGTGAATTCAAACTACAATGGAGTAAGGTTTTCCCCCCAGATACTCACATGTCTCAGCCAGGAACTCCACCCCCAGCTTTTTATGAGTTGAAACTACAATGGAGTAAGGTTCTTTCCCCAGATACTCACATGTCTCAGCCAGGAACTCCACCCCCAGCTTCTGTGAATTCAAACTACAATGGAGTAAGGTTTTCCCCCCAGATACTCACAAGTCTCAGCCCAGAACTCCACCCCCAGCTTCTGTGAATTCAAACTACAATGGAGTAAGGTTTTCCCCCGAGATACTCACAAGTCTCAGCCAGGAACTCCACCCCCAGCTTCTGTGAATTCAAACTACAATGGAGTGAGGTTTTTCGCCCAGATACTTACAAGTCTCAGCCAGGAACTCCACCCCCAGCATTTTATGAATTCAAACTACAATGGAGTAAGGTTTTTTCCCCAGATACTCACAAGTCTCAGCCAGGAACTCCACCCCCAGCATTTTATGAATTCAAACTACAATGGAGTAAGGTTTTTTCCCCGGATACTCACAAGTCTCAGCCAGGAACCCCACCCCCAGCTTCTGTGAATTCAAACTACAATGGAGTAAGGTTTTCCCCCCAGATACTCACAAGTCTCAGCCAGGAACTCCACCCCCAGCTTTTTATGAATTGAAACTACAATGGAGTAAGGTTTTTCCCCCAGATACTCACAAGTCTCAGCCAGGAACTCCACCCCCAGCTTTTTATGAATTGAACCTACAATGGAGTAAGGTTTTTCGCCCAGATACTCACAAGTCTCAGCCAGGAACTTCACCCCCAGCTTCTGTGAATTCAAACTACAATGGAGTAAGGTTTTTCGCCCAGATACTTACAAGTCTCAGCCAGGAAGTCCACTCCCAGCTTCTGTGAATTCAAACTACAATGGAGTAAGGTTCTTTCCCCAGATACTCACATGTCTCAGCCAGGAACTCCACCCCCAGCTTCTGTGAATTCAAACTACAATGGAGTAAGGTTTTCCCCCCAGATACTCACAAGTCTCAGCCAGGAACTCCACCCCCAGCTTCTGTGAATTCAAACTACAATGGAATAAGTTTTCCCCCCAGATACTTACAAGTCTCACACAGGAACTCCACCCCCAGCTTCTGTGAATTCAAACTACAATGGAGTTAAGTTTTTCGCCCAGATACTTACAAGTCTCAGCCAGGAACTCCACCCCCAGCATTTTATGAATTCAAACTACAATGGAGTAAGGTTTTTCCCCCAGATACTCACAAGTCTCAGCCAGGAACTTCACCCCCAGCTTCTGTGAATTCAAACTACAATGGAGTAAGG
This sequence comes from Diadophis punctatus similis, assembly GCA_023053685.1. NCBI lineage: Eukaryota > Metazoa > Chordata > Lepidosauria > Squamata > Dipsadidae > Diadophis > Diadophis punctatus. The sequence goes on from JALIGW010000045.1 coordinate 4,801,741, forward strand.
TTTTTCGCCCAGATACTTACATGTCTCAGCCAGGAAGTCCACTCCCAGCTTCTGTGAATTCAAACTACAATGGAGTAAGGTTCTTTCCCCAGATACTCACATGTCTCAGCCAGGAACTCCACCCCCAGCTTCTGTGAATTCAAACTACAATGGAGTAAGGTTTTCCCCCCAGATACTCACAAGTCTCAGCCAGGAACTCCACCCCCAGCTTCTGTGAATTCAAACTACAATGGAATAAGTTTTCCCCCCAGATACTTACAAGTCTCACACAGGAACTCCACCCCCAGCTTCTGTGAATTCAAACTACAATGGAGTTAAGTTTTTCGCCCAGATACTTACAAGTCTCAGCCAGGAACTCCACCCCCAGCATTTTATGAATTCAAACTACAATGGAGTAAGGTTTTTCCCCCAGATACTCACAAGTCTCAGCCAGGAACTCCACCCCCAGCATTTTATGAATTCAAACTACAATGGAGTAAGGTTTTTCCCCCAGATACTCACAAGTCTCAGCCAGGAACTTCACCCCCAGCTTCTGTGAATTCAAACTACAATGGAGTAAGGTTTTTCGCCCAGATACTTACAAGTCTCAGCCAGGAAGTCCACTCCCAGCTTCTGTGAATTCAAACTACAATGGAGTAAGGTTCTTTCCCCAGATACTCACATGTCTCAGCCAGGAACTCCAACCCCAGCTTCTGTGAATTCAAACTACAATGGAGTAAGGTTTTCCCCCCAGATACTCACAAGTCTCAGCCAGGAACTCCACCCCCAGCTTCTGTGAATTCAAACTACAATGGAATAAGTTTTCCCCCCAGATACTTACAAGTCTCACACAGGAACTCCACCCCCAGCTTCTGTGAATTCAAACTACAATGGAGTTAAGTTTTTCGCCCAGATACTTACAAGTCTCAGCCAGGAACTCCACCCCCAGCATTTTATGAATTCAAACTACAATGGAGTAAGGTTTTCCCCCCAGATACTCACAAGTCTCAGCCAGGAACTCCACCCCCAGCATTTTATGAATTCAAACTACAATGGAGTAAGGTTTTTTCACCAGATACTCACAAGTCTCAGCCAGGAACCCCAACCCCAGCTTCTTTGAATTCAAACTACAATGGAGTAAGTTTTTTTCCCCAGATACTCACATGTCTCAGCCAGGAACTCCACCCCCAGCTTCTGTGAATTCAAACTACAATGGAGTAAGGTTTTCCCCCCAGATACTCACAAGTCTCAGCCAGGAACTCCACCCCCAGCTTCTGTGAATTCAAACTACAATGGAGTAAGGTTTTCCCCCCAGATACTTACAAGTCTCACCCAGGAACTCCACCCCCAGCTTCTGTGAATTCAAACTACAATGGAGTTAAGTTTTTCGCCCAGATACTTACAAGTCTCAGCCAGGAACTCCACCCCCAGCATTTTATGAATTCAAACTACAATGGAGTAAGGTTCTTTCCCCAGATACTCACAAGTCTCAGCCAGGAACTCCACCCCCAGCATTTTATGAATTCAAACTACAAAGGAGTAAGGTTTTTTCCCCAGATACTCACAAGTCTCAGCCAGGAACTCCACCCCCAGCTTTTTGTGAATTCAAACTACAATGAAGTAAGGTTTTCCCCCCAGATACTCACAAGTCTCAGCCAGGAACCCCAACCCCAGCTTCTGTGAATTCAAACTACAATGGAGTAAGTTTTCCCCCCCAGATACTCACATGTCTCAGCCAGGAACTCCACCCCCAGCTTTTTATGAATTGAACCTACAATGGAGTAAGGTTTTTCGCCCAGATACTCACAAGTCTCAGCCAGGAACTCCACCCCTAGCTTCTGTGAATTCAAACTACAATGGAGTAAGGTTCTTTCCCCAGATACTCACATGTCTCAGCCCGGAACTCCACCCCCAGCTTCTGTGAATTCAAACTACAATGGAGTAAGGTTTTCCCCCCAGATACTCACAAGTCTCAGCCAGGAACTCCACCCCCAGCTTCTGTGAATTCAAACTACAATGGAGTAAGGTTTTTCGCCCAGATACTTACAAGTCTCACCCAGGAACTCCACCCCCAGCTTCTGTGAATTCAAACTACAATGGAGTAAGGTTTTTCGCCCAGATACTTACAAGTCTCAGCCAGGAACTCCACCCCCAGCAATTTATGAATTCAAACTACAATGGAGTAAGGTTTTTCCCCAGATACTCACAAGTCTCAGCCAGGAACTCCACCCCCAGCATTTTATGAATTCAAACTACAATGGAGTAAGGTTTTTTCCCCAGATACTCACAAGTCTCAGCCAGGAACCCCACCCCCAGCTTCTGTGAATTCAAACTACAATGGAGTAAGGTTTTTCCCCCAGATATTCACAAGTCTCAGCCAGGAACTCCACCCCCAGCTTCTGTGAATTCAAACTACAATGGAGTAAGGTTTTTCGCCCAGATACTTACAAGTCTCAGCCAGGAACTCCACCCCCAGCTTTTTATGAATTGAACCTACAATGGAGTAAGGTTTTTCGCCCAGATACTCAAAAGTCTCAGCCAGGAACTCCACCCCCAGCTTCTGTGAATTCAAACTACAATGGAGTAAGGTTTTTCCCCCAGATACTCACAAGTCTCAGCCAGGAACTCCACCCCCAGCTTTTTATGAATTGAACCTACAATGGAGTAAGGTTTTTCGCCCAGATACTTACAAGTCTCACCCAGGAACTCCACCCCCAGCTTCTGTGAATTCAAACTACAATGGAGTAAGGTTTTTCGCCCAGATACTTTCAAGTCTCAGCCAGGAACTCCACCCCCAGCAATTTATGAATTCAAACTACAATGGAGTTAAGTTTTTCGCCCAGATACTTACAAGTCTCAGCCAGGAACTCCACCCCCAGCATTTTATGAATTCAAACTACAATGGAGTAAGGTTTTTTCCCCAGATACTCACAAGTCTCAGCCAGGAACTCCACCCCCAGCATTTTATGAATTCAAACTACAATGGAGTAAGGTTTTTTCCCCAGATACTCACAAGTCTCAGCCAGGAACCCCAACCCCAGCTTCTGTGAATTCAAACTACAATGGAGTAAGTTTATTTTCCCCAGATACTCACATGTCTCAGCCAGGAACTCCAACCCCAGCTTTTTATGAATTGAAACTACAATGGAGTAAGGTTTTTCCCCCAGATACTCACAAGTCTCAGCCAGGAACTCCACCCCCAGCTTTTTATGAATTGAACCTACAATGGAGTAAGGTTTTTCGCCCAGATACTCATAAGTCTCAGCCAGGAACTCCACCCCCAGCTTCTGTGAATTCAAACTACAATGGAGTAAGGTTTTTCGCCCAGATACTTACAAGTCTCAGCCAGGAACTCCACCCCCAGCTTCTGTGAATTCAAACTACAATGGAGTAAGGTTTTCCCCCCAGATACTCACAAGTCTCAGCCAGGAACTCCACCCCCAGCTTTTTATGAATTGAAACTACAATGGAGTAAGGTTTTTCCCCCAGATACTCACAAGTCTCAGCCAGGAACTCCACCCCCAGCTTTTTATGAATCGAACCTACAATGGAGTAAGGCTTTTCGCCCAGATACTCACTAGTCTCAGCCAGGAACTCCAATCCCAGCTACTGTGAATTCAAACTACAATGGAGTAAGTTTTTTTCCCCAGATACTCACATGTCTCAGCCAGGAAATCCACCCCCAGCTTTTATGAATTGAAACTACAATGGAGTAAGGTTTTCCCCCAGGATACTCACAAGTCTCAGCCAGGAACTCCACCCCCAGCTTTTTATGAATTGAACCTACAACGGAGTAAGGTTTTTCACCCAGATACTCACTAGTCTCAGCCAGGAACTCCACCCCCAGCATTTTATGAATTCAAACTACAATGGAGTAAGGTTTTCCCCCCAGATACTCACAAGTCTCAGCCAGGAACTCCACCCCCAGCTTCTGTGAATTCAAACTACAATGGAGTAAGGTTTTTCGCCCAGATACTTACAAGTCTCACCCAGGAACTCCACCCCCAGCTTCTGTGAATTCAAACTACAATGCAGTAAGGTTTTCCCCCCAGATACTCACAAGTCTCAGCCAGGAACTCCACCCCCAGCATTTTATGAATTCAAACTACAATGGAGTAAGTTTTTTTCCCGAGATACTCACACGTCTCAGCCAGGAACTCCACCCCCAGCTTCTGTGAATTCAAACTACAATGGAGTAAGGTTTTCCCCCCAGATACTCACAAGTCTCAGCCAGGAACTCCACCCCAAGCTTCTGTGAATTCAAACTACAATGCAGTAAGGTTTTCCCCCCAGATACTCACAAGTCTCAGCCAGGAACTCCACCCCCAGCTTCTGTGAATTCAAACTACAATGGAGTAAGGTTTTTCGCCCAGATACGTACAAGTCTCACTCAGGAACTCCACCCCCAGCATTTTATGAATCCAAACTACAATGGAGTAAGGTTTTTTCCCCAGATACTCACAAGTCTCAGCCAGGAACTCCACCCCCAGCATTTTATGAATCCAAACTACAATGGAGTAAGGTTTTTTCCCCAGATACTCACAAGTCTCAGCCAGGAACTCCAACCCCAGCTTTTTATGAATTGAAACTACAATGGAGTAAGGTTTTTCCCCCAGATACTCACAAGTCTCAGCCAGGAACTCCACCCCCAGCTTTTTATGAATTGAACCTACAATGGAGTAAGGTTTTTCGCCCAGATACTCACAAGTCTCAGCCAGGAACTCCACCCCCAGCTTCTGTGAATTCAAACTACAATGGAGTAAGGTTTTTCGCCCAGATACTGACAAGTCTCAGCCAGGAAGTCCACTCCCAGCTTCTGTGAATTCAAACTACAATGGAGTAAGGTTCTTTCCCCAGATACTCACATGTCTCAGCCAGGAACTCCACCCCCAACTTCTGTGAATTCAAACTACAATGGAGTAAGGTTTTCCCCCCAGATACTCACAAGTCTCAGCCAGGAACTCCACCCCCAGCTTTTTATGAATTGAAACTACAATGGAGTAAGGTTTTTCCCCCAGATACTCACAAGTCTCAGCCAGGAACTCCACCCCCAGCTTTTTATGAATTGAACCTACAATGGAGTAAGGTTTTTCGCCCAGATACTCACTAGTCTCAGCCAGGAACTCCAACCCCAGCTTCTGTGAATTCAAACTACAATGGAGTAGGTTTTTCCCCCAGATACTCACATGTCTCAGCCAGGAACTCCACCCCCAGCTTTTTATGAATTGAACCTACAATGGAGTAAGGTTTTTCGCCCAGATACTCACAAGTCTCAGCCTGGAACTCCACCCCCAGCTTCTGTGAATTCAAACTACAATGGAGTAAGGTTTTCCCCCCAGATACTCACAAGTCTCAACCAGGAACTCCACCCCCAGCTTTTTATGAATTCAAACTACAATGCAGTAAGGTTTTCCCCCCAGATACTCACAAGTCTCAGCCAGGAACTCCACCCCCAGCTTCTGTGAATTCAAACTACAATGGAGTAAGGTTTTTTGCCCAGATACTTACAAGTCTCACCCAGGAACTCCACCCCCAGCTTCTGTGAATTCAAACTACAATGGAGTTAAGTTTTTCGCCCAGATACTTACAAGTCTCAGCCAGGAACTCCACCCCCAGCATTTTATGAATCCAAACTACAATGGAGTAAGGTTTTTTCCCCAGATACTCACAAGTCTCAGCCAGGAACTCCATCCCCAGCATTTTATGAATTCAAACTACAATGGAGTAAGGTTTTTTCCCCAGATACTCACAAGTCTCAGCCAGGAACCCCAACCCCAGCTTCTGTGAATTCAAACTACAATGGAGTAAGTTTTTTCCCCCAGATACTCACATGTCTCAGCCAGGAACTCCAACGCCAGCTTTTTATGAATTGAAACTACAATGGAGTAAGGTTTTTCCCCCAGATACTCACAAGTCTCAGCCAGGAACTCCACCCCCAGCTTTTTATGAATTGAACCTACAATGGAGTAAGGTTTTTCGCCCAGATACTCACTAGTCTCAGCCAGGAACTCCAACCCCAGCTTCTGTGAATTCAAACTACAATGGAGTAAGTTTTTCCCCCAGATACTCACATGTCTCAGCCAGGAACTCCACCCCCAGCTTTTATGAATTGAAACTACAATGGAGTAAGGTTTTCCCCCCAGATACTCACAAGTCTCAGCCAGGAACTCCATCCCCAGCTTTTTATTAATTCAACCTACAATGGAGTAAGGTTTTTCGCCCAGATACTCACAGGTCTCAACCTGGAACTCCACCCCCAGCTTCTGTGAATTCAAACTACAATGGATTAAGGTTTTTCCCCCAGATACTCACAAGTCTCAGCCAGGAACTCCACACCCAGCTTTTTGTGAATTCAAACTACAATGAAGTAAGGTTTTCCCCCCAGATACTCACAAGTCTCAGCCAGGAACCCCAACCCCAGCTTCTGTGAATTCAAACTACAATGGAGTAAGTTTTTTCCCCCAGATACTCACATGTCTCAGCCAGGAACTCTACCCCCAGCTTTTTATGAATTGAAACTGCAATGGAGTAAGGTTTTTCCCCCAGATACTCACAAGTCTCAGCCAGGAACTCCACCCCCAGCTTTTTATGAATTCAAACTACAATGAAGTAAGGTTTTCCCCCGAGATACTCACATGTCTCAGCCAGGAACTCCACCCCCAGCTTTTTATGAATTCAATCTACAATGGAGTAAGTTTTTTCCCCCAGATACTCACATGTCTCAGCCAGGAACTCCACCCCCAGCTTTTTATGAATTGAACCTACAATGGAGTAAGGTTTTTCGCCCAGATACTCACAAGTCTCAACCAGGAACTCCACCCCTAGCTTCTGTGAATTCAAACTACAATGGAGTAAGGTTCTTTCCCCAGATACTCACATGTCTCAGCCAGGAACTCCACCCCCAGCTTCTGTGAATTCAAACTACAATGGAGTAAGGTTTTCCCCCCAGATACTCACATGTCTCAGCCAGGAACTCCACCCCCAGCTTTTTATGAATTGAAACTACAATGGAGTAAGGTTCTTTCCCCAGATACTCACATGTCTCAGCCAGGAACTCCACCCCCAGCTTCTGTGAATTCAAACTACAATGGAGTAAGGTTTTCCCCCCAGATACTCACAAGTCTCAGCCCAGAACTCCACCCCCAGCTTCTGTGAATTCAAACTACAATGGAGTAAGGTTTTCCCCCCAGATACTCACAAGTCTCAGCCAGGAACTCCACCCCCAGCTTCTGTGAATTCAAACTACAATGGAGTAAGGTTTTTCGCCCAGATACTTACAAGTCTCACCCAGGAACTCCACCCCCAGCTTCTGTGAATTCAAACTACAATGGAGTTAAGTTTTTCGCCCAGATACTTACAAGTCTCAGCCAGGAACTCCACCCCCAGCATTTTATGAATTCAAACTACAATGGAGTAAGGTTTTTTCCCCAGATACTCACAAGTCTCAGCCAGGAACTCCAACCCCAGCCTCTGTGAATTCAAACTACAATGGAGTAATTTTTTTCCCCAGATACTCACATGTCTCAGCCAGGAACTCTACCCCCAGCTTTTTTTGAATTTAAACTGCAATGGAGTAAGGTTTTTCCCCCAGATACTCACAAGCCTCAGCCAGGAACTCCACCCCCAGCTTTTTATGAATTCAAACTACAATGAAGTAAGGTTTCCCCCCGAGATACTCACATGTCTCAGCCAGGAACTCCACCCCCAGCTTTTTATGAATTCAATCTACAATGGAGTAAGTTTTTTCCCCCAGATACTCACATGTCTCAGCAAGGAACTCCACCCCCAGCTTTTTATGAATTGACACTACAATGGAGTAAGGTTCTTTCCCCAGATACTCACATGTCTCAGCCAGGAACTCCACCCCCAGCTTCTGTGAATTCAAACTACAATGGAGTAAGGTTTTCCCCCCAGATACTCACATGTCTCAGCCAGGAACTCCACCCCCAGCTTTTTATGAATTGAAACTACAATGGAGTAAGTTTCTTTCCCCAGATACTCACATGTCTCAGCCAGGAACTCCACCCCCAGCTTCTGTGAATTCAAACTACAATGGAGTAAGGTTTTCCCCCCAGATACTCACAAGTCTCAGCCCGGAACTCCAACCCCAGCTTCTGTGAATTCAAACTACAATGGAGTAAGGTTTTCCCCCCAGATACTTACAAGTCTCACCCAGGAACTCCACCCCCAGCTTCTGTGAATTCAAACTACAATGGAGTAAGGTTTTTCGCCCAGATACTTACAAGTCTCACCCAGGAACTCCACCCCCAGCTTCTGTGAATTCAAACTACAATGAAGTTAAGTTTTTCACCCAGATACTTACAAGTCTCAGCCAGGAACTCCACCCCCAGCATTTTATGAATTCAAACTACAATGGAGTAAGGTTTTTTCCCCAGATACTCACAAGTCTCAGCCAGGAACTTCACCCCCAGCATTTTATGAATTCAAACTACAATGGAGTAAGGTTTTTTCCCCAGATACTCACAAGTCTCAGCCAGGAACCCCACCCCCAGCTTCTGTGAATTCAAACTACAATGGAGTAAGGTTTTCCCCCCAGATACTCACAAGTCTCAGCCAGGAACTCCACCCCCAGCTTTTTATGAATTGAAACTACAATGGAGTAAGGTTTTTCCCCCAGATACTCACAAGTCTCAGCCAGGAACTCCACCCCCAGCTTTTTATGAATTGAACCTACAATGGAGTAAGGTTTTTCCCCCAGATACTCACAAGTCTCAGCCAGGAACTTCACCCCCAGCTTCTGTGAATTCAAACTACAATGGAGTAAGGTTTTTCGGCCAGATATTTACAAGTCTCAGCCAGGAAGTCCACTCCCAGCTTCTGTGAATTCAAACTACAATGGAGTAAGGTTCTTTCCCCAGATACTCGCATGTCTCAGCCAGGAACTCCACCCCCAGCTTCTGTGAATTCAAACTACAATGGAGTAATGTTTTCCCCCCAGATACTCACAAGTCTCAGCCAGGAACTCCACCCCCAGCTTCTGTGAATTCAAACTACAATGGAATAAGTTTTTCCCCCCAGATACTTACAAGTCTCACCCAGGAACTCCACCCCCAGCTTCTGTGAATTCAAACTACAATGGAGTTAAGTTTTTCGCCCAGATACTTACAAGTCTCAGCCAGGAACTCCACCCCCAGCATTTTATGAATTCAAACTACAATGGAGTAAGGTTTTTCCCCCAGACACTCACAAGTCTCAGCCAGGAACTCCACCCCCAGCATTTTATGAATTCAAACTACAATGGAGTAAGGTTTTTTCACCAGATACTCACAAGTCTCAGCCAGGAACCCCAACCCCAGCTTCTTTGAATTCAAACTACAATGGAGTAAGTTTTTTTCCCCAGATACTCACATGTCTCAGCCAGGAACTCCACCCCCAGCTTCTGTGAATTCAAACTACAATGGAGTAAGGTTTTCCCCCCAGATACTCACAAGTCTCAGCCAGGAACTCCACCCCCAGCTTCTGTGAATTCAAACTACAATGGAGTAAGGTTTTCCCCCCAGATACTCACAAGTCTCAGCCAGGAACTCCACCCCCAGCTTCTGTGAATTCAAACTACAATGGAGTAAGGTTTTTCGCCCAGATACTTACAAGTCTCAGCCAGGAACTCCACCCCCAGCTTCTGTGAATTCAAACTACAATGGAGTAAGGTTTTTTCCCCAGATACTCACAAGTCTCAGCCAGGAACTCCACCCCCAGCATTTTATGAATTCAAACTAAAATGGAGTAAGGTTTTTTCCCCAGATACTCACAAGTCTCAGCCAGGAACCCCAACCCCAGCTTCTGTGAATTCAAACTACAATGGAGTAAGTTTTTTTCCCCAGATACTCACATGTCTCAGCCAGGAACTCCAACCCCAGCTTTTTATGAATTGAAACTACAATGGAGTAAGGTTTTTCCCCCAGATACTCACAAGTCTCAGCCAGGAACTCCACCCCCAGCTTTTTATCAATTGAACCTACAATGGAGTAAGGTTTTTCGCCCAGATACTCACAAGTCTCAGCCAGGAACTCCACCCCCAGCTTCTGTGAATTCAAACTACAATGGAGTAAGGTTTTCTGCCCAGATACTTACAAGTCTCAGCCAGGAATTCCACCCCCAGCTTCTGTGAATTCAAACTACAATGGAGTAAGGTTTTCCCCCCAGATACTCACAAGTCTCAGCCAGGAACTCCACCCCCAGCTTTTTATGAATTGAAACTACAATGGAGTAAGGTTTTTCGCACAGATACTCACTAGTCTCAGCCAGGAACTCCAACCCCAGCTTCTGTGAATTCAAACTACAATGGAATAAGTTTTTTTCCCCAGATACTCACATGTCTCAGCCAGGAAATCCACCCCCAGCTTTTATGAATTGAAACTACAATGGAGTAAGGTTTTCCCCCAGGATACTCACAAGTCTCAGCCAGGAACTCCACCCCCAGCTTTTTATGAATTGAACCTACAACGGAGTAAGGTTTTTCACCCAGATACTCACTAGTCTCAGCCAGGAACTCCACCCCCAGCATTTTATGAATTCAAACTACAATGGAGTAAGGTTTTCCCCCCAGATACTCACAAGTCTCAGCCAGGAACTCCACCCCCAGCTTCTGTGAATTCAAACTACAATGGAGTAAGGTTTTTCGCCCAGATACTTACAAGTCTCACCCAGGAACTCCAACCCCAGCTTCTGTGAATTCAAACTACAATGCAGTAAGGTTTTCCCCCCAGATACTCACAAGTCTCAGCCAGGAACTCCACCCCCAGCATTTTATGAATTCAAACTACAATGGAGTAAGTTTTTTTCCCGAGATACTCACACGTCTCAGCCAGGAACTCCACCCCCAGCTTCTGTGAATTCAAACTACAATGGAGTAAGGTTTTCCCCCCAGATACTCACAAGTCTCAGCCAGGAACTCCACCCCAAGCTTCTGTGAATTCAAACTACAATGCAGTAAGGTTTTCCCCCCAGATACTCACAAGTCTCAGCCAGGAACTCCACCCCCAGCATTTTATGAATCCAAACTACAATGGAGTAAGGTTTTTCCCCCAGATACTCACAAGTCTCAGCCAGGAACCCCAACCCCAGCTTCTGTGAATTCAAACTACAATGGAGTAAGTTTTTTTCCCCAGATACTCACATGTCTCAGCCAGGAACTCCAACCCCAGCTTTTTATGAATTGAAACTACAATGGAGTAAGGTTTTTCCCCCAGATACTCACAAGTCTCAGCCAGGAACTCCACCCCCAGCTTTTTATGAATTGAACCTACAATGGAGTAAGGTTTTTCGCCCAGATACTCACAAGTCTCAGCCAGGAACTCCACCCCCAGCTTCTGTGAATTCAAACTACAATGGAGTAAGGTTTTTCGCCCAGATACTGACAAGTCTCAGCCAGGAAGTCCACTCCCAGCTTCTGTGAATTCAAACTACAATGGAGTAAGGTTCTTTCCCCAGATACTCACATGTCTCAGCCAGGAACTCCACCCCCAACTTCTGTGAATTCAAACTACAATGGAGTAAGGTTTCCCCCCCAGATACTCACAAGTCTCAGCCAGGAACTCCACCCCCAGCTTTTTATGAATTGAAACTACAATGGAGTAAGGTTTTTCCCCCAGATACTCACAAGTCTCAGCCAGGAACTCCACCCCCAGCTTTTTATGAATCGAACCTACAATGGAGTAAGGTTTTTCGCCCACATACTCACTAGTCTCAGCCAGGAACTCCAACCCCAGCTTCTGTGAATTCAAACTACAATGGAGTAGGTTTTTCCCCCAGATACTCACATGTCTCAGCCAGGAACTCCACCCCCAGCTTTTTTGAATTGAAACTACAATGGAGTAAGGTTTCCCCCCCAGATACTCACAAGTCTCAGCCAGGAACTCCACCCCCAGCTTTTTATGAATTGAACCTACAATGGAGTAAGGTTTTTCGCCCATATACTCACAGGTCTCAGCCTGGAACTCCACCCCCAGCTTCTGTGAATTCAAACTACAATGGAGTAAGGTTTTCCCCCCAGATACTCACAAGTCTCAACCAGGAACTCCACCCCCAGCTTTTTATGAATTCAAACTACAATGCAGTAAGGTTTTCCCCCCAGATACTCACAAGTCTCAGCCAGGAACTCCACCCCCAGCTTCTGTGAATTCAAACTACAATGGAGTAAGGTTTTTCGCCCAGATACTTACAAGTCTCACCCAGGAACTCCACCCCCAGCTTCTGTGAATTCAAACTACAATGGAGTTAAGTTTTTCGCCCAGATACTTACAAGTCTCAGCCAGGAACTCCACCCCCAGCATTTTATGAATTCAAACTACAATGGAGTAAGGTTTTTTCCCCAGATACTCACATGTCTCAGCCAGGAACTCCACCCCCAGCTTCTGTGAATTCAAACTACAATGGAGTAAGGTTTTCCCCCCAGATACTCACATGTCTCAGCCAGGAACTCCACCCCCAGCTTTTTATGAATTGAAACTACAATGGAGTAAGTTTCTTTCCCCAGATACTCACATGTCTCAGCCAGGAACTCCACCCCCAGCTTCTGTGAATTCAAACTACAATGGAGTAAGGTTTTCCCCCCAGATACTCACAAGTCTCAGCCAGGAACTCCACCCCAAGCTTCTGTGAATTCAAACTACAATGCAGTAAGGTTTTCCCCCCAGATACTCACAAGTCTCAGCCAGGAACTCCACCCCCAGCATTTTATGAATCCAAACTACAATGGAGTAAGGTTTTTCCCCCAGATACTCACAAGTCTCAGCCAGGAACCCCAACCCCAGCTTCTGTGAATTCAAACTACAATGGAGTAAGTTTTTTTCCCCAGATACTCACATGTCTCAGCCAGGAACTCCAACCCCAGCTTTTTATGAATTGAAACTACAATGGAGTAAGGTTTTTCCCCCAGATACTCACAAGTCTCAGCCAGGAACTCCACCCCCAGCTTTTTATGAATTGAACCTACAATGGAGTAAGGTTTTTCGCCCAGATACTCACAAGTCTCAGCCAGGAACTCCACCCCCAGCTTCTGTGAATTCAAACTACAATGGAGTAAGGTTTTTCGCCCAGATACTGACAAGTCTCAGCCAGGAAGTCCACTCCCAGCTTCTGTGAATTCAAACTACAATGGAGTAAGGTTCTTTCCCCAGATACTCACATGTCTCAGCCAGGAACTCCACCCCCAACTTCTGTGAATTCAAACTACAATGGAGTAAGGTTTCCCCCCCAGATACTCACAAGTCTCAGCCAGGAACTCCACCCCCAGCTTTTTATGAATTGAAACTACAATGGAGTAAGGTTTTTCCCCCAGATACTCACAAGTCTCAGCCAGGAACTCCACCCCCAGCTTTTTATGAATCGAACCTACAATGGAGTAAGGTTTTTCGCCCACATACTCACTAGTCTCAGCCAGGAACTCCAACCCCAGCTTCTGTGAATTCAAACTACAATGGAGTAGGTTTTTCCCCCAGATACTCACATGTCTCAGCCAGGAACTCCACCCCCAGCTTTTTTGAATTGAAACTACAATGGAGTAAGGTTTCCCCCCCAGATACTCACAAGTCTCAGCCAGGAACTCCACCCCCAGCTTTTTATGAATTGAACCTACAATGGAGTAAGGTTTTTCGCCCATATACTCACAGGTCTCAGCCTGGAACTCCACCCCCAGCTTCTGTGAATTCAAACTACAATGGAGTAAGGTTTTCCCCCCAGATACTCACAAGTCTCAACCAGGAACTCCACCCCCAGCTTTTTATGAATTCAAACTACAATGCAGTAAGGTTTTCCCCCCAGATACTCACAAGTCTCAGCCAGGAACTCCACCCCCAGCTTCTGTGAATTCAAACTACAATGGAGTAAGGTTTTTCGCCCAGATACTTACAAGTCTCACCCAGGAACTCCACCCCCAGCTTCTGTGAATTCAAACTACAATGGAGTTAAGTTTTTCGCCCAGATACTTACAAGTCTCAGCCAGGAACTCCACCCCCAGCATTTTATGAATTCAAACTACAATGGAGTAAGGTTTTTTCCCCAGATACTCACATGTCTCAGCCAGGAACTCCACCCCCAGCTTCTGTGAATTCAAACTACAATGGAGTAAGGTTTTCCCCCCAGATACTCACATGTCTCAGCCAGGAACTCCACCCCCAGCTTTTTATGAATTGAAACTACAATGGAGTAAGTTTCTTTCCCCAGATACTCACATGTCTCAGCCAGGAACTCCACCCCCAGCTTCTGTGAATTCAAACTACAATGGAGTAAGGTTTTCCCCCCAGATACTCACAAGTCTCAGCCCGGAACTCCACCCCCAGCTTCTGTGAATTCAAACTACAATGGAGTAAGGTTTTCCCCCCAGATACTCACAAGTCTCAGCCAGGAACTCCACCCCCAGCTTCTGTGAATTCAAACTACAATGGAATAAGTTTTTCCCCCCAGATACATACAAGTCTCACCCAGGAACTCCACCCCCAGCTTCTGTGAATTCAAACTACAATGGAGTAAGGTTTTTCGCCCAGATACTTACAAGTCTCACCCAGGAACTCCACCCCCAGCTTCTGTGAATTCAAACTACAATGAAGTTAAGTTTTTCGCCCAGATACTTACAAGTCTCAGCCAGGAACTCCACCCCCAGCATTTTATGAATTCAAACTACAATGGAGTAAGTTTTTTCCCCAGATACTCACATGTCTCAGCCAGGAACTCCACCCCCAGCTTCTGTGAATTCAAACTACAATGGAGTAAGGTTTTCCCCCCAGATACTCACAAGTCTCAGCCAGGAACTCCACCCCCAGCTTCTGTGAATTCAAACTACAATGGAGTAAGGTTTTCCCCCCAGATACTCACAAGTCTCAGCCAGGAACTCCACCCCCAGCTTCTGTGAATTCAAACTACAATGGAGTAAGGTTTTTCGCCCAGATACTTACAAGTCTCAGCCAGGAACTCCACCCCCAGCTTCTGTGAATTCACACTACAATGGAGTAAGGTTTTTTCCCCAGATACTCACAAGTCTCAGCCAGGAACTCCACCCCCAGCATTTTATGAATTCAAACTACAATGGAGTAAGGTTTTTTCCCCAGATACTCACAAGTCTCAGCCAGGAACCCCAACCCCAGCTTCTGTGAATTCAAACTACAATGGAGTAAGTTTTTTTCCCCAGATACTCACATGTCTCAGCCAGGAACTCCAACCCCAGCTTTTTATGAATTGAAACTACAATGGAGTAAGGTTTTTCCCCCAGATACTCACAAGTCTCAGCCAGGAACTCCACCCCCAGCTTTTTATGAATTGAACCTACAATGGAGTAAGGTTTTTCGCCCAGATACTCACAAGTCTCAGCCAGGAACTCCACCCCCAGCTTCTGTGAATTCAAACTACAATGGAGTAAGGTTTTCCGCCCAGATACTTACAAGTCTCAGCCAGGAACTCCACCCCCAGCTTCTGTGAATTCAAACTACAATGGAGTAAGGTTTTCCCCCCAGATACTCACAAGTCTCAGCCAGGAACTCCACCCCCAGCTTTTTATGAATTGAAACTACAATGGAGTAAGGTTTTTCCCCCAGATACTCACAAGTCTCAGCCAGGAACTCCACCCCCAGCTTTTTATGAATCGAACCTACAATGGAGTAAGGTTTTTCGCCCAGATACTCACTAGTCTCAGCCAGGAACTCCAACCCCAGCTTCTGTGAATTCAAACTACAATGGAATAAGTTTTTTTCCCCAGATACTCACATGTCTCAGCCAGGAAATCCACCCCCAGCTTTTATGAATTGAAACTACAATGGAGTAAGGTTTTCCCCCAGGATACTCACAAGTCTCAGCCAGGAACTCCACTCCCAGCTTTTTATGAATTGAACCTACAACGGAGTAAGGTTTTTCACCCAGATACTCACTAGTCTCAGCCAGGAACTCCACCCCCAGCATTTTATGAATTCAAACTACAATGGAGTAAGGTTTTCCCCCCAGATACTCACAAGTCTCAGCCAGGAACTCCACCCCCAGCTTCTGTGAATTCAAACTACAATGGAGTAAGGTTTTTCGCCCAGATACTTACAAGTCTCACCCAGGAACTCCACCCCCAGCTTCTGTGAATTCAAACTACAATGCAGTAAGGTTTTCCCCCCAGATACTCACAAGTCTCAGCCAGGAACTCCACCCCCAGCATTTTATGAATTCAAACTACAATGGAGTAAGTTTTTTTCCCGAGATACTCACACGTCTCAGCCAGGAACTCCACCCCCAGCTTCTGTGAATTCAAACTACAATGGAGTAAGGTTTTCCCCCCAGATACTCACAAGTCTCAGCCAGGAACTCCACCCCCAGCTTCTGTGAATTCAAACTACAATGCAGTAAGGTTTTCCCCCCAGATACTCACAAGTCTCAGCCAGGAACTCCACCCCCAGCATTTTATGAATTCAAACTACAATGGAGTAAGTTTTTTTCCCGAGATACTCACACGTCTCAGCCAGGAACTCCACCCCCAGCTTCTGTGAATTCAAACTACAATGGAGTAAGGTTTTCCCCCCAGATACTCACAAGTCTGAGCCAGGAACTCCACCCCAAGCTTCTGTGAATTCAAACTACAATGCAGTAAGGTTTTCCCCCCAGATACTCACAAGTCTCAGCCAGGAACTCCACCCCCAGCATTTTATGAATCCAAACTACAATGGAGTAAGGTTTTCCCCCCAGATACTCACAAGTCTCAGCCAGGAACCCCAACCCCAGCTTCTGTGAATTCAAACTACAATGGAGTAAGTTTTTTTCCCCAGATACTCACATGTCTCAGCCAGGAACTCCAACCCCAGCTTTTTATGAATTGAAACTACAATGGAGTAAGGTTTTTCCCCCAGATACTCACAAGTCTCAGCCAGGAACTCCACCCCCAGCTTTTTATGAATTGAACCTACAATGGAGTAAGGTTTTTCGCCCAGATACTCACAAGTCTCAGCCAGGAACTCCACCCCCAGCTTCTGTGAATTCAAACTACAATGGAGTAAGGTTTTCCCCCCAGATACTCACAAGTCTCAGCCAGGAACTCCAACCCCAGCTTTTTATGAATTGAAACTACAATGGAGTAAGGTTTTTCGCCCAGATACTCACATGTCTCACCCAGGAACTCCACCCCCAGCTTCTGTGAATTCAAACTACAATGCAGTAAGGTTTTCCCCCCAGATACTCACAAGTCTCAGCCAGGAACTCCACCCCCAGCATTTTATGAATTCAAACTACAATGGAGTAAGTTTTTTTCCCGAGATACTCACACGTCTCAGCCAGGAACTCCACCCCCAGCTTCTGTGAATTCAAACTACAATGGAGTAAGGTTTTCCCCCCAGATACTCACAAGTCTCAGCCAGGAACTCCACCCCCAGCTTCTGTGAATTCAAACTACAATGCAGTAAGGTTTTCCCCCCAGATACTCACAAGTCTCAGCCAGGAACTCCACCCCCAGCATTTTATGAATTCAAACTACAATGGAGTAAGTTTTTTTCCCGAGATACTCACACGTCTCAGCCAGGAACTCCACCCCCAGCTTCTGTGAATTCAAACTACAATGGAGTAAGGTTTTCCCCCCAGATACTCACAAGTCTGAGCCAGGAACTCCACCCCAAGCTTCTGTGAATTCAAACTACAATGCAGTAAGGTTTTCCCCCCAGATACTCACAAGTCTCAGCCAGGAACTCCACCCCCAGCATTTTATGAATCCAAACTACAATGGAGTAAGGTTTTCCCCCCAGATACTCACAAGTCTCAGCCAGGAACCCCAACCCCAGCTTCTGTGAATTCAAACTACAATGGAGTAAGTTTTTTTCCCCAGATACTCACATGTCTCAGCCAGGAACTCCAACCCCAGCTTTTTATGAATTGAAACTACAATGGAGTAAGGTTTTTCCCCCAGATACTCACAAGTCTCAGCCAGGAACTCCACCCCCAGCTTTTTATGAATTGAACCTACAATGGAGTAAGGTTTTTCGCCCAGATACTCACAAGTCTCAGCCAGGAACTCCACCCCCAGCTTCTGTGAATTCAAACTACAATGGAGTAAGGTTTTTCGCCCAGATACTGACAAGTCCCAGCCAGGAAGTCCACTCCCAGCTTCTGTGAATTCAAACTACAATGGAGTAAGGTTCTTTCCCCAGATACTCACATGTCTCAGCCAGGAACTCCACCCCCAACTTCTGTGAATTCAAACTACAATGGAGTAAGGTTTTCCCCCCAGATACTCACAAGTCTCAGCCAGGAACTCCACCCCCAGCTTTTTATGAATTGAAACTACAATGGAGTGAGGTTTTTCCCCCAGATACTCACAAGTCTCAGCCAGGAACTCCACCCCCAGCTTTTTATGAATCGAACCTACAATGGAGTAAGGTTTTTCGCCCACATACTCACTAGTCTCAGCCAGGAACTCCAACCCCAGCTTCTGTGAATTCAAACTACAATGGAGAAGGTTTTTCCCCCAGATACTCACATGTCTCAGCCAGGAACTCCACCCCCAGCTTTTATGAATTGAAACTACAATGGAGTAAGGTTTCCCCCCCCAGATACTCACAAGTCTCAGCCAGGAACTCCACCCCCAGCTTTTTATGAATTGAACCTACAATGGAGTAAGGTTTTTCGCCCATATACTCACAAGTCTCAGCCTGGAACTCCACCCCCAGCTTCTGTGAATTCAAACTACAATGGAGTAAGGTTTTCCCCCCAGATACTCACAAGTCTCAACCAGGAACTCCACCCCCAGCTTTTTATGAATTCAAACTACAATGCAGTAAGGTTTTCCCCCCAGATACTCACAAGTCTCAGCCAGGAACTCCACCCCCAGCTTCTGTGAATTCAAACTACAATGGAGTAAGGTTTTTCGCCCAGATACTTACAAGTCTCACCCAGGAACTCCACCCCCAGCTTCTGTGAATTCAAACTACAATGGAGTTAAGTTTTTCGCCCAGATACTTACAAGTCTCAGCCAGGAACTCCACCCCCAGCATTTTATGAATCCAAACTACAATGGAGTAATGTTTTTTCCCCAGATACTCACAAGTCTCAGCCAGGAACTCCATCCCCAGCATTTTATGAATTCAAACTACAATGGAGTAAGGTTTTTTCCCCAGATACTCACAAGTCTCAGCCAGGAACCCCAACCCCAGCTTCTGTAAATTCAAACTACAATGGAGTAAGTTTTTTTCCCCAGATACTCACATGTCTCAGCCAGGAACTCCAACCCCAGCTTTTTATGAATTGAAACTACAATGGAGTAAGGTTTTTCCCCCAGATACTCACAAGTCTCAGCCAGGAACTCCACCCCCAGCTTTTTATGAATTGAACCTACAATGGAGTAAGGTTTTTCGCCCAGATACTCACTAGTCTCAGCCAGGAACTCCAACCCCAGCTTCTGTGAATTCAAACTACAATGGAGTAAGTTTTTCCCCCAGATACTCACATGTCTCAGCCAGGAACTCCACCCCCAGCTTTTATGAATTGAAACTACAATGGAGTAAGGTTTTTCCCCCAGATACTCACAAGTCTCAGCCAGGAACTCCACCCCCAGCTTTTTATTAATTCAACCTACAATGGAGTAAGGTTTTTCGCCCAGATACTCACAAGTCTCAGCCTGGAATTCCACCCCCAGCTTCTGTGAATTCAAACTACAATGGAGTAAGGTTTTTCCCCCAGATACTCACAAGTCTCAGCCAGGAACTCCACCCCCAGCTTTTTGTGAATTCAAACTACAATGAAGTAAGGTTTTCCCCCCAGATACTCACAAGTCTCAGCCAGGAACTCCACCCCCAGCTTTTTGTGAATTCAAACTACAATGGAGTAAGTTTTTTCCCCCAGATACTCACATGTCTCAGCCAGGAACTCTACCCCCAGCTTTTTATGAATTGAAACTGCAATGGAGTAAGGTTTTTCCCCCAGATACTCACAAGTCTCAGCCAGGAACTCCACCCCCAGCTTTTTATGAATTCAAACTACAATGAAGTAAGGTTTTCCCCCGAGATACTCACATGTCTCAGCCAGGAACTCCACCCCCAGCTTTTTATGAATTCAATCTACAATGGAGTAAGTTTTTTCCCCCAGATACTCACATGTCTCAGCCAGGAACTCCACCCCCAGCTTCTGTGAATTCAAACTACAATGCAGTAAGGTTTTCCCCCCAGATACTCACAAGTCTCAGCCAGGAACTCCACCCCCAGCATTTTATGAATTCAAACTACAATGGAGTAAGTTTTTTTCCCGAGATACTCACACGTCTCAGCCAGGAACTCCACCCCCAGCTTCTGTGAATTCAAACTACAATGGAGTAAGGTTTTCCCCCCAGATACTCACAAGTCTCAGCCAGGAACTCCACCCCCAGCTTCTGTGAATTCAAACTACAATGCAGTAAGGTTTTCCCCCCAGATACTCACAAGTCTCAGCCAGGAACTCCACCCCCAGCATTTTATGAATTCAAACTACAATGGAGTAAGTTTTTTTCCCGAGATACTCACACGTCTCAGCCAGGAACTCCACCCCCAGCTTCTGTGAATTCAAACTACAATGGAGTAAGGTTTTCCCCCCAGATACTCACAAGTCTGAGCCAGGAACTCCACCCCAAGCTTCTGTGAATTCAAACTACAATGCAGTAAGGTTTTCCCCCCAGATACTCACAAGTCTCAGCCAGGAACTCCACCCCCAGCATTTTATGAATCCAAACTACAATGGAGTAAGGTTTTTCCCCCAGATACTCACAAGTCTCAGCCAGGAACTCCAAGCCCAGCTTCTGTGAATTCAAACTACAATGGAGTAAGTTTTTCCCCCAGATACTCACATGTCTCAGCCAGGAACTCCACCCCCAGCTTTTATGAATTGAAACTACAATGGAGTAAGGTTTTCCCCCGAGATACTCACAAGTCTCAGCCAGGAACTCCACCCCCAGCTTTTTATTAATTCAACCTACAATGGAGTAAGGTTTTTCGCCCAGATACTCACAAGTCTCAGCCTGGAACTCCACCCCCAGCTTCTGTGAATTCAAACTACAATGGAGTAAGGTTTTTCCCCCAGATACTCACAAGTCTCAGCCAGGAACTCCACCCCCAGCTTTTTGTGAATTCAAACTACAATGAAGTAAGGTTTTCCCCCCAGATACTCACAAGTCTCAGCCAGGAACCCCAACCCCAGCTTCTGTGAATTCAAACTACAATGGAGTAAGTTTTTTCCCCCAGATACTCACATGTCTCAGCCAGGAACTCTACCCCCAGCTTTTTATGAATTGAAACTGCAATGGAGTAAGGTTTTTCCCCCAGATACTCACAAGTCTCAGCCAGGAACTCCACCCCCAGCTTTTTATGAATTCAAACTACAATGAAGTAAGGTTTTCCCCCGAGATACTCACATGTCTCAGCCAGGAACTCCACCCCCAGCTTTTTATGAATTCAATCTACAATGGAGTAAGTTTTTTCCCCCAGATACTCACATGTCTCAGCCAGGAACTCCACCCCCAGCTTTTTATGAATTGAACCTACAATGGAGTAAGGTTTTTCGCCCAGATACTCACAAGTCTCAGCCAGGAACTCCACCCCTAGCTTCTGTGAATTCAAACTACAATGGAGTAAGGTTCTTTCCCCAGATACTCACATGTCTCAGCCAGGAACTCCACCCCCAGCTTCTGTGAATTCAAACTACAATGGAGTAAGGTTTTCCCCCCCAGATACTCACATGTCTCAGCCAGGAACTCCACCCCCAGCTTATTATGAATTGAAACTACAATGGAGTAAGGTTCTTTCCCCAGATACTCACATGTCTCAGCCAGGAACTCCACCCCCAGCTTCTGTGAATTCAAACTACAATGGAGTAAGGTTTTCCCCCCAGATACTCACAAGTCTCAGCCAGGAACTCCACCCCCAGCTTCTGTGAATTCAAATTACAATGGAGTTAAGTTTTTCGCCCAGATACTTACAAGTCTCAGCCAGGAACTCCACCCCCAGCATTTTATGAATCCAAACTACAATGCAGTAAGGTTTTTTCCCCAGATACTCACAAGTCTCAGCCAGGAACTCCATCCCCAGCATTTTATGAATTCAAACTACAATGGAGTAAGGTTTTTTCCCCAGATACTCACAAGTCTCAGCCAGGAACCCCAACCCCAGCTTCTGTAAATTCAAACTACAATGGAGTAAGTTTTTTTCCCCAGATACTCACATGTCTCAGCCAGGAACTCCAACCCCAGCTTTTTATGAATTGAAACTACAATGGAGTAAGGTTTTTCCCCCAGATACTCACAAGTCTCAGCCAGGAACTCCACCCCCAGCTTTTTATGAATTGAACCTACAATGGAGTAAGGTTTTTCGCCCAGATACTCACTAGTCTCAGCCAGGAACTCCAACCCCAGCTTCTGTGAATTCAAACTACAATGGAGTAAGTTTTTCCCCCAGATACTCACATGTCTCAGCCAGGAACTCCACCCCCAGCTTTTATGAATTGAAACTACAATGGAGTAAGGTTTTTTCCCCCAGATACTCACAAGTCTCAGCCAGGAACTCCACCCCCAGCTTTTTATTAATTCAACCTACAATGGACTAAGGTTTTTCGCCCAGATACTCACAAGTCTCAGCCTGGAACTCCACCCCCAGCTTCTGTGAATTCAAACTACAATGGAGTAAGGTTTTTCCCCCAGATACTCACAAGTCTCAGCCAGGAACTCCACCCCCAGCTTTTTGTGAATTCAAACTACAATGAAGTAAGGTTTTCCCCCCAGATACTCACAAGTCTCAGCCAGGAACTCCACCCCCAGCTTTTTGTGAATTCAAACTACAATGGAGTAAGTTTTTTCCCCCAGATACTCACATGTCTCAGCCAGGAACTCTACCCCCAGCTTTTTATGAATTGAAACTGCAATGGAGTAAGGTTTTTCCCCCAGATACTCACAAGTCTCAGCCAGGAACTCCACCCCCAGCTTTTTATGAATTCAAACTACAATGAAGTAAGGTTTTCCCCCGAGATACTCACATGTCTCAGCCAGGAACTCCACCCCCAGCTTTTTATGAATTCAATCTACAATGGAGTAAGTTTTTTCCCCCAGATACTCACATGTCTCAGCCAGGAACTCCACCCCCAGCTTCTGTGAATTCAAACTACAATGCAGTAAGGTTTTCCCCCCAGATACTCACAAGTCTCAGCCAGGAACTCCACCCCCAGCATTTTATGAATTCAAACTACAATGGAGTAAGTTTTTTTCCCGAGATACTCACACGTCTCAGCCAGGAACTCCACCCCCAGCTTCTGTGAATTCAAACTACAATGGAGTAAGGTTTTCCCCCCAGATACTCACAAGTCTCAGCCAGGAACTCCACCCCCAGCTTCTGTGAATTCAAACTACAATGCAGTAAGGTTTTCCCCCCAGATACTCACAAGTCTCAGCCAGGAACTCCACCCCCAGCATTTTATGAATTCAAACTACAATGGAGTAAGTTTTTTTCCCGAGATACTCACACGTCTCAGCCAGGAACTCCACCCCCAGCTTCTGTGAATTCAAACTACAATGGAGTAAGGTTTTCCCCCCAGATACTCACAAGTCTGAGCCAGGAACTCCACCCCAAGCTTCTGTGAATTCAAACTACAATGCAGTAAGGTTTTCCCCCCAGATACTCACAAGTCTCAGCCAGGAACTCCACCCCCAGCATTTTATGAATCCAAACTACAATGGAGTAAGGTTTTTCCCCCAGATACTCACATGTCTCAGCCAGGAACTCCACCCCCAGCTTTTATGAATTGAAACTACAATGGAGTAAGGTTTTCCCCCCAGATACTCACAAGTCTCAGCCAGGAACTCCACCCCCAGCTTTTTATTAATTCAACCTACAATGGAGTAAGGTTTTTCGCCCAGATACTCACAAGTCTCAGCCTGGAACTCCACTCCCAGCTTCTGTGAATTCAAACTACAATGGAGTAAGGTTTTTCCCCCAGATACTCACAAGTCTCAGCCAGGAACTCCACCCCCAGCTTTTTGTGAATTCAAACTACAATGAAGTAAGGTTTTCCCCCCAGATACTCACAAGTCTCAGCCAGGAACCCCAACCCCAGCTTCTGTGAATTCAAACTACAATGGAGTAAGTTTTTTCCCCCAGATACTCACATGTCTCAGCCAGGAACTCTACCCCCAGCTTTTTATGAATTGAAACTGCAATGGAGTAAGGTTTTTCCCCCAGATACTCACAAGTCTCAGCCAGGAACTCCACCCCCAGCTTTTTATGAATTCAAACTACAATGAAGTAAGGTTTTCCCCCGAGATACTCACATGTCTCAGCCAGGAACTCCACCCCCAGCTTTTTATGAATTCAATCTACAATGGAGTAAGTTTTTTCCCCCAGATACTCACATGTCTCAGCCAGGAACTCCACCCCCAGCTTTTTATGAATTGAATCTACAATGGAGTAAGGTTTTTCGCCCAGATACTCACAAGTCTCAGCCAGGAACTCCACCCCTAGCTTCTGTGAATTCAAACTACAATGGAGTAAGGTTCTTTCCCCAGATACTCACATGTCTCAGCCAGGAACTCCACCCCCAGCTTCTGTGAATTCAAACTACAATGGAGTAAGGTTTTCCCCCCCAGATACTCACATGTCTCAGCCAGGAACTCCACCCCCAGCTTATTATGAATTGAAACTACAATGGAGTAAGGTTCTTTCCCCAGATACTCACATGTCTCAGCCAGGAACTCCACCCCCAGCTTCTGTGAATTCAAACTACAATGGAGTAAGGTTTTCCCCCCAGATACTCACAAGTCTCAGCCCGGAACTCCACCCCCAGCTTCTGTGAATTCAAACTACAATGGAGTAAGGTTTCCCCCCCAGATACTCACAAGTCTCAGCTAGGAACTCCACCCCCAGCTTCTGTGAATTCAAACTACAATGGAGTAAGTTTTTTCGCCCAGATACTTACAACTCTCACCCAGGAACTCCACCCCCAGCTTCTGTGAATTCAAACTACAATGGAGTAAGGTTTTTCGCCCAGATACTCACAGGTCTCACCCAGGAACTCCACCCCCAGCTTCTGTGAATTCAAACTACAATGGAGTTAGGTTTTTCGCCCAGATACTTACAAGTCTCAGCCAGGAACTCCACCCCCAGCATTTTATGAATTCAAACTACAATGGAGTAAGGTTTTTTCCCCAGATACTCACATGTCTCAGCCAGGAACTCCACCCCCAGCATTTTATGAATTCAAACTACAATGGAGTAAGGTTTTTTCCCCAGATACTCACAAGTCTCAGCCAGGAACCCCAACCCCAGCCTCTGTGAATTCAAACTACAATGGAGTAAGTTTTTTTCCCCAGATACTCACATGTCTCAGCCAGGAACTCTACCCCCAGCTTTTTTTGAATTTAAACTGCATTGGAGTAAGGTTTTTCCCCCAGATACTCACAAGTCTCAGCCAGGAACTCCACCCCCAGCTTTTTATGAATTCAAACTACAATGAAGTAAGGTTTCCCCCCGAGATACTCACATGTCTCAGCCAGGAACTCCACCCCCAGCTTTTTATGAATTCAATCTACAATGGAGTAAGTTTTTTCCCCCAGATACTCACATGTCTCAGCAAGGAACTCCACCCCCAGCTTTTTATGAATTGAAACTACAATGGAGTAAGGTTTTTCGCCCAGATACTCACAAGTCTCAGCCAGGAACTCCACCCCTAGCTTCTGTGAATTCAAACTACAATGGAGTAAGGTTCTTTCCCCAGATACTCACATGTCTCAGCCAGGAACTCCACCCCCAGCTTCTGTGAATTCAAACTACAATGGAGTAAGGTTTTCCCCCCAGATACTCACATGTCTCAGCCAGGAACTCCACCCCCAGCTTTTTATGAATTGAAACTACAATGGAGTAAGGTTCTTTCCCCAGATACTCACATGTCTCAGCCAGGAACTCCACCCCCAGCTTCTGTGAATTCAAACTACAATGGAGTAAGGTTTTCCCCCCAGATACTCACAAGTCTCAGCCAGGAACTCCACCCCCAGCTTCTGTGAATTCAAACTACAATGAAGTAAGGTTTCCCCCCGAGATACTCACATGTCTCAGCCAGGAACTCCACCCCCAGCTTTTTATGAATTCAATCTACAATGGAGTAAGTTTTTTCCCCCAGATACTCACATGTCTCAGCCAGGAACTCCACCCCCAGCTTTTTATGAATTCAAACTACAATGCAGTAAGGTTTTCCCCCCAGATACTCACAAGTCTCAGCCAGGAACTCCACCCCCAGCTTCTGTGAATTCAAACTACAATGGAGTAAGGTTTTTCGCCCAGATACTTACAAGTCTCACCCAGGAACTCCACCCCCAGCTTCTGTGAATTCAAACTACAATGGAGTTAGGTTTTTCGCCCAGATACTTACAAGTCTCAGCCAGGAACTCCACCCCCAGCATTTTATGAATCCAAACTACAATGGAGTAAGGTTTTTCCCCCAGATACTCACAAGTCTCAGCCAGGAACTCCAACCCCAGCCTCTGTGAATTCAAACTACAATGGAGTAAGTTTTCCCCCCCAGATACTCACATGTCTCAGCCAGGAACTCCACCCCCAGCTTGTTATGAATTGAAACTACAATGAAGTAAGGTTTTCCCCCCAGATACTCACAAGTCTCAGCCAGGAACTCCACCCCCAGCTTTTTATGAATTGAACCTACAATGGAGTAAGGTTTTTCGCCCAGATACTCACAAGTCTCAGCCTGGAACTCCACCCCCAGCTTCTGTGAATTCAAACTACAATGGAGTAAGGTTTTTCCCCCAGATACTCACAAGTCTCAGCCAGGAACTCCACCCCCAGCTTCTGTGAATCCAAACTACAATGGAGTAAGGTTTTTCGCCCAGATACTCACTAGTCTCAGCCAGGAACTCCAACCCCAGCCTCTGTGAATTCAAACTACAATGGAGTAAGTTTTTCCCCCAGATACTCACATGTCTCAGCCAGGAACTCCACCCCCAACTTTTATGAATTGAAACTACAATGGAGTAAGGTTTTCCCCCCAGATACTCACAAGTCTCAGCCAGGAACTCCACCCCCAGCTTTTTATGAATTGAACCTACAATGGAGTAAGGTTTTTCGCCCAGATACTCACAAGTCTCAGCCTGGAACTCCACCCCCAGCTTCTGTGAATTCAAACTACAATGGAGTAAGGTTTTTCCCCCAGATACTCACAAGTCTCAGCCAGGAACTCCACCCCCAGCTTCTGTGAATTCAAACTACAATGGAGTAAGGTTTTCCCCCCAGATACTCACATGTCTCAGCCAGGAACTCCACCCCCAGCTTTTTATGAATTGAAACTACAATGGAGTAAGGTTCTTTCCCCAGATACTCACATGTCTCAGCCAGGAACTCCACCCCCAGCTTCTGTGAATTCAAACTACAATGGAGTAAGGTTTTCCCCTCAGATACTCACAAGTCTCAGCCCGGAACTCCACCCCCAGCTTCTGTGAATTCAAACTACAATGGAGTAAGGTTTTCCCCCCAGACACTCACAAGTCTCAGCCAGGAACTCCACCCCCAGCTTCTGTGAATTCAAACTACAATGGAGTAAGGTTTTTCGCCCAGATACTTACAAGTCTCACCCAGGAACTCCACCCCCAGCTTCTGTGAATTCAAACTACAATGGAGTTAAGTTTTTCGCCCAGATACTTACAAGTCTCAGCCAGGAACTCCACCCCCAGCATTTTATGAATTCAAACTACAATGGAGTAAGGTTATTTCCCCAGATACTCACAAGTCTCAGCCAGGAACCCCAACCCCAACCTCTGTGAATTCAAACTACAATGGAGTAAGTTTTTTTCCCCAGATACTCACATGTCTCAGCCAGGAACTCTACCCCCAGCTTTTTATGAATTTAAACTGCAATGGAGTAACGTTTTTCCCCCAGATACTCACAAGTCTCAGCCAGGAACTCCACCCCCAGCTTTTTATGAATTCAAACTACAATGAAGTAAGGTTTCCCCCCAAGATACTCACATGTCTCAGCCAGGAACTCCACCCCCAGCTTTTTATGAATTCAATCTACAATGGAGTAAGTTTTTCCCCCAGATACTCACATGTCTCAGCAAGGAACTCCACCCCCAGCTTTTTATGAATTGAAACTACAATGGAGTAAGGTTTTTCCCCCAGATACTCACAAGTCTCAGCCAGGAACTCCACCCCCAGCTTTTTATGAATTGAACCTACAATGGAGTAAGGTTTTTCGCCCAGATACTCACAAGTCTCAGCCAGGAACTCCACCCCCAGCTTCTGTGAATTCAAACTACAATGGAGTAAGGTTTTTCGCCCAGATACTGACAAGTCTCAGCCAGGAAGTCCACTCCCAGCTTCTTTGAATTCAAACTACAATGGAGTAAGGTTCTTTCCCCAGATACTCACATGTCTCAGCCAGGAACTCCACCCCCAACTTCTGTGAATTCAAACTACAATGGAGTAAGGTTTTTCGCCCAGATACTCACTAGTCTCAGCCAGGAACTCCAAACCCAGTTTCTGTGAATTCAAACTACAATGGAGTAGGTTTTTCCCCCAGATACTCACATGTCTCAGCCAGGAACTCCACCCCCAGCTTTTATGAATTGAAACTACAATGGAGTAAGGTTTCCCCCCCAGATACTCACAAGTCTCAGCCAGGAACTCCACCCCCAGCTTTTTATGAATTGAACCTACAATGGAGTTAGGTTTTTCGCCCAGATACTCACAAGTCTCAGCCTGGAACTCCACCCCCAGCTTCTGTGAATTCAAACTACAATGGAGTAAGGTTTTCCCCCCAGATACTCACAAGTCTCAACCAGGAACTCCACCCCCAGCTTTTTATGAATTCAAACTACAATGCAGTAAGGTTTTCCCCCCAGATACTCACAAGTCTCAGCCAGGAACTCCACCCCCAGCTTCTGTGAATTCAAACTACAATGGAGTAAGGTTTTTCGCCCAGATACTTACAAGTCTCACCCAGGAACTCCACCCCCAGCTTCTGTGAATTCAAACTACAATGGAGTAAAGTTTTTCGCCCAGATACTTACAAGTCTCAGCCAGGAACTCCACCCCCAGCATTTTATGAATCCAAACTACAATGGAGTAAGGTTTTTTCCCCAGATACTCACATGTCTCAGCAAGGAACTCCACCCCCAGCTTTTTATGAATTGAAACTACAATGGAGTAAGGTTTTTCGCCCAGATACTCACAAGTCTCAGCCAGGAACTCCACCCCTAGCTTCTGTGAATTCAAACTACAATGGAGTAAGGTTCTTTCCCCAGATACTCACATGTCTCAGCCAGGAACTCCACCCCCAGCTTCTGTGAATTCAAACTACAATGGAGTAAGGTTTTCCCCCCAGATACTCACAAGTCTCAGCCAGGAACTCCACCCCCAGCTTCTGTGAATTCAAACTACAATGAAGTAAGGTTTCCCCCCGAGATACTCACATGTCTCAGCCAGGAACTCCACCCCCAGCTTTTTATGAATTCAATCTACAATGGAGTAAGTTTTTTCCCCCAGATACTCACATGTCTCAGCCAGGAACTCCACCCCCAGCTTTTTATGAATTCAAACTACAATGCAGTAAGGTTTTCCCCCCAGATACTCACAAGTCTCAGCCAGGAACTCCACCCCCAGCTTCTGTGAATTCAAACTACAATGGAGTAAGGTTTTTCGCCCAGATACTTACAAGTCTCACCCAGGAACTCCACCCCCAGCTTCTGTGAATTCAAACTACAATGGAGTTAGGTTTTTCGCCCAGATACTTACAAGTCTCAGCCAGGAACTCCACCCCCAGCATTTTATGAATCCAAACTACAATGGAGTAAGGTTTTTCCCCCAGATACTCACAAGTCTCAGCCAGGAACTCCAACCCCAGCCTCTGTGAATTCAAACTACAATGGAGTAAGTTTTCCCCCCCAGATACTCACATGTCTCAGCCAGGAACTCCACCCCCCAGCTTGTTATGAATTGAAACTACAATGAAGTAAGGTTTTCCCCCCAGATACTCACAAGTCTCAGCCAGGAACTCCACCCCCAGCTTTTTATGAATTGAACCTACAATGGAGTAAGGTTTTTCGCCCAGATACTCACAAGTCTCAGCCTGGAACTCCACCCCCAGCTTCTGTGAATTCAAACTACAATGGAGTAAGGTTTTTCCCCCAGATACTCACAAGTCTCAGCCAGGAACTCCACCCCCAGCTTCTGTGAATCCAAACTACAATGGAGTAAGGTTTTTCGCCCAGATACTAACTAGTCTCAGCCAGGAACTCCAACCCCAGCCTCTGTGAATTCAAACTACAATGGAGTAAGTTTTTCCCCCAGATACTCACATGTCTCAGCCAGGAACTCCACCCCCAACATTTATGAATTGAAACTACAATGGAGTAAGGTTTTCCCCCCAGATACTCACAAGTCTCAGCCAGGAACTCCACCCCCAGCTTTTTATGAATTGAACCTACAATGGAGTAAGGTTTTTCGCCCAGATACTCACAAGTCTCAGCCTGGAACTCCACCCCCAGCTTCTGTGAATTCAAACTACAATGGAGTAAGGTTTTTCCCCCAGATACTCACAAGTCTCAGCCCGGAACTCCACCCCCAGCTTCTGTGAATTCAAACTACAATGGAGTAAGGTTTTCCCCCCAGACACTCACAAGTCTCAGCCAGGAACTCCACCCCCAGCTTCTGTGAATTCAAACTACAATGGAGTAAGGTTTTTCGCCCAGATACTTACAAGTCTCACCCAGGAACTCCACCCCCAGCTTCTGTGAATTCAAACTACAATGGAGTTAAGTTTTTCGCCCAGATACTTACAAGTCTCAGCCAGGAACTCCACCCCCAGCATTTTATGAATTCAAACTACAATGGAGTAAGGTTATTTCCCCAGATACTCACAAGTCTCAGCCAGGAACCCCAACCCCAACCTCTGTGAATTCAAACTACAATGGAGTAAGTTTGTTTCCCCAGATACTCACATGTCTCAGCCAGGAACTCTACCCCCAGCTTTTTATGAATTTAAACTGCAATGGAGTAACGTTTTTCCCCCAGATACTCACAAGTCTCAGCCAGGAACTCCACCCCCAGCTTTTTATGAATTCAAACTACAATGAAGTAAGGTTTCCTCCCGAGATACTCACATGTCTCAGCCAGGAACTCCACCCCCAGCTTTTTATGAATTCAATCTACAATGGAGTAAGTTTTTCCCCCAGATACTCACATGTCTCAGCAAGGAACTCCACCCCCAGCTTTTTATGAATTGAAACTACAATGGAGTAAGGTTTTTCCCCCAGATACTCACAAGTCTCAGCCAGGAACTCCACCCCCAGCTTTTTATGAATTGAACCTACAATGGAGTAAGGTTTTTCGCCCAGATACTCACAAGTCTCAGCCAGGAACTCCACCCCCAGCTTCTGTGAATTCAAACTACAATGGAGTAAGGTTTTTCGCCCAGATACTGACAAGTCTCAGCCAGGAACTCCACCCCCAGCTTTTTATTAATTCAACCTACAATGGACTAAGGTTTTTCACCCAGATACTCACAAGTCTCAGCCTGGAACGCCACCCCCAGCTTCTGTGAATTCAAACTACAATGGAGTAAGGTTTTTCCCCCAGATACTCACAAGTCTCAGCCAGGAACTCCACTCCCAGCTTCTTTGAATTCAAACTACAATGGAGTAAGGTTCTTTCCCCAGATACTCACATGTCTCAGCCAGGAACTCCACCCCCAACTTCTGTGAATTCAAACTACAATGGAGTAAGGTTTTTCGCCCAGATACTCACTAGTCTCAGCCAGGAACTCCAAACCCAGTTTCTGTGAATTCAAACTACAATGGAGTAGGTTTTTTCCCCCAGATACTCACATGTCTCAGCCAGGAACTCCACCCCCAGCTTTTATGAATTGAAACTACAATGGAGTAAGGTTTCCCCCCCAGATACTCACAAGTCTCAGCCAGGAACTCCACCCCCAGCTTTTTATGAATTGAACCTACAATGGAGTTAGGTTTTTCGCCCAGATACTCACAAGTCTCAGCCTGGAACTCCACCCCCAGCTTCTGTGAATTCAAACTACAATGGAGTAAGGTTTTCCCCCCAGATACTCACAAGTCTCAACCAGGAACTCCACCCCCAGCTTTTTATGAATTCAAACTACAATGCAGTAAGGTTTTCCCCCCAGATACTCACAAGTCTCAGCCAGGAACTCCACCCCCAGCTTCTGTGAATTCAAACTACAATGGAGTAAGGTTTTTCGCCCAGATACTTACAAGTCTCACCCAGGAACTCCACCCCCAGCTTCTGTGAATTCAAACTACAATGGAGTAAAGTTTTTCGCCCAGATACTTACAAGTCTCAGCCAGGAACTCCACCCCCAGCATTTTATGAATCCAAACTACAATGGAGTAAGGTTTTTTCCCCAGATACTCACAAGTCTCAGCCAGGAACTCCATCCCCAGCATTTTATGAATTCAAACTACAATGGAGTAAGGTTTTTTCCCCAGATACTCACAAGTCTCAGCCAGGAACCCCAACCCCAGCTTCTGTGAATTCAAACTACAATGGAGTAAGTTTTTTTCCCCAGATACTCACATGTCTCAGCCAGGAACTCCAACCCCAGCTTTTTATGAATTGAAACTACAATGGAGTAAGGTTTTTCCCCCAGATACTCACAAGTCTCAGCCAGGAACTCCACCCCCAGCTTTTTATGAATTGAACCTACAATGGAGTAAGGTTTTTCGCCCAGATACTCACTAGTCTCAGCCAGGAACTCCAACCCCAGCTTCTGTGAATTCAAACTACAATGGAGTAAGTTTTTCCCCAGATACTCACATGTCTCAGCCAGGAACTCCACCCCCAGCTTTTATGAATTGAAACTACAATGGAGTAAGGTTTTCCCCCCAGATACTCACAAGTCTCAGCCAGGAACTCCACCCCCAGCTTTTTATTAATTCAACCTACAATGGAGTAAGGTTTTTCGCCCAGATACTCACAAGTCTCAGCCAGGAACCCCAACCCCAGCTTCTGTGAATTCAAACTACAATGGAGTAAGGTTTTTCGCCCAGATACTCACAAGTCTCAGCCTGGAACTCCACCCCCAGCTTCTGTGAATTCAAACTACAATGGAGTAAGGTTTTTCCCCCAGATACTCACAAGTCTCAGCCAGGAACTCCACCCCCAGCTTTTTGTGAATTCAAACTACAATGAAGTAAGGTTTTCCCCCCAGATACTCACAAGTCTCAGCCAGGAACCCCAACCCCAGCTTCTGTGAATTCAAACTACAATGGAGTAAGTTTTTTCCCCCAGATACTCACATGTCTCAGCCAGGAACTCTACCCCCAGCTTTTTATGAATTGAAACTGCAATGGAGTAAGGTTTTTCCCCCAGATACTCACAAGTCTCAGCCAGGAACTCCACCCCCAGCTTTTTATGAATTCAAACTACAATGAAGTAAGGTTTTCCCCCGAGATACTCACATGTCTCAGCCAGGAACTCCACCCCCAGCTTTTTATGAATTCAATCTACAATGGAGTAAGTTTTTTCCCCCAGATACTCACATGTCTCAGCCAGGAACTCCACCCCCAGCTTTTTATGAATTGAACCTACAATGGAGTAAGGTTTTTCGCCCAGATACTCACAAGTCTCAGCCAGGAACTCCACCCCTAGCTTCTGTGAATTCAAACTACAATGGAGTAAGGTTCTTTCCCCAGATACTCACATGTCTCAGCCAGGAACTCCACCCCCAGCTTCTGTGAATTCAAACTACAATGGAGTAAGGTTTTCCCCCCCAGATACTCACATGTCTCAGCCAGGAACTCCACCCCCAGCTTATTATGAATTGAAACTACAATGGAGTAAGGTTCTTTCCCCAGATACTCACATGTCTCAGCCAGGAACTCCACCCCCAGCTTCTGTGAATTCAAACTACAATGGAGTAAGGTTTTCCCCCCAGATACTCACAAGTCTCAGCCCGGAACTCCACCCCCAGCTTCTGTGAATTCAAACTACAATGGAGTAAGGTTTCCCCCCCAGATACTCACAAGTCTCAGCTAGGAACTCCACCCCCAGCTTCTGTGAATTCAAACTACAATGGAGTAAGTTTTTTCGCCCAGATACTTACAAGTCTCACCCAGGAACTCCACCCCCAGCTTCTGTGAATTCAAACTACAATGGAGTTAGGTTTTTCGCCCAGATACTTACAAGTCTCAGCCAGGAACTCCACCCCCAGCATTTTATGAATTCAAACTACAATGGAGTAAGGTTTTTTCCCCAGATACTCACATGTCTCAGCCAGGAACTCCACCCCCAGCATTTTATGAATTCAAACTACAATGGAGTAAGGTTTTTTCCCCAGATACTCACAAGTCTCAGCCAGGAACCCCAACCCCAGCCTCTGTGAATTCAAACTACAATGGAGTAAGTTTTTTTCCCCAGATACTCACATGTCTCAGCCAGGAACTCTACCCCCAGCTTTTTTTGAATTTAAACTGCATTGGAGTAAGGTTTTTCCCCCAGATACTCACAAGTCTCAGCCAGGAACTCCACCCCCAGCTTTTTATGAATTCAAACTACAATGAAGTAAGGTTTCCCCCCGAGATACTCACATGTCTCAGCCAGGAACTCCACCCCCAGCTTTTTATGAATTCAATCTACAATGGAGTAAGTTTTTTCCCCCAGATACTCACATGTCTCAGCAAGGAACTCCACCCCCAGCTTTTTATGAATTGAAACTACAATGGAGTAAGGTTTTTCGCCCAGATACTCACAAGTCTCAGCCAGGAACTCCACCCCTAGCTTCTGTGAATTCAAACTACAATGGAGTAAGGTTCTTTCCCCAGATACTCACATGTCTCAGCCAGGAACTCCACCCCCAGCTTCTGTGAATTCAAACTACAATGGAGTAAGGTTTTCCCCCGAGATACTCACATGTCTCAGCCAGGAACTCCACCCCCAGCTTTTTATGAATTGAAACTACAATGGAGTAAGGTTCTTTCCCCAGATACTCACATGTCTCAGCCAGGAACTCCACCCCCAGCTTCTGTGAATTCAAACTACAATGGAGTAAGGTTTTCCCCCCAGATACTCACAAGTCTCAGCCAGGAACTCCACCCCCAGCTTCTGTGAATTCAAACTACAATGAAGTAAGGTTTCCCCCCGAGATACTCACATGTCTCAGCCAGGAACTCCACCCCCAGCTTTTTATGAATTCAATCTACAATGGAGTAAGTTTTTTCCCCCAGATACTCACATGTCTCAGCCAGGAACTCCACCCCCAGCTTTTTATGAATTCAAACTACAATGCAGTAAGGTTTTCCCCCCAGATACTCACAAGTCTCAGCCAGGAACTCCACCCCCAGCTTCTGTGAATTCAAACTACAATGGAGTAAGGTTTTTCGCCCAGATACTTACAAGTCTCACCCAGGAACTCCACCCCCAGCTTCTGTGAATTCAAACTACAATGGAGTTAGGTTTTTCGCCCAGATACTTACAAGTCTCAGCCAGGAACTCCACCCCCAGCATTTTATGAATCCAAACTACAATGGAGTAAGGTTTTTCCCCCAGATACTCACAAGTCTCAGCCAGGAACTCCAACCCCAGCCTCTGTGAATTCAAACTACAATGGAGTAAGTTTTCCCCCCCAGATACTCACATGTCTCAGCCAGGAACTCCACCCCCAGCTTCTGTGAATCCAAACTACAATGGAGTAAGGTTTTTCGCGCAGATACTCACAAGTCTCAGCCAGGAACTCCACCCCCAGCTTCTGTGAATCCAAACTACAATGGAGTAAGGTTTTTCGCCCAGATACTCACTAGTCTCAGCCAGGAACTCCAACCCCAGCCTCTGTGAATTCAAACTACAATGGAGTACGTTTTTCCCCCAGATACTCACATGTCTCAGCCAGGAACTCCACCCCCAACTTTTATGAATTGAAACTACAATGGAGTAAGGTTTTCCCCCCAGATACTCACAAGTCTCAGCCAGGAACTCCACCCCCAGCTTTTTATGAATTGAACCTACAATGGAGTAAGGTTTTTCGCCCAGATACTCACAAGTCTCAGCCTGGAACTCCACCCCCAGCTTCTGTGAATTCAAACTACAATGGAGTAAGGTTTTTCCCCCAGATACTCACAAGTCTCAGCCAGGAACTCCACCCCCAGCTTCTGTGAATTCAAACTACAATGGAGTAAGGTTTTCCCCCCAGATACTCACATGTCACAGCCAGGAACTCCACCCCCAGCTTTTTATGAATTGAAACTACAATGGAGTAAGGTTCTTTCCCCAGATACTCACATGTCTCAGCCAGGAACTCCACCCCCAGCTTCTGTGAATTCAAACTACAATGGAGTAAGGTTTTCCCCTCAGATACTCACAAGTCTCAGCCCGGAACTCCACCCCCAGCTTCTGTGAATTCAAACTACAATGGAGTAAGGTTTTCCCCCCAGACACTCACAAGTCTCAGCCAGGAACTCCACCCCCAGCTTCTGTGAATTCAAACTACAATGGAGTAAGGTTTTTCGCCCAGATACTTACAAGTCTCACCCAGGAACTCCACCCCCAGCTTCTGTGAATTCAAACTACAATGGAGTTAAGTTTTTCGCCCAGATACTTACAAGTCTCAGCCAGGAACTCCACCCCCAGCATTTTATGAATTCAAACTACAATGGAGTAAGGTTATTTCCCCAGATACTCACAAGTCTCAGCCAGGAACCCCAACCCCAACCTCTGTGAATTCAAACTACAATGGAGTAAGTTTTTTTCCCCAGATACTCACATGTCTCAGCCAGGAACTCTACCCCCAGCTTTTTATGAATTTAAACTGCAATGGAGTAACGTTTTTCCCCCAGATACTCACAAGTCTCAGCCAGGAACTCCACCCCCAGCTTTTTATGAATTCAAACTACAATGAAGTAAGGTTTCCCCCCGAGATACTCACATGTCTCAGCCAGGAACTCCACCCCCAGCTTTTTATGAATTCAATCTACAATGGAGTAAGTTTTTCCCCCAGATACTCACATGTCTCAGCAAGGAACTCCACCCCCAGCTTTTTATGAATTGAAACTACAATGGAGTAAGGTTTTTCCCCCAGATACTCACAAGTCTCAGCCAGGAACTCCACCCCCAGCTTTTTATGAATTGAACCTACAATGGAGTAAGGTTTTTCGCCCAGATACTCACAAGTCTCAGCCAGGAACTCCACCCCCAGCTTCTGTGAATTCAAACTACAATGGAGTAAGGTTTTTCGCCCAGATACTGACAAGTCTCAGCCAGGAAGTCCACTCCCAGCTTCTTTGAATTCAAACTACAATGGAGTAAGGTTCTTTCCCCAGATACTCACATGTCTCAGCCAGGAACTCCACCCCCAACTTCTGTGAATTCAAACTACAATGGAGTAAGGTTTTTCGCCCAGATACTCACTAGTCTCAGCCAGGAACTCCAAACCCAGTTTCTGTGAATTCAAACTACAATGGAGTAGGTTTTTCCCCCAGATACTCACATGTCTCAGCCAGGAACTCCACCCCCAGCTTTTGTGAATTGAAACTACAATGGAGTAAGGTTTCCCCCCCAGATACTCACAAGTCTCAGCCAGGAACTCCACCCCCAGCTTTTTATGAATTGAACCTACAATGGAGTTAGGTTTTTCGCCCAGATACTCACAAGTCTCAGCCTGGAACTCCACCCCCAGCTTCTGTGAATTCAAACTACAATGGAGTAAGGTTTCCCCCCAGATACTCACAAGTCTCAACCAGGAACTCCACCCCCAGCTTTTTATGAATTCAAACTACAATGCAGTAAGGTTTTCCCCCCAGATACTCACAAGTCTCAGCCAGGAACTCCACCCCCAGCTTCTGTGAATTCAAACTACAATGGAGTAAGGTTTTTCGCCCAGATACTTACAAGTCTCACCCAGGAACTCCACCCCCAGCTTCTGTGAATTCAAACTACAATGGAGTAAAGTTTTTCGCCCAGATACTTACAAGTCTCAGCCAGGAACTCCACCCCCAGCATTTTATGAATCCAAACTACAATGGAGTAAGGTTTTTTCCCCAGATACTCACAAGTCTCAGCCAGGAACTCCATCCCCAGCATTTTATGAATTCAAACTACAATGGAGTAAGGTTTTTTCCCCAGATACTCACAAGTCTCAGCCAGGAACCCCAACCCCAGCTTCTGTGAATTCAAACTACAATGGAGTAAGTTTTTTTCCCCAGATACTCACATGTCTCAGCCAGGAACTCCAACCCCAGCTTTTTATGAATTGAAACTACAATGGAGTAAGGTTTTTCCCCCAGATACTCACAAGTCTCAGCCAGGAACTCCACCCCCAGCTTTTTATGAATTGAACCTACAATGGAGTAAGGTTTTTCGCCCAGATACTCACTAGTCTCAGCCAGGAACTCCAACCCCAGCTTCTGTGAATTCAAACTACAATGGAGTAAGTTTTTCCCCAGATACTCACATGTCTCAGCCAGGAACTCCACCCCCAGCTTTTATGAATTGAAACTACAATGGAGTAAGGTTTTCCCCCCAGATACTCACAAGTCTCAGCCAGGAACTCCACCCCCAGCTTTTTATTAATTCAACCTACAATGGAGTAAGGTTTTTCGCCCAGATACTCACAAGTCTCAGCCAGGAACCCCAACCCCAGCTTCTGTGAATTCAAACTACAATGGAGTAAGTTTTTTCCCCCAGATACTCACATGTCTCAGCCAGGAACTCTACCCCCAGCTTTTTATGAATTGAAACTGCAATGGAGTAAGGCTTTTCCCCCAGATACTCACAAGTCTCAGCCAGGAACTCCACCCCCAGCTTTTTATGAATTCAAACTACAATGAAGTAAGGTTTTCCCTCGAGATACTCACATGTCTCAGGCAGGAACTCCACCCCCAGCTTTTTATGAATTCAATCTACAATGGAGTAAGTTTTTTCCCCCAGATACTCACATGTCTCAGCCAGGAACTCCACCCCCAGCTTTTTATGAATTGAACCTACAATGGAGTAAGGTTTTTCGCCCAGATACTCACAAGTCTCAGCCAGGAACTCCACCCCTAGCTTCTGTGAATTCAAACTACAATGGAGTAAGGTTTTCCCCCCAGATACTCACAAGTCTCAGCCAGGAACTCCACCCCCAGCTTCTGTGAATTCAAACTACAATGGAGTAAGGTTTTTCGCCCAGATACTTACAAGTCTCACCCAGGAACTCCACCCCCAGCTTCTGTGAATTCAAACTACAATGGAGTTAAGTTTTTCGCCCAGATACTTACAAGTCTCAGCCAGGAACTCCACCCCCAGCATTTTATGAATTCAAACTACAATGGAGTAAGGTTTTTTCCCCAGATACTCACAAGTCTCAGCCAGGAACTCCACCCCCAGCATTTTATGAATTCAAACTACAATGGAGTAAGGTTTTTTCCCCAGATACTCACAAGTCTCAGCCAGGAACCCCAGCCCCAGCCTCTGTGAATTCAAACTACAATGGAGTAAGTTTTTTTCCCCAGATACTCACATGTCTCAGCCAGGAACTCTACCCCCAGCTTTTTATGAATTTAAACTGCAATGGAGTAAGGTTTTTCCCCCAGATACTCACAAGTCTCAGCCAGGAACTCCACCCCAGCTTTTTATGAATTCAAACTACAATGAAGTAAGGTTTCCCCCCGAGATACTCACATGTCTCAGCCAGGAACTCTACCCCCAGCTTTTTATGAATTTAAACTGCAATGGAGTTTGGTTTTTCCCCCAGATACTCACAAGTCTCAGCCAGGAACTCCACCCCAGCTTTTTATGAATTCAAACTACAATGAAGTAAGGTTTCCCCCCGAGATACTCACATGTCTCAGCCAGGAACTCCACCCCCAGCTTTTTATGAATTCAATCTACAATGGAGTAAGTTTTTTCCCCCAGATACTCACATGTCTCAGCCAGGAACTCCACCCCCAGCTTTTTATGAATTCAAACTACAATGCAGTAAGGTTTTCCCCCCAGATACTCACAAGTCTCAGCCAGGAACTCCACCCCCAGCTTATGTGAATTCAAACTACAATGGAGTAAGGTTTTTAACCCAGATACTTACAAGTCTCACCCAGGAACTCCACCCCCAGCTTCTGTGAATTCAAACTACAATGGAGTTAAGTTTTTCGCCCAGATACTTACAAGTCTCAGCCAGGAACTCCACCCCCAGCATTTTATGAATCCAAACTACAATGGAGTAAGGTTTTTCCCCCAGATACTCACAAGTCTCAGCCAGGAACTCCACCCCCAACTTTTTATGAATTGAACCTACAATGGAGTAAGGTTTTTCGCCCAGATACTCACTAGTCTCAGCCAGGAACTCCAACCCCAGCCTCTGTGAATTCAAACTACAATGGAGTAAGTTTTTCCCCCAGATACTCACATGTCTCAGCCAGGAACTCCACCCCCAGCTTTTATGAATTGAACCTACAATGGAGTAAGGTTTTTCGCCCAGATACTCACAAGTCTCAGCCTGGAACTCCACCCCCAGCTTCTGTGAATTCAAACTACAATGGAGTAAGTTTTTCCCCCAGATACTCACAAGTCTCAGCCAGGAACTCCACCCCCAACTTTTTATGAATTGAACCTACAATGGAGTAAGGTTTTTCGCCCAGATACTCACTAGTCTCAGCCAGGAACTCCAACCCCAGCCTCTGTGAATTCAAACTACAATGGAGTAAGTTTTTCCCCCAGATACTCACATGTCTCAGCCAGGAACTCCACCCCCAGCTTTTATGAATTGAACCTACAATGGAGTAAGGTTTTTCGCCCAGATACTCACAAGTCTCAGCCTGGAACTCCACCCCCAGCTTCTGTGAATTCAAACTACAATGGAGTAAGGTTTTTCCCCCAGATACTCACAAGTCTCAGCCAGGAACTCCACCCCCAGCTTCTGTGAATTCAAACTACAATGGAGTAAGGTTTTCCCCCCAGATACTCACATGTCTCAGCCAGGAACTCCACCCCCAGCTTTTTATGAATTCAAACTACAATGAAGTAAGGTTTCCCCCCGAGATACTCACATGTCTCAGCCAGGAACTCCACCCCCATCTTTTTATGAATTGAAACTACAATGGAGTAAGGTTCTTTCCCCAGATACTCACATGTCTCAGCCAGGAACTCCACCCCCAGCTTTTTATGAATTCAAACTACAATGAAGTAAGGTTTCCCCCCGAGATACTCACATGTCTCAGCCAGGAACTCCACCCCCAGCTTTTTATGAATTCAATCTACAATGGAGTAAGTTTTTTCCCCCAGATACTCACATGTCTCAGCAAGGAACTCCACCCCCAGCTTTTTATGAATTGAAACTACAATGGAGTAAGGTTTTTCGCCCAGATACTCACAAGTCTCAGCCAGGAACTCCACCCCTAGCTTCTGTGAATTCAAACTACAATGGAGTAAGGTTCTTTCCCCAGATACTCACATGTCTCAGCCAGGAACTCCACCCCCAGCTTCTGTGAATTCAAACTACAATGGAGTAAGGTTTCCCCCCGAGATACTCACATGTCTCAGCCAGGAACTCCACCCCCAGCATTTTATGAATTCAAACTACAATGGAGTAAGGTTTTTTCCCCAGATACTCACAAGTCTCAGCCAGGAACCCCAACCCCAGACTCTGTGAATTCAAACTTCAATGGAGTAAGTTTTTTTCCCCAGATACTCACATGTCTCAGCCAGGAACTCTACCCCCAGCTTTTTATGAATTTAAACTGCAATGGAGTAAGGTTTTTCCCCCAGATACTCACATGTCTCAGCCAGGAACTCCACCCCCAGCTTTTATGAATTGAACCTACAATGGAGTAAGGTTTTTCACCCAGATACTCACAAGTCTCAGCCTGGAACTCCACCCCCAGCTTCTGTGAATTCAAACTACAATGGAGTAAGGTTTTTCCCCCAGATACTCACAAGTCTCAGCCAGGAACTCCACCCCCAACTTTTTATGAATTGAACCTACAATGGAGTAAGGTTTTTCGCCCAGATACTCACTAGTCTCAGCCAGGAACTCCAACCCCAGCCTCTGTGAATTCAAACTACAATGGAGTAAGTTTTTCCCCCAGATACTCACATGTCTCAGCCAGGAACTCCACCCCCAGCTTTTATGAATTGAAGCTACAATGGAGTAAGGTTTTTCGCCCAGATACTCACAAGTCTCAGCCTGGAACTCCACCCCCAGCTTCTGTGAATTCAAACTACAATGGAGTAAGGTTTTTCCCCCAGATACTCACAAGTCTCAGCCAGGAACTCCACCCCCAGCTTCTGTGAATTCAAACTACAATGGAGTAAGGTTTTCCCCCCAGATACTCACATGTCTCAGCCAGGAACTCCACCCCCAGCTTTTTATGAATTCAAACTACAATGAAGTAAGGTTTCCCCCCGAGATACTCACATGTCTCAGCCAGGAACTCCACCCCCAGCTTTTTATGAATTGAAACTACAATGGAGTAAGGTTCTTTCCCCAGATACTCACATGTCTCAGCCAGGAACTCCACCCCCAGCTTTTTATGAATTCAAACTACAATGAAGTAAGGTTTTCCCCCGAGATACTCACATGTCTCAGCCAGGAACTCCACCCCCAGCTTTTTATGAATTCAATCTACAATGGAGTAAGTTTTTTCCCCCAGATACTCACATGTCTCAGCAAGGAACTCCACCCCCAGCTTTTTATGAATTGAAACTACAATGGAGTAAGGTTTTTCGCCCAGATACTCACAAGTCTCAGCCAGGAACTCCACCCCTAGCTTCTGTGAATTCAAACTACAATGGAGTAAGGTTCTTTCCCCAGATACTCACATGTCTCAGCCAGGAACTCCACCCCCAGCTTCTGTGAATTCAAACTACAATGGAGTAAGGTTTCCCCCCGAGATACTCACATGTCTCAGCCAGGAACTCCACCCCCAGCATTTTATGAATTCAAACTACAATGGAGTAAGGTTTTTTCCCCAGATACTCACAAGTCTCAGCCAGGAACCCCAACCCCAGACTCTGTGAATTCAAACTTCAATGGAGTAAGTTTTTTTCCCCAGATACTCACATGTCTCAGCCAGGAACTCTACCCCCAGCTTTTTATGAATTTAAACT
The DNA here is from genome assembly GCA_023053685.1 of Diadophis punctatus similis. Taxonomy (NCBI): domain Eukaryota; kingdom Metazoa; phylum Chordata; class Lepidosauria; order Squamata; family Dipsadidae; genus Diadophis; species Diadophis punctatus. The sequence goes on from JALIGW010000045.1 coordinate 4,844,748, forward strand.
GCAATGGAGTAAGGTTTTTCCCCCAGATACTCACAAGTCTCAGCCAGGAACTCCACCCCCAGCTTTTTATGAATTCAAACTACAATGAAGTAAGGTTTCCCCCCGAGATACTCACATGTCTCAGCCAGGAACTCCACCCCCAGCTTTTTATGAATTCAATCTACAATGGAGTAAGTTTTTTCCCCGAGATACTCACATGTCTCAGCCAGGAACTCCACCCCCAGCTTTTTATGAATTCAAACTACAATGCAGTAAGGTTTTCCCCCCAGATACTCACAAGTCTCAGCCAGGAACTCCACCCCCAGCTTCTGTGAATTCAAACTACAATGGAGTAAGGTTTTTAACCCAGATACTTACAAGTCTCACCCAGGAACTCCACCCCCAGCTTCTGTGAATTCAAACTACAATGGAGTTAAGTTTTTCGCCCAGATACTTACAAGTCTCAGCCAGGAACTCCACCCCCAGCATTTTATGAATCCAAACTACAATGGAGTAAGGTTTTTCCCCCAGATACTCACAAGTCTCAGCCAGGAACTCCACCCCCAACTTTTTATGAATTGAACCTACAATGGAGTAAGGTTTTTCGCCCAGATACTCACTAGTCTCAGCCAGGAACTCCAACCCCAGCCTCTGTGAATTCAAACTACAATGGAGTAAGTTTTTCCCCCAGATACTCACATGTCTCAGCCAGGAACTCCACCCCCAGCTTTTATGAATTGAACCTACAATGGAGTAAGGTTTTTCGCCCAGATACTCACAAGTCTCAGCCTGGAACTCCGCCCCCAGCTTCTGTGAATTCAAACTACAATGGAGTAAGGTTTTTCCCCCAGATACTCACAAGTCTCAGCCAGGAACTCCACCCCCAGCTTCTGTGAATTCAAACTACAATGGAGTAAGGTTTTCCACCCAGATACTCACATGTCTCAGCCAGGAACTCCACCCCCAGCTTTTTATGAATTCAAACTACAATGAAGTAAGGTTTCCCCCCGAGATACTCACATGTCTCAGCCAGGAACTCCACCCCCAGCTTTTTATGAATTGAAACTACAATGGAGTAAGGTTCTTTCCCCAGATACTCACATGTCTCAGCCAGGAACTCCACCCCCAGCTTCTGTGAATTCAAACTACAATGGAGTAAGGTTTTCCCCTCAGATACTCACAAGTCTCAGCCCGGAACTCCACCCCCAGCTTCTGTGAATTCAAACTACAATGGAGTAAGGTTTTCCCCCCAGACACTCACAAGTCTCAGCCAGGAACTCCACCCCCAGCTTCTGTGAATTCAAACTACAATGGAGTAAGGTTTTTCGCCCAGATACTTACAAGTCTCACCCAGGAACTCCACCCCCAGCTTCTGTGAATTCAAACTACAATGGAGTTAAGTTTTTCGCCCAGATACTTACAAGTCTCAGCCAGGAACTCCACCCCCAGCATTTTATGAATTCAAACTACAATGGAGTAAGGTTATTTCCCCAGATACTCACAAGTCTCAGCCAGGAACCCCAACCCCAGCCTCTGTGAATTCAAACTACAATGGAGTAAGTTTTTTTCCCCAGATACTCACATGTCTCAGCCAGGAACTCTACCCCCAGCTTTTTATGAATTTAAACTGCAATGGAGTAAGGTTTTTCCCCCAGATACTCACAAGTCTCAGCCAGGAACTCCACCCCCAGCTTTTTATGAATTCAAACTACAATGAAGTAAGGTTTCCCCCCGAGATACTCACATGTCTCAGCCAGGAACTCCACCCCCAGCTTTTTATGAATTCAATCTACAATGGAGTAAGTTTTTCCCCCAGATACTCACATGTCTCAGCAAGGAACTCCACCCCCAGCTTTTTATGAATTGAAACTACAATGGAGTAAGGTTTTTCCCCCAGATACTCACAAGTCTCAGCCAGGAACTCCACCCCCAGCTTTTTATGAATTGAACCTACAATGGAGTAAGGTTTTTCGCCCAGATACTCACAAGTCTCAGCCAGGAACTCCACCCCCAGCTTCTGTGAATTCAAACTACAATGGAGTAAGGTTTTTCGCCCAGATACTGACAAGTCTCAGCCAGGAAGTCCACTCCCAGCTTCTTTGAATTCAAACTACAATGGAGTAAGGTTCTTTCCCCAGATACTCACATGTCTCAGCCAGGAACTCCACCCCCAACTTCTGTGAATTCAAACTACAATGGAGTAAGGTTTTTCGCCCAGATACTCACTAGTCTCAGCCAGGAACTCCAAACCCAGTTTCTGTGAATTCAAACTACAATGGAGTAGGTTTTTCCCCCAGATACTCACATGTCTCAGCCAGGAACTCCACCCCCAGCTTTTATGAATTGAAACTACAATGGAGTAAGGTTTCCCCCCCAGATACTCACAAGTCTCAGCCAGGAACTCCACCCCCAGCTTTTTATGAATTGAACCTACAATGGAGTAAGGTTTTTCGCCCAGATACTCACAAGTCTCAGCCTGGAACTCCACCCCCAGCTTCTGTGAATTCAAACTACAATGGAGTAAGGTTTTCCCCCCAGATACTCACAAGTCTCAACCAGGAACTCCACCCCCAGCTTTTTATGAATTCAAACTACAATGCAGTAAGGTTTTCCCCCCAGATACTCACAAGTCTCAGCCAGGAACTCCACCCCCAGCTTCTGTGAATTCAAACTACAATGGAGTAAGGTTTTTCGCCCAGATACTTACAAGTCTCACCCAGGAACTCCACCCCCAGCTTCTGTGAATTCAAACTACAATGGAGTAAAGTTTTTCGCCCAGATACTTACAAGTCTCAGCCAGGAACTCCACCCCCAGCATTTTATGAATCCAAACTACAATGGAGTAAGGTTTTTTCCCCAGATACTCACAAGTCTCAGCCAGGAACTCCATCCCCAGCATTTTATGAATTCAAACTACAATGGAGTAAGGTTTTTTCCCCAGATACTCACAAGTCTCAGCCAGGAACCCCAACCCCAGCTTCTGTGAATTCAAACTACAATGGAGTAAGTTTTTTTCCCCAGATACTCACATGTCTCAGCCAGGAACTCCAACCCCAGCTTTTTATGAATTGAAACTACAATGGAGTAAGGTTTTTCCCCCAGATACTCACAAGTCTCAGCCAGGAACTCCACCCCCAGCTTTTTATGAATTGAACCTACAATGGAGTAAGGTTTTTCGCCCAGATACTCACTAGTCTCAGCCAGGAACTCCAACCCCAGCTTCTGTGAATTCAAACTACAATGGAGTAAGTTTTTCCCCCAGATACTCACATGTCTCAGCCAGGAACTCCACCCCCAGCTTTTATGAATTGAAACTACAATGGAGTAAGGTTTTCCCCCCAGATACTCACAAGTCTCAGCCAGGAACTCCACCCCCAGCTTTTTATTAATTCAACCTACAATGGAGTAAGGTTTTTCGCCCAGATACTCACAAGTCTCAGCCAGGAACCCCAACCCCAGCTTCTGTGAATTCAAACTACAATGGAGTAAGTTTTTTCCCCCAGATACTCACATGTCTCAGCCAGGAACTCTACCCCCAGCTTTTTATGAATTGAAACTGCAATGGAGTAAGGCTTTTCCCCCAGATACTCACAAGTCTCAGCCAGGAACTCCACCCCCAGCTTTTTATGAATTCAAACTACAATGAAGTAAGGTTTTCCCCCGAGATACTCACATGTCTCAGCCAGGAACTCCACCCCCAGCTTTTTATGAATTCAATCTACAATGGAGTAAGTTTTTTCCCCCAGATACTCACATGTCTCAGCCAGGAACTCCACCCCCAGCTTTTTATGAATTGAACCTACAATGGAGTAAGGTTTTTCGCCCAGACACTCACAACTCTCAGCCAGGAACTCCACCCCTAGCTTCTGTGAATTCAAACTACAATGGAGTAAGGTTCTTTCCCCAGATACTCACATGTCTCAGCCAGGAACTCCACCCCCAGCTTCTGTGAATTCAAACTACAATGGAGTAAGGTTTTCCCCCCAGATACTCACATGTCTCAGCCAGGAACTCCACCCCCAGCTTTTTATGAATTGAAACTACAATGGAGTAAGGTTCTTTCCCCATATACTCACATGTCTCAGCCAGGAACTCCACCCCCAGCTTCTGTGAATTCAAACTACAATGGAGTAAGGTTTTCCCCCCAGATACTCACAAGTCTCAGCCCGGAACTCCACCCCCAGCTTCTGTGAATTCAAACTACAATGGAGTAAGGTTTTCCCCCCAGATACTCACAAGTCTCAGCCAGGAACTCCACCCCCAGCTTCTGTGAATTCAAACTACAATGGAGTAAGGTTTTTCGCCCAGATACTTACAAGTCTCACCCAGGAACTCCACCCCCAGCTTCTGTGAATTCAAACTACAATGGAGTTAAGTTTTTCGCCCAGATACTTACAAGTCTCAGCCAGGAACTCCACCCCCAGCATTTTATGAATTCAAACTACAATGGAGTAAGGTTTTTTCCCCAGATACTCACAAGTCTCAGCCAGGAACTCCACCCCCAGCATTTTATGAATTCAAACTACAATGGAGTAAGGTTTTTTCCCCAGATACTCACAAGTCTCAGCCAGGAACTCCACCCCCAGCTTTTTATGAATTCAAACTACAATGAAGTAAGGTTTCCCCCCGAGATACTCACATGTCTCAGCCAGGAACTCCACCCCCAGCTTTTTATGAATTCAATCTACAATGGAGTAAGTTTTTCCCCCAGATACTCACATGTCTCAGCAAGGAACTCCACCCCCAGCTTTTTATGAATTGAAACTACAATGGAGTAAGGTTTTTCGCCCAGATACTCACAAGTCTCAGCCAGGAACTCCACCCCTAGCTTCTGTGAATTCAAACTACAATGGAGTAAGGTTCTTTCCCCAGATACTCACATGTCTCAGCCAGGAACTCCACCCCCAGCTTCTGTGAATTCAAACTACAATGGAGTAAGGTTTCCCCCCGAGATACTCACATGTCTCAGCCAGGAACTCCACCCCCAGCATTTTATGAATTCAAACTACAATGGAGTAAGGTTTTTTCCCCAGATACTCACAAGTCTCAGCCAGGAACCCCAACCCCAGACTCTGTGAATTCAAACTTCAATGGAGTAAGTTTTTTTCCCCAGATACTCACATGTCTCAGCCAGGAACTCTACCCCCAGCTTTTTATGAATTTAAACTGCAATGGAGTAAGGTTTTTCCCCCAGATACTCACAAGTCTCAGCCAGGAACTCCACCCCCAGCTTTTTATGAATTCAAACTACAATGAAGTAAGGTTTCCCCCCGAGATACTCACATGTCTCAGCCAGGAACTCCACCCCCAGCTTTTTATGAATTCAATCTACAATGGAGTAAGTTTTTTCCCCCAGATACTCACATGTCTCAGCCAGGAACTCCACCCCCAGCTTTTTATGAATTCAGACTACAATGCAGTAACGTTTTCCCCCCAGATACTCACAAGTCTCAGCCAGGAACTCCACCCCCAGCTTCTGTGAATTCAAACTACAATGGAGTTAAGTTTTTCGCCCAGATACTTACAAGTCTCAGCCAGGAACTCCACCCCCAGCTTCTGTGAATTCAAACTACAATGGAGTAAGGTTTTTTGCCCAGATACTCACAAGTCTCAGCCAGGAACTCCAACCCCAGCTTCTGTGAATTCAAACTACAATGGAGTAAGGTTTTTCCCCCAGATACTCACAAGTCTCAGCCAGGAACTCCACCCCCAACTTTTTATGAATTGAACCTACAATGGAGTAAGGTTTTTCGCCCAGATACTCACTAGTCTCAGCCAGGAACTCCAACCCCAGCCTCTGTGAATTCAAACTACAATGGAGTTAGTTTTTTCCCCAGATACTCACATGTCTCAGCCAGGAACTCCACCCCCAGCTTTTATGAATTGAAACTACAATGGAGTAAGGTTTTCCCCCCAGAAACTCACAAGTCTCAACCAGGAACTCCACCCCCAGCTTTTTATGAATTGAACCTACAATGGAGTAAGGTTTTTCGCCCAGATACTCACAAGTCTCAGCCTGGAACTCCACCCCCAGCTTCTGTGAATTCAAACTACAATGGAGTAAGGTTTTTCCCCCAGATACTCACAAGTCTCAGCCAGGAACTCCACCCCCAGCTTCTGTGAATTCAAACTACAATGGAGTAAGGTTTTCCCCCCAGATACTCACATGTCTCAGCCAGGAACTCCACCCCCAGCTTTTTATGAATTCAAACTACAATGAAGTAAGGTTTCCCCCCGAGATACTCACATGTCTCAGCCAGGAACTCCACCCCCAGCTTTTTATGAATTCAATCTACAATGGAGTAAGTTTTTTCCCTCAGAAACTCACATGTCTCAGCAAGGAACTCCACCCCCAGCTTTTTATGAATTGAAACTACAATGGAGTAAGGTTTTTCGCCCAGATACTCACAAGTCTCAGCCAGGAACTCCACCCCTAGCTTCTGTGAATTCAAACTACAATGGAGTAAGGTTCTTTCCACAGATACTCACATGTCTCAGCCAGGAACTCCACCCCCAGCTTCTGTGTATTCAAACTACAATGGAGTAAGGTTTTCCCCCCAGATACTCACATGTCTCAGCCAGGAACTCCACCCCCAGCTTTTTATGAATTGAAACTACAATGGAGTAAGGTTCTTTCCCCAGATACTCACATGTCTCAGCCAGGAACTCCACCCCCAGCTTCTGTGAATTCAAACTACAATGGAGTAAGGTTTTCACCCCAGATACTCACAAGTCTCAGCCAGGAACTCCACCCCCAGCATTTTATGAATTCAAACTACAATGGAGTAAGGTTTTTTCCCCAGATACTCACAAGTCTCAGCCAGGAACCCCAACCCCAGACTCTGTGAATTCAAACTTCAATGGAGTAAGTTTTTTTCCCCAGATACTCACATGTCTCAGCCAGGAACTCTACCCCCAGCTTTTTATGAATTTAAACTGCAATGGAGTAAGGTTTCCCCCCGAGATACTCACATGTCTCAGCCAGGAACTCCACCCCCAGCTTTTTATGAATTCAATCTACAATGGAGTAAGTTTTTTCCCCCAGATACTCACATGTCTCAGCCAGGAACTCCACCCCCAGCTTTTTATGAATTCAAACTACAATGCAGTAAGGTTTTCCCCCCAGATACTCACAAGTCTCAGCCACGAACTCCACCCCCAGCTTCTGTGAATTCAAACTACAATGGAGTAAGGTTTTTCACCCAGATACTTACAAGTCTCACCCAGGAACTCCACCCCCAGCTTCTGTGAATTCAAACTACAATGGAGTTAAGTTTTTCGCCCAGATACTTACAAGTCTCAGCCAGGAACTCCACCCCCAGCATTTTATGAATCCAAACTACAATGGAGTAAGGTTTTTCCCCCAGATACTCACAAGTCTCAGCCAGGAACTCCACCCCCAGCTTTTTATGAATTGAACCTACAATGGAGTAAGGTTTTTCGCCCAGATACTCACTAATCTCAGCCAGGAACTCCAACCCCAGCCTCTGTGAATTCAAACTACAATGGAGTAAGTTTTTCCCCCAGATACTCACATGTCTCAGCCAGGAACTCCACCCCCAGCTTCTGTGAATTCAAACTACAATGGAGTAAGGTTTTCCCCCCAGATACTCACATGTCTCAGCCAGGAACTCCACCCCCAGCTTTTTATGAATTGAAACTACAATGGAGTAAGGTTCTTTCCCCAGATACTCACATGTCTCAGCCAGGAACTCCACCCCCAGCTTCTGTGAATTCAAACTACAATGGAGTAAGGTTTTCCCCCCAGATACTCACAAGTCTCAGCCCGGAACTCCACCCCCAGCTTCTGTGAATTCAAACTACAATGGAGTAAGGTTTTCCCCCCAGATACTCACAAGTCTCAGCCAGGAACTCCACCCCCAGCTTCTGTGAATTCAAACTACAATGGAGTAAGGTTTTTCGCCCAGATACTTACAAGTCTCACCCAGGAACTCCACCCCCAGCTTCTGTGAATTCAAACTACAATGGAGTAAGTTTTTTCCCCCAGATACTCACATGTCTCAGCCAGGAACTCTACCCCCAGCTTTTTATGAATTGAAACTGCAATGGAGTAAGGTTTTTCCCCCAGATACTCACAAGTCTCAGCCAGGAACTCCACCCACAGCTTTTTATGAATTCAAACTACAATGAAGTAAGGTTTTCCCCCAAGATACTCACATGTCTCAGCCAGGAACTCCACCCCCAGCTTTTTATGAATTCAATCTACAATGGAGTAAGTTTTTTCCCCCAGATACTCACATGTCTCAGCCAGGAACTCCACCCCCAGCTTTTTATGAATTGAACCTACAATGGAGTAAGGTTTTTCGCCCAGATACTCACAAGTCTCAGCCAGGAACTCCACCCCTAGCTTCTGTGAATTCAAACTACAATGGAGTAAGGTTCTTTCCCCAGATACTCACATGTCTCAGCCAGGAACTCCACCCCCAGCTTCTGTGAATTCAAACTACAATGGAGTAAGGTTTTCCCCCCAGATACTCACATGTCTCAGCCAGGAACTCCACCCCCAGCTTTTTATGAATTGAAACTACAATGGAGTAAGGTTCTTTCCCCAGATACTCACATGTCTCAGCCAGGAACTCCACCCCCAGCTTCTGTGAATTCAAACTACAATGGAGTAAGGTTTTCCCCCCAGATACTCACAAGTCTCAGCCCGGAACTCCACCCCCAGCTTCTGTGAATTCAAACTACAATGGAGTAAGGTTTTCCCCCCAGATACTCACAAGTCTCAGCCAGGAACTCCACCCCCAGCTTCTGTGAATTCAAACTACAATGGAGTAAGGTTTTTCGCCCAGATACTTACAAGTCTCACCCAGGAACTCCACCCCCAGCTTCTGTGAATTCAAACTACAATGGAGTTAAGTTTTTCGCCCAGATACTTACAAGTCTCAGCCAGGAACTCCACCCCCAGAATTTTATGAATTCAAACTACAATGGAGTAAGGTTTTTTCCCCAGATACTCACAAGTCTCAGCCAGGAACCCCAACCCCAGCCTCTGTGAATTCAAACTACAATGGAGTAAGTTTTTTCCCCAGATACTCACATGTCTCAGCCAGGAACTCTACCCCCAGCTTTTTATGAATTTAAACTGAAATGGAGTAAGGTTTTTCCCCCAGATACTCACAAGTCTCAGCCAGGAACTCCACCCCCAGCTTTTTATGAATTCAAACTACAATGAAGTAAGGTTTCCCCCCGAGATACTCACATGTCTCAGCCAGGAACTCCACCCCCAGCTTTTTATGAATTCAATCTACAATGGAGTAAGTTTTTTCCCCCAGATACTCACATGTCTCAGCAAGGAACTCCACCCCCAGCTTTTTATGAATTGAAACTACAATGGAGTAAGGTTTTTCGCCCAGATACTCACAAGTCTCAGCCAGGAACTCCACCCCCAGCTTCTGTGAATTCAAACTACAATGGAGTAAGGTTTTCCCCCCAGATACTCACAAGTCTCAGCCAGGAACTCCACCCCCAGCATTTTATGAATTCAAACTACAATGGAGTAAGGTTTTTTCCCCAGATACTCACAAGTCTCAGCCAGGAACCCCAACCCCAGACTCTGTGAATTCAAACTTCAATGGAGTAAGTTTTTTTCCCCAGATACTCACATGTCTCAGCCAGGAACTCTACCCCCAGCTTTTTATGAATTTAAACTGCAATGGAGTAAGGTTTCCCCCCGAGATACTCACATGTCTCAGCCAGGAACTCCACCCCCAGCTTTTTATGAATTCAATCTACAATGGAGTAAGTTTTTCCCCCAGATACTCACATGTCTCAGCCAGGAACTCCACCCCCAGCTTTTTATGAATTCAAACTACAATGCAGTAAGGTTTTCCCCCCAGATACTCACAAGTCTCAGCCACGAACTCCACCCCCAGCTTCTGTGAATTCAAACTACAATGGAGTAAGGTTTTTCGCCCAGATACTTACAAGTCTCACCCAGGAACTCCACCCCCAGCTTCTGTGAATTCAAACTACAATGGAGTTAAGTTTTTCGCCCAGATACTTACAAGTCTCAGCCAGGAACTCCACCCCCAGCATTTTATGAATCCAAACTACAATGGAGTAAGGTTTTTCCCCCAGATACTCACAAGTCTCAGCCAGGAACTCCACCCCCAGCTTTTTATGAATTGAACCTACAATGGAGTAAGGTTTTTCGCCCAGATACTCACTAGTCTCAGCCAGGAACTCCAACCCCAGCCTCTGTGAATTCAAACTACAATGGAGTAAGTTTTTCCCCCAGATACTCACATGTCTCAGCCAGGAACTCCACCCCCAGCTTCTGTGAATTCAAACTACAATGGAGTAAGGTTTTCCCCCCAGATACTCACATGTCTCAGCCAGGAACTCCACCCCCAGCTTTTTATGAATTGAAACTACAATGGAGTAAGGTTCTTTCCCCAGATACTCACATGTCTCAGCCAGGAACTCCACCCCCAGCTTCTGTGAATTCAAACTACAATGGAGTAAGGTTTTCCCCCCAGATACTCACAAGTCTCAGCCCGGAACTCCACCCCCAGCTTCTGTGAATTCAAACTACAATGGAGTAAGGTTTTCCCCCCAGATACTCACAAGTCTCAGCCAGGAACTCCACCCCCAGCTTCTGTGAATTCAAACTACAATGGAGTAAGGTTTTTCGCCCAGATACTTACAAGTCTCACCCAGGAACTCCACCCCCAGCTTCTGTGAATTCAAACTACAATGGAGTAAGTTTTTTCCCCCAGATACTCACATGTCTCAGCCAGGAACTCTACCCCCAGCTTTTTATGAATTGAAACTGCAATGGAGTAAGGTTTTTCGCCCAGATACTCACAAGTCTCAGCCAGGAACTCCACCCACAGCTTTTTGTGAATTCAAACTACAATGAAGTAAGGTTTTCCCCCAAGATACTCACATGTCTCAGCCAGGAACTCCACCCCCAGCTTTTTATGAATTCAATCTACAATGGAGTAAGTTTTTTCCCCCAGATACTCACATGTCTCAGCCAGGAACTCCACCCCCAGCTTTTTATGAATTGAACCTACAATGGAGTAAGGTTTTTCGCCCAGATACTCACAAGTCTCAGCCAGGAACTCCACCCCTAGCTTCTGTGAATTCAAACTACAATGGAGTAAGGTTCTTTCCCCAGATACTCACATGTCTCAGCCAGGAACTCCACCCCCAGCTTCTGTGAATTCAAACTACAATGGAGTAAGGTTTTCCCCCCAGATACTCACATGTCTCAGCCAGGAACTCCACCCCCAGCTTTTTATGAATTGAAACTACAATGGAGTAAGGTTCTTTCCCCAGATACTCACATGTCTCAGCCAGGAACTCCACCCCCAGCTTCTGTGAATTCAAACTACAATGGAGTAAGGTTTTCCCCCCAGATACTCACAAGTCTCAGCCCGGAACTCCACCCCCAGCTTCTGTGAATTCAAACTACAATGGAGTAAGGTTTTCCCCCCAGATACTCACAAGTCTCAGCCAGGAACTCCACCCCCAGCTTCTGTGAATTCAAACTACAATGGAGTAAGGTTTTTCGCCCAGATACTTACAAGTCTCACCCAGGAACTCCACCCCCAGCTTCTGTGAATTCAAACTACAATGGAGTTAAGTTTTTCGCCCAGATACTTACAAGTCTCAGCCAGGAACTCCACCCCCAGAATTTTATGAATTCAAACTACAATGGAGTAAGGTTTTTTCCCCAGATACTCACAAGTCTCAGCCAGGAACCCCAACCCCAGCCTCTGTGAATTCAAACTACAATGGAGTAAGTTTTTTCCCCAGATACTCACATGTCTCAGCCAGGAACTCTACCCCCAGCTTTTTATGAATTTAAACTGAAATGGAGTAAGGTTTTTCCCCCAGATACTCACAAGTCTCAGCCAGGAACTCCACCCCCAGCTTTTTATGAATTCAAACTACAATGAAGTAAGGTTTCCCCCCGAGATACTCACATGTCTCAGCCAGGAACTCCACCCCCAGCTTTTTATGAATTCAATCTACAATGGAGTAAGTTTTTTCCCCCAGATACTCACATGTCTCAGCAAGGAACTCCACCCCCAGCTTTTTATGAATTGAAACTACAATGGAGTAAGGTTTTTCGCCCAGATACTCACAAGTCTCAGCCAGGAACTCCACCCCCAGCTTCTGTGAATTCAAACTACAATGGAGTAAGGTTTTCCCCCCAGATACTCACAAGTCTCAGCCAGGAACTCCACCCCCAGCATTTTATGAATTCAAACTACAATGGAGTAAGGTTTTTTCCCCAGATACTCACAAGTCTCAGCCAGGAACCCCAACCCCAGACTCTGTGAATTCAAACTTCAATGGAGTAAGTTTTTTTCCCCAGATACTCACATGTCTCAGCCAGGAACTCTACCCCCAGCTTTTTATGAATTTAAACTGCAATGGAGTAAGGTTTCCCCCCGAGATACTCACATGTCTCAGCCAGGAACTCCACCCCCAGCTTTTTATGAATTCAATCTACAATGGAGTAAGTTTTTTCCCCCAGATACTCACATGTCTCAGCCAGGAACTCCACCCCCAGCTTTTTATGAATTCAAACTACAATGCAGTAAGGTTTTCCCCCCAGATACTCACAAGTCTCAGCCACGAACTCCACCCCCAGCTTCTGTGAATTCAAACTACAATGGAGTAAGGTTTTTCGCCCAGATACTTACAAGTCTCACCCAGGAACTCCACCCCCAGCTTCTGTGAATTCAAACTACAATGGAGTTAAGTTTTTCGCCCAGATACTTACAAGTCTCAGCCAGGAACTCCACCCCCAGCATTTTATGAATCCAAACTACAATGGAGTAAGGTTTTTCCCCCAGATACTCACAAGTCTCAGCCAGGAACTCCACCCCCAGCTTTTTATGAATTGAACCTACAATGGAGTAAGGTTTTTCGCCCAGATACTCACTAGTCTCAGCCAGGAACTCCAACCCCAGCCTCTGTGAATTCAAACTACAATGGAGTAAGTTTTTCCCCCAGATACTCACATGTCTCAGCCAGGAACTCCACCCCCAGCTTCTGTGAATTCAAACTACAATGGAGTAAGGTTTTCCCCCCAGATACTCACATGTCTCAGCCAGGAACTCCACCCCCAGCTTTTTATGAATTGAAACTACAATGGAGTAAGGTTCTTTCCCCAGATACTCACATGTCTCAGCCAGGAACTCCACCCCCAGCTTCTGTGAATTCAAACTACAATGGAGTAAGGTTTTCCCCCCAGATACTCACAAGTCTCAGCCCGGAACTCCACCCCCAGCTTCTGTGAATTCAAACTACAATGGAGTAAGGTTTTCCCCCCAGATACTCACAAGTCTCAGCCAGGAACTCCACCCCCAGCTTCTGTGAATTCAAACTACAATGGAGTAAGGTTTTTCGCCCAGATACTTACAAGTCTCACCCAGGAACTCCACCCCCAGCTTCTGTGAATTCAAACTACAATGGACTAAGTTTTTTCCCCCAGATACTCACATGTCTCAGCCAGGAACTCTACCCCCAGCTTTTTATGAATTGAAACTGCAATGGAGTAAGGTTTTTCCCCCAGATACTCACAAGTCTCAGCCAGGAACTCCACCCCCAGCTTTTTATGAATTCAAACTACAATGAAGTAAGGTTTTCCCCCGAGATACTCACATGTCTCAGCCAGGAACTCCACCCCCAGCTTCTGTGAATTCAAACTACAATGGAGTAAGGTTTTCCCCCCAGATACTCACAAGTCTCAGCCCGGAACTCCACCCCCAGCTTCTGTGAATTCAAACTACAATGGAGTAAGGTTTTCCCCCCAGATACTCACAAGTCTCAGCCAGGAACTCCACCCCCAGCTTCTGTGAATTCAAACTACAATGGAGTAAGGTTTTTCGCCCAGATACTCACAAGTCTCAGCCAGGAACTCCACCCCCAGCTTCTGTGAATTCAAACTACAATGGAGTAAGGTTTTGCCCCCAGATACTCACAAGTCTCAGCCAGGAACTCCACCCCCAGCATTTTATGAATTCAAACTACAATGGAGTAAGGTTTTTTCCCCAGATACTCACAAGTCTCAGCCAGGAACTCCACCCCCAGCATTTTATGAATTCAAACTACAATGGAGTAAGGTTTTTTCCCCAGATACTCACAAGTCTCAGCCAGGAACCCCAACCCCAGACTCTGTGAATTCAAACTTCAATGGAGTAAGTTTTTTCCCCTGATACTCACATGTCTCAGCCAGGAACTCTACCCCCAGCTTTTTATGAATTTAAACTGCAATGGAGTAAGGTTTTTCCCCCAGATACTCACAAGTCTCAGCCAGGAACTCCACCCCCAGCTTTTTATGAATTCAAACTACAATGAAGTAAGGTTTCCCCCCTAGATACTCACATGTCTCAGCCAGGAACTCCACCCCCAGCTTTTTATGAATTCAATCTACAATGGAGTAAGTTTTTTCCCCCAGATACTCACATGTCTCAGCCAGGAACTCCACCCCCAGCTTTTTATGAATTCAAACTACAATGCAGTAAGGTTTTCCCCCCAGATACTCACAAGTCTCAGCCAGGAACTCCACCCCCAGCTTCTGTGAATTCAAACTACAATGGAGTAAGGTTTTTCGCCCAGATACTTACAAGTCTCACCCAGGAACTCCACCCCCAGCATTTTATGAATCCAAACTACAATGGAGTAAGGTTTTTCCCCCAGATACTCACAAGTCTCAGCCAGGAACTCCACCCCCAGCTTTTTATGAATTGAACCTACAATGGAGTAAGGTTTTTCGCCCAGATACTCACTAGTCTCAGCCAGGAACTCCAACCCCAGCCTCTGTGAATTCAAACTACAATGGAGTAAGTTTTCCCCCAGATACTCACATGTCTCAGCCAGGAACTCCACCCCCAGCTTTTATGAATTGAAACTACAATGGAGTAAGGTTTTCCCCCCAGATACTCACAAGTCTCAACCAGGAACTCCACCCCCAGCTTTTTATGAATTGAACCTACAATGGAGTAAGGTTTTTCCCCCAGATACTCACAAGTCTCAGCCTGGAACTCCACCCCCAGCTTCTGTGAATTCAAACTACAATGGAGTAAGGTTTTTCCCCCAGATACTCACATGTCTCAGCCAGGAACTCCACCCCCAGCTTTTTATGAATTCAAACTACAATGAAGTAAGGTTTCCCCCCGAGATACTCACATGTCTCAGCCAGGAACTCCACCCCCAGCTTTTTATGAATTCAATCTACAATGGAGTAAGTTTTTTCCCCCAGATACTCACATGTCTCAGCAAGGAACTCCACCCCCAGCTTTTTATGAATTGAAACTACAATGGAGTAAGGTTTTTCGCCCAGATACTCACAAGTCTCAGCCAGGAACTCCACCCCTAGCTTCTGTGAATTCAAACTACAATGGAGTAAGGTTCTTTCCCCAGATACTCACATGTCTCAGCCAGGAACTCCACCCCCAGCTTCTGTGAATTCAAACTACAATGGAGTAAGGTTTTCCCCCCAGATACTCACATGTCTCAGCCAGGAACTCCACCCCCAGCTTTTTATGAATTGAAACTACAATGGAGTAAGGTTCTTTCCCCAGATACTCACATGTCTCAGCCAGGAACTCCACCCCCAGCTTCTGTGAATTCAAACTACAATGGAGTAAGGTTTTCCCCCCAGATACTCACATGTCTCAGCCAGGAACTCCACCCCCAGCTTTTTATGAATTCAAACTACAATGCAGTAAGGTTTTCCCCCCAGATACTCACAAGTCTCAGCCACGAACTCCACCCCCAGCTTCTGTGAATTCAAACTACAATGGAGTAAGGTTTTTCGCCCAGATACTCACAAGTCTCAGCCAGGAACTCCACCCCCAGCTTCTGTGAATTCAAACTACAATGGAGTTAAGTTTTTCGCCCAGATACTTACAAGTCTCAGCCAGGAACTCCACCCCCAGCATTTTATGAATCCAAACTACAATGGAGTAAGGTTTTTCCCCCAGATACTCACAAGTCTCAGCCAGGAACTCCACCCCCAGCTTTTTATGAATTGAACCTACAATGGAGTAAGGTTTTTCGCCCAGATACTCACTAGTCTCAGCCAGGAACTCCAACCCCAGCCTCTGTGAATTCAAACTACAATGGAGTAAGTTTTTCCCCCAGATACTCACATGTCTCAGCCAGGAACTCCACCCCCAGCTTCTGTGAATTCAAACTACAATGGAGTAAGGTTTTCCCCCCAGATACTCACATGTCTCAGCCAGGAACTCCACCCCCAGCTTTTTATGAATTGAAACTAC
Source organism: Diadophis punctatus similis (assembly GCA_023053685.1). Taxonomy (NCBI): domain Eukaryota; kingdom Metazoa; phylum Chordata; class Lepidosauria; order Squamata; family Dipsadidae; genus Diadophis; species Diadophis punctatus. Next base: position 4,860,995 of record JALIGW010000045.1, read on the forward strand.
AATGGAGTAAGGTTCTTTCCCCAGATACTCACATGTCTCAGCCAGGAACTCCACCCCCAGCTTCTGTGAATTCAAACTACAATGGAGTAAGGTTTTCCCCCCAGATACTCACAAGTCTCAGCCCGGAACTCCACCCCCAGCTTCTGTGAATTCAAACTACAATGGAGTAAGGTTTTCCCCCCAGATACTCACAAGTCTCAGCCAGGAACTCCACCCCCAGCTTCTGTGAATTCAAACTACAATGGAGTAAGGTTTTTCGCCCAGATACTTACAAGTCTCACCCAGGAACTCCACCCCCAGCTTCTGTGAATTCAAACTACAATGGAGTAAGTTTTTTCCCCCAGATACTCACATGTCTCAGCCAGGAACTCTACCCCCAGCTTTTTATGAATTGAAACTGCAATGGAGTAAGGTTTTTCCCCCAGATACTCACAAGTCTCAGCCAGGAACTCCACCCACAGCTTTTTATGAATTCAAACTACAATGAAGTAAGGTTTTCCCCCAAGATACTCACATGTCTCAGCCAGGAACTCCACCCCCAGCTTTTTATGAATTCAATCTACAATGGAGTAAGTTTTTTCCCCCAGATACTCACATGTCTCAGCCAGGAACTCCACCCCCAGCTTTTTATGAATTGAACCTACAATGGAGTAAGGTTTTTCGCCCAGATACTCACAAGTCTCAGCCAGGAACTCCACCCCTAGCTTCTGTGAATTCAAACTACAATGGAGTAAGGTTCTTTCCCCAGATACTCACATGTCTCAGCCAGGAACTCCACCCCCAGCTTCTGTGAATTCAAACTACAATGGAGTAAGGTTTTCCCCCCAGATACTCACATGTCTCAGCCAGGAACTCCACCCCCAGCTTTTTATGAATTGAAACTACAATGGAGTAAGGTTCTTTCCCCAGATACTCACATGTCTCAGCCAGGAACTCCACCCCCAGCTTCTGTGAATTCAAACTACAATGGAGTAAGGTTTTCCCCCCAGATACTCACAAGTCTCAGCCCGGAACTCCACCCCCAGCTTCTGTGAATTCAAACTACAATGGAGTAAGGTTTTCCCCCCAGATACTCACAAGTCTCAGCCAGGAACTCCACCCCCAGCTTCTGTGAATTCAAACTACAATGGAGTAAGGTTTTTCGCCCAGATACTTACAAGTCTCACCCAGGAACTCCACCCCCAGCTTCTGTGAATTCAAACTACAATGGAGTTAAGTTTTTCGCCCAGATACTTACAAGTCTCAGCCAGGAACTCCACCCCCAGAATTTTATGAATTCAAACTACAATGGAGTAAGGTTTTTTCCCCAGATACTCACAAGTCTCAGCCAGGAACCCCAACCCCAGCCTCTGTGAATTCAAACTACAATGGAGTAAGTTTTTTCCCCAGATACTCACATGTCTCAGCCAGGAACTCTACCCCCAGCTTTTTATGAATTTAAACTGAAATGGAGTAAGGTTTTTCCCCCAGATACTCACAAGTCTCAGCCAGGAACTCCACCCCCAGCTTTTTATGAATTCAAACTACAATGAAGTAAGGTTTCCCCCCGAGATACTCACATGTCTCAGCCAGGAACTCCACCCCCAGCTTTTTATGAATTCAATCTACAATGGAGTAAGTTTTTTCCCCCAGATACTCACATGTCTCAGCAAGGAACTCCACCCCCAGCTTTTTATGAATTGAAACTACAATGGAGTAAGGTTTTTCGCCCAGATACTCACAAGTCTCAGCCAGGAACTCCACCCCCAGCTTCTGTGAATTCAAACTACAATGGAGTAAGGTTTTCCCCCCAGATACTCACAAGTCTCAGCCAGGAACTCCACCCCCAGCATTTTATGAATTCAAACTACAATGGAGTAAGGTTTTTTCCCCAGATACTCACAAGTCTCAGCCAGGAACCCCAACCCCAGACTCTGTGAATTCAAACTTCAATGGAGTAAGTTTTTTTCCCCAGATACTCACATGTCTCAGCCAGGAACTCTACCCCCAGCTTTTTATGAATTTAAACTGCAATGGAGTAAGGTTTCCCCCCGAGATACTCACATGTCTCAGCCAGGAACTCCACCCCCAGCTTTTTATGAATTCAATCTACAATGGAGTAAGTTTTTTCCCCCAGATACTCACATGTCTCAGCCAGGAACTCCACCCCCAGCTTTTTATGAATTCAAACTACAATGCAGTAAGGTTTTGCCCCCAGATACTCACAAGTCTCAGCCACGAACTCCACCCCCAGCTTCTGTGAATTCAAACTACAATGGAGTAAGGTTTTTCGCCCAGATACTTACAAGTCTCACCCAGGAACTCCACCCCCAGCTTCTGTGAATTCAAACTACAATGGAGTTAAGTTTTTCGCCCAGATACTTACAAGTCTCAGCCAGGAACTCCACCCCCAGCATTTTATGAATCCAAACTACAATGGAGTAAGGTTTTTCCCCCAGATACTCACAAGTCTCAGCCAGGAACTCCACCCCCAGCTTTTTATGAATTGAACCTACAATGGAGTAAGGCTTTTTCCCCAGATACTCACAAGTCTCAGCCAGGAAGTACACCCCCAGCTTCTATGAATTCAAACTACAATGGAGTAAGGTTTTCCCCCCAGATACTCACAAGTCTCAGCCAGGAACTCCACCCCCAGCATTTTATGAATCCAAACTACAATGGAGTAAGGTTTTTCCCCCAGATACTCACAAGTCTCAGCCAGGAACTCCACCCCCAGCTTTTTATGAATTGAACCTACAATGGAGTAAGGTTTTTCGCCCAGATACTCACTAGTCTCAGCCAGGAACTCCAACCCCAGCCTCTGTGAATTCAAACTACAATGGAGTAAGTTTTTCCCCCAGATACTCACATGTCTCAGCCAGGAACTCCACCCCCAGCTTCTGTGAATTCAAACTACAATGGAGTAAGGTTTTCCCCCCAGATACTCACATGTCTCAGCCAGGAACTCCACCCCCAGCTTTTTATGAATTGAAACTACAATGGAGTAAGGTTCTTTCCCCAGATACTCACATGTCTCAGCCAGGAACTCCACCCCCAGCTTCTGTGAATTCAAACTACAATGGAGTAAGGTTTTCCCCCCAGATACTCACAAGTCTCAGCCCGGAACTCCACCCCCAGCTTCTGTGAATTCAAACTACAATGGAGTAAGGTTTTCCCCCCAGATACTCACAAGTCTCAGCCAGGAACTCCACCCCCAGCTTCTGTGAATTCAAACTACAATGGAGTAAGGTTTTTCGCCCAGATACTTACAAGTCTCACCCAGGAACTCCACCCCCAGCTTCTGTGAATTCAAACTACAATGGACTAAGTTTTTTCCCCCAGATACTCACATGTCTCAGCCAGGAACTCTACCCCCAGCTTTTTATGAATTGAAACTGCAATGGAGTAAGGTTTTTCCCCCAGATACTCACAAGTCTCAGCCAGGAACTCCACCCCCAGCTTTTTATGAATTCAAACTACAATGAAGTAAGGTTTTCCCCCGAGATACTCACATGTCTCAGCCAGGAACTCCACCCCCAGCTTCTGTGAATTCAAACTACAATGGAGTAAGGTTTTCCCCCCAGATACTCACAAGTCTCAGCCCGGAACTCCACCCCCAGCTTCTGTGAATTCAAACTACAATGGAGTAAGGTTTTCCCCCCAGATACTCACAAGTCTCAGCCAGGAACTCCACCCCCAGCTTCTGTGAATTCAAACTACAATGGAGTAAGGTTTTTCGCCCAGATACTCACAAGTCTCAGCCAGGAACTCCACCCCCAGCTTCTGTGAATTCAAACTACAATGGAGTAAGGTTTTGCCCCCAGATACTCACAAGTCTCAGCCAGGAACTCCACCCCCAGCATTTTATGAATTCAAACTACAATGGAGTAAGGTTTTTTCCCCAGATACTCACAAGTCTCAGCCAGGAACTCCACCCCCAGCATTTTATGAATTCAAACTACAATGGAGTAAGGTTTTTTCCCCAGATACTCACAAGTCTCAGCCAGGAACCCCAACCCCAGACTCTGTGAATTCAAACTTCAATGGAGTAAGTTTTTTCCCCTGATACTCACATGTCTCAGCCAGGAACTCTACCCCCAGCTTTTTATGAATTTAAACTGCAATGGAGTAAGGTTTTTCCCCCAGATACTCACAAGTCTCAGCCAGGAACTCCACCCCCAGCTTTTTATGAATTCAAACTACAATGAAGTAAGGTTTCCCCCCTAGATACTCACATGTCTCAGCCAGGAACTCCACCCCCAGCTTTTTATGAATTCAATCTACAATGGAGTAAGTTTTTTCCCCCAGATACTCACATGTCTCAGCCAGGAACTCCACCCCCAGCTTTTTATGAATTCAAACTACAATGCAGTAAGGTTTTCCCCCCAGATACTCACAAGTCTCAGCCAGGAACTCCACCCCCAGCTTCTGTGAATTCAAACTACAATGGAGTAAGGTTTTTCGCCCAGATACTTACAAGTCTCACCCAGGAACTCCACCCCCAGCATTTTATGAATCCAAACTACAATGGAGTAAGGTTTTTCCCCCAGATACTCACAAGTCTCAGCCAGGAACTCCACCCCCAGCTTTTTATGAATTGAACCTACAATGGAGTAAGGTTTTTCGCCCAGATACTCACTAGTCTCAGCCAGGAACTCCAACCCCAGCCTCTGTGAATTCAAACTACAATGGAGTAAGTTTTCCCCCAGATACTCACATGTCTCAGCCAGGAACTCCACCCCCAGCTTTTATGAATTGAAACTACAATGGAGTAAGGTTTTCCCCCCAGATACTCACAAGTCTCAACCAGGAACTCCACCCCCAGCTTTTTATGAATTGAACCTACAATGGAGTAAGGTTTTTCCCCCAGATACTCACAAGTCTCAGCCTGGAACTCCACCCCCAGCTTCTGTGAATTCAAACTACAATGGAGTAAGGTTTTTCCCCCAGATACTCACATGTCTCAGCCAGGAACTCCACCCCCAGCTTTTTATGAATTCAAACTACAATGAAGTAAGGTTTCCCCCCGAGATACTCACATGTCTCAGCCAGGAACTCCACCCCCAGCTTTTTATGAATTCAATCTACAATGGAGTAAGTTTTTTCCCCCAGATACTCACATGTCTCAGCAAGGAACTCCACCCCCAGCTTTTTATGAATTGAAACTACAATGGAGTAAGGTTTTTCGCCCAGATACTCACAAGTCTCAGCCAGGAACTCCACCCCTAGCTTCTGTGAATTCAAACTACAATGGAGTAAGGTTCTTTCCCCAGATACTCACATGTCTCAGCCAGGAACTCCACCCCCAGCTTCTGTGAATTCAAACTACAATGGAGTAAGGTTTTCCCCCCAGATACTCACATGTCTCAGCCAGGAACTCCACCCCCAGCTTTTTATGAATTGAAACTACAATGGAGTAAGGTTCTTTCCCCAGATACTCACATGTCTCAGCCAGGAACTCCACCCCCAGCTTCTGTGAATTCAAACTACAATGGAGTAAGGTTTTCCCCCCAGATACTCACATGTCTCAGCCAGGAACTCCACCCCCAGCTTTTTATGAATTCAAACTACAATGCAGTAAGGTTTTCCCCCCAGATACTCACAAGTCTCAGCCACGAACTCCACCCCCAGCTTCTGTGAATTCAAACTACAATGGAGTAAGGTTTTTCGCCCAGATACTCACAAGTCTCAGCCAGGAACTCCACCCCCAGCTTCTGTGAATTCAAACTACAATGGAGTTAAGTTTTTCGCCCAGATACTTACAAGTCTCAGCCAGGAACTCCACCCCCAGCATTTTATGAATCCAAACTACAATGGAGTAAGGTTTTTCCCCCAGATACTCACAAGTCTCAGCCAGGAACTCCACCCCCAGCTTTTTATGAATTGAACCTACAATGGAGTAAGGTTTTTCGCCCAGATACTCACTAGTCTCAGCCAGGAACTCCAACCCCAGCCTCTGTGAATTCAAACTACAATGGAGTAAGTTTTTCCCCCAGATACTCACATGTCTCAGCCAGGAACTCCACCCCCAGCTTCTGTGAATTCAAACTACAATGGAGTAAGGTTTTCCCCCCAGATACTCACATGTCTCAGCCAGGAACTCCACCCCCAGCTTTTTATGAATTGAAACTACAATGGAGTAAGGTTCTTTCCCCAGATACTCACATGTCTCAGCCAGGAACTCCACCCCCAGCTTCTGTGAATTCAAACTACAATGGAGTAAGGTTTTCCCCCCAGATACTCACAAGTCTCAGCCCGGAACTCCACCCCCAGCTTCTGTGAATTCAAACTACAATGGAGTAAGGTTTTCCCCCCAGATACTCACAAGTCTCAGCCAGGAACTCCACCCCCAGCTTCTGTGAATTCAAACTACAATGGAGTAAGGTTTTTCGCCCAGATACTTACAAGTCTCACCCAGGAACTCCACCCCCAGCTTCTGTGAATTCAAACTACAATGGAGTAAGTTTTTTCCCCCAGATACTCACATGTCTCAGCCAGGAACTCTACCCCCAGCTTTTTATGAATTGAAACTGCAATGGAGTAAGGTTTTTCCCCCAGATACTCACAAGTCTCAGCCAGGAACTCCACCCACAGCTTTTTATGAATTCAAACTACAATGAAGTAAGGTTTTCCCCCAAGATACTCACATGTCTCAGCCAGGAACTCCACCCCCAGCTTTTTATGAATTCAATCTACAATGGAGTAAGTTTTTTCCCCCAGATACTCACATGTCTCAGCCAGGAACTCCACCCCCAGCTTTTTATGAATTGAACCTACAATGGAGTAAGGTTTTTCGCCCAGATACTCACAAGTCTCAGCCAGGAACTCCACCCCTAGCTTCTGTGAATTCAAACTACAATGGAGTAAGGTTCTTTCCCCAGATACTCACATGTCTCAGCCAGGAACTCCACCCCCAGCTTCTGTGAATTCAAACTACAATGGAGTAAGGTTTTCCCCCCAGATACTCACATGTCTCAGCCAGGAACTCCACCCCCAGCTTTTTATGAATTGAAACTACAATGGAGTAAGGTTCTTTCCCCAGATACTCACATGTCTCAGCCAGGAACTCCACCCCCAGCTTCTGTGAATTCAAACTACAATGGAGTAAGGTTTTCCCCCCAGATACTCACAAGTCTCAGCCCGGAACTCCACCCCCAGCTTCTGTGAATTCAAACTACAATGGAGTAAGGTTTTCCCCCCAGATACTCACAAGTCTCAGCCAGGAACTCCACCCCCAGCTTCTGTGAATTCAAACTACAATGGAGTAAGGTTTTTCGCCCAGATACTTACAAGTCTCACCCAGGAACTCCACCCCCAGCTTCTGTGAATTCAAACTACAATGGAGTTAAGTTTTTCGCCCAGATACTTACAAGTCTCAGCCAGGAACTCCACCCCCAGAATTTTATGAATTCAAACTACAATGGAGTAAGGTTTTTTCCCCAGATACTCACAAGTCTCAGCCAGGAACCCCAACCCCAGCCTCTGTGAATTCAAACTACAATGGAGTAAGTTTTTTCCCCAGATACTCACATGTCTCAGCCAGGAACTCTACCCCCAGCTTTTTATGAATTTAAACTGAAATGGAGTAAGGTTTTTCCCCCAGATACTCACAAGTCTCAGCCAGGAACTCCACCCCCAGCTTTTTATGAATTCAAACTACAATGAAGTAAGGTTTCCCCCCGAGATACTCACATGTCTCAGCCAGGAACTCCACCCCCAGCTTTTTATGAATTCAATCTACAATGGAGTAAGTTTTTTCCCCCAGATACTCACATGTCTCAGCAAGGAACTCCACCCCCAGCTTTTTATGAATTGAAACTACAATGGAGTAAGGTTTTTCGCCCAGATACTCACAAGTCTCAGCCAGGAACTCCACCCCCAGCTTCTGTGAATTCAAACTACAATGGAGTAAGGTTTTCCCCCCAGATACTCACAAGTCTCAGCCAGGAACTCCACCCCCAGCATTTTATGAATTCAAACTACAATGGAGTAAGGTTTTTTCCCCAGATACTCACAAGTCTCAGCCAGGAACCCCAACCCCAGACTCTGTGAATTCAAACTTCAATGGAGTAAGTTTTTTTCCCCAGATACTCACATGTCTCAGCCAGGAACTCTACCCCCAGCTTTTTATGAATTTAAACTGCAATGGAGTAAGGTTTCCCCCCGAGATACTCACATGTCTCAGCCAGGAACTCCACCCCCAGCTTTTTATGAATTCAATCTACAATGGAGTAAGTTTTTTCCCCCAGATACTCACATGTCTCAGCCAGGAACTCCACCCCCAGCTTTTTATGAATTCAAACTACAATGCAGTAAGGTTTTGCCCCCAGATACTCACAAGTCTCAGCCACGAACTCCACCCCCAGCTTCTGTGAATTCAAACTACAATGGAGTAAGGTTTTTCGCCCAGATACTTACAAGTCTCACCCAGGAACTCCACCCCCAGCTTCTGTGAATTCAAACTACAATGGAGTTAAGTTTTTCGCCCAGATACTTACAAGTCTCAGCCAGGAACTCCACCCCCAGCATTTTATGAATCCAAACTACAATGGAGTAAGGTTTTTCCCCCAGATACTCACAAGTCTCAGCCAGGAACTCCACCCCCAGCTTTTTATGAATTGAACCTACAATGGAGTAAGGTTTTTCGCCCAGATACTCACTAGTCTCAGCCAGGAACTCCAACCCCAGCCTCTGTGAATTCAAACTACAATGGAGTAAGTTTTTCCCCCAGATACTCACATGTCTCAGCCAGGAACTCCACCCCCAGCTTCTGTGAATTCAAACTACAATGGAGTAAGGTTTTCCCCCCAGATACTCACATGTCTCAGCCAGGAACTCCACCCCCAGCTTCTGTGAATTCAAACTACAATGGAGTAAGGTTTTCCCCCCAGATACTCACAAGTCTCAGCCCGGAACTCCACCCCCAGCTTCTGTGAATTCAAACTACAATGGAGTAAGGTTTTCCCCCCAGATACTCACAAGTCTCAGCCAGGAACTCCACCCCCAGCTTCTGTGAATTCAAACTACAATGGAGTAAGGTTTTTCGCCCAGATACTTACAAGTCTCACCCAGGAACTCCACCCCCAGCTTCTGTGAATTCAAACTACAATGGACTAAGTTTTTTCCCCCAGATACTCACATGTCTCAGCCAGGAACTCTACCCCCAGCTTTTTATGAATTGAAACTGCAATGGAGTAAGGTTTTTCCCCCAGATACTCACAAGTCTCAGCCAGGAACTCCACCCCCAGCTTTTTATGAATTCAAACTACAATGAAGTAAGGTTTTCCCCCGAGATACTCACATGTCTCAGCCAGGAACTCCACCCCCAGCTTCTGTGAATTCAAACTACAATGGAGTAAGGTTTTCCCCCCAGATACTCACAAGTCTCAGCCCGGAACTCCACCCCCAGCTTCTGTGAATTCAAACTACAATGGAGTAAGGTTTTCCCCCCAGATACTCACAAGTCTCAGCCAGGAACTCCACCCCCAGCTTCTGTGAATTCAAACTACAATGGAGTAAGGTTTTTCGCCCAGATACTCACAAGTCTCAGCCAGGAACTCCACCCCCAGCTTCTGTGAATTCAAACTACAATGGAGTAAGGTTTTGCCCCCAGATACTCACAAGTCTCAGCCAGGAACTCCACCCCCAGCATTTTATGAATTCAAACTACAATGGAGTAAGGTTTTTTCCCCAGATACTCACAAGTCTCAGCCAGGAACTCCACCCCCAGCATTTTATGAATTCAAACTACAATGGAGTAAGGTTTTTTCCCCAGATACTCACAAGTCTCAGCCAGGAACCCCAACCCCAGACTCTGTGAATTCAAACTTCAATGGAGTAAGTTTTTTCCCCTGATACTCACATGTCTCAGCCAGGAACTCTACCCCCAGCTTTTTATGAATTTAAACTGCAATGGAGTAAGGTTTTTCCCCCAGATACTCACAAGTCTCAGCCAGGAACTCCACCCCCAGCTTTTTATGAATTCAAACTACAATGAAGTAAGGTTTCCCCCCTAGATACTCACATGTCTCAGCCAGGAACTCCACCCCCAGCTTTTTATGAATTCAATCTACAATGGAGTAAGTTTTTTCCCCCAGATACTCACATGTCTCAGCCAGGAACTCCACCCCCAGCTTTTTATGAATTCAAACTACAATGCAGTAAGGTTTTCCCCCCAGATACTCACAAGTCTCAGCCAGGAACTCCACCCCCAGCTTCTGTGAATTCAAACTACAATGGAGTAAGGTTTTTCGCCCAGATACTTACAAGTCTCACCCAGGAACTCCACCCCCAGCATTTTATGAATCCAAACTACAATGGAGTAAGGTTTTTCCCCCAGATACTCACAAGTCTCAGCCAGGAACTCCACCCCCAGCTTTTTATGAATTGAACCTACAATGGAGTAAGGTTTTTCGCCCAGATACTCACTAGTCTCAGCCAGGAACTCCAACCCCAGCCTCTGTGAATTCAAACTACAATGGAGTAAGTTTTCCCCCAGATACTCACATGTCTCAGCCAGGAACTCCACCCCCAGCTTTTATGAATTGAAACTACAATGGAGTAAGGTTTTCCCCCCAGATACTCACAAGTCTCAACCAGGAACTCCACCCCCAGCTTTTTATGAATTGAACCTACAATGGAGTAAGGTTTTTCCCCCAGATACTCACAAGTCTCAGCCTGGAACTCCACCCCCAGCTTCTGTGAATTCAAACTACAATGGAGTAAGGTTTTTCCCCCAGATACTCACATGTCTCAGCCAGGAACTCCACCCCCAGCTTTTTATGAATTCAAACTACAATGAAGTAAGGTTTCCCCCCGAGATACTCACATGTCTCAGCCAGGAACTCCACCCCCAGCTTTTTATGAATTCAATCTACAATGGAGTAAGTTTTTTCCCCCAGATACTCACATGTCTCAGCAAGGAACTCCACCCCCAGCTTTTTATGAATTGAAACTACAATGGAGTAAGGTTTTTCGCCCAGATACTCACAAGTCTCAGCCAGGAACTCCACCCCTAGCTTCTGTGAATTCAAACTACAATGGAGTAAGGTTCTTTCCCCAGATACTCACATGTCTCAGCCAGGAACTCCACCCCCAGCTTCTGTGAATTCAAACTACAATGGAGTAAGGTTTTCCCCCCAGATACTCACATGTCTCAGCCAGGAACTCCACCCCCAGCTTTTTATGAATTGAAACTACAATGGAGTAAGGTTCTTTCCCCAGATACTCACATGTCTCAGACAGGAACTCCACCCCCAGCTTCTGTGAATTCAAACTATAATGGAGTAAGGTTTTCCCCCCAGATACTCACAAGTCTCAGCCAGGAACTCCACCCCCAGCATTTTATGAATTCAAACTACAATAGAGTAAGGTTTTTTCCCCAGATACTCACAAGTCTCAGCCAGGAACCCCAACCCCAGACTCTGTGAATTCAAACTTCAATGGAGTAAGTTTTTTTCCCCAGATACTCACATGTCTCAGCCAGGAACTCTACCCCCAGCTTTTTATGAATTTAAACTGCAATGGAGTAAGGTTTTCCCCCCAGATACTCACAAGTCTCAGCCAGGAACTCCACCCCCAGCTTCTGTGAATTCAAACTACAATGGAGTAAGGTTTTTCGCCCAGATACTTACAAGTCTCACCCAGGAACTCCACCCCCAGCTTCTGTGAATTCAAACTACAATGGAGTTAAGTTTTTCGCCCAGATACTTACAAGTCTCAGCCAGGAACTCCACCCCCAGCATTTTATGAATCCAAACTACAATGGAGTAAGGTTTTTCCCCCAGATACTCACAAGTCTCAGCCAGGAACTCCACCCCCAGCTTTTTATGAATTGAACCTACAATGGAGTAAGGTTTTTCGCCGAGATACTCACTAGTCTCAGCCAGGAACTCCAACCCCAGCCTCTGTGAATTCAAACTACAATGGAGTAAGTTTTTCCCCCAGATACTCACATGTCTCAGCCAGGAACTCCACCCCCAGCTTTTGTGAATTCAAACTACAATGGAGTAAGGTTTTCCCCCCAGATACTCACATGTCTCAGCCAGGAACTCCACCCCCAGCTTTTTATGAATTGAAACTACAATGGAGTAACGTTCTTTCCCCAGATACTCACATGTCTCAGCCAGGAACTCCACCCCCAGCTTCTGTGAATTCAAACTACAATGGAGTAAGGTTTTCCCCCCAGATACTCACAAGTCTCAGCCCGGAACTCCACCCCCAGCTTCTGTGAATTCAAACTACAATGGAGTAAGGTTTTCCCCCCAGATACTCACAAGTCTCAGCCAGGAACTCCACCCCCAGCTTCTGTGTATTCAAACTACAATGGAGTAAGGTTTTTCGCCCAGATACTTACAAGTCTCACCCAGGAACTCCACCCCCAGCTTCTGTGAATTCAAACTACAATGGAGTTAAGTTTTTCGCCCAGATACTTACAAGTCTCAGCCAGGAACTCTACCCCCAGCTTTTTATGAATTTAAACTGCAATGGAGTAAGGTTTTTCCCCCAGATACTCACAAGTCTCAGCCAGGAACTCCACCCCCAGCTTTTTATGAATTGAAACTACAATGGAGTAAGGTTTTTCGCCCAGATACTCACAAGTCTCAGCCAGGAACTCCACCCCTAGCTTCTGTGAATTCAAACTACAATGGAGTAAGGTTCTTTCCCCAGATACTCACATGTCTCAGCCGGGAACTCCACCCCCAGCTTCTGTGAATTCAAACTACAATGGAGTAAGGTTTTCCCCCCAGATACTCACATGTCTCAGCCAGGAACTCCACCCCCAGCTTTTTATGAATTGAAACTACAATGGAGTAAGGTTCATTCCCCAGATACTCACATGTCTCAGCCAGGAACTCCACCCCCAGCTTCTGTGAATTCAAACTACAATGGAGTAAGGTTTTCCCCCCAGATACTCACAAGTCTCAGCCCGGAACTCCATCCCCAGCTTCTGTGAATTCAAACTACAATGGAGTAAGGTTTTTCGCCCAGATACTTACAAGTCTCAGCCAGGAACTCCACCCCCAGCTTCTGTGAATTCAAACTACAATGGAGTTAAGTTTTTCCCCGAGATACTCACAAGTCTCAGCCAGGAACTCCACCCCCAGCTTTTTGTGAATTCAAACTACAATGGAGTAAGTTTTTTCCCCCAGATACTCACATGTCTCAGCCAGGAACTCTACCCCCAGCTTTTTATGAATTCAAACTACAATGGAGTAAGGTTTTTTCCCCAGATACTCACAAGTCTCAGCCAGGAACCCCAACCCCAGCCTCTGTGAATTCAAACTCCAATGGAGTAAGTTTTTTTCCCCAGATACTCACATGTCTCAGCCAGGAACTCTACCCCCAGCTTTTTATGAATTTAAACTGCAATGGAGTAAGGTTTTTCCCCCAGATACTCACAAGTCTCAGCCAGGAACTCCACCCCCAGCTTTTTATGAATTCAATCTACAATGGAGTAAGTTTTTTCCCCCAGATACTCACATGTCTCAGTTAGGAACTCCACCCCCAGCTTTTTATGAATTGAAACTACAATGGAGTAAGGTTTTTCGCCCAGATACTCACAAGTCTCAGCCAGGAACTCCACCCCTAGCTTCTGTGAATTCAAACTACAATGGAGTAAGGTGCCTTCCCCAGATACTCACATGTCTCAGCCAGGAACTCCACCCCCAGCTTCTGTGAATTCAAACTATAATGGAGTAAGGTTTTCCCCCCAGATACTCACATGTCTCAGCCAGGAACTCCACCCCCAGCTTTTTATGAATTGAAACTACAATGGAGTAAGGTTCTTTCCCCAGATACTCACATGTCTCAGCCAGGAACTCCACCCCCAGCTTCTGTGAATTCAAACTACAATGGAGTAAGGTTTTCCCCCCAGATACTCACAAGTCTCAGCCCGGAACTCCACACCCAGCTTCTGTGAATTCAAACTACAATGGAGTAAGGTTTTCCCCCCAGATACTCACAAGTCTCAGCCAGGAACTCCACCCCCAGCTTCTGTGAATTCAAACTACAATGGAGTAAGGTTTTTCGCCCAGATACTTACAAGTCTCACCCAGGAACTCCACCCCCAGCTTCTGTGAATTCAAACTACAATGGAGTTAAGTTTTTCGCCCAGATACTTACAAGTCTCAGCCAGGAACTCCACCCCCAGCATTTTATGAATTCAAACTACAATGGAGTAAGGTTTTTTCCCCAGATACTCACAAGTCTCAGCCAGAAACTCCACCCCCAGCATTTTATGAATTCAAACTACAATGGAGTAAGGTTCTTTCCCCAGATACTCACAAGTCTCAGCCAGGAACCCCAACCCCAGCCTCTGTGAATTCAAACTACAATGGAGTAAGTTTTTTTCCCCAGATACTCACATGTCTCAGCCAGGAACTCCACCCCCAGCTTTTTATGAATTGAAACTACAATGGAGTAAGGTTTTTCCCCCAGATACTCACAAGTCTCAGCCAGGAACTCCACCCCCAGCTTTTTATGAATTGAACCTACAATGGAGTAAGGTTTTTCGCCCAGATACTCACTAGTCTCAGCCAGGAACTCCAACCCCAGCTTCTGTGAATTCAAACTACAATGGAGTAAGTTTTCCCCCAGATACTCACATGTCTCAGCCAGGAACTCCACCCCCAGCTTTTATGAATTGAAACTACAGTGGAGTAAGGTTTTCCCCCCAGATACTCACAAGTCTCAGCCAGGAACTCCACCCTCAGCTTCTGTGAATTGAACCTACAATGGAGTAAGGTTTTTCGCCCAGATACTCACAAGTCTCAGCCTGGAACTCCACCCCCAGCTTCTGTGAATTCAAACTACAATGGAGTAAGGTTTTTCCCCCAGATACTCACAAGTCTCAGCCAGGAACTCCACCCCCAGCTTTTTGTGAATTCAAACTACAATGAAGTAAGGTTTTCCCCCGAGATACTCACAAGTCTCAGCCAGGAACCCCAACCCCAGCTTCTGTGAATTCAAACTACAATGGAGTAAGTTTTTTCCCCCAGATACTCACATGTCTCAGCCAGGAACTCTACCCCCAGCTTTTTATGAATTCAAACTACAATGAAGTAAGGTTTTCCCCCGAGATACTCACATGTCTCAGCCAGGAACTCCACCCCCAGCTTTTTATGAATTCAAACTACAATGGAGTAAGTTTTTTTCCCCAGATACTCACATGTCTCAGCCAGGAACTCCAACCCCAGCTTTTTATGAATTGAAACTACAATGGAGTAAGGTTTTTCCCCAGATACTCACAAGTCTCAGCCAGGAACTCCACCCCCAGCTTTTTATGAATTGAACCTACAATGGAGTAAGGTTTTTCGCCCAGATACTCACAAGTCTCAGCCAGGAACTCCACCCCCAGCTTCTGTGAATTCAAACTACAATGGAGTAAGGTTTTTCGCCCAGATACTTACAAGTCTCAGCCAGGAAGTCCACTCCCAGCTTCTGTGAATTCAAACTACAATGGAGTAAGGTTCTTTCCCCAGATACTCACATGTCTCAGCCAGGAACTCCACCCCCAGCTTCTGTGAATTCAAACTACAATGGAGTAAGGTTTTCCCACCAGATACTCACAAGTCTCAGCCAGGAACTCCACCCCCAGCTTTTTATGAATTGAAACTACAATGGAGTAAGGTTTTTCCCCCAGATACTCACAAGTCTCAGCCAGGAACTCCACCCCCAGCTTTTTATGAATTGAACCTACAATGGAGTAAGGTTTTTCGCCCAGATACTCACTAGTCTCAGCCAGGAACTCCAACCCCAGCTTCTGTGAATTCAAACTACAATGGAGTAAGTTTTCCCCCAGATACTCACATGTCTCAGCCAGGAACTCCACCCCCAGCTTTTATGAATTGAAACTACAATGGAGTAAGGTTTTCCCCCCAGATACTCACAAGTCTCAGCCAGGAACTCCACCCCCAGCTTCTGTGAATTGAAGCTACAATGGAGTAAGGTTTTTCGCCCAGATACTCACAAGTCTCAGCCTGGAACTCCACTCCCAGCTTCTGTGAATTCAAACTACAATGGAGTAAGGTTTTTCCCCCAGATACTCACAAGTCTCAGCCAGGAACTCCACCCCCAGCTTTTTGTGAATTCAAACTACAATGAAGTAAGGTTTTCCCCCGAGATACTCACAAGTCTCAGCCAGGAACCCCAACCCCAGCTTCTGTGAATTCAAACTACAATGGAGTAAGTTTTTTCCCCCAGATACTCACATGTCTCAGCCAGGAACTCCACCCCCAGCTTTTTATGAATTGAAACTACAATGGAGTAAGGTTCTTTCCCCAGATACTCACATGTCTCAGCCAGGAACTCCACCCCCAGCTTCTGTGAATTCAAACTACAATGGAGTAAGGTTTTCCCCCCATATACTCACAAGTCTCAGCCCGGAACTCCACCCCCAGCTTCTGTGAATTCAAACTACAATGGAGTAAGGTTTTCCCCCCAGATACTCACAAGTCTCAGCCAGGAACTCCACCCCCAGCTTCTGTGAATTCAAACTACAATGGAGTAAGGTTTTTCGCCCAGATACTTACAAGTCTCACCCAGGAACTCCACCCCCAGCTTCTGTGAATTCAAACTACAATGGACTAAGTTTTTTCCCCCAGATACTCACATGTCTCAGCCAGGAACTCTACCCCCAGCTTTTTATGAATTGAAACTGCAATGGAGTAAGGTTTTTCCCCCAGATACTCACAAGTCTCAGCCAGGAACTCCACCCCCAGCTTTTTATGAATTCAAACTACAATGAAGTAAGGTTTTCCCCCGAGATACTCACATGTCTCAGCCAGGAACTCCACCCCCAGCTTCTGTGAATTCAAACTACAATGGAGTAAGGTTTTCCCCCCAGATACTCACAAGTCTCAGCCCGGAACTCCACCCCCAGCTTCTGTGAATTCAAACTACAATGGAGTAAGGTTTTCCCCCCAAATACTCACAAGTCTCAGCCAGGAACTCCACCCCCAGCTTCTGTGAATTCAAACTACAATGGAGTAAGGTTTTTCGCCCAGATACTCACAAGTCTCAGCCAGGAACTCCACCCCCAGCTTCTGTGAATTCAAACTACAATGGAGTAAGGTTTTGCCCCCAGATACTCACAAGTCTCAGCCAGGAACTCCACCCCCAGCATTTTATGAATTCAAACTACAATGGAGTAAGGTTTTTTCCCCAGATACTCACAAGTCTCAGCCAGGAACTCCACCCCCAGCATTTTATGAATTCAAACTACAATGGAGTAAGGTTTTTTCCCCAGATACTCACAAGTCTCAGCCAGGAACCCCAACCCCAGACTCTGTGAATTCAAACTTCAATGGAGTAAGTTTTTTTCCCCTGATACTCACATGTCTCAGCCAGGAACTCTACCCCCAGCTTTTTATGAATTTAAACTGCAATGGAGTAAGGTTTTTCCCCCAGATACTCACAAGTCTCAGCCAGGAACTCCACCCCCAGCTTTTTATGAATTCAAACTACAATGAAGTAAGGTTTCCCCCCTAGATACTCACATGTCTCAGCCAGGAACTCCACCCCCAGCTTTTTATGAATTCAATCTACAATGGAGTAAGTTTTTTCCCCCAGATACTCACATGTCTCAGCCAGGAACTCCACCCCCAGCTTTTTATGAATTCAAACTACAATGCAGTAAGGTTTTCCCCCCAGATACTCACAAGTCTCAGCCAGGAACTCCACCCCCAGCTTCTGTGAATTCAAACTACAATGGAGTAAGGTTTTTCGCCCAGATACTTACAAGTCTCACCCAGGAACTCCACCCCCAGCTTCTGTGAATTCAAACTACAATGGAGTTAAGTTTTTCGCCCAGATACTTACAAGTCTCAGCCAGGAACTCCACCCCCAGCATTTTATGAATCCAAACTACAATGGAGTAAGGTTTTTCCCCCAGATACTCACAAGTCTCAGCCAGGAACTCCACCCCCAGCTTTTTATGAATTGAACCTACAATGGAGTAAGGTTTTTCGCCCAGATACTCACTAGTCTCAGCCAGGAACTCCAACCCCAGCCTCTGTGAATTCAAACTACAATGGAGTAAGTTTTCCCCCAGATACTCACATGTCTCAGCCAGGAACTCCACCCCCAGCTTTTATGAATTGAAACTACAATGGAGTAAGGTTTTCCCCCCAGATACTCACAAGTCTCAACCAGGAACTCCACCCCCAGCTTTTTATGAATTGAACCTACAATGGAGTAAGGTTTTTCGCCCAGATACTTACAAGTCTCACCCAGGAACTCCACCCCCAGCTTCTGTGAATTCAAACTACAATGGAGTTAAGTTTTTCGCCCAGATACTTACAAGTCTCAGCCAGGAACTCCACCCCCAGCATTTTATGAATCCAAACTACAATGGAGTAAGGTTTTCCCCCCAGATACTCACATGTCTCAGCCAGGAACTCCACCCCCAGCTTTTTATGAATTGAAACTACAATGGAGTAAGGTTCATTCCCCAGATACTCACATGTCTCAGCCAGGAACTCCACCCCCAGCTTCTGTGAATTCAAACTACAATGGAGTAAGGTTTTCCCCCCAGATACTCACAAGTCTCAGCCCGGAACTCCACCCCCAGCTTCTGTGAATTCAAACTACAATGGAGTAAGGTTTTTCGCCCAGATACTTACAAGTCTCACCCAGGAACTCCACCCCCAGCTTCTGTGAATTCAAACTACAATGGAGTTAAGTTTTTCGCCCAGATACTTACAAGTCTCAGCCAGGAACTCTACCCCCAGCTTTTTATGAATTTAAACTGCAATGGAGTAAGGTTTTTCCCCCAGATACTCACAAGTCTCAGCCAGGAACTCCACCCCCAGCTTTTTATGAATTCAAACTACAATGAAGTAAGGTTTCCCCCCGAGATACTCACATGTCTCAGCCAGGAACTCCACCCCCAGCTTTTTATGAATTCAATCTACAATGGAGTAAGTTTTTTCCCCCAGATACTCACATGTCTTAGCAAGGAACTCCACCCCCAGCTTTTTATGAATTGAAACTACAATGGAGTAAGGTTTTTCGCCCAGATACTCACAAGTCTCAGCCAGGAACTCCACCCCTAGCTTCTGTGAATTCAAACTACAATGGAGTAAGGTTCTTTCCCCAGATACTCACATGTCTCAGCCGGGAACTCCACCCCCAGCTTCTGTGAATTCAAACTACAATGGAGTAAGGTTTTCCCCCCAGATACTCACATGTCTCAGCCAGGAACTCCACCCCCAGCTTTTTATGAATTGAAACTACAATGGAGTAAGGTTCATTCCCCAGATACTCACATGTCTCAGCCAGGAACTCCACCCCCCAGCTTCTGTGAATTCAAACTACAATGGAGTAAGGTTTTCCCCCCAGATACTCACAAGTCTCAGCCCGGAACTCCACCCCCAGCTTCTGTGAATTCAAACTACAATGGAGTAAGGTTTTTCGCCCAGATACTTACAAGTCTCAGCCAGGAACTCCACCCCCAGCTTCTGTGAATTCAAACTACAATGGAGTTAAGTTTTTCCCCGAGATACTCACAAGTCTCAGCCAGGAACTCCACCCCCAGCTTTTTGTGAATTCAAACTACAATGGAGTAAGTTTTTTCCCCCAGATACTCACATGTCTCAGCCAGGAACTCTACCCCCAGCTTTTTATGAATTCAAACTACAATGGAGTAAGGTTTTTTCCCCAGATACTCACAAGTCTCAGCCAGGAACCCCAACCCCAGCCTCTGTGAATTCAAACTCCAATGGAGTAAGTTTTTTTCCCCAGATACTCACATGTCTCAGCCAGGAACTCTACCCCCAGCTTTTTATGAATTTAAACTGCAATGGAGTAAGGTTTTTCCCCCAGATACTCACAAGTCTCAGCCAGGAACTCCACCCCCAGCTTTTTATGAATTCAATCTACAATGGAGTAAGTTTTTTCCCCCAGATACTCACATGTCTCAGTTAGGAACTCCACCCCCAGCTTTTTATGAATTGAAACTACAATGGAGTAAGGTTTTTCGCCCAGATACTCACAAGTCTCAGCCAGGAACTCCACCCCTAGCTTCTGTGAATTCAAACTACAATGGAGTAAGGTGCCTTCCCCAGATACTCACATGTCTCAGCCAGGAACTCCACCCCCAGCTTCTGTGAATTCAAACTATAATGGAGTAAGGTTTTCCCCCCAGATACTCACATGTCTCAGCCAGGAACTCCACCCCCAGCTTTTTATGAATTGAAACTACAATGGAGTAAGGTTCTTTCCCCAGATACTCACATGTCTCAGCCAGGAACTCCACCCCCAGCTTCTGTGAATTCAAACTACAATGGAGTAAGGTTTTCCCCCCAGATACTCACAAGTCTCAGCCCGGAACTCCACCCCCAGCTTCTGTGAATTCAAACTACAATGGAGTAAGGTTTTCCCCCCAGATACTCACAAGTCTCAGCCAGGAACTCCACCCCCAGCTTCTGTGAATTCAAACTACAATGGAGTAAGGTTTTTCGCCCAGATACTTACAAGTCTCACCCAGGAACTCCACCCCCAGCTTCTGTGAATTCAAACTACAATGGAGTTAAGTTTTTCGCCCAGATACTTACAAGTCTCAGCCAGGAACTCCACCCCCAGCATTTTATGAATTCAAACTACAATGGAGTAAGGTTTTTTCCCCAGATACTCACAAGTCTCAGCCAGAAACTCCACCCCCAGCATTTTATGAATTCAAACTACAATGGAGTAAGGTTCTTTCCCCAGATACTCACAAGTCTCAGCCAGGAACCCCAACCCCAGCCTCTGTGAATTCAAACTACAATGGAGTAAGTTTTTTTCCCCAGATACTCACATGTCTCAGCCAGGAACTCCACCCCCAGCTTTTTATGAATTGAAACTACAATGGAGTAAGGTTTTTCCCCCAGATACTCACAAGTCTCAGCCAGGAACTCCACCCCCAGCTTTTTATGAATTGAACCTACAATGGAGTAAGGTTTTTCGCCCAGATACTCACTAGTCTCAGCCAGGAACTCCAACCCCAGCTTCTGTGAATTCAAACTACAATGGAGTAAGTTTTCCCCCAGATACTCACATGTCTCAGCCAGGAACTCCACCCCCAGCTTTTATGAATTGAAACTACAGTGGAGTAAGGTTTTCCCCCCAGATACTCACAAGTCTCAGCCAGGAACTCCACCCCCAGCTTCTGTGAATTGAACCTACAATGGAGTAAGGTTTTTCGCCCAGATACTCACAAGTCTCAGCCTGGAACTCCACCCCCAGCTTCTGTGAATTCAAACTACAATGGAGTAAGGTTTTTCCCCCAGATACTCACAAGTCTCAGCCAGGAACTCCACCCCCAGCTTTTTGTGAATTCAAACTACAATGAAGTAAGGTTTTCCCCCGAGATACTCACAAGTCTCAGCCAGGAACCCCAACCCCAGCTTCTGTGAATTCAAACTACAATGGAGTAAGTTTTTTCCCCCAGATACTCACATGTCTCAGCCAGGAACTCTACCCCCAGCTTTTTATGAATTGAAACTGCAATGGAGTAAGGTTTTTCCCCCAGATACTCACAAGTCTCAGCCAGGAACTCCACCCCCATCTTTTTATGAATTCAAACTACAATGAAGTAAGGTTTTCCCCTGAGATACTCACATGTCTCAGCCAGGAACTCCACCCCCAGCTTTTTATGAATTCAAACTACAATGGAGTAAGTTTTTTTCCCCAGATACTCACATGTCTCAGCCAGGAACTCCAACCCCAGCTTTTTATGAATTGAAACTACAATGGAGTAAGGTTTTTCCCCAGATACTCACAAGTCTCAGCCAGGAACTCCACCCCCAGCTTTTTATGAATTGAACCTACAATGGAGTAAGGTTTTTCGCCCAGATACTCACAAGTCTCAGCCATGAACTCCACCCCCAGCTTCTGTGAATTCAAACTACAATGGAGTAAGGTTTTTCGCCCAGATACTTACAAGTCTCAGCCAGGAAGTCCACTCCCAGCTTCTGTGAATTAAAACTACAATGGAGTAAGGTTCTTTCCCCAGATACTCACATGTCTCAGCCAGGAACTCCACCCCCAGCTTCTGTGAATTCAAACTACAATGGAGTAAGGTTTTCCCACCAGATACTCACAAGTCTCAGCCAGGAACTCCACCCCCAGCTTTTTATGAATTGAAACTACAATGGAGTAAGGTTTTTCCCCCAGATACTCACAAGTCTCAGCCAGGAACTCCACCCCCAGCTTTTTATGAATTGAACCTACAATGGAGTAAGGTTTTTCGCCCAGATACTCACTAGTCTCAGCCAGGAACTCCAACCCCAGCTTCTGTGAATTCAAACTACAATGGAGTAAGTTTTCCCCCAGATACTCACATGTCTCAGCCAGGAACTCCACCCCCAGCTTTTATGAATTGAAACTACAATGGAGTAAGGTTTTCCCCCCAGATACTCACAAGTCTCAGCCAGGAACTCCACCCCCAGCTTCTGTGAATTGAAGCTACAATGGAGTAAGGTTTTTCGCCCAGATACTCACAAGTCTCAGCCTGGAACTCCACTCCCAGCTTCTGTGAATTCAAACTACAATGGAGTAAGGTTTTTCCCCCAGATACTCACAAGTCTCAGCCAGGAACTCCACCCCCAGCTTTTTGTGAATTCAAACTACAATGAAGTAAGGTTTTCCCCCGAGATACTCACAAGTCTCAGCCAGGAACCCCAACCCCAGCTTCTGTGAATTCAAACTACAATGGAGTAAGTTTTTTCCCCCAGATACTCACATGTCTCAGCCAGGAACTCCACCCCCAGCTTTTTATGAATTGAAACTACAATGGAGTAAGGTTCTTTCCCCAGATACTCACATGTCTCAGCCAGGAACTCCACCCCCAGCTTCTGTGAATTCAAACTACAATGGAGTAAGGTTTTCCCCCCAGATACTCACAAGTCTCAGCCCGGAACTCCACCCCCAGCTTCTGTGAATTCAAACTACAATGGAGTAAGGTTTTCCCCTCAGATACTCACAAGTCTCAGCCAGGAACTCCACCCCCAGCTTCTGTGAATTCAAACTACAATGGAGTAAGGTTTTTCGCCCAGATACTTACAAGTCTCACCCAGGAACTCCACCCCCAGCTTCTGTGAATTCAAACTACAATGGACTAAGTTTTTTCCCCCAGATACTCACATGTCTCAGCCAGGAACTCTACCCCCAGCTTTTTATGAATTGAAACTGCAATGGAGTAAGGTTTTTCCCCCAGATACTCACAAGTCTCAGCCAGGAACTCCACCCCCAGCTTTTTATGAATTCAAACTACAATGAAGTAAGGTTTTCCCCCGAGATACTCACATGTCTCAGCCAGGAACTCCACCCCCAGCTTCTGTGAATTCAAACTACAATGGAGTAAGGTTTCCCCCCCAGATACTCACAAGTCTCAGCCCGGAACTCCACCCCCAGCTTCTGTGAATTCAAACTACAATGGAGTAAGGTTTTCCCCCCAGATACTCACAAGTCTCAGCCAGGAACTCCACCCCCAGCTTCTGTGAATTCAAACTACAATGGAGTAAGGTTTTTCGCCCAGATACTCACAAGTCTCAGCCAGGAACTCCACCCCCAGCTTCTGTGAATTCAAACTACAATGGAGTAAGGTTTTGCCCCCAGAAACTCACAAGTCTCAGCCAGGAACTCCACCCCCAGCATTTTATGAATTCAAACTACAATGGAGTAAGGTTTTTTCCCCAGATACTCACAAGTCTCAGCCAGGAACTCCACCCCCAGCATTTTATGAATTCAAACTACAATGGAGTAAGGTTTTTTCCCCAGATACTCACAAGTCTCAGCCAGGAACCCCAACCCCAGACTCTGTGAATTCAAACTTCAATGGAGTAAGTTTTTTTCCCCTGATACTCACATGTCTCAGCCAGGAACTCTACCCCCAGCTTTTTATGAATTTAAACTGCAATGGAGTAAGGTTTTTCCCCCAGATACTCACAAGTCTCAGCCAGGAACTTCACCCCCAGCTTTTTATGAATTCAAACTACAATGAAGTAAGGTTTCCCCCCTAGATACTCACATGTCTCAGCCAGGAACTCCACCCCCAGCTTTTTATGAATTCAATCTACAATGGAGTAAGTTTTTTCCCCCAGATACTCACATGTCTCAGCCAGGAACTCCACCCCCAGCTTTTTATGAATTCAAACTACAATGCAGTAAGGTTTTCCCCCCAGATACTCACAAGTCTCAGCCAGGAACTCCACCCCCAGCTTCTGTGAATTCAAACTACAATGGAGTAAGGTTTTTCGCCCAGATACTTACAAGTCTCACCCAGGAACTCCACCCCCAGCTTCTGTGAATTCAAACTACAATGGAGTTAAGTTTTTCGCCCAGATACTTACAAGTCTCAGCCAGGAACTCCACCCCCAGCATTTTATGAATCCAAACTACAATGGAGTAAGGTTTTTCCCCCAGATACTCACAAGTCTCAGCCAGGAACTCCACCCCCAGCTTTTTATGAATTGAACCTACAATGGAGTAAGGTTTTCCCCCCAGATACTCACAAGTCTCAACCAGGAACTCCACCCCCAGCTTTTTATGAATTGAACCTACAATGGAGTAAGGTTTTTCCCCCCGAGATACTCACAAGTCTCAGCCTGGAACTCCAACCCCAGCCTCTGTGAATTCAAACTACAATGGAGTAAGTTTTCCCCCAGATACTCACATGTCTCAGCCAGGAACTCCACCCCCAGCTTTTATGAATTGAAACTACAATAGAGTAAGGTTTTCCCCCCAGATACTCACAAGTCTCAACCAGGAATTCCACCCCCAGCTTTTTATGAATTGAACCTACAATGGAGTAAGGTTTTTCCCCCCGAGATACTCACAAGTCTCAGCCTGGAACTCCACCCCCAGCTTCTGTGAATTCAAACTACAATGGAGTAAGGTTTTTCCCCCAGATACTCACATGTCTCAGCCAGGAACTCCACCCCCAGCTTTTTATGAATTCAAACTACAATGAAGTAAGGTTTCCCCCCGAGATACTCACATGTCTCAGCCAGGAACTCCACCCCCAGCTTTTTATGAATTCAATCTACAATGGAGTAAGTTTTTTCCCCCAGATACTCACATGTCTCAGCAAGGAACTCCACCCCCAGCTTTTTATGAATTGAAACTACAATGGAGTAAGGTTTTTCGCCCAGATACTCACAAGTCTCAGCCAGGAACTCCACCCCTAGCTTCTGTGAATTCAAACTACAATGGAGTAAGGTTCTTTCCCCAGATACTCACATGTCTCAGCCAGGAACTCCACCCCCAGCTTCTGTGAATTCAAACTACAATGGAGTAAGGTTTTCCCCCCAGATACTCACATGTCTCAGCCAGGAACTCCACCCCCAGCTTTTTATGAATTGAAACTACAATGGAGTAAGGTTCTTTCCCCAGATACTCACATGTCTCAGCCAGGAACTCCACCCCCAGCTTCTGTGAATTCAAACTATAATGGAGTAAGGTTTTCCCCCCAGATACTCACAAGTCTCAGCCAGGAACTCCACCCCCAGCATTTTATGAATTCAAACTACAATAGAGTAAGGTTTTTTCCCCAGATACTCACAAGTCTCAGCCAGGAACCCCAACCCCAGACTCTGTGAATTCAAACTTCAATGGAGTAAGTTTTTTTCCCCAGATACTCACATGTCTCAGCCAGGAACTCTACCCCCAGCTTTTTATGAATTTAAACTGCAATGGAGTAAGGTTTTCCCCCCAGATACTCACAAGTCTCAGCCAGGAACTCCACCCCCAGCTTCTGTGAATTCAAACTACAATGGAGTAAGGTTTTTCGCCCAGATACTTACAAGTCTCACCCAGGAACTGCACCCCCAGCTTCTGTGAATTCAAACTACAATGGAGTTAAGTTTTTCGCCCAGATACTTACAAGTCTCAGCCAGGAACTCCACCCCCAGCATTTTATGAATCCAAACTACAATGGAGTAAGGTTTTTCCCCCAGATACTCACAAGTCTCAGCCAGGAACTCCACCCCCAGCTTTTTATGAATTGAACCTACAATGGAGTAAGGTTTTTCGCCCAGATACTCACTAGTCTCAGCCAGGAACTCCAACCCCAGCCTCTGTGAATTCAAACTACAATGGAGTAAGTTTTTCCCCCAGATACTCACATGTCTCAGCCAGGAACTCCACCCCCAGCTTTTGTGAATTCAAACTACAATGGAGTAAGGTTTTCCCCCCAGATACTCACATGTCTCAGCCAGGAACTCCACCCCCAGCTTTTTATGAATTGAAACTACAATGGAGTAAGGTTCTTTCCCCAGATACTCACATGTCTCAGCCAGGAACTCCACCCCCAGCTTCTGTGAATTCAAACTACAATGGAGTAAGGTTTTCCCCCCAGATACTCACAAGTCTCAGCCCGGAACTCCACCCCCAGCTTCTGTGAATTCAAACTACAATGGAGTAAGGTTTTCCCCCCAGATACTCACAAGTCTCAGCCAGGAACTCCACCCCCAGCTTCTGTGAATTCAAACTACAATGGAGTAAGGTTTTTCGCCCAGATACTTACAAGTCTCACCCAGGAACTCCACCCCCAGCTTCTGTGAATTCAAACTACAATGGAGTTAAGTTTTTCGCCCAGATACTTACAAGTCTCAGCCAGGAACTCTACCCCCAGCTTTTTATGAATTTAAACTGCAATGGAGTAAGGTTTTTCCCCCAGATACTCACAAGTCTCAGCCAGGAACTCCACCCCCAGCTTTTTATGAATTCAAACTACAATGAAGTAAGGTTTCCCCCCGAGATACTCACATGTCTCAGCCAGGAACTCCACCCCCAGCTTTTTATGAATTCAATCTACAATGGAGTAAGTTTTTTCCCCCAGATACTCACATGTCTTAGCAAGGAACTCCACCCCCAGCTTTTTATGAATTGAAACTACAATGGAGTAAGGTTTTTCGCCCAGATACTCACAAGTCTCAGCCAGGAACTCCACCCCTAGCTTCTGTGAATTCAAACTACAATGGAGTAAGGTTCTTTCCCCAGATACTCACATGTCTCAGCCGGGAACTCCACCCCCAGCTTCTGTGAATTCAAACTACAATGGAGTAAGGTTTTCCCCCCAGATACTCACATGTCTCAGCCAGGAACTCCACCCCCAGCTTTTTATGAATTGAAACTACAATGGAGTAAGGTTCATTCCCCAGATACTCACATGTCTCAGCCAGGAACTCCACCCCCAGCTTCTGTGAATTCAAACTACAATGGAGTAAGGTTTTCCCCCCAGATACTCACAAGTCTCAGCCCGGAACTCCACCCCCAGCTTCTGTGAATTCAAACTACAATGGAGTAAGGTTTTTCGCCCAGATACTTACAAGTCTCAGCCAGGAACTCCACCCCCAGCTTCTGTGAATTCAAACTACAATGGAGTTAAGTTTTTCCCCGAGATACTCACAAGTTTCAGCCAGGAACTCCACCCCCAGCTTTTTGTGAATTCAAACTACAATGGAGTAAGTTTTTTCCCCCAGATACTCACATGTCTCAGCCAGGAACTCTACCCCCAGCTTTTTATGAATTCAAACTACAATGGAGTAAGGTTTTTTCCCCAGATACTCACAAGTCTCAGCCAGGAACCCCAACCCCAGCCTCTGTGAATTCAAACTCCAATGGAGTAAGTTTTTTTCCCCAGATACTCACATGTCTCAGCCAGGAACTCTACCCCCAGGTTTTTATGAATTTAAACTGCAATGGAGTAAGGTTTTTCCCCCAGATACTCACAAGTCTCAGCCAGGAACTCCACCCCCAGCTTTTTATGAATTCAATCTACAATGGAGTAAGTTTTTTCCCCCAGATACTCACATGTCTCAGTTAGGAACTCCACCCCCAGCTTTTTATGAATTGAAACTACAATGAAGTAAGGTTTTTCGCCCAGATACTCACAAGTCTCAGCCAGGAACTCCACCCCTAGCTTCTGTGAATTCAAACTACAATGGAGTAAGGTGCCTTCCCCAGATACTCACATGTCTCAGCCAGGAACTCCACCCCCAGCTTCTGTGAATTCAAACTATAATGGAGTAAGGTTTTCCCCCCAGATACTCACATGTCTCAGCCAGGAACTCCACCCCCAGCTTTTTATGAATTGAAACTACAATGGAGTAAGGTTCTTTCCCCAGATACTCACATGTCTCAGCCAGGAACTCCACCCCCAGCTTCTGTGAATTCAAACTACAATGGAGTAAGGTTTTCCCCCCAGATACTCACAAGTCTCAGCCCGGAACTCCACCCCCAGCTTCTGTGAATTCAAACTACAATGGAGTAAGGTTTTCCCCCCAGATACTCACAAGTCTCAGCCAGGAACTCCACCCCCAGCTTCTGTGAATTCAAACTACAATGGAGTAAGGTTTTTCGCCCAGATACTTACAAGTCTCACCCAGGAACTCCACCCCCAGCTTCTGTGAATTCAAACTACAATGGAGTTAAGTTTTTCGCCCAGATACTTACAAGTCTCAGCCAGGAACTCCACCCCCAGCATTTTATGAATTCAAACTACAATGGAGTAAGGTTTTTTCCCCAGATACTCACAAGTCTCAGCCAGAAACTCCACCCCCAGCATTTTATGAATTCAAACTACAATGGAGTAAGGTTCTTTCCCCAGATACTCACAAGTCTCAGCCAGGAACCCCAACCCCAGCCTCTGTGAATTCAAACTACAATGGAGTAAGATTTTTTCCCCAGATACTCACATGTCTCAGCCAGGAACTCCACCCCCAGCTTTTTATGAATTGAAACTACAATGGAGTAAGGTTTTTCCCCCAGATACTCACAAGTCTCAGCCAGGAACTCCACCCCCAGCTTTTTATGAATTGAACCTACAATGGAGTAAGGTTTTTCGCCCAGATACTCACAAGTCTCAGCCTGGAACTCCACCCCCAGCTTCTGTGAATTCAAACTACAATGGAGTAAGGTTTTTCCCCCAGATACTCACAAGTCTCAGCCAGGAACTCCACCCCCAGCTTTTTCTGAATTCAAACTACAATGAAGTAAGGTTTTCCCCCGAGATACTCACAAGTCTCAGCCAGGAACCCCAACCCCAGCTTCTGTGAATTCAAACTACAATGGAGTAAGTTTTTTCCCCCAGATACTCACATGTCTCAGCCAGGAACTCTACCCCCAGCTTTTTATGAATTGAAACTGCAATGGAGTAAGGTTTTTCCCCCAGATACTCACAAGTCTCAGCCAGGAACTCCACCCCCATCTTTTTATGAATTCAAACTACAATGAAGTAAGGTTTTCCCCCGAGATACTCACATGTCTCAGCCAGGAACTCCACCCCCAGCTTTTTATGAATTCAAACTACAATGGAGTAAGTTTTTTTCCCCAGATACTCACATGTCTCAGCCAGGAACTCCAACCCCAGCTTTTTATGAATTGAAACTACAATGGAGTAAGGTTTTTCCCCAGATACTCACAAGTCTCAGCCAGGAACTCCACCCCCAGCTTTTTATGAATTGAACCTACAATGGAGTAAGGTTTTTCGCCCAGATACTCACAAGTCTCAGCCAGGAACTCCACCCCCAGCTTCTGTGAATTCAAACTACAATGGAGTAAGGTTTTTCGCCCAGATACTTACAAGTCTCAGCCAGGAAGTCCACTCCCAGCTTCTGTGAATTCAAACTACAATGGAGTAAGGTTCTTTCCCCAGATACTCACATGTCTCAGCCAGGAACTCCACCCCCAGCTTCTGTGAATTCAAACTACAATGGAGTAAGGTTTTCCCACCAGATACTCACAAGTCTCAGCCAGGAACTCCACCCCCAGCTTTTTATGAATTGAAACTACAATGGAGTAAGGTTTTTCCCCCAGATACTCACAAGTCTCAGCCAGGAACTCCACCCCCAGCTTTTTATGAATTGAACCTACAATGGAGTAAGGTTTTTCGCCCAGATACTCACTAGTCTCAGCCAGGAACTCCAACCCCAGCTTCTGTGAATTCAAACTACAATGGAGTAAGTTTTCCCCCAGATACTCACATGTCTCAGCCAGGAACTCCACCCCCAGCTTTTATGAATTGAAACTACAATGGAGTAAGGTTTTCCCCCCAGATACTCACAAGTCTCAGCCAGGAACTCCACCCCCAGCTTCTGTGAATTGAAGCTACAATGGAGTAAGGTTTTTCGCCCAGATACTCACAAGTCTCAGCCTGGAACTCCACTCCCAGCTTCTGTGAATTCAAACTACAATGGAGTAAGGTTTTTCCCCCAGATACTCACAAGTCTCAGCCAGGAACTCCACCCCCAGCTTTTTGTGAATTCAAACTACAATGAAGTAAGGTTTTCCCCCGAGATACTCACAAGTCTCAGCCAGGAACCCCAACCCCAGCTTCTGTGAATTCAAACTACAATGGAGTAAGTTTTTTCCCCCAGATACTCACATGTCTCAGCCAGGAACTCTACCCCCAGCTTTTTATGAATTGAAACTGCAATGTAGTAAGGTTTTTCCCCCAGATGCTCACAAGTCTCAGCCAGGAACTCCACCCCCAGCTTTTTATGAATTCAAACTACAATGAAGTAAGGTTTTCCCCCGAGATACTCACATGTCTCAGCCAGGAACTCCACCCCCAGCTTTTTATGAATTCAAACTACAATGGAGTAAGTTTTTTCCCCCAGATACTCACATGTCTCAGCCAGGAACTCCACCCCCAGCTTTTTATGAATTGAAACTACAATGGAGTAAGGTTTTTCGCCCAGAAACTCACAAGTCTCAGCCAGGAACTCCACCCCTAGCTTCTGTGAATTGAAACTACAATGGAGTAAGGTTCTTTCCCCAGATACTCACATGTCTCAGCCAGGAACTCCACCCCCAGCTTCTGTGAATTCAAACTACAATGGAGTAAGGTTTTCCCCCCAGATACTCACATGTCTCAGCCAGGAACTCCACCCCCAGCTTTTTATGAATTGAAACTACAATGGAGTGGCTTCCTGTTTTGGTTCCGGTCTTCGTGGGCACTCCCTTTCTGGGGTGTCAATCCTCGGCACCGTTTAAGCTGCCAGAAAGCTTAAAAATAGCTGACTGGCGGCAGAAAAGCCTCTTCCCGGGCAAAGGGAAGGTCAAAGAGCGCGCAGGCACAGGTAGAGCCCTCCCAACCCCCCCAGGGAAAGATCTAGGGGGGGCGTAAGGAGGACTCCCTGGTAACCAGTTGCTGCTCCGGACCTTGGATATCTCTGCTTTTGCAGAGCGAGAAGGCTGTTACCAAACACTGCTGTAAACAACAGATTCTGATTGAAGATTATCATCAGCAGCGGAGAAAACCAGGAGGTAAAATCAAATTACAGTTACCTATAATTAACTCTTAACGACTCTCATTTGAACTACAAAGAAACAAGTTGGCTTTTTAAAATGGCGTTGGAAGCTTGAAAGGGGGAGGAAGTGGATGAGAACAAAGAGAAAAGTTTTATCTTTGCTGATAGCAATGGCAAGAGAGCTGCTGGATTTGATTTAAATTTGCACTTACGTTTGAGACTTTTCTTCTTTTTGGCACCAGATTAAAATAACTGGGAATATCTGACTAAAGATTTACGTTAATCCTGATGGCTTCTAAATCTGTAAAGACGGTCTCTTCCAAAAGTGCGGAGAGCTCCCCAACCCCCACTACTACTAAGCTGCAAACGCTTGTAACACAATCTCAACCCCAGCCCCAGCCATTAACTCTTGCAATGCTGCAAGAAAGCCTTAAAGCTATGCAGATTCAAATATCTACCAATTTTAACAAAAAAATTGATGAATCTAATGAGACAATTAAGGAGTTGATAAATGATCAGATACAAGTTGTGTCTAATAAAATGGAAATCTGCAACAATGAAATTAGAGCTGACATTTTGGAGGCATTTAAAGGATTGGCAAATAATGTGGAATATTTGGATGAGCAAGTTCAATTAATCAAAGATATTACTGCCTCCCTACGAGAGAGGATAGACGAAGTTGAAGAAAAAACTACAGATGAAATTACACTGATTCATTTTCGCAACATGGAGTTCGCGATCAGAATTCGTGGACTGCGGGAAGAGAAAAGTGAAGATCTAAGAGTGTTGTTGGGAGATGCCCTTGCCCAAGTGTTGGATATCAACAAGGAAGAGTTGATGGGCCAGATCAATAAGGTTTACAGGGTCAATTCTCGAGCTGCCAGAGTAAGGAACCTTCCAAGAGATATCGTGATATATTTTAATAACAGAGCATTGCGTAATGAAATTCTCCAAGCAACGTACCTAAATAAATTACAGGTGGGAGGACAGGAATTGATCACACTGAAAGAGATTCCCCCAAGAATGCTGAGGGCTAGAAGAGATTTTTCCTTTTTGGTTGAGGAGCTTAAAAGACAACAATTACCATTTAGATGGGAAGTTCCAAATGGTATCTCTTTGATCTATGCTGGAGAAAGACATCGACTTAACACGGTCCAAAAAGCAAGAGATTTCTTTACATATATTTTAAAGGCTGGGACACCGAGCTCATCAGAGGGAAGGAGAAAAGAGAATGACGGAGCAAGACAACAGGAAGTCCAGCAAATAGAGGCCCCATCTGGTCAAGGTGATACTGTTATAACTCAGGACCAAAGTTTGGATCTATTTGGAGAACAACAGATAAAAGAACAGAGACAGACCAGAGCGGCAACTAAACGTATGCAGGAAATGGCACAACAACAATCTCAGCTTGCGGTTAAAGAAACTACTAAATCTGAAGCAGTGGGAGGAGCAAGACGAAAGGAACGGCAGTTCTTAGATCATCAGTCAATGTTCCAGAAGCTTCAGAAGCCCGCAGATGGGAAGTAGATTTTTAACTTGGAATGTTAATGGATTAAACTCACCACAGAAAAGAAGGAAAATATTTCATTATCTTAAACAATTTAACAATGATGTGGTCTGTCTTCAAGAAACACATATTAGAAAACAAGACCAAAAATATTTGCTAAATTCAAAATTAGGACTACAATTTGTATCATCAGCATCAGAAAAAAGAAATGGTATTGTAATATACGTTAAAAAAAACCTGACTGCCAAATTGATTGAAGCAGACGATCAAGGAAGATTTTTAGCTATAGAACTTTTAATTAAAGGAGAAAGAATATTGGTGATTGGTGTATATGCCCCGAACCAACAACAAGAGAAATTTTATGATTTTTTACATACAAAGTTAATACAATGGGACTATAATACCTGTATCCTTCTGGGAGATTGGAATGGTGTACCAGACGTTAAAAAGGATAAGAAGGGTCCAAGCCAAAATACTTTTTCAAGAGCCAAATTACCAAAGTCTTTTTTTGAAATGATGGAAGATTGGGAGTTGAGGGACGTCTGGCGTGAAAGAAATATGGAAGAAAAGGACTTTACCTTTTTCTCCGATAGACATCAATCTTTTTCAAGGATTGATTTTATTTTGATCACTAATAATCTTTTTTCTAGGGTAAAGAAGACGAAGATATGTTCAAGAGTATTAACGGATCATAGTCCGGTCTGGCTGGAATTGCAAGATAACAATGGACCCAGAAGGTCATGGAGGTTAAATGATAATTTATTTAGATATGAGAATAATGTGAGGGAATGTAAAAAATTAATGAAAGAATTTTTTGTTAATAATATGCAGAAGGGCACATCTTTGGAAATGGTTTGGGATGCCAGTAAAGCTTACATGAGAGGTATTTTGATCTATCTGAATAATAAATTTAGAAGAAAAAAAGAGGAAAAGAGGAAAGAATTGGAAGAAGAGATCAAACGACAGGAAAGGGCCTTAATTTCTAATCCATTGGATAGGAAAATTAAAGAGGTAATTAACTTATTAAGGGGTCAATTCAACATGTTAATGACAGACCAAGTGGCAACCAATTTACAGTATGCAAAATTTAATATTTTTAGTAACGCAAACAAACCAGGGAGGTGGCTGGCATACATGTTAAGAAAGAAGCAAAAATCAAGAACTATTGAAAAAATTAGATATAAGGGTAAAGAAACTTATGAACAAGAATTCATTAAAAAATCATTCTTAGATTTCTACTCAGGATTATATAGTGGGGATAAAGTTAGGGAAGAAGAGATAGATAGGTACTTACAGCAACAAAATATTCATACAGTTACTGAGATTCAGAGGGATACCTTAAATCAATTGATAACTTCAGAAGAGATTGCATTGGCAATTAAACAATTAAAAGTGGGCAAGGCCCCGGGGACAGATGGATTAACCGCTGTTTATTATAAAAAATTGCAGGAGGAAATGGTGGAACCACTTAAAGATTTGTTTAACTATATCCAAAAGGGAGGCACTGTACCTCCATCTTGGAAAACTGCTTTTATCTCTCTGATCCCAAAAGAGGGTCAAGATCTTACAGACCCAAAAAATTACAGGCCGATTTCACTTCTAAACTTAGATTATAAAATTTTTGCAAAAATTTTAGCAAATAGACTAATGATAGTTTTACAACAGACAATACATCATGATCAAACTGGGTTTTTAACAGGTAGACAAATGAAAACTAATGTTAGACAAGTTGTTAACTTATTAGAGTATTTGGGAAAGAACAACCAGGTCCCTGCAACATTGATATTTTTGGATGCTGAGAAAGCCTTTGATAGATTGAATTGGCGATTTTTATTAA
The DNA here is from genome assembly GCA_023053685.1 of Diadophis punctatus similis. Taxonomy (NCBI): domain Eukaryota; kingdom Metazoa; phylum Chordata; class Lepidosauria; order Squamata; family Dipsadidae; genus Diadophis; species Diadophis punctatus. Next base: position 4,895,553 of record JALIGW010000045.1, read on the forward strand.
AGTTAATAGAAAAATTACAACTTGGAGATTATTTTGTACAATCTATTCAGGCAATATACCAAAAACAAACAGTGCAAATAATAATCAATGGTGGGTTAACAGATAATTTTAATATAGAAAAAGGAACAAGACAAGGATGTCCTTTATCTCCTTTGTTGTTTATCTTGAGTTTGGAAATATTACTCAGCAAAATAAGAGAACTTGACACAATAAAGGGGATTAAGATCAGACAGGAAGAATATAAGTTACGAGCTTTTGCGAATGACCTGGTTGTTACTCTGACCCAACCACTACAATCTATTAAAATTTTGATGGATACAATTAATTTATATGGACAAGTATCTGGTTTTAAGATAAATATAGCCAAAACAAAAATAATAGTTAAAAATGTGACAAGAAGTCAAAAAGAAGAAATAGAAAAGGCAACAGGTTTTGAAGTAGTTCAAAAGATCAAATATTTAGGGGTTTATATTATGTCCACAAATACAAAACTATACCAACATAATTATGAACCATTATGGTTAAAAATACAGAAAGATATGGAAAATTGGGAAAAACTGCAATTGTCACTGTTGGGAAGGATAGCTGCTGTTAAAATGAATGTTTTACCAAGGTTTCTATTCCTTTTTCAAATGATACCAATACTTAAAAAAGACGGAACCTTAAGGGAGTGGCAGAAGGGTATAAATAAATTCATTTGGGCAGGGAAGAAGCCGCGGGTAAATCAGAAGATAATGCAGGATACACGTGAAAGAGGGGGCTTAAAAATGCCAAACTTAAAATTGTATTATGAAGCAGCAGCTCTCGCAGCAATTACAGATTGGATTAACTTAACGGAAGAAAGTGTATTAAATATTGAGGGATATGGTTTGCTCTATGGGTGGCATGCCTATTTAATATATGATAAAAAGATAGACAAAGTTTTTAAGAGTCATATATTGAAAAATGCTTTATTGCGTGTCTGGAAAAAGTACCAATGTAAGCTAAATGATAAAATACCTTGGTGGACGGTACCCAGACACGCGATAGAAAATATAAACTTGGAACAAAACATAGATAAGATTACATATAAAGAACTTCTCCTTGAAGATGGAACACTATCTCAATTAAAATCATTTGAGAAATTAAAAGAGGAAGGAATAGTTAGGACCTGGTTCCAATATAGACAATTACAGGCCAGATGGAGAGATGATAGAAAAATTGGTATTGTGCAAAATGAAGACAACTTGATTGTACAAATTAAAGATAATGGTCCAATGCATATAAAAAGATTATATAATATTTTATTGGAACTGGATTCAGAATCAGAATTGGTTAAAGATTGTATGATAAAATGGGCTCAAAACTTTGGAGAACCTATAACATATGGGAAAAGATATGGGTTACAAATGTTAAATTTACGCAGGCTCAAAATTTGAGGGAAAATTTTTATAAAATGTTTTACAGATGGCATTTAGACCCCATAAAAATTGGCATGTATGTATCCTAACTTACAGCCTAATTGCTGGAGATGTGAATGTGATGATGCTACATATTTCCATGTATGGTGGACTTGTAAAAAAATTAAGGCTTTCTGGATAAAAATCTGGTGGATTATACAAAATATTTTAAAGAAAAAAATTAAATTTACACCACAGTTCTTTCTACTGGGAATAACAACGGATTGTACACCTATAGAGACTAAGCTGATTTTGAATTTTATAACGGCTGCCAGATTGTTGGTGGCACAATATTGGAAGAAGGAAGATATACCTACAATTGAAGAATGGACATTGAAAGTGACACATCTGGCCGAAATGGCTAAGGTTTCATCTTATCTTAAGGACCATTCTAATGAAAAATATGTGTTGGAATGGAGTAAGTGGACGGAATATATTCAGAAAAAGTTTCAGATTAATATAATTTAAATAGCATATTTTGTTTGCTGTTTGAAGAAATAATAGATTATACTTTCAAGCATATGCATAACAAAGAGTTAAGAAAGGATAAGATATTTTTGAATTAACAATCTGTTTTAGTATTAGGTAATTTTATACTTTTTGTTTTGAATTTATACCTTGTGTTTTTCTCTGGGAAGTCTGGGAGGGGGGAGGGGGGAGGGGGGAGGGTGAGGGAGGGGAGAAGGGTAGAGGGTGGATGGGGGGGTAGAAAAGATTAAAACTGTATGTACTTTGTACTTGTAAAACTTTTCAATAAAAAAAAACAAAAAAAACTACAATGGAGTAAGGTTCTTTCCCCAGATACTCACATGTCTCAGCGAGGAACTCCACCCCCAGCTTCTGTGAATTCAAACTACAATGGAGTAAGGTTTTCCCCCCAGATACTCACAAGTCTCAGCCCGGAACTCCACCCCGAGCTTCTGTGAATTCAAACTACAATGGAGTAAGGTTTTCCCCCCAGATACTCACAAGTCTCAGCCAGGAACTCCACCCCCAGCTTCTGTGAATTCAAACTACAATGGAGTAAGGTTTTTCGCCCAGATACTTACAAGTCTCACCCAGGAACTCCACCCCCAGCATTTTATGAATTCAAACTACAATGGAGTAAGGTTCTTTCCCCAGATACTCACAAGTCTCAGCCAGGAACCCCAACCCCAGCCTCTGTGAATTCAAACTACAATGGAGTAAGTTTTTTTCCCCAGATACTCACATGTCTCAGCAAGGAACTCCAACCCCAGCTTTTTATGAATTGAAACTACAATGGAGTAAGGTTTTTCCCCCAGATACTCACAAGTCTCAGCCAGGAACTCCACCCCCAGCTTTTTATGAATTGAACCTACAATGGAGTAAGGTTTTTCGCCCAGATACTCACAAGTCTCAGCCAGGAACTCCACCCCCAGCTTCTGTGAATTCAAACTACAATGGAGTAAGGTTTTTCGCCCAGATACTCACAAGTCTCAGCCAGGAAGTCCACTCCCAGCTTCTGTGAATTCAAACTACAATGGAGTAAGGTTCTTTCCCCAGATACTCACATGTCTCAGCCAGGAACTCCACCCCCAGCTTCTGTGAATTCAAACTACAATGGAGTAAGGTTTTTCGCCCAGATACTCACAAGTCTCAGCCAGGAACTCCACCCCCAGCTTCTGTGAATTCAAACTACAATGGAGTAAGGTTTTTCGCCCAGATACTTACAAGTCTCAGCCAGGAAGTCCACTCCCAGCTTCTGTGAATTCAAACTACAATGGAGTAAGGTTTTCCCCCCAGATACTCACATGTCTCAGCCAGGAACATCACCCCCAGCTTTTTATGAATTGAAACTACAATGGAGTTAGGTTCTTTCCCCAGATACACACATGTCTCAGCCAGGAACTCCACCCCCAGCTTCTGTGAATTCAAACTACAATGGAGTAAGGTTTTCCCCCCAGATACTCACAAGTCTCAGCCCGGAACTCCACCCCCAGCTTCTGTGAATTCAAACTACAATGGAGTAAGGTTTTCCCCCCAGATACTCACAAGTCTCAGCCAGGAACTCCACCCCCAGCTTCTGTGAATTCAAACTACAATGGAGTAAGGTTTTTCGCCCAGATACTTACAAGTCTCACCCAGGAACTCCACCCCCAGCTTCTGTGAATTCAAACTACAATGGAGTTAAGTTTTTCGCCCAGATACTTACAAGTCTCAGCCAGGAACTCCACCCCCAGCATTTTATGAATTCAAACTACAATGGAGTAAGGTTTTTTCCCCAAATACTCACAAGTCTCAGCCAGGAACTCCACCCCCAGCATTTTATGAATTCAAACTACAATGGAGTAAGGTTTTTTCCCCAGATACTCACAAGTCTCAGCCAGGAACCCCAACCCCAGCCTCTGTGAATTCAAACTACAATGGAGTAAGTTTTTTCCCCCAGATACTCACATGTCTCAGGCAGGAACTCCAACCCCAGCTTTTTATGAATTGAACCTACAATGGAGTAAGGTTTTTCGCCCAGATACTCACAAGTCTCAGCCAGGAACTCCACCCCCAGCTTCTGTGAATTCAAACTACAATGGAGTAAGGTTTTTCGCCCAGATACTTACAAGTCTCAGCCAGGAAGTCCACTCCCAGCTTCTGTGAATTCAAACTACAATGGAGTAAGGTTCTTTCCCCAGATACTCACATGTCTCAGCCAGGAACTCCACCCCCAGCTTCTGTGAATTCAAACTAGAATGGAGTAAGGTTTTCCCCCCAGATACTCACAAGTCTCAGCCAGGAACTCCACCCCCAGCTTTTTATGAATTGAAACTACAATGGAGTAAGGTTTTTCCCCCAGATACTCACAAGTCTCAGCCAGGAACTCCACCCCCAGCTTTTTATGAATCAAACCTACAATGGAGTAAGGTTTTTCGCCCAGATACTCACTAGTCTCAGCCAGGAACTCCAACCCCAGCTTCTGTGAATTCAAACTACAATGGAGTAAGTTTTCCCCCAGATACTCACATGTCTCAGCCAGGAACTCCACCCCCAGCTTTTATGAATTGAAACTACAATGGAGTAAGGTTTTCCCCCCAGATACTCACAAGTCTCAGCCAGGAACTCCACCCCCAGCATTTTATGAATTCAAACTACAATGGAGTAAGGTTTTTCCCCCAGATACTCACAAGTCTCAGCCAGGAACCCCAACCCCAGCTTCTTTGAATTCAAACTACAATGGAGTAAGTTTTTTTCCCCAGATACTCACATGTCTCAGCCAGGAACTCCACCCCCAGCTTTTTATGAATTGAAACTACAATGGAGTAAGGTTTTTCGCCCAGATACTCACAAGTCTCAGCCAGGAACTTCACCCCCAGCTTCTGTGAATTCAAACTACAATGGAGTAAGGTTTTTCGCCCAGATACTTACAAGTCTCAGCCAGGAAGTCCACTCCCAGCTTCTGTGAATTCAAACTACAATGGAGTAAGGTTCTTTCCCCAGATACTCACATGTCTCAGCCAGGAACTCCACCCCCAGCTTCTGTGAATTCAAACTACAATGGAGTAAGGTTTTCCCCCCAGATACTCACAAGTCTCAGCCAGGAACTCCACCCCCAGCTTCTGTGAATTCAAACTACAATGGAATAAGGTTTTCCCCCCAGATACTTACAAGTCTCACCCAGGAACTCCACCCCCAGCTTCTGTGAATTCAAACTACAATGGAGTTAAGTTTTTCGCCCAGATACTTACAAGTCTCAGCCAGGAACTCCACCCCCAGCATTTTATGAATTCAAACTACAATGGAGTAAGGTTTTTCCCCCAGATACTCACAAGTCTCAGCCAGGAACTCCACCCCCAGCATTTTATGAATTCAAACTACAATGGAGTAAGGTTTTTTCCCCAGATACTCACAAGTCTCAGCCAGGAACCCCAACCCCAGCTTCTGTGAATTCAAACTACAATGGAGTAAGTTTTTTCCCCCAGATACTCACATGTCTCAGCCAGGAACTCTACCCCCAGCTTTTTATGAATTGAAACTACAATGGAGTAAGGTTTTTTCCCCAGATACTCACAAGTCTCAGCCAGGAACCCCAACCCCAGCTTCTGTGAATTCAAACTACAATGGAGTAAGTTTTTTCCCCCAGATACTCACATGTCTCAGCCAGGAACTCTACCCCCAGCTTTTTATGAATTGAAACTGCAATGGAGTAAGGTTTTTCCCCCAGATACTCACAAGTCTCAGCCAGGAACTCCACCCCCAGCTTTTTATGAATTCAAACTACAATGAAGTAAGGTTTTCCCCCGAGATACTCACATGTCTCAGCCAGGAACTCCACCCCCAGCTTTTTATGAATTCAAACTACAATGGAGTAAGTTTTTTCCCCCAGATACTCACATGTCTCAGCCAGGAACTCCACCCCCAGCTTTTTATGAATTGAAACTACAATGGAGTAAGGTTTTTCGCCCAGATACTCACAAGTCTCAGCCAGAAACTCCACCCCCAGCTTTTTATGAATTGAAACTACAATGGAGTGGCTTCCTGTTTTGGTTCCGGTCTTCGTGGGCACTCCCTTTCTGGGTTGTCGATCCTCGGCACCGTTTAAGCTGCCAGAAAGCTTAAAAATAGCTGACTGGCGGCAGAAAAGCCTCTTCCCGGGCAAAGGGAAGGTCAAAGAGCGCGCAGGCACAGGTAGAGCCCTCCCAACCCCCCCAGGGAAAGATCTAGGGGGGGCGTAAGGAGGACTCCCTGGTAACCAGTTGCTGCTCCGGACCTTGGATATCTCTGCTTTTGCAGAGCGAGAAGGCTGTTACCAAACACTGCTGTAAACAACAGATTCTGATTGAAGATTATCATCAGCAGCGGAGAAAACCAGGAGGTAAAATCAAATTACAGTTACCTATAATTAACTCTTAACGACTCTCATTTGAACTACAAAGAAACAAGTTGGCTTTTTAAAATGGCGTTGGAAGCTTGAAAGGGGGAGGAAGTGGATGAGAACAAAGAGAAAAGTTTTATCTTTGCTGATAGCAATGGCAAGAGAGCTGCTGGATTTGATTTAAATTTGCACTTACGTTTGAGACTTTTCTTCTTTTTGGCACCAGATTAAAATAACTGGGAATATCTGACTAAAGATTTACGTTAATCCTGATGGCTTCTAAATCTGTAAAGACGGTCTCTTCCAAAAGTGCGGAGAGCTCCCCAACCCCCACTACTACTAAGCTGCAAACGCTTGTAACACAATCTCAACCCCAGCCCCAGCCATTAACTCTTGCAATGCTGCAAGAAAGCCTTAAAGCTATGCAGATTCAAATATCTACCAATTTTAACAAAAAAAATTGATGAATCTAATGAGACAATTAAGGAGTTGATAAATGATCAGATACAAGTTGTGTCTAATAAAATGGAAATCTGCAACAATGAAATTAGAGCTGACATTTTGGAGGCATTTAAAGGATTGGCAAATAATGTGGAATATTTGGATGAGCAAGTTCAATTAATCAAAGATATTACTGCCTCCCTACGAGAGAGGATAGACGAAGTTGAAGAAAAAACTACAGATGAAATTACACTGATTCATTTTCGCAACATGGAGTTCGCGATCAGAATTCGTGGACTGCGGGAAGAGAAAAGTGAAGATCTAAGAGTGTTGTTGGGAGATGCCCTTGCCCAAGTGTTGGATATCAACAAGGAAGAGTTGATGGGCCAGATCAATAAGGTTTACAGGGTCAATTCTCGAGCTGCCAGAGTAAGGAACCTTCCAAGAGATATCGTGATATATTTTAATAACAGAGCATTGCGTAATGAAATTCTCCAAGCAACGTACCTAAATAAATTACAGGTGGGAGGACAGGAATTGATCACACTGAAAGAGATTCCCCCAAGAATGCTGAGGGCTAGAAGAGATTTTTCCTTTTTGGTTGAGGAGCTTAAAAGACAACAATTACCATTTAGATGGGAAGTTCCAAATGGTATCTCTTTGATCTATGCTGGAGAAAGACATCGACTTAACACGGTCCAAAAAGCAAGAGATTTCTTTACATATATTTTAAAGGCTGGGACACCGAGCTCATCAGAGGGAAGGAGAAAAGAGAATGACGGAGCAAGACAACAGGAAGTCCAGCAAATAGAGGCCCCATCTGGTCAAGGTGATACTGTTATAACTCAGGACCAAAGTTTGGATCTATTTGGAGAACAACAGATAAAAGAACAGAGACAGACCAGAGCGGCAACTAAACGTATGCAGGAAATGGCACAACAACAATCTCAGCTTGCGGTTAAAGAAACTACTAAATCTGAAGCAGTGGGAGGAGCAAGACGAAAGGAACGGCAGTTCTTAGATCATCAGTCAATGTTCCAGAAGCTTCAGAAGCCCGCAGATGGGAAGTAGATTTTTAACTTGGAATGTTAATGGATTAAACTCACCACAGAAAAGAAGGAAAATATTTCATTATCTTAAACAATTTAACAATGATGTGGTCTGTCTTCAAGAAACACATATTAGAAAACAAGACCAAAAATATTTGCTAAATTCAAAATTAGGACTACAATTTGTATCATCAGCATCAGAAAAAAGAAATGGTATTGTAATATACGTTAAAAAAAACCTGACTGCCAAATTGATTGAAGCAGATGATCAAGGAAGATTTTTAGCTATAGAACTTTTAATTAAAGGAGAAAGAATATTGGTGATTGGTGTATATGCCCCGAACCAACAACAAGAGAAATTTTATGATTTTTTACATACAAAGTTAATACAATGGGACTATAATACCTGTATCCTTCTGGGAGATTGGAATGGTGTACCAGACGTTAAAAAGGATAAGAAGGGTCCAAGCCAAAATACTTTTTCAAGAGCCAAATTACCAAAGTCTTTTTTTGAAATGATGGAAGATTGGGAGTTGAGGGACGTCTGGCGTGAAAGAAATATGGAAGAAAAGGACTTTACCTTTTTCTCCGATAGACATCAATCTTTTTCAAGGATTGATTTTATTTTGATCACTAATAATCTTTTTTCTAGGGTAAAGAAGACGAAGATATGTTCAAGAGTATTAACGGATCATAGTCCGGTCTGGCTGGAATTGCAAGATAACAATGGACCCAGAAGGTCATGGAGGTTAAATGATAATTTATTTAGATATGAGAATAATGTGAGGGAATGTAAAAAATTAATGAAAGAATTTTTTGTTAATAATATGCAGAAGGGCACATCTTTGGAAATGGTTTGGGATGCCAGTAAAGCTTACATGAGAGGTATTTTGATCTATCTGAATAATAAATTTAGAAGAAAAAAAGAGGAAAAGAGGAAAGAATTGGAAGAAGAGATCAAACGACAGGAAAGGGCCTTAATTTCTAATCCATTGGATAGGAAAATTAAAGAGGTAATTAACTTATTAAGGGGTCAATTCAACATGTTAATGACAGACCAAGTGGCAACCAATTTACAGTATGCAAAATTTAATATTTTTAGTAACGCAAACAAACCAGGGAGGTGGCTGGCATACATGTTAAGAAAGAAGCAAAAATCAAGAACTATTGAAAAAATTAGATATAAGGGTAAAGAAACTTATGAACAAGAATTCATTAAAAAATCATTCTTAGATTTCTACTCAGGATTATATAGTGGGGATAAAGTTAGGGAAGAAGAGATAGATAGGTACTTACAGCAACAAAATATTCATACAGTTACTGAGATTCAGAGGGATACCTTAAATCAATTGATAACTTCAGAAGAGATTGCATTGGCAATTAAACAATTAAAAGTGGGCAAGGCCCCGGGGACAGATGGATTAACCGCTGTTTATTATAAAAAATTGCAGGAGGAAATGGTGGAACCACTTAAAGATTTGTTTAACTATATCCAAAAGGGAGGCACTGTACCTCCATCTTGGAAAACTGCTTTTATCTCTCTGATCCCAAAAGAGGGTCAAGATCTTACAGACCCAAAAAATTACAGGCCGATTTCACTTCTAAACTTAGATTATAAAATTTTTGCAAAAATTTTAGCAAATAGACTAATGATAGTTTTACAACAGACAATACATCATGATCAAACTGGGTTTTTAACAGGTAGACAAATGAAAACTAATGTTAGACAAGTTGTTAACTTATTAGAGTATTTGGGAAAGAACAACCAGGTCCCTGCAACATTGATATTTTTGGATGCTGAGAAAGCCTTTGATAGATTGAATTGGCGATTTTTATTAAAGTTAATAGAAAAATTACAACTTGGAGATTATTTTGTACAATCTATTCAGGCAATATACCAAAAACAAACAGTGCAAATAATAATCAATGGTGGGTTAACAGATAATTTTAATATAGAAAAAGGAACAAGACAAGGATGTCCTTTATCTCCTTTGTTGTTTATCTTGAGTTTGGAAATATTACTCAGCAAAATAAGAGAACTTGACACAATAAAGGGGATTAAGATCAGACAGGAAGAATATAAGTTACGAGCTTTTGCGAATGACCTGGTTGTTACTCTGACCCAACCACTACAATCTATTAAAATTTTGATGGATACAATTAATTTATATGGACAAGTATCTGGTTTTAAGATAAATATAGCCAAAACAAAAATAATAGTTAAAAATGTGACAAGAAGTCAAAAAGAAGAAATAGAAAAGGCAACAGGTTTTGAAGTAGTTCAAAAGATCAAATATTTAGGGGTTTATATTATGTCCACAAATACAAAACTATACCAACATAATTATGAACCATTATGGTTAAAAATACAGAAAGATATGGAAAATTGGGAAAAACTGCAATTGTCACTGTTGGGAAGGATAGCTGCTGTTAAAATGAATGTTTTACCAAGGTTTCTATTCCTTTTTCAAATGATACCAATACTTAAAAAAGACGGAACCTTAAGGGAGTGGCAGAAGGGTATAAATAAATTCATTTGGGCAGGGAAGAAGCCGCGGGTAAATCAGAAGATAATGCAGGATACACGTGAAAGAGGGGGCTTAAAAATGCCAAACTTAAAATTGTATTATGAAGCAGCAGCTCTCGCAGCAATTACAGATTGGATTAACTTAACGGAAGAAAGTGTATTAAATATTGAGGGATATGGTTTGCTCTATGGGTGGCATGCCTATTTAATATATGATAAAAAGATAGACAAAGTTTTTAAGAGTCATATATTGAAAAATGCTTTATTGCGTGTCTGGAAAAAGTACCAATGTAAGCTAAATGATAAAATACCTTGGTGGACGGTACCCAGACACGCGATAGAAAATATAAACTTGGAACAAAACATAGATAAGATTACATATAAAGAACTTCTCCTTGAAGATGGAACACTATCTCAATTAAAATCATTTGAGAAATTAAAAGAGGAAGGAATAGTTAGGACCTGGTTCCAATATAGACAATTACAGGCCAGATGGAGAGATGATAGAAAAATTGGTATTGTGCAAAATGAAGACAACTTGATTGTACAAATTAAAGATAATGGTCCAATGCATATAAAAAGATTATATAATATTTTATTGGAACTGGATTCAGAATCAGAATTGGTTAAAGATTGTATGATAAAATGGGCTCAAAACTTTGGAGAACCTATAACATATGGGAAAAGATATGGGTTACAAATGTTAAATTTACGCAGGCTCAAAATTTGAGGGAAAATTTTTATAAAATGTTTTACAGATGGCATTTAGACCCCATAAAAATTGGCATGTATGTATCCTAACTTACAGCCTAATTGCTGGAGATGTGAATGTGATGATGCTACATATTTCCATGTATGGTGGACTTGTAAAAAAATTAAGGCTTTCTGGATAAAAATCTGGTGGATTATACAAAATATTTTAAAGAAAAAAATTAAATTTACACCACAGTTCTTTCTACTGGGAATAACAACGGATTGTACACCTATAGAGACTAAGCTGATTTTGAATTTTATAACGGCTGCCAGATTGTTGGTGGCACAATATTGGAAGAAGGAAGATATACCTACAATTGAAGAATGGACATTGAAAGTGACACATCTGGCCGAAATGGCTAAGGTTTCATCTTATCTTAAGGACCATTCTAATGAAAAATATGTGTTGGAATGGAGTAAGTGGACGGAATATATTCAGAAAAAGTTTCAGATTAATATAATTTAAATAGCATATTTTGTTTGCTGTTTGAAGAAATAATAGATTATACTTTCAAGCATATGCATAACAAAGAGTTAAGAAAGGATAAGATATTTTTGAATTAACAATCTGTTTTAGTATTAGGTAATTTTATACTTTTTGTTTTGAATTTATACCTTGTGTTTTTCTCTGGGAAGTCTGGGAGGGGGGAGGGGGGAGGGGGGGAGGGTGAGGGAGGGGAGAAGGGTAGAGGGTGGATGGGGGGGTAGAAAAGATTAAAACTGTATGTACTTTGTACTTGTAAAACTTTTCAATAAAAAAAAACAAAAAAAACTACAATGGAGTAAGGTTCTTTCCCCAGATACTCACATGTCTCAGCGAGGAACTCCACCCCCAGCTTCTGTGAATTCAAACTACAATGGAGTAAGGTTTTCCCCCCAGATACTCACAAGTCTCAGCCCGGAACTCCACCCCGAGCTTCTGTGAATTCAAACTACAATGGAGTAAGGTTTTCCCCCCAGATACTCACAAGTCTCAGCCAGGAACTCCACCCCCAGCTTCTGTGAATTCAAACTACAATGGAGTAAGGTTTTTCGCCCAGATACTTACAAGTCTCACCCAGGAACTCCACCCCCAGCATTTTATGAATTCAAACTACAATGGAGTAAGGTTCTTTCCCCAGATACTCACAAGTCTCAGCCAGGAACCCCAACCCCAGCCTCTGTGAATTCAAACTACAATGGAGTAAGTTTTTTTCCCCAGATACTCACATGTCTCAGCAAGGAACTCCAACCCCAGCTTTTTATGAATTGAAACTACAATGGAGTAAGGTTTTTCCCCCAGATACTCACAAGTCTCAGCCAGGAACTCCACCCCCAGCTTTTTATGAATTGAACCTACAATGGAGTAAGGTTTTTCGCCCAGATACTCACAAGTCTCAGCCAGGAACTCCACCCCCAGCTTCTGTGAATTCAAACTACAATGGAGTAAGGTTTTTCGCCCAGATACTCACAAGTCTCAGCCAGGAAGTCCACTCCCAGCTTCTGTGAATTCAAACTACAATGGAGTAAGGTTCTTTCCCCAGATACTCACATGTCTCAGCCAGGAACTCCACCCCCAGCTTCTGTGAATTCAAACTACAATGGAGTAAGGTTTTTCGCCCAGATACTCACAAGTCTCAGCCAGGAACTCCACCCCCAGCTTCTGTGAATTCAAACTACAATGGAGTAAGGTTTTTCGCCCAGATACTTACAAGTCTCAGCCAGGAAGTCCACTCCCAGCTTCTGTGAATTCAAACTACAATGGAGTAAGGTTTTCCCCCCAGATACTCACATGTCTCAGCCAGGAACATCACCCCCAGCTTTTTATGAATTGAAACTACAATGGAGTTAGGTTCTTTCCCCAGATACACACATGTCTCAGCCAGGAACTCCACCCCCAGCTTCTGTGAATTCAAACTACAATGGAGTAAGGTTTTCCCCCCAGATACTCACAAGTCTCAGCCCGGAACTCCACCCCCAGCTTCTGTGAATTCAAACTACAATGGAGTAAGGTTTTCCCCCCAGATACTCACAAGTCTCAGCCAGGAACTCCACCCCCAGCTTCTGTGAATTCAAACTACAATGGAGTAAGGTTTTTCGCCCAGATACTTACAAGTCTCACCCAGGAACTCCACCCCCAGCTTCTGTGAATTCAAACTACAATGGAGTTAAGTTTTTCGCCCAGATACTTACAAGTCTCAGCCAGGAACTCCACCCCCAGCATTTTATGAATTCAAACTACAATGGAGTAAGGTTTTTTCCCCAAATACTCACAAGTCTCAGCCAGGAACTCCACCCCCAGCATTTTATGAATTCAAACTACAATGGAGTAAGGTTTTTTCCCCAGATACTCACAAGTCTCAGCCAGGAACCCCAACCCCAGCCTCTGTGAATTCAAACTACAATGGAGTAAGTTTTTTCCCCCAGATACTCACATGTCTCAGGCAGGAACTCCAACCCCAGCTTTTTATGAATTGAACCTACAATGGAGTAAGGTTTTTCGCCCAGATACTCACAAGTCTCAGCCAGGAACTCCACCCCCAGCTTCTGTGAATTCAAACTACAATGGAGTAAGGTTTTTCGCCCAGATACTTACAAGTCTCAGCCAGGAAGTCCACTCCCAGCTTCTGTGAATTCAAACTACAATGGAGTAAGGTTCTTTCCCCAGATACTCACATGTCTCAGCCAGGAACTCCACCCCCAGCTTCTGTGAATTCAAACTAGAATGGAGTAAGGTTTTCCCCCCAGATACTCACAAGTCTCAGCCAGGAACTCCACCCCCAGCATTTTATGAATTGAAACTACAATGGAGTAAGGTTTTTCCCCCAGATACTCACAAGTCTCAGCCAGGAACTCCACCCCCAGCTTTTTATGAATCAAACCTACAATGGAGTAAGGTTTTTCGCCCAGATACTCACTAGTCTCAGCCAGGAACTCCAACCCCAGCTTCTGTGAATTCAAACTACAATGGAGTAAGTTTTCCCCCAGATACTCACATGTCTCAGCCAGGAACTCCACCCCCAGCTTTTATGAATTGAAACTACAATGGAGTAAGGTTTTCCCCCCAGATACTCACAAGTCTCAGCCAGGAACTCCACCCCCAGCATTTTATGAATTCAAACTACAATGGAGTAAGGTTTTTCCCCCAGATACTCACAAGTCTCAGCCAGGAACCCCAACCCCAGCTTCTTTGAATTCAAACTACAATGGAGTAAGTTTTTTTCCCCAGATACTCACATGTCTCAGCCAGGAACTCCACCCCCAGCTTTTTATGAATTGAAACTACAATGGAGTAAGGTTTTTCGCCCAGATACTCACAAGTCTCAGCCAGGAACTTCACCCCCAGCTTCTGTGAATTCAAACTACAATGGAGTAAGGTTTTTCGCCCAGATACTTACAAGTCTCAGCCAGGAAGTCCACTCCCAGCTTCTGTGAATTCAAACTACAATGGAGTAAGGTTCTTTCCCCAGATACTCACATGTCTCAGCCAGGAACTCCACCCCCAGCTTCTGTGAATTCAAACTACAATGGAGTAAGGTTTTCCCCCCAGATACTCACAAGTCTCAGCCAGGAACTCCACCCCCAGCTTCTGTGAATTCAAACTACAATGGAATAAGGTTTTCCCCCCAGATACTTACAAGTCTCACCCAGGAACTCCACCCCCAGCTTCTGTGAATTCAAACTACAATGGAGTTAAGTTTTTCGCCCAGATACTTACAAGTCTCAGCCAGGAACTCCACCCCCAGCATTTTATGAATTCAAACTACAATGGAGTAAGGTTTTTCCCCCAGATACTCACAAGTCTCAGCCAGGAACTCCACCCCCAGCATTTTATGAATTCAAACTACAATGGAGTAAGGTTTTTTTCCCCAGATACTCACAAGTCTCAGCCAGGAACCCCAACCCCAGCTTCTGTGAATTCAAACTACAATGGAGTAAGTTTTTTCCCCCAGATACTCACATGTCTCAGCCAGGAACTCTACCCCCAGCTTTTTATGAATTGAAACTACAATGGAGTAAGGTTTTTTCCCCAGATACTCACAAGTCTCAGCCAGGAACCCCAACCCCAGCTTCTGTGAATTCAAACTACAATGGAGTAAGTTTTTTCCCCCAGATACTCACATGTCTCAGCCAGGAACTCTACCCCCAGCTTTTTATGAATTGAAACTGCAATGGAGTAAGGTTTTTCCCCCAGATACTCACAAGTCTCAGCCAGGAACTCCACCCCCAGCTTTTTATGAATTCAAACTACAATGAAGTAAGGTTTTCCCCCGAGATACTCACATGTCTCAGCCAGGAACTCCACCCCCAGCTTTTTATGAATTCAAACTACAATGGAGTAAGTTTTTTCCCCCAGATACTCACATGTCTCAGCCAGGAACTCCACCCCCAGCTTTTTATGAATTGAAACTACAATGGAGTAAGGTTTTTCGCCCAGATACTCACAAGTCTCAGCCAGAAACTCCACCCCCAGCTTTTTATGAATTGAAACTACAATGGAGTGGCTTCCTGTTTTGGTTCCGGTCTTCGTGGGCACTCCCTTTCTGGGTTGTCGATCCTCGGCACCGTTTAAGCTGCCAGAAAGCTTAAAAATAGCTGACTGGCGGCAGAAAAGCCTCTTCCCGGGCAAAGGGAAGGTCAAAGAGCGCGCAGGCACAGGTAGAGCCCTCCCAACCCCCCCAGGGAAAGATCTAGGGGGGGCGTAAGGAGGACTCCCTGGTAACCAGTTGCTGCTCCGGACCTTGGATATCTCTGCTTTTGCAGAGCGAGAAGGCTGTTACCAAACACTGCTGTAAACAACAGATTCTGATTGAAGATTATCATCAGCAGCGGAGAAAACCAGGAGGTAAAATCAAATTACAGTTACCTATAATTAACTCTTAACGACTCTCATTTGAACTACAAAGAAACAAGTTGGCTTTTTAAAATGGCGTTGGAAGCTTGAAAGGGGGAGGAAGTGGATGAGAACAAAGAGAAAAGTTTTATCTTTGCTGATAGCAATGGCAAGAGAGCTGCTGGATTTGATTTAAATTTGCACTTACGTTTGAGACTTTTCTTCTTTTTGGCACCAGATTAAAATAACTGGGAATATCTGACTAAAGATTTACGTTAATCCTGATGGCTTCTAAATCTGTAAAGACGGTCTCTTCCAAAAGTGCGGAGAGCTCCCCAACCCCCACTACTACTAAGCTGCAAACGCTTGTAACACAATCTCAACCCCAGCCCCAGCCATTAACTCTTGCAATGCTGCAAGAAAGCCTTAAAGCTATGCAGATTCAAATATCTACCAATTTTAACAAAAAAAATTGATGAATCTAATGAGACAATTAAGGAGTTGATAAATGATCAGATACAAGTTGTGTCTAATAAAATGGAAATCTGCAACAATGAAATTAGAGCTGACATTTTGGAGGCATTTAAAGGATTGGCAAATAATGTGGAATATTTGGATGAGCAAGTTCAATTAATCAAAGATATTACTGCCTCCCTACGAGAGAGGATAGACGAAGTTGAAGAAAAAACTACAGATGAAATTACACTGATTCATTTTCGCAACATGGAGTTCGCGATCAGAATTCGTGGACTGCGGGAAGAGAAAAGTGAAGATCTAAGAGTGTTGTTGGGAGATGCCCTTGCCCAAGTGTTGGATATCAACAAGGAAGAGTTGATGGGCCAGATCAATAAGGTTTACAGGGTCAATTCTCGAGCTGCCAGAGTAAGGAACCTTCCAAGAGATATCGTGATATATTTTAATAACAGAGCATTGCGTAATGAAATTCTCCAAGCAACGTACCTAAATAAATTACAGGTGGGAGGACAGGAATTGATCACACTGAAAGAGATTCCCCCAAGAATGCTGAGGGCTAGAAGAGATTTTTCCTTTTTGGTTGAGGAGCTTAAAAGACAACAATTACCATTTAGATGGGAAGTTCCAAATGGTATCTCTTTGATCTATGCTGGAGAAAGACATCGACTTAACACGGTCCAAAAAGCAAGAGATTTCTTTACATATATTTTAAAGGCTGGGACACCGAGCTCATCAGAGGGAAGGAGAAAAGAGAATGACGGAGCAAGACAACAGGAAGTCCAGCAAATAGAGGCCCCATCTGGTCAAGGTGATACTGTTATAACTCAGGACCAAAGTTTGGATCTATTTGGAGAACAACAGATAAAAGAACAGAGACAGACCAGAGCGGCAACTAAACGTATGCAGGAAATGGCACAACAACAATCTCAGCTTGCGGTTAAAGAAACTACTAAATCTGAAGCAGTGGGAGGAGCAAGACGAAAGGAACGGCAGTTCTTAGATCATCAGTCAATGTTCCAGAAGCTTCAGAAGCCCGCAGATGGGAAGTAGATTTTTAACTTGGAATGTTAATGGATTAAACTCACCACAGAAAAGAAGGAAAATATTTCATTATCTTAAACAATTTAACAATGATGTGGTCTGTCTTCAAGAAACACATATTAGAAAACAAGACCAAAAATATTTGCTAAATTCAAAATTAGGACTACAATTTGTATCATCAGCATCAGAAAAAAGAAATGGTATTGTAATATACGTTAAAAAAAACCTGACTGCCAAATTGATTGAAGCAGATGATCAAGGAAGATTTTTAGCTATAGAACTTTTAATTAAAGGAGAAAGAATATTGGTGATTGGTGTATATGCCCCGAACCAACAACAAGAGAAATTTTATGATTTTTTACATACAAAGTTAATACAATGGGACTATAATACCTGTATCCTTCTGGGAGATTGGAATGGTGTACCAGACGTTAAAAAGGATAAGAAGGGTCCAAGCCAAAATACTTTTTCAAGAGCCAAATTACCAAAGTCTTTTTTTGAAATGATGGAAGATTGGGAGTTGAGGGACGTCTGGCGTGAAAGAAATATGGAAGAAAAGGACTTTACCTTTTTCTCCGATAGACATCAATCTTTTTCAAGGATTGATTTTATTTTGATCACTAATAATCTTTTTTCTAGGGTAAAGAAGACGAAGATATGTTCAAGAGTATTAACGGATCATAGTCCGGTCTGGCTGGAATTGCAAGATAACAATGGACCCAGAAGGTCATGGAGGTTAAATGATAATTTATTTAGATATGAGAATAATGTGAGGGAATGTAAAAAATTAATGAAAGAATTTTTTGTTAATAATATGCAGAAGGGCACATCTTTGGAAATGGTTTGGGATGCCAGTAAAGCTTACATGAGAGGTATTTTGATCTATCTGAATAATAAATTTAGAAGAAAAAAAGAGGAAAAGAGGAAAGAATTGGAAGAAGAGATCAAACGACAGGAAAGGGCCTTAATTTCTAATCCATTGGATAGGAAAATTAAAGAGGTAATTAACTTATTAAGGGGTCAATTCAACATGTTAATGACAGACCAAGTGGCAACCAATTTACAGTATGCAAAATTTAATATTTTTAGTAACGCAAACAAACCAGGGAGGTGGCTGGCATACATGTTAAGAAAGAAGCAAAAATCAAGAACTATTGAAAAAATTAGATATAAGGGTAAAGAAACTTATGAACAAGAATTCATTAAAAAATCATTCTTAGATTTCTACTCAGGATTATATAGTGGGGATAAAGTTAGGGAAGAAGAGATAGATAGGTACTTACAGCAACAAAATATTCATACAGTTACTGAGATTCAGAGGGATACCTTAAATCAATTGATAACTTCAGAAGAGATTGCATTGGCAA